>CM070519.1:34425565-35625565 GCA_036346375.1 Guadua angustifolia
CCCGGGATTCCTCCTCAGGATTTCCCCCGCCATATTGACGCTATAGTGCACTGAGACCATGAAGGTGACATCATGGGGTCTTCTTGTGATGATGTTTCGTAATCGGCTCGAGATGATCGGAGATATCGAGACCGCATAGAGGCTATTATCTTCCCGATCACCGAGGGTAACTTGTCGATGCGAGGAAACGCCTCGCGTCGCAACGATCGGAAAGACTCCTCATTCCGGGAAAGACTCCAGTCAGCAGGCCTTCTCGATCAGCCACAACCGCCATGCCCCATCGGCATAGTACGATTATTGCCTTCTACGCCATCAAAGACGCAGGTCTTGACCGCTTTGAGAATTCAAGATCTTCGTGATTCTCCACTAAAAGGAATTCTCGCTGATCCCTCACGGATGGTGCAAACTGCTGGCGCTTGGGGAATGTGCCCTCGCCGAGCTTACTTGTTAATTGAGGGATCAATCAACCCCTTTTTCCATGGAGGGCCAGTCTCAAGAAGGCCGCAAGGAGGTCGAAGCATCAAGGAGAGGCAGGAGATTTTTATATCGGTTTGGGTTCTTCACGCATCCAGATAACCTTACGCCCAAAGGTTTGTTTGCTTGTTATCCGGTGCTTACAAGGGCTCAGCAAGGCTTAACCGAAAGGATAGGGATGTCGCCTAGAGGGGTGAATAGGCTTATTTTAAAATTTAAAACTAAATCACAAATGAAATTAATAGCCGAGTATCCGAATATACTTCGGACTGTCTTAGTGATTCGGATAGTCCGAGGTATTATTCGATATTCCGCAGTTCTATTCAATAGTCCGAGGTGAGTTCGGATATTCCTAATGCTCCAGTGAGCACACTGCGAAAAAATATATCTAGGCTATTTGGAGGATATTAAATACACCAAATTAAGCTAGTTAGCCTAAAATACTTGAAGCAAATAGAGATCTAGCTGAAAAACTCACTAGAAAAGTAGATCGGCAATTTCAAGATTCAAAATCAAATACCAAAGCAAGAGTAAGAAGCAAACTTTGAGATGATGATTTTTCATTCTAACTTCGGATCCTTGAGGGGATCCACGCCTCGCTGGAGGTGGCTCTGGCCACACTTGAGCCGGGTCTCTTTCAACCTTTTTCCTCCGGTAAGTAACAGAAATGCACTCACGGCAGTGGTTGGTCACACTTGAGCCTAGGGTCTCTTTTCAACCCTCTTCCACCCTGTTGCACAAATGCACTCGCCGGACTTCACTTTTTTGATTCCTTCAATGAGGCGAATCGCCTTACAAACTCCCACGCCAACCACACAAAGTTTCTATGGTTCAGAGGCGCACTTCTCCTAGCCGCCTAGGAGTCCTCAACCTCCAAGAGTAACAAATGCCTCACGGAAGAACAAGCTTGGAGATAAAATCAAGTGCTCAACAACTCAAATCACACTCAATCTAACACCTCACTCCTCAAACTCTTCCCTACCCTTTCTCACAAAGGGGATCACTTAGATCTAAGGGTGGTGTGGGAGATATATACCCGAGGGCCCACAGTATGGACCATGAGGCCCAACTAGGCTAGGTCCGATCAGGAGGACCTGAAGCATATCGGGCCGAAGCGAGATATGAAGAATCGTAACAAATCCCTAAGGCGAAACCAAGTCATATTAGGGCAAAGGATGATTGTAATCCAAACCGATATAGAATTGATAGATATGAGGGTGCGATTCCATCTCAGATCCGAGTGGGATTCTCTATTGTAACCGCCTCTTTCTACTATATAAAGGAGGGACTCGAAGCCATCAAGACAACATCATCGCACAGATAAGTTAGCTACTCATAATTCCAGAAAGCACAGACTAGGGTATTATCTCCACCGCGAGAGCCCGAACTCAGATAATTTCTCGTGTCTTGTGCTACCATCGAAGCCCGATCCAAATATTAGCCCCTTTAATTATTGTTTCTGCAACAACCTCGGCTAGGCAAGGCGCTGTGTAGGGGTCGCTTAGATCAATCTTGGCAAGCTTGATGGCAATCTTCACCAAAAGCATGGCCACCTTCGCCGCCCAGCAAGCTTGGCCGAAGTTCTGGATTTCATCGCCATTTATCTTGGCCATCTTTCCTTTCGACGGATCGCCCAATCTGAAGCACCGGTTCCTTTAGCCGCAAACCACCTGATCGGAACTGCCACGCTTATCCGCCCCGGGCGAAGTTAATGGCCGAATCCTCGTCCCGAGTCGAACCACCGATGGAGAATCCTTTAGTGGTTACAAATGTCAAAAACCACTCTGACTTAAAGGTCGAGACTACTCATCTTCTTGCTCCTCCGATTCTAAGGTGGGTGGAAGATTTCAGAGTTTTCGCAGATTTTTGTAATCGAGGACTTGCGAACGGAATCCCAAAGAACGTAAAAGACGCAACAAACGCCAGGAAGAAGACCGTCATTATCAAGAAGGTCATAAGTAAGCTCCTCCCTAACAGTAGCCCGCAACGCTAATGAAGAAATCCTGCATAAAAATGGGGAACCAATCGTTTTTCATATACGCCGCCAGTAACATTCAGGCCTCCAAAACGCTTGATACTCTAGGGCCACTACTTGGTCCTCGACAGCTCGGCTGGCTCGATCGCGGGCCTGTGTTCAAAGTTATGGTGGGCGGCGCAAGAAGGCAAAGAACACCAGAGGAGCTGTGTCAGACATCAAGATCGCCTACTCAGTCAGCCGCCAGCGCGTAACATGCTCGCAGTAATTACAGGCGAGCTCCGCGGGGAGGACGCGATGACACAAGATCACGGACCTCCGTGATGGATTTTAAATGCCAGCGCACGATCGGAAGATGAAGAGCGCCAGAGGGCGCAGAGATAACTACGAACGTTTTGGCATTGGCCACGACGACGGCTAATCACCGTATTAATCCCCGCTATTGTGAAGGGGAAAACGAAGACCCGACGAGCCAAATCACCCTATCAGCCGCCCCCACGAAGACGTAATGACGCCTCTATTAGCTGCATCCGGAAGCATTCCCTCGCTTTCACGAGTGGTTCAGCCCAAGGATTCAACCCAAAGAGCATCACCAAGTTTGACGGAGAAAGAGATCCAAGCTTGGCTCCAAGTTTACTTCCCTTGCGATCATGGTCGCCAGGGCGATCGCAATGTGATGATAATTACCTTCCGTCATGCTCACCTCTTCATTAGCATGGCTCACAAGACTTCCGCAAATTCCATAGATTCCTCGAAGATCTTTGTGAGCATTTCATCACTCAACTTCCGTGGCACTTACGAGCTTACCGGAACGAATGGGACTCAGTATCAGCTCCTCGCTTAGAAAAGAATGAGACGCCCGAATTCATCCAAGGTTTATGCAAAAGAAGAATACAATCAGGACATCTCTAAGCAAGAGCTATCGCAAAGATTCCGTATGGGTGTCAACGACCTGACTTGATCAAGAAGATGTCTCGAAGCCGCCGCTCACCGTAAGGGGAGATGTTCGAGTCAAGGATCGTTACGCTACGCTCTCAGACGCCCGGGCCGAACGGGTAAGACGACGCCTACGGCAAAAGACAGGATGATTACAAATAAATATCAAGACAACGCGACAGAAACTAAGCTCAAGAATAGTGGATACAAACAGCAAGGCCGGCATCGCCAGGCGCACGCACATTTATTACTATACAAAGGATGGAGGCTATTTGTCCTTTTCATCCAAAAGGTAAACATGCCGCAGTAAAAGATTGCTTCACTTTGAGGAGATTTGCTATGAATCCTGTATATGCATCAAACCAGAGGCGAAGCAAAAGAAGAAGAGAAGAAAAGCAAGACTTCAAGATGATGAAGGCAGAGTACCAAAAGATGGAACGGAGCTCAATTACATCTACGGGGCTCAATGGCTTACGAAGTCAAAGCGAAGCAAAACTCACGCCAGGACGCTAACGCCATGCCATGCCGCCCCCAAGATCTCCGGCGGTCCGAGGCCCCCATTACCTTTTGACTGCTCGGATCATCCGGATCACATCCCTTATCCAGAAGATCGATGCCGGGCGCTGGACCCGGTGGTGCGCAATGTTAAACTCAAGAGGGTGCCGTCGATTAAGCCAAGGGCTCCACGTTTCTCTCCAAAACTTTCGACGACATACGAAGATTCCCTGCCCGAGCTAAAGCGGGCTCGCTACCATTCCACCGAGTACCTCCTTTAACTTCTTCGTGACATCACTCGCAAATCACCTTGCTACCATGTTTGGAATCAAGGAGAATTTTCGATCGAGTAACCTCAACTTTGAAGTGGTTCGATTGCTGACGGGCGATCACCATCTTAGGAAGGCCCGCCCGCTGATTCATGGTCATCACATTATACTTACTCGCTATGAAGATGCCAGGTCCGGCGGGTATCATTTCCATACATGGTGACGCTGCTACTATTCGCTCGCGATAAAGAAAGTCATGAGATGGTCAAGCTCAAGAGGCGAAGAAGACAGAGAAAGATCCGCAAAAGCGTGACACCAAGAAGGCGGAGGGAGGTGCCGCCAAGAAGCAGCCCAGAAAAGCCTAAAACTCGATGAGGGTCAAAAGGTAATCTCGATCCGGTCTAACTCGCTCAGACATACTTCGATCGGAAACAGCCTCGCCCCAAATAGAAGACGCGCCACACCTTTTCGCCAACCGACATCTTCGCTGGAAACCATCCGATATGCCCGTGTTCCTAGAGAGGTGATTGAGCACTTTTGAACGCTGGACTAGAAGGCAAGCCCATCAAGCAACGGCCCCAAGATTTGCTCAAGATGGAAAAGAAGCCATTAGGAAGAGATCACAAAGTCGCCAGCGCAGGTTTCATAAAAGAAGTGTACCATCCTCGATCGGTCAGCGAACCCAAAGGCTTGTTCGCAAGAAGAATAAAAGTCGGCGATGTGCGCTGATTATACCGATCTCGTCAAGGCTTGCCCGAAGATCCTTTCTGGCCGCAGCAGATAGACCAAGTGGTGGATTCGATTGCCATGCAGGAACTCCCGAGTTTAGATGTATACCGGATATCACCAGATCAAAGCAAAGAAGAAGATTGCATCAAGATCTCGCTCATCACCCGCTTACGATTCCGCCACGCCACGATGCCATTCTTGCTCAAAGCGCCAAGAACTTATCAACGCGCAATAAATGATGTTTCTACCCTGCATCTAAGCAACGTGGAGGCATACGCCGACGACGCCGTTGTCAAGACTCGACGGAAGGAGGATCTCATATCCTGACTGGCGGAAACATTCAAAGCTTAAGGGCTTACAAATGAAGTCAATCCGTAAAAATGCGCTTTTGGAGTCCCGTCAGAAAATTACTTCCGTTTATTGTGTCACAACGCGGCATCGAGGCAAACCCTGCAGAAGATCAACGCACTTGAAAATGAAACCTCCAACCAATCGGGACGCCCGTAAGCTTCACCGATGCATGGTGGCACTTTGTATTCATCTCTACCGATCTCGAGGAATGCCTTTTCAAACTTCTAAAGAAGCAAGGCAACTTTCAATGGACCTCTCAGCACAACAAAGCCAAGAACCGAAGACATTCTTATCATCCCCACCGTGCACGTCCCTCCAATGCCCGGAAGAGCTCTTTGTTTCATACGTCCGCGACGACTCATGTAGTCGGCTACCGCAATTGTTGCAAGAGCGGAAGGAAGAGGAGCACCTCCAAAAATCCAACGCCACCTACTTCATCACGAGGTGTTGAGAGAATCCAAGGTAGCGTACTCCATGTGCATAAAAACTATTGTATGTCAGGTTGCTCATCAACGCAAACTCAAGCATTACTTCCAAGAACATTCAATTGCAAGGAGTCACCACTTTTCCGCTAGACATACTCACAATCTGAGGCCAACGGAGAATCGCAAATGGGCAACAGCTGGGGCCTTTGAAATCTCTTTTCAGCCGCTGAACGGCGATATAAATCTCAACATCGGGCCGACTTCATCACTTAACGGATGTAATTGCAAACTCCGACAACCAATCAAGAGCTCGAGTATCGATTTACGGTATTTCGACGGCTCCTCATGCTCAATCTGGCGCGAGCCTACAGATCTCATCTCTCTCCAACAGTGAGCACTGAATACGCTTTCCAGACACACTTCCTAAGATCAAACAATGCCGCCGAAAGTAACAGGCACTCATCCATCGGGCTTCGTGATGGCGACATCCCCTGGTGTTCGGGCGGCTAACTATTCGGGCGATCTACGCCTGTAATCAATCAAGTTCAAAAGAGGGTCGCGGCGTCAAGGCAACATGGCGGCCTAGTGCCATGAGGTGCGGAAGCCGAAGGAAGGTTTGACGTGGCCGAGCTCATTCACGGTTCGACGCGACAACGAGGCGCGTACAGATAATTTGGCAAGGCTAGGATCTACTTCGGCAACGCATTAAACCGGTGTGTTTGTCGAAGAACTCCATAAGCCTTCAATAAGCCCGGCAAGCAGAACAAGGCAAGCTCAAGAAACACCCATCGAAGAGGAGGTCCTGGTCATCAACGCAGATTGATGCGATTCTTTCTCAATTACTTGTTGAAAGACTTAACTTCCGTAAGACCCGACAGAGGCAGAACGCATCTCACGACGCAGAAGAGTTACGGATAGTAGGCGTAAGAATTGTTCAAAAAGTGCTCTCCTGAGTTCTAAGGTACATATATCGAGCAAGAAGGAAGAAACTTACTCGTGAGAAATCCACTCGAATTGTGGGCATCACAAGGCCAAACACTCGTGGGCAAGGTATATCGGCAAGGCCTTTTTGACCGATCATAGGATCGATGCAGAGGACATCGTCCAACTTGTGAAGGGTGCCAATTTTTTGCCCGCCAAATACACGTGCCTTACCATAAGCCGCGCACAATTCCGATTATTTGGCCGTTTCAGCCTTGGGCTATCGATATATCGGCCCATTGAAGAAAGCTCAGGGTGGCTTTACTCATCTCTTTGTTGCGCTGATAAATTCACCAATGGATAGAAGCAAACCAAAGAAGCTAGAATCACAAATGCCAAGGCCAAAGAGTTTTTCAGAAATCGTC
The DNA here is from genome assembly GCA_036346375.1 of Guadua angustifolia. NCBI lineage: Eukaryota > Viridiplantae > Streptophyta > Magnoliopsida > Poales > Poaceae > Guadua > Guadua angustifolia. The sequence goes on from CM070519.1 coordinate 34,432,566, forward strand.
AGAAGATTCGCACTAAATAGGATTATCAACTGCATAATGGAACCCAATTCCAGGAGAAGAATTTCAAGACTGTGTGACGAGCTCAGATCAAAATTTGCTTTCATCTGCGGGCTCATCCGAAGAGCAATGGTCGTAGAAAGGGCAAACTAAGATGGTGTCCTAGGCTTAAAGGCACGCATCTTCGACCGACTAAACTGTGACGCCACCCGATGGGTAAAAGAATTGTTTTCAGATCAATGAGAACCACCACAAGATAGGCAACCGGCAACACCTTTTTTTCCTAGTCTCGGGAAGTTGTAAGCTCGCCTAATGAAGTTGACTTCTGGATCCCTCCGTCCGAATTTCGTGGAGGCCGAGCCGGAGGAAAGCAGTAATGGAAGATATTGATCGATTGAGGAGGCAGGAAGTCGCCAAGGCCAGGCCACAAATACTAAGCCCTCAAAGCCGCTATCATGACCAAACGTCTGAAACCGCATTCTAAGGGCGATTTGGTCCTAATAAAGAGTCGAAGCACGAGCACAAGTTATCTCTAATTGGGAAGGACCCTACATTGTCGACGGCTAACGCGCCGGGCCTACATGTGCTTGAAGCAGAAGATTTCACCATCATCAATAACTCATGGAACATAGAGCAACACGCTGCTTACTCTTAAAATATCCTATGGGTAACACCTTACTTAGACTTGCTACCCAATTGTTACTCAATTAAGCAAGCAAGCCTGGGCTACATCTAATAGTGTTAAGATGCTAACTTGATCAAGGATTATTTGTTTAAAGAGATGTTATATATCATAATCTTTATTCAATTGACTTGCTTCTCAATTAAGCGTAAGTCGGGGTTACATCTAATAGTGTTGTAGATGTGCAACCTCGCATATATCGCCTTTATCCTTTCTTTTTCCTCGCGGTCACGACTAAAAACCGAAAGTGCTCTATACCCCCATTGTGAAACCTTGACGAAAAAAGTCTAGTTACCTAAAGGCATGTTCGAGGAAAAGGCTGCGCTTCAACTCGCGATATGCTCTGGTTATACTAATCGCACGAGGTGCTTAAACAAAAGGAAGGATGAAAAACACTGAAAAGTCGAAAAGATCCGTGCAAGAGACAAGAGAAATAACAAGTTGCAATTAAAAATGTTTTACAAAAGGTCCAAAGATCATTCAAAGACCATAGAAGATATATACAATAAAAGCACCATCTAAAACAATAAAAGTGTTGCTTCTTACGGAGATAAAAAACTACTTCCTGGCTGCAAATCGACGGCGTGAATGAGGGCATCCCTAGCTCGATGAGCCTAGGAACCACTTCGATCGTATGGCCAACGGCGCAGGTTCCCGGGCGACGGCCTCCTCGCTCCGCTGCTTCCGCCATGGCAAGGTCAAACGCGCCCTGAAGCTCGCAGATGTTCGGGTTCTCAGTTCCACGAGGTCGTCCGCCGCCTAAAACTGTCGAACAGTTCTCGATCCACGGCTGGCGATCAGCAGATCCGGACTCGGGGTTAGAGAGAGAGGCGAGAGATCTCGAAGAAGAAGAGGAATCCATGAAGAAGAAGAAGGTTAACGGTCGAAAGTGTTTCAAAGAAACAAGGCGAAATTCCCGAAGAAATGAAGAGGAACGAGCATGGCGGAGAATGATAGTGCGCCGTAAATCACCAAGGTCGAGGCTAAGTACACACCTTATATGGGCAACGCCGCTCCTTCGAGAGAGACTCGCCGATTCTAGGCGACGCCATGAGAGGCGGAACGGGTCCACCTTCCAAAAGTGCCGAACGCCACACATTTTTTCAAGAGTGTCGACGCCATGATGATCGAAGATTCGTAAATCGCCAAGACGCCGACAGCTCTTTAAATGGGCCAGAATTAATGCAAGCATGTGCAGGCAAATGACTAAGCATTCCCGCAAAACAAATTCAGCCCGAAGAAACCCTTTTAGAACAATTATCCCGGGAGAAAGCAAGAAACACAAGATAAGTTCAAGATAAACAGAAGACTACACCGACCCAGTCCATATTTTTAACCAAAATGTAAGCTGATCCTTGACCTCATCCATAAGGGCAAGCGCTGGTCGCCATCAACAGAGACGGCAAATCCTCCTGACGCTTTTGAGCTCCACCCTGATATAGAGACTTGGTGATCGCTAACGCCGGGCGAAGGCCAGAATTGCGATGTCTTCCAAGCGCGCAATACCTTCTTTGGGGCTTTTTCCACCTCCGATTGTGATATCAAGATCATAGGGACACCATCGGTGCCAAATCGCCAGACCCCAAGAATCGCGAAGATCCTTTCAGAGCCCAATTGAAGACTACCGACCTCACTTAAAGATTTTTGATTTTATCATCAAGAGTCTGATATTGAGCTTTGCAGGAGTTGACCCGATGCACCGGATACCACCAGTAATTACTTAAACCGCAAAAGAAGGACAACAGACAGACAAGATGAGAACCGAGGGTGCACCTTCCAATTCCCTTGTCACCTTAGCTACTTTGGCATCCGCTTCAGCCTTCTTCGCTTTTTCATTCGGGAAAGAGAGGTTCGAAGCCTCCCGAAATCGCAAAAGATGAAGGCCGGGCATCAAGACAAAAGATAAAATCAGGCCCGGCACTCTGGACAGTATGATTACCGCCGTAAAGACCGGTCAGATTCAATTTCTTCGGCTTCGAGGGATCGGATGCATTTCAAGCCTTTCCGCCTCCTCTCGATTCTCCACGCGGCGCGCCGTGAGCTCGCCTCAAACTCAAGGCGAATTGTTCGACCTCCTCAACAGAATCCTTCCTCATCTTCATCCTCGGAAATAATTTTTGAAGAAGGAAGTTCCGTCCTCGCAAAAGATGACAAAGGCCGAGACGGGTAAAGCAATGTTAGGCTTCAAGGAGAAAGAGGACTTTCAAAGAAAGTACGACACAGTACAACTCACCTTGCCAAGACGATAACACTCATGCGAGCAAAGATCAAAGAACGACGACCTAATCCCGACCTCGATCTCGCCATCTAACAAAACCATGTCACCTTCACATCAAGAACGCAGCCCAAGACCGGAGATTTCAAGCAGAAGGCGAGGAATTTCAACACACTGTGTGATCAAGGAGGAGAGGTGGAAGGATCTTCGTGGAAGGAGCAAGAGCATCAACAGGGACTTTGCCAAGGCAATGGCTCAAGAAGTAGCAGCGGTAATGAATCACTGGATTCACAGGCAAGACCAAGCTCAGTGGCCCGTGGCTCGTTCGAGTAGCACCTGGAACAGAGGCACAAGAGCTGCTGGCTGCCTCTACCAAGGCTGTAAGACTACCTCGCCACAACATCACGGAGGCTCCTCTGGGCGACATTTCATGAAGAACTTCATCAACAGGATCCCTCACAAGGAGAAATGATTAGGACATGATTCGGAAGCAAAGAAAGGCTAGCAAGGAAATCCAACCTATTGACCTTGTTATCTTGCACTTTAAACCCTCCGAGTAGAAGGACCGCCAAGAGGAGTCCCTCGCAGCGCACTGCGCAAGCAGCATAAGGGAACTCCTTGGCCGTAAGGTAAAGCGAAGGTACACTTTTTATCAAGGTGGGGCCGAGGGCTTAAACACCTCAGTTCCACCGATTGGCTCAAGAGGAAGATGAAGAGGAAGTCGGGGAGGAGGTCGTGGCGGTCACAGGTCCTCGACCTTCTGACCTCCAAACGGGTGCACCCTTATCCGACCGCTCGCTTGGGCTCATGTAATAACGGAGCCTTTTCCTTTCTCGGATGGATCATCACCGGGCACGCTTGTCTTGCTTCGCGCCGCTTAAGCGCAGTATGAGCGCCAGGAAGTTTCGCTTATCACTCTTATGGAACGGAAACTCATGTAACTGCCAAGATCGAAAAGAAGGCATTCGCCCTGCAAATATGAAAGCACATCCACGCCAAGATTCAGATAAAAGTTAGAAGAATCAGATTAGAAGGCAATGAAAATTTCACGGAGGGGCTGGTTCGGGTTCAGGAAAGGTCTTGGGTTCCGGAACGTAGATCTTCTCGCTTGGGGCAAAGAAGTCGAGACACGCATAAAAACACCAAGTAATTTCATCGAACTCCCGTGGGATCATTGGAGCCCTCAGATTCATACCTCTGATGAACTCTCGTCCTCGAGGGGTTGAATCCGCGGATACAAAGTTGGCAATAATGGCCATACCAAGAAGCCCATTTTCAAATTCTCAAAGCAATTAGCCCCATAAGATCAATCACTTGGTCCATCCCGCCGCCCTTGGGGAGCGATATATCTAGTCGTGGGAGGGCTTGGGTGGCCTCCTGCAAAAGGTAATGGAGGCTCGTGGATTGGCACAGAGAACCACTCTTGGTGCCAACCTTTATTCGAGGTCCTAAAAGGAATGTTAAAGTAAGGTTTTTCATGCCATCTCCGTAAGTTCAACCTTCATTAGTTATGGTTTTGGTGTTAATGACAAATCTAATAATGAGATTATCCATTAATGTGATTTTGTTATTAATGACAAATCTTATATCGAGACTAACTTGTTTATTTAGAATATCTTTAATTAGTCTCATCGCATTGAAAAATGGAAAACCCAAGGTATGTTTGCATATTCATTCTAGTATTAGTTGCATACTTTGGAGTCAAGTTAAAATATGAATGTCCCCATTATAATAACCACAAACGTGCATCATGTTCCCAATCCATATATTACATGGATGCACACACTTAGGGGGAGTTCGTGGTTTCACTTGAAAGTGTCTTTGTATTGATCTAATTCTTATTGACACATATAAGGATCAAGACAAAGAAACTAAATCCTTGAGTATATATTTAAATTGCCTAGTTATAAGTATACTCATGGTAACATAGGATATACTCCAATACGATCAATTTGAATATGTGCATATTATCTCCAAGTCAATCATATTTATGCACATATACATATGGGGTGTATTCTATAGTTGATGATTTAGAGTAATGATCATTTCTATACAATTTACATATAATGGATCATTACTTTTCATCAACATGAGTATATGAAAACTTGTGTAGTTAATATATACTCATATCAATTTAAATGATAATTTAAATTGAGTTCATTTGTCTTATTAATCATTAACTAACACTTCATCATGTGTTGATGGTGCTCGTGATTAATTGAGGACAAATGAATAGTTCTTAAGTATAATGAAGCATGTGTTGCATTATTGTACTTAAGACACAATTAAATCATTCAAATTGATTTAGGTTGTGCTCAATTGATCTATAGGCATCCATTATGTGTTAATGGAGTGCAAGAGATAATTGAGACAACAATGCATCTTGGACTAACTATTTTATGAGTTGTGATTGAGTTAGGTCCAAAGATGGATGAGATGATAAAGAAGAGGAGTCGAGGATATCCCGGGAGTATCAAAGCGATGATCATAAAGACCCCAAAGGGATTGCTGAGTGGCGCGGCAAAGGTATAACTAGATAGGCTAAGGACTTTGTAGTCTTTGAGTCTAAGTTTTATCTCTGCATTATTAAGAGGGGTTGTCCTCAGCTTGAGCTTCATCATGTGTTGATTATCTCATTCCGCTGCTCACTCAAGCTCAAATCATTTGATTTGGTTTTTGCATGAGGGTTAACCATTTGGCATGTGTTGCGTAATGGGTTAAACTTATGCTTGGTTGTGTTTGGTTTATGCTCCGATTTGCATGTGTTGCAAAGAGGAAGAGTATATGCATTTGGTTTTCGTGATAATGCTTTGATTTGCATGTGTTGCAAATAGGATAAGCTAATGCGTATTTTTATGCGTGAAGTTCACTTTTGCATGTGTTGCATTAGTTGAAGCTTCATGTTTTGGTTCAAAATAATCTTTATAAAATCAGGTGGTTGCTTGGAGCTAAGTTTTGCATGTGTTGCAAAAGGAGAGAGCTCAAGCATGATTTGGTGTTTGTGGTTGTGTATGTGCTAGAGGCTCTCGCATGTGTTGTGAGTAGAGAGCACATATGTTTGATTTGGTGTTTAAGTGTTTGTATGGAGCTAGAGGCTTGTGCATGTGTTGCAGTAGAGAGCTCATATGGTTGAAATGGTTTTGTGTGAAATTGAAGTTTTGTTTTGGTGTTGCATGGAACTAGAGAATTGCATGTGTTGCAATTAGAGAGTTCATGCACCTTGATTTAGTGTTGCTTGAGCTAGACTTTGCATGTGTTGCAAAGAGTAGTGCTCAAGCATGAAATGTGTTTATTGTATTATTTGCAAGTTCGTTGTGCGAATAAACTAAGGTTTATGAGTCCTGAATCCCGAGAGCATGTGAGTAGGGCTTGCAACGGGTGTTGGCAAGTTGATCGGTCTCGCGGTTGACCTTCACATGGCTAGGGGATTAATTTCATAAACTCTAGTTTGATTTGCTTAATACGCTTTGCAAATAGATCTTGGAGTTGGTTGCAAAATGTGTTTTTGCAATTTGTTGAAATTCTTTTGAGCATGGGTTGAGTTTGTGCAAATGTGTTTTGCACATGTGTATGATCATGTGTTGATCATCTAGAGGCTCAAAGAATGGGTCAAGCTTGAGAAATGATTTTGGAGTTGAATCTGATTTTCTCCTGTGGCCTCAAGACTCACCAAGAGAATGGAAGTGAGTACTTAGTGCCGGACCACCACTGCCTGTCACGGAAGCTTTTTAAGGCGCTGTTTTTCTAAGTGCCGAATGAGAGGCATCACCGCCGGTGGGAGCCAGAGTCATGAGAAGGCACCACCTGCCTCAGAGGCGGTAGGTACGGAATATGTCCGTTAGCACGTAATCACACATAAAGTACTCACTGCCCTTAGAGGCGGTGAGTACCTCAAAAGGCTGATTTTCACCATTTTGCCCTCAAACGGCTAGTTTTCTCATGGGGCATAACACCCCCTTGGGGGGGTTTAAGCAGTGGTTATCGTGTGGGAGTGTTTTGCATATGTTGCTTTTTCTCCCTTTGCCTCTTGAGCTTAAGAGTGAGCTAATTGCATGTGTTGCAATTAGTGAGTGGTTTGAGAGCCTCTTGTGCATGTGTTGCACTTGAGGGAGGCCTTGTGCATGTGTTGCACTTGGTGATCACCCGGACAAGATTCGCAGTTTCTGGTGAAGTTCAAGCCAAGGAGCTGCTTGTTACTCTTGGAGGTTGCTGACCCCTAGACGGCGAGAGGCGTAGGTATGGGAGCTCTCGAGGTGTGAGAAGCCCCTGCAAGTTTGTGAAGGTTCTGCTGAGCCCACGCAAGCGTGAAAACCACGACTAGTGGAAAGAGGCGGGTGCTCGAGTGTGAGCCGGTCCAAGTGGTTGGGCTTGCCTCAACGTGGACTAGGGAGACTGCAAGTCTCGAACACCACGGAAAAATATCTATTGTCTCTTGTCTCATTTATATTCAAGCACTTTAATTATTGTATATTGATCAATTGCTTGAATGCATTAGAATTGCTTAGGTAAATTGTTTATTCAATATAGCAATTTTTGTTTAGAGATATAATTTAGTTGGTGCACTAGTGAGCCTAGTTGATTTAGGCTTTTTAATTGTCAAACCTATTTATCGCCTCAGATATATATTTGATTAGTTTTTGACATAGGGTTGATTAGAGTTAATTGAATTAGTGAGCGATCGATTTTATAAACGCCTATTCACCCCCTCTAGCGCGTGATCTCGACCTCTACAATCTCGCCTGAACTGCACCTCCGACCACTTTGGGGGAGTTCTTATTAGGAAAAGGCTTAAGAAGAAAAGGTATGTAAAGAGATTGAAGTGGGGACTGATGCCAAGGAAGGATTCGCAGAGATTGACGGCGCGGCGTTGGAGAATAGAATTGGGGTTGAGATGAGTCGGCCTAACTCAGAGAATTCAAGAATACCGCGGAAAGGGGGATGCCTAAGACCCAAACCACGATAAAGAAGGATTCAAAGACAACCACCTCCTCAAAGACGGGTGGGCGTAGACCACCATGCGTATGTGTAGCGGCATCACCAATGGCGAAAACACCAATGCCTACTAAGTCCTCCAACCGCCTCCGCTGCTGTCGAGGTAGCCCAACTTGGTCGAGGCGGACGGGTGAATAGTTACGGAGAAGGGGACGACATCTTCAACGAGGCAGCATCGCATCGCGTGAGTTTAGGAATAAACCCTAACGGCGAGGTCGTGAGGGAAAGAGATTGAGGACCACAAAGGTAAAAGAACAAAGGCAAAGACACTTCGTTTCTACCCTATATTGATAAGGAGCGGTGCCAACTTTCACGAAGGAACCGCTTCTTCCTTTCATACCTCAAGCCGCTTTCGAGCATTTTCAGTAGTGGTTTACAGCACGCATGTCGTATACAATCGCCATGGCCCAACAAAATAAATTGGGAAAAGGTACGCCCAAGATGGGCCAAAAGCCAAAAAACCCATGATACACGGATCGTGGTACCACCTAAGAAAAACATCCTCTTATGGTATGCCTCATGCTAGGTCGCAGGGTCGATAACGCTTCAAAGAACGAAGTCGATACCATAAAGATGACTTAACAAAAAATAGACGCCTCTGTGGTACGAGGCTCAGATAACCTTAAAAGAAAAAAAAAAAAGGGTGATGACGGATACCAAAGGGGTGGATGAAATGCGCCTCAGAAGAAGCCGTGGGTTATGCACTTATATGTGTCAATACCACTTACCGAGTATAGATGTGCACAAGAATCATATCAAATAACGAAGTCGGCCCGATAAACCGGGTCGAGGATAGCTTGGAATAATCATACAAATAATTTTCGCCGAAGTTCTTCGTGACCTCTCGCCAAGCAATAAGCACTGGAAGACTTGATCACTGGAAGGCACTCGATCGCTAGCACTCTGGGCATCGGGAGATATATACCCCGAGGGCCTACATGCATGGACTCAAGAGGCCCAACTAGGCTAGGCCGATCAGGAGGACTCGAAGCATACTAGGCCGAGCGAGATATGAAGAATCGTAACAAATCCCAAATAAGGAAACCAAGTCATATTAGGGCAAAGGATGATTGTAATCCAAACCGATATAGAATTGGATAGATATGAGGGTGCTGATTCCATCTCGTGATCCGAGTGGGATTCCCTATTGTAACCGCCTTCTCTACTATATAAAGGAGGGACGGGAGCCATCAAGACAACATCATCAGATAGATAAGCTACTCATAATTCTAGAGCACAGACTAGGGTATTATCTCCACCATGAGAGAGCCCGAACTCAGATAATTTCCGTGTCTTGTGCTACCATCGAAGCTTCTGATCCAGCGCTTAGCCCCCTTTTTAATTATTGCTCAGTAATAAACCCTCGACAGGTGGAGAGGGGTTTTAGGGGCTCAAGAACAAGGGTATGGCACCTCAAATTAACATGGTTGCAGCCCCCCACAAATGGAGAAGGATGGGGGGTATAAATAGAGCCCACCAAAATCTAGCCGTTTTCCTCAACGTTCGAGTCAGTTCGGACAGTCCGAACTCAAGTTCAGATAGTCCGAACGGGTTAAATATGGCTAACAGAGACTCAGCTCGGATAGTCTGAAAATATGTTCGGATAGTCCGAATAAAGCACCGAGCAGCACCAATAAAACGAAGCATAACTTTTGACTCCAGACCGATTTCAAGTGATCTTGACTCCACCGAAAGCTAAGAACAAGGGCTATACAACTAACAAGGTCTCACTATCCAAATCCCAAAGGATAAATACAGATTTCACCAAGAATTCAAGGAGACCTACAATTTCACTTTCTCGACCGCCAACACCACTCTCTCTAAGTTTCACAAGGATGGATCACTTGAGCACTTGACACATCTAAAAGTCATTCGACGTCGCATCCCTTTTAATAGTATGACAATCCTTAGACTCAAATTAAATCAAAGATAATACAAGTCTAGAAATAGTCACTTGCTATCTTCTTTCTTAATGCCAGTGCATGAAGACCTTCACCATATAATTGATGACATCTTTGCCTTGTCCAACTTGACTCGATTCACCTCATGAGATTCTCGTCCTATCAACCTTGACTTTATCATCCTCTCCGACGACCTCCATGCCAAGTCGATCTTGACTTAGTCCTCAACTCTTGGTGACACCGCCGTCTTGTTGACCTCGGCTTAACGGTCATCCTCCAAGATATCTTGGTCATCATACACACACGGGACCTAATTCTTTCCAAATCACTCATGAAAGACATTAGTCCCAAAAGCTCAATAGATATGAAGAAATTGATATTTGTGAGCAGTTGATTACCACAAGTGTTTCATATAGAGAAGCACAACATAAATGGAAACACTTGACATAAGAAATGTTCTCTACTAAGTTCATCATGATGAATATGTAATTGATCTATATGCACTAGAGAGATAATTGCCGATATGATGAATCAATTAAATCATGACAAAGATCACAGTCTTTACTTAAATGAAGCACATGATAGAATATATACGAATTGTACATGTGCATCTAATATTTGGACTAAGAGTAAATATGTGATCCAACACTAGATTAAACTTCACTAAGAGAATTGCATGAGAAGATATACAACTAAAACATGCATGCACCAAGTCAATCTATAGCAATATGAAGTTTAACTCTAGTTAATATATGCATACTAAAAACAAAGCACATAATGAACTCAAATGAATATATATATGCACAAATAAATATGACATGAACCAATGTGCATATATATAATCAACATGCTACTTGGAGTTCACTATGCATTTACACAAAAGGAATGCAATAACAAATCTAGAAGAGATACCAAAATTGCATACCTTATCTTTGCTTAACCATCCCACTTGATTTTCCTCTAAATAGATGAGACTGATACTCAACTAGGCAATACCATGTTAGTCTCATAGCAATATAATCATATTAGAGGTTTGTCATTTGTTGAGCACTAAGTTAAGCATTTACTCAATTACATAGATTGTCATTATATGCGTTTATCATTAATCACCAAAATAACATAAGTGCCTAGATGCACTTTCATTAACTTTACATATGCTTGATTACAAAAGAGAGTGGATGTTTCTATGCTTGTACATGCTCTTTCTGATCTGACGTGCACGCTCTCTCTCTATCTTCTGTCCGTCCTTTTAGCGTGTTCTGAAGAGGTATTTATAGGTGTCTGACGATGACTACCTCTGAATGTCACACCCTTACGTGTCCTCGCGTGGCAGCAACTATCCCTTTACTCTTGCCACGCGGAGTCGTGGATGTGATGGGCTCGAATCGTGGCGCAACGGCTATCGCAGCAGCCGCCACGTCGCCTTTATAACCCGAGCATGACCTTCGGGGAATGCTCGGGGATCTTCCTTGGTCGTGACCGACCTTGGCCGCCAGCCCGAGCAACCATGCCCGGAGGACTAAGCCTCATGCTCGTGGATGGGTGTGGTCAGCAGCCGATCCGTTCAAGGATCTTCCTTTGGGACGACATCAAAGAGAAGCATGGTCGGCTGAAGAAGGGTTGCTAGGGCTCGATGGTCCTTGTGGTAATTTATCCAATCCCCGACAATAAGTAATATAAAACTAATCTTATCACCACTCTACATAAGCTAGATTAGCTTTCACGTTAACGGATCGAGTATTACACAAGAGTGGTTACTCGTGTAGTACGTCTTGCTTGCGCTAGATTCAAAGTTGTGTGCCATCACGGGAGCAGCTTAAGAGAGCTGATGCGGCAATTAAGGAGTGGATGGCAGGGTTAACAAAATCGTTTTGATCTTAGATTTTGACGATTTGGTGGTACTGAGATTCGCGAAAAACCGAAAGAAATTTGCTCAATACTGAATGGTTTGAAAAGTCAAACAAATTTGAAATCTAGTCAAATCGCCGAGCGAATTTCAAATAAAATGGACGAAAAGGATCGAATTTCGATTAGTTTTTGACAAAACCGGCCACAAGTTGAGAAATTAGGAAAAAATTACAAAAAATGTTGAAAAGTTTGTAAAAAGCCATTAAAGGCCTAAAAAATAGGAAAATTATAAGAAATACATAAAAAAGTATGGAAAAATACGAAAAAATATTCTGACTTGATCTTTCCTAACTATGAAAAAATTTCGACATGACCTTTGCTATATTTTAAACAATTGAAAGTTGTAAAGTAGGTATTTAGCAATAATATATCAACAAATAATCTTTCATTTCAATACTACTCACATATCAATCCAACAAATGCAATAATATGCATTCACATAATGACGTAATACCATTCATATATCAATACCATTCACATATCAACACCATTTATATTTCAATACATTTCATTTCAACAAATATTGATACTAAATATACGTCAACAAATATTGCTACTAAATATAATTGAACAAATATTGGTACTAAATATAATTGAATAAATATTGCTACTAAATATACTTCAACAAATATTGCTACTTGACATAATTAAACAAATATTGCTACTTGACATACATAAACAAATATTGCTATTTGACATACTTAAACAAATATTGCTACTAAATATAATAGAACAAATATTATCACTAAAATATGTTGAAGTAAATATTGCTACTTGATATACTTGAACAAATATTGCTACTAAAAATACTTGAACGAATATTGTTAGGTCAACAAATAGTACCATGTTGGCATGACCACAGTGAGCATTGTATGACCATTTTTCAACCAATTAAAACACAAATCTCTACTAATTCTAATTAGGAGTTGGTGGTAGTATGTCTGTTTTCCACCCCCACCCCGACACGCAGCGCACACTGCGTGGTGAGTGGGAAGTGAAGTAATGGCTACTCCGTAGATTGATTGGATCATCCTCACGCGGAGGTAAATGAATATACATGACTCATTTATTACTTTTTTCTCCCATTATCGGCATTCGAATCATGGCGATTGCTCTCTCGGATTTTTCAGATTGGATTGATTGATTCCTTCCAAGGAAGCAGAGTCTGATTCATGGAGTTGGGTCTCTTCGCCTCTTTTTCTTTTGTTGCCTTCCTTATTCGACGATTTCTTAATCTGGATTACATAGATATCTTCTTGCTGTTGAATCTATATAACCCCGCCGCTTCTTGCCTCTTCTGCAGATGTGTTGAGTTTATCCATTGAGCAGAGGTAATGGGTGATCTTCCTGATCTCGTCGATGCGGTGCAGGGATTGGTCACCTATGGTGGGCAGTGAGATAGGCTGACGGCGCTATTGGAGCTCACCGCGGTGGATGATGTCAATAGGTTGAGAGAGGTGAGGAGGTGGTGGAGCTGGTTGATGGGGTGGGGTTATAATATGGCTGGAGTAAGGCGTACGAGCCACACACACCGCTGATGGTGGCTGCCACATACAGATGACGCATGCCTCTTCAATGCCTTTGCGCCCATAGGATAGCAAGTGTCTCTTTCGGTCGATCGATCGATCTCAAATTATGGCGTTACAAATTTATAATCCCAAATGCCGTGATGTTATTATTTAAGTTTGTGAAATTAAAGATAATTTTAAGCTTGAGTTTGTAAACAGGTGCTTGGAATTTGTATGCTTCGATGAATTAATTTAAACATTTAACCATTGCACATTCAGAGTGAACATTGTTATTCAGATAAGGTTAGTACTCTTTGCAAATAAATTTTTTTATCGTAAATTGAGTTTCTGTTACATCGCACGGGTACATGACTAGTACATGCATAAACAAGAGATAGCTTTAGGCTTTTCCATTTTTTTGGATTTTCTAATTTCTACATTTTGAATGGCTCAAAAACGTCTTCAAACTTTTTTTAAAAAAAAATCATGCCGAAGGTCATAAAGGTATTAATGCTAATTTTAGGGAATTTTTGGATTATTTTTTTCAAATTTTCCAAATTTTTGAATTTAAATTTGAAAATGACCGGTAAAGCGAGCGGCATCATTTTTCAAACGGAAGCGCTATGGATGGTTTTTATGAAAACTAAATAGTTTTTGACGGTTTTTGGAACCCTAGTGGGTGGAGCAAGTGGGAAGGTGCTCATGAGAGCTTTGTATGGAATCGTGGTCTTTATCGGCAGCGTGTTCATAGCTGGTAGCCCCAAGCCACTGCTGGAGATGCATGTCCCTCACAAGTTTGGTTTGTCTCGAGCCTTCAATGATCTTCTAACTGACATCAATGAGTGTTAATTACAATAACTCATATTTAGATTTTTAAATTTTAGAAAACTATGCTAGATTTCTTAATTTCTTTTAGAGTAGAATTAGTACTTGCCTTAGAGCAGGATTAAGGAAACTATATAAACTCATTGGGTGCTTATGGAGAATCCAAATAATCAAGGAGTCACAACTCAACTCATCCAAATCAAGAGGTGCACGAGAGAATTTGAGATTAGGTTATTCTTTAACACTAGATTTTTATATAAGGCAAGAAACCAAGTGTTCTAAAAGGTCCAAAAGGTCACTACTACAGAAAAGATCATCACAGATGGTTCTAAAATATCATCATAGATGTTTTTATAAACCATCTATAAACATATGTCAGTGATAATAATAACGCATCATAAACGATTTCGAAACCCTTTATAAAACACCTACCACAAACAATTCTAATAAAGAACTATTAACCCATCAACCGTAAATGATATGACACCTCTGATTTGGAAGTTCCAACTACGTCTTTCATTCCATACAAACATCACATGTTTTCAGTAGCAACATAAGAGTCAACTCAAAAGATGTCAGAGCAAGTATCTTTTCACTATTAGAGTTCAGATATGAATCAGAATTTTTTATTTTACGATCAATAGTATTCCACAATGTCACATCTTGTATAACCAATAAAAAATGAACAGCGTATTTAATAGCCTACTAACAGGTAGAGGTACTTCTTTTCTGTAAAGAACAAACAAGACTACCCCTTTGACATTCCGAATGATGGTATGTTCTGAACACTTGAAATGCCTCCAATTGTAAGCTCTTTCTCTAACTAAATTGTGTGGACTTTAGAACCTTCTGGTAAAATGAAGTAAATATGACCAACTGAACAAGGTGACAGAATGGGAAACCATTAGTATGCATATTTTATATCTTCTACAAAGAACACTCACATTGAATTGCATATAACTAGCTCGCCTTGCAAGCCACTAGCATAAAGCATCTGAAAGGCAACACAGAAAAGTTTATTAAAAGCCTTCTCGTCGTCTTCAAGTAGTCGAACAATGCGAACACCAGTTTGTGTACTCATATATATTTCCAACAATGAGGTGAAAAAGGCAAGCTGTAATTCTATATATGTTAGCTGCTTATGAATCGATCCAAAATCAGTTCAAGAAAATTGAATCTGAATGACAGCTAAGCTTGCATAAATGGCTTGAAGTAGCAAATGATAAACGCACAACAAAGTAGAGAAGTGAATAGATTATGATTATACGGCTGAAATTGCAGGATATGTGGCTGTGGCTGTAAGGCAGGAGCATTGGCTCTACACAATTCCTATTAAAAAATGGTAAAATAACTCTTGAGAACTATGTAGATTAAAGAGTTTGGAATAGATCAAACAAAATTTAAACAGAAAAAGGCCCACGATGATCTTGCAGGAACTCTTATGAGCATTAAATCATTTCTTGTTTGGCTTCCTTTCTACCCTATACAAGATGAGATGGCATTTCTATAACATCCCAATTTTTGATTATTTGGGTTTAATATGGTTTTTATGAATTTTCTAAATTTATTAGACTTTTCTAGAATTTATTTATTATTATTGAATATGGCCTATTGTGAAAATTATTCAAATAATGAGAAAGTTTAAATAAAGTTTTATAAAAATATTTTATTTGAGTTTCACATGTCACAAAGTATTTTTAATTTTTTTGGAATTTTATTATATGTTTACTATTTATTTTGGCTTAAAATATTTTTGAAAATTATTTTAAATAAAAAATATTTGAAAAATGCTTTAAACAGTGTTGGGCTTAGCCTATTACTATGCGAGTCGGCCCAGTCCACAGCCAGCTCAATCCATCGCTCAGCAAGTTTCTAGAACCCTAGTCTTGGACCGTTGGATTTTGATCCAACGGTAGATCTCGATCATGAAACCCTAGTGTATGTGAGCTGTTGGCTTGCGTTGTGTGTGCATTGGTGATTTCGCCGCATTGCTTGTGACGGGAGCCATCAGATGATCGACATGCGTACATCTGAGATTTCGTCTTCTCCGTATTTCTGCCATCGCCTCGAAGCAGTACTCCGCCGTCGCATACGAGAAGATCTCTAAGGTTTGCACGGAAGCCGAGGCCCTATAAAGCTGCGTTGGCACTGCCTCGAGAATCACCGTCTTCCACCGCACTAGTTGCCCTTGCTAATGTCGCTCGAGCTGCTGTCGTTCGTCTGTGAGAGCTCGTCAGAATTTGTCAAAGTTGTCGCCGCGGTTTTTGCTTCTTCCACCAACGTAAAGCTGTCGCAGCCAAAGCCCAGCCCAGATCTGGGTTGCTTGCATTGCACTGCATTGGACCCAGGTGATAACGTTGTCAGAGAATCCTCGCATCGCCGTCACACGATCGTCATCTTCAAGTCCAGTGAGTTATGCTACCACATTGCCATCGCTATACTTCGAAGCACTGAGGCCATCCGATCACGATGAACGGCCATGATCGTGACTCGTAGCCGCTTCCTAGGGCTGCCACATGTCCTCATCATCACGCCGTCCTGCGGTCAATCCTGAACGTCTGATCTTGCGAGGGAGGGTCAAGATTCTACCACATGTCAGCCATCAAGAGCCTCTGAGTGGTGGCGCCGCCTAATCACGTGCGGCCGTCGGCTGGTTCGGGAGCCGTGCGCCGAGTCCATGGTAGACCTCATCAATTCCTATCAGCCCAAACAACCCATCAACCCGAGCGTAAGCTCGGGGAGCAAATTGCTAATTACGAACGTAATTAACAAAATCCTAACATTGGATCATCTCAGGCAGTGAATTGGGCCAATCGATATATGTCATATTGCGAGACCAATTCGCATATAGCCTAAAGGAAAGGTTATATGCTATCGAAAAGTCATACCTTGAATATATTGATCGGATGCCTAATCCTAAAATTTTAAAGTTCTCGATTTTTCAAAATTCTCGTGAATGATTCCGCTACTACTTTAGAGCATATCGAACGCTTTATTTTGTAGTGCGGTGAAGTTGCTCAGTCTAATGGTGCAAAGATTATATGGGGGTAAAAGGAACAGTAAAAGTCGGGGAGTTTTTCAGCGGTTTGCGAGTAGTTAATGGTAAAGATAAGCATTTTAAGATTTTACGATGTCATAAAGGGAGGAGTTACCAGCAACAATGTTTCAAAAATTATGCTAAGCCAATCAACGTTGAAGCCGATGAAGAAAATTTTTGGAAGATAACCTGTTATCTCCCAAACATAGGGGGCATATGTTAGCATCCAAAATTGGTAAAGCATGACTAATTTGTCAGGCTAAGGATAAAAAAGGGGATATTTCTATACTAGTTTAGCTTTGAGAGTATTTTTTTATCTATCTTACCGATTACAGGATCAAATCGGCTGACACGTCCCGAACCAGCTTGAACCCGACGTTCTTGTATGTTTGAGCCGTTTAATCGATCATCATATTTTTAAGCGGCAACAATCACACGTAGAATTAACAAAAGAAAAGCAAACACGCGGGGTGGAAGAATGATCAGAATCCGTACTTCTTGAAGAAGACGGTGCTTGTCTTCTGATCTCCGTGTCCGGGCTGAAGCCCTGGTTCCAGAATAAAATGAGATCTGAAATGAAGCAGCCGTTTCAGTTCAGACTTTCAGTTCAGAGAGGAGACGCAAATCCTCCGCAGTCATAGCATGAGTCGTTGTGGACTTTTGGCTGTATCGTATGCTCATGTTGTCGTGTTCCTTGACTTGCATCCAAAAAAATACTTTCTTTTGTTCTTGAGGCCTGCCATTCTGCGAGTCTCCTCTCGAACTGAAACATGAACATGACTTAGCTCAACCACGTGGACCAGACAGCATTGTATTCTTAAAGGAAAGCATGGATTATTCTTCCTCTCCTCACGATAGGTTTCTCTGAGCATCCAGTTGACTCTAGCAATACATTGGTTAAATCAGGTAACGATTTAAGATGCAGTTTCCATACAAACTGTATAGAAAATCTAGCATAGGACCCGCTTAGATCCATCGGACTGCTCATAAAAAGTTATTTCGCCCGCCATAAACTAAGTGGAATTCTGTCTCCATGTCTAGTCAGGGGGTGGAAATAGGGGTGGTGCCAGATATGCACCGGCATACTAAAAATTAAAAAAATGCTAGAAAATAACATCTTTAATAGGGTAAATTTATTGATTAAATTGATTTTGATGTCGATTGTTTGAGATTTTAAGACATTAGGACTATTTGTATTATACTTTTAATAAATTTTAAATATATACATTAAATTTATAATGTTACAGAATTATTATACAAAATTATAGAGTTATATAGGGTAACACCCATATAAATTCTCTAGCGGACCAAAGTAGTTCACGTACTCAGTTTCTGAGCAGGGGCGAAAGTGGAATTCCACGGAATTAATTTCGATTCGTCAGCCATGACGTTAACTGCTACTGAGACTTGGCTCCATCCCCAACTAGTACTATCATATACCTTATATTAAAGGCTGCAGGTTCACGGCCACAGACCACACCTACGTGTCACCGTACACCGTTTTGTGAAAAAACCCTGTTTCTTTAAATTATAGATAGTCCTGTAAATTACGAATAGGTCCTTCGTAATTTTTGTGAGAGAAAGATTTTCTTTTCTAAATCGCATTTGGGTCCTCGTATGCTGTTTTACGTAAAAACCTCCGTTAAATTCAAATCGCTTGAACAAGCCCTTTTCTAATTTTTCGTGATAGCGAACAAGTCCAAAATGTAACATCTCAGATCCTTACTCTTTACGCTAGGCCCTTTCTCCGCTTTTTCTCGAAAAAATATTTTCGCCACCGAGAAAAATATGTTCAATTTATTTCTAGACTTTTTCCTCCGCTCTTTCCGAAAAAAATATTTTCGTGCTCGCTTCTCGTTTCCCTGAAAAAATGTTTCGTGGTCCGCTTTTTCTCGCTTTTTCCAAAAAAATCGTGGTCCGTTTTTTCTCCGAGAAAAACACAAATTTGTTTTTTCACCACGCGACGGCGCAAGCTTCCATCCTTTCACCATTTTTTCGAAAAAAATGTTTTCGTGTTCGCTTTTTCCGGAAAAAAATGTTTTCGTTCGCTTACCTCGCTTTTCCAAAAAAATTCGTGGTCCGTTTTTTTCTCTGGAGAAAACACAAATTTGTTTTTCGCTCACGTGTGACAAAATTTTTGTTGATCGGATCCGCTCAGAAAAAACATAAATTTGTTTTTCGTTCACGCATACAAGGCGCAAGGCCGCGTTTATTGTTCTAGTCTTTTCTAAACTTTGCAAAGTTCTTCGAAAGAGCTTGCTTTGAGCACGGCTCGGCTCAATTTTTATTTTTTATGCTTAAGTCTTTAAAAATCTGTAATTATGTATCGTTTTTTCATGTTTTTTAACGAAGAGGACCTTAAAAAAATCACGAATCTTTTGTGAGAGGATCCTAAATAGATACAAAAAAAAAACTTAATAGCGTTTGGATTATTCCAGCTATTTTTTGCGAAAATGACTTTTTCGATTTAGCACGATCACGGATCCGTTCGAAAATTGCGGATCTTTCGTGAGAGGACCTAAATAGATATCGAAAAAAACGTGGTGACGTTTCGATCATTCCGCTATATTTTTACGAAAAGGATCTTTTCGATTTAACACCATCGCGGATCCTTCATGAGAGAACCCTAGATAGATGCTGAAAACGTGATTTCATTCGTGTCCTTTCAACCGCTTTCGCCATTTTCTCGACGATTTAAAAAACACCGTAAAAGAAATTTTTCTACGAAAAACAACACGCACGACATGTTACACCGTGAAAAATATCCTAGAACCAATTACTGAAACATGTAGGGCTAGCAGCTAGGATCAACTGACGAGGCAGAGCAAAGCGAAGCTAGAAGTCACCCTGCAGACATGGCTCCTGCTCATCGTCGCTCCTGCCGTCCCTTTCCTCTTGCTGCTGACGCGCGGCCGCGGCAGTAAGGGCCATGGTTTTGAATTTCACCGAAATTCAGCAAAATTCAGAGATTTCGGTGGGTTCCAAAATATTTTAATCCTGATTACATTTTGGTTGGTTCATTTGTCAACAAAAATGGTCTTTATTGCTGAAAAATTCGGTAAATTTTTTAAAAAATTCAAACTTTTGGACCACCATTTTATTTCAGTGATTTTGAGGAGCGCCAAGAAAAATTTCAAACCAAAAATTGAAACCTTGGTATGGGCAAGAATGGCAGCCACACCCCGCTGGGACTACTAGCCATGCCGGAAGAGGTGGATAGGATAGGGTGTGTTTGGTTGTTTATACTAAGTGGTATATGTATGAGATAGTTAAAATAAATTTATCTATATATTTGATTGCTTGAATAAAACCATCCTATCTTAGATAGTAAGTTACAGATTTAAATAATATTTTTGATAAATGTTAGGTTATTCTATTTACCTAAAATAATAAAATCAAATAGTATAGATTATCTTATTCTACTCAATCTTTATCTTGCCGACTAAACACGCCTATAGTGCGATGGAAAGGAAGAGACGACAACGCCACGACAACGCCATTATTCTAGAGAAGTAGAGCAGCCAGGCACGCTCGGCGTCCTCATGGCGCGCCCCGCGGGCTCCTCGAGGCGCTCGCCGCAGCACGTGAGCAGAACATGGTGTGTACTTGGAACGCGTCCATGACGTTGGGCGTGAGCGTGACCCACTCCCGGAGCTTCTCCATGACCCGTTTCTCTGCGGATAGTGGTGGGTTTTCCGTCTTTTTTGCTAAATCGTTTTGATTTATTCGGTTTAAAACTAATTCAGTTTTTAAAAATTAGATACTGAATTTCTCACAAAAATAAAAAATCAAATTGATTTAAATTAAAAAATCCAGTTCAGTTAATCCGGTTTTTCCATTAACCGAAATAGGATAATAGCATTCATCTCTCTAACAAAAATGTCAATAAGCAGCATAAGATAAGCCTCATAAACCAGAGATAAACTCAAAGAACTCTACAGTGACAGAACATCGGGGAAAACATATCAACAGCACAAGCCATTTTGATCTTCTCAAGAAAAGGATGTAACCGGTATATATATATATATATATATATATATATATATATATATATATATATATATATATATATATAGCCTATCAGCATGTCTCATGCTCTCAGCTAGACTGGAATCTAACCTAACCAGTGAAAACAAAAGCAATCACCTAATAAAAAATTATATCACAAAAAATGTAAGAAATAGGCGATTTTAAAAGATAACGAATTGATGTGGTCGTACTTCGGCGGGTTCGCTTCGTGCAGAGCATGCGATAGCCATATTCAGGGCCTGTTTGGTGAGGCTTAGCTTTTTGGCTTACAGCTTAAAGCCAGCTTTTTGGTTTAAACGGCTTTTAAGCCTCTAGCTTTTAAGCCTAGTGGAGTGTTTGGTAATCTGGCTTTTTAGAGGCTAGTTGGCTTTTAGAGATAGGGATGAAATATTAAAGGTCAGAATTGCCCTTAAGAGTTTTGAGGACTTGTTTATCTTTTTAGTGCTTCATATATGCGTCCGGAACGTGCATTTGCATGTGGGTACTAACTAGTAAACAACAAATATACTAGCCTAACAATATGGTTAACTACAAGCCCCCACGTGTGATGTTTATAGAGTTATTTAGTCCGTCCATTTAGACTAGAACACACTGAATCACGTCAAATACAACAGTGATGATGGGCAAACAAATTGGACTGACATTTTTTCTGCACAGAATAGTATCATCCAGGATTAAAAAAAAATGGCAGTAACCATCCAGTTACCGGTAAAACAAAATTAGTCCAAAACGGTACTAAATTTAAATCGACGAACAACAATTACGGCCAGTAACTGATCAAACAGGCGGTAACAGGCCGAAAACCAGCCAAATTCTAATTTTAGAGTAGCCTTCATGAACTCATGGTAGACACAAATAGATAACAAAATGATAGCAGGATCCTATTGAAGTACGTAATCCACAAATTATCTTGTGGCCATTAAGGAATTAGCAATACTCTCACGAAAGGTACACATGTCTATATCATCAACTGCTGATTCATTGGCACCAACCCCTCCAGATGATCCAACTTGTGTAGCGTTTGGATCATAATCTTCATCACCGTCGCATCTCTCAAATAGTTCATCATGTAAAGCACTATCTCGAATGAAGTTGTGAAGCGTCGTACACGCAATAATGATCCGTGTTTGCTTATTCATGTCGTAACTTGGCATAGCCAACAAGATTCTCCATTTCATCTTTAGCACGCCAAAAGAACGTTCAATCACATTTCGAAGGGAGGAGTGAGCATGATTGAACAACTCATATTTACCACTTGGCTGCCGACCTCGTCGAAATTCTGGTAGATGATACTTTTGTCCCTTGTAAGGAGCTAGATAACCCTTTCGATTTGGATATCCCGCATCAACAAGATAATATTTTCCTATACATGCATAATAACCAAATGTTCATGATGCAAACCGATAAGATGATCATAACAAATAATTATATTATTAGAGAAGACAAGTACCGTTGGGAGGATGTGGAAACTGATTTGAATACTTGTTCAAAGTATCATTGAATATCCTTGTGTCATGTGCTGAACCCGGCCATCCAGCAACAACAAATGTGAACCTCATATCGAAGTCACACACTGCCATCACATTTTGAGAAGTATATCCATGGCGACAGGGTGAGCAACTCGCTTATCTCGCCGCACAACAACAGAACATGTGTACCATCAATTGCCCCTATGCAATTGTTGAAATGAGGAGAGAATCGATTATCTTGAAGTCTATGATGCACTATTTTGAACTCTGGATCTCTTGGTTTAATGTAATGTTCTGATAAACTATACAAACATTCTAATACTTCATGAAATTTTCTATTCACTGCTTCACTTGACCTTTTGAAGCGGTTCATGACTTGTCTAACCGGATCGAGGGCCACGAACTTTCCACAAGAACATAGCCAAAGCTTCAGAGAACTCATGTACCTAGTTGATTTTAGTTCATACTTTGTGACCAAGACTTCATGCAAGCTATCGAAAACCACCCTACTCATTCTAAACATGTTGTAACAATCTCTTTCATCACTCGGTTGCTCCATAACCCATTCATATCCAATATTAGTGGTTGTCGCTAAACTTCTTGTTTAGGTAAGTGTCAAAGTAGTGCATACCAACGTACCCAGCTGTTGCAACAAAATTTTGATATGGTAACTTCCTTTTTTTTCTATTCTGAACTTCACCATCGCTAGAAGAATCACTCTCAGTTGTTGATAAATAAATGCCACTTGACGAGCTCATCTACAAACAATTAGAAGAATAATAACATACGATAAGGTATAAAGGAAAACAACAAATACAATATAAAGCATGATGTTTTATGCATTCGAAACACGAAACAATAGTTTTAACTCGATTACATAACCATCACTAGTCAACAAAATGAGCGTCGCAATCACAAAATAGTTCACAAATTTAAAAATACATCAAAATAGTTCTATTCCTTCTTCATCTTGAGGTCATACATCCTCTTGAGCCAATTAATCTTTCCTTCATCGGTTTTAATGGTGACAAACACTTTCTATTTTCTTGTTTAATAAAAAGCCTTGTCGCAATGAAGTGCTCATCACTTCCTTCAACTACCCACCTTTATAGCTATATCCATCACTACGCGCTATGGATGGACCAGTAGAAGCAGTACCACTAGCCATAATGTCCACCATACACTTGAAATCCCTCGCCATGGGATTTTTCCTACTCTTCTTTGGGCTAGGAGTAATACTAGCACTCTTACGCTTAGTAGGGCCAGTTGTTTTCTTCCCATTGTCCTCATTGGTATCCATATCACCGTTGTAGCCTCCATGCCATCTTCCAAACTATCGACATCAAAAAATATGTTGGCCCTCTTGTGTAGTCTCGACCCTAATGGTGAAGTGTTACCCTGACATATGTCTTTGCAAACATGACCTCCATCTCATTTAGGTTCTCGGAGGTCCATAACGAAAATTCTTATGTTTGGGATGATTTCGTAAAAAAAATTAATGTAGTCGTCTTAATTATAAATTTAGTATTAAAAAGCTGGAACATACAAATATTTGTATATAAGCTACATTTATGTGGTCCTCCCACCAAGCATCGAAGCATCTATAGTTCCTTTTGATGATCCCAACCTAGACCAGCTTGCTTTAAGTTTAGATCAATCCACAAACCGTATTCTTTCTTCAATGCTTCCCAATGATTCTTGAATTGTTTCTTGTCATGTTTTCTACCCGTCATCCGAAAGAACTTGTGTTGCACATTTTTATAGCCAGGTTACTCAAACACCCCAAAGGTCTATTACCATCCTCTACTTCCTCTTTACAAACCTTGCAAAACACCCCGTCGTGGAATGCATCGGTTTGCCTTGGAGATAGGAATTAGATCCATCTAGATAATTTACAATGAAATATTTAAGTAGTAAACATTACAATTATTTCATGTACGCAAGCATGGAAATAGGATGAGTACAATTCATTTCAATCGAACTGAATAAAAAGCACTAAAGCAGAGAGAGTGGGAGAAGTGTATATCGGTTGTGCATTGCAAATCTTGTCAAGATTTCTCGTCTACTAATTGGAACAAAGAAGGTTCATGACATCCTTCGCACCTAGTCGCCAAAGATATATACTAGCTCACCTAAAACAGTAGCAAATGCATCTAAAAAACTAATCCAGCTTGGTCACCGAAACATAGATTTCAGATATTCTGAGCCAAATTTAATTTTCAGACCGGCATTACAACTCAAAACTACTTCTCAGTAGTCGGTCTAAACTATGTCACCTCTACCGGTATGTGAAAATGCACATATCCTGTCTGCATTGTGCTTTGACAAAAGGGACCACTAAACAAAACCAAGCTCAGAGTAGACAACCATCTCGAACTTCAAAGGTAACGCCTTTCACAATCTCCATGTCTAGGTGCGACGGATGTCATGTCTAGGAACCGCTAATGATAATTTGCTTGACCATGATAATTTTGATGGATTGCTCCAAGTGAACATCAATATCTACCAATTTCTCATAGCAATTTCTCAATATGTACCAAAATCTCAGAGCATTACCACTATTCTGCATACATATCTCAGAGCATAGCAATTTCCATATGTACCAATTTCTCATAGCAATTTCTCAATGAAATAATCTATAAACTCATCCAACAAATCAACAAATTTGAGAAGTCTCCTCAACAATCTATCAACTCATCCAAGAAATCAACAAATTTGAGAAGTCCCAGAGAATTACCACTGGGCGTTGAGGATGCCTGTGGGAGGACTTGAGGATGGCTGTGTCGGCCGGGACGAGGCGAGGAAGGCGTCGGAGGGGAGGAGGTGACGACGATGGCGGCGGGAGGAGGCGAGATGGCTTGGCAGATTTGGGCGAGATCGACGTCGACGGAGGAGATGATGTCGGCATCGCGGGGATGATGTGAGGACGGCGTTGACGGGAGGATGAACGGACGGCCGTCGGGAGGAACCGAGGAAGGCGTCGTGGGAGGAGCCGGACGGCGGCTCAGCCGAAACCCTAGCACGGAGCAGGGAGGAGACGACAAGCTTTTGGCTGGGGTCATGGCCTGGGAGAGGAAAAACTCAAGGAAGTTTCAGATATATGTGAATGGCATTTTGATCGTAATTAGTTTTGAAGTTTAGGGCAAACATATTTTTTATCCCGCAAAGCCAAAAAAGCACCATATCACGTGCTTTTGGCTTTTAGTTGTAAGGGAGTTTATGGTTTTTTAATCCAGCTTTAAAAGTGGTTGTTTGTTTAGGTTTTAGCTTTTTTTCTTATAAGCCAAGAAAAAGCCTCACCAAACAGGGCCTCAATCACGGTAACCGGATCACGCCTCCCCGGCTTCAGTGTGTCCATCACGGCCGATGCTCATTAACGTGGCAAGGCGAACCTTGCGTGGTGATACAAACAGTTGTATGATGTAGTATCCGGCAACACCGTATAGCAGAGGAAACACAACAACCATACCGGATCAATTTTAGCTGCAAATCTGGAGACCAGAATGTGCCCTTCCAAATAAAAAGAAAAGGGATCGGTGAAAACAAAAATCGATCGCTTCTTGCAATCAATCGGATCCACAGTGAGGGGCCGGGTCCGTGACCGACGCCTCAGATACTCCCCTTATACCTCCCGCTAAATACTTTTAATGACCCCGGTGGTAGATTAGTCTAGACCCCAGCCCTTGCTCATCCAAGATGACCAATATCCAAAAGCAAGCACCAGAAGTCAGATGTTGGCGATGACCCCGGTGACCAATTTTTCTGGATCCGCCCCTGCTTGCAATCCCCACTTCTGGTATACCGCTTCCCGTCGCGATTGATAGATCGAACCGAAGGCAAGGCGTTCTACAAACAACTCGGGAGAAAATGGCAGCATCCCCCGCCGCTGCCATTGGGGCTAACAGGCGTTCGGTTTTCGGTAATTTCCGTCTATGAATAAAAAGATCGACCGTACACCAAAAACTGAAGGGACCATAATAATCGGTTAATTAGGTCCGGTTTTGTTCGGTAATTCCGTTTCGGTCTAAAAATGACCACCCCTATCCATAAGGATGTGCCACATACGATTAGAGGAGAATTGCAGCATTGCATACAACAAACACCTTACACGCATATAAAATTATTCCTTTTGCCCAATTAAACCTTCCATAATTGCATCGGATTCATTACCCCTGACGTCAACACACAACGAACCTTTTGTTACCTTCCCTTCCTCTCCAAACACCATCGCTAGGGTGGGTATCTGTAAACCGCTGAAAACCTGAATTGAACCAATTTTACTGATTATTTTAGTTTTTGGTTTTTAAAGCCGAATAAAAACGAACCGAGCCCCCAATGGGCCGTTTTAGAAGCCAACACTAGTGTACGTCCGATACTAGCGATCCGACACTCTGGGTGACCTAGCTCTTCTTCACCACCACTTCCCTTATCACTCCCACATCCCGTCGCTCGTTTGGTCACTCCCATTAACCTCGTGCTCCTCAATTTCACCCAGTGCTGCCGCCTCCTCCTTGCCCCCGACCCTCGCCTCTACCCTCATCCGCGAGACAAAGACTGAAAACGCGTATGTACGGCAACGACAACTGATCAACAACTACCTCGATGCCGGCAAGGGTGGTGCTGCCACTGCGGCAAGCGGGGACCGTCCCTCGCTCCTCCTCCACGAGTGTGACCACTTCTCCCCCTCCTGATACTTTGTTGAGGAGCTCATCCCCGGCTATGACGAAATCGACCTCTACAAGACATTTTTGGTTGCTTGCGTTGATGTCGATGTGGTTTTCGTTTTGCTTCAAGTTTCCTTAGTGGATTTGGTTGGTGAAAGGACCGATATGTCGCCTAGAGGGGGGGTGAATAGGCGTTTTTCAAATTTAAATGCGAACGGAAATTTACTATTCGGATAGTCCAAAATACCTCGATCGTCCGAGTGGTTCGGATAGTCCGAATGTCTTTTCGGATACTTCTAATCGCTTCTTCATGAAATCCCTAAAAGTAGATCCGAGTTATTTGAGAAGCTAGATTACTACCAAATAAAGTTTCTAAGCTAGGGCAACTTCCGGATTAAGAGATCCACCCATATCTCTGCATGAAGCTACCAAACCCTTGGATCCCCAAAAGATTAAGCTAAGCACAAAATGAGCAAGAGAGAGAGAGAATCAAGAACCAAGGAGACAAACCGATTTTTCCGGGTTCGGATCCTTGAGGATCCTACGCTCCGCTGAGGCGCACACAAAGTCGGGTCTCTTTCAACCCTTGTCCTCTAGGTGTTGCACCAAGCACTCACCGTTAACTCTTTGAATCCTTCCCTTGCGGAGGTGGATTCAACCTTCACAAACTTCCGGCGGCGTCCCACACGAAGATTTGGGGGCTCACCGGTGACTCCTAGCCGTCTAGGAGTCCTCAACCTCCAAGAGTAAAGAATCTCGCAAGAAATCCGGCGAGGATGAACCACGTGCTCAAGATGAATCACAATCACTAGATCTTTCAATCTCTCACTTAATCTCCCTCCAAAGATTCAAGAACCACAAGCTTTGAGGGAGGAGAACACTAGGGCTTTGAGAGAGAGTGAAAAGAGCTGTTGGAAGAATTGAATGCACTAGTCAAATGGTAGGTGGGAGTTGGGGAGGTATTTAAAGCCTCCCAAAACTAGCATTTTTTTTCACTTGTAGGAGACCGTTGGACAATTCAACCCATGTTTGGATAGTCCCAACCATTAGGAATCGAGACTCACGGAGAC
The DNA here is from genome assembly GCA_036346375.1 of Guadua angustifolia. Taxonomy (NCBI): domain Eukaryota; kingdom Viridiplantae; phylum Streptophyta; class Magnoliopsida; order Poales; family Poaceae; genus Guadua; species Guadua angustifolia. The sequence goes on from CM070519.1 coordinate 34,460,863, forward strand.
ACAAGTTCGATAGTCCGAACGACCCTCGGATAGTCCGAACCAAAATGACTTAACCCTAACCGAGGGGTTCACTCGGATACTCGAACACATGTTCGACATTCAACCAAAAGGACTTCAACCAGAGAGAGGGCTAGCTCGGATACTCCGAACCCATGTTCTGACATTCCAACCAATTTGAACTGGACCAACAGAGGTTAGCTCGGATACTCGAACCGAGGTTCTGACATTCGAACCAAATCGCCTAAGCAACCGAGGGGTCCAGGATCGGACATCCGAAGATTTGTTCGGATACTCCAACCTTTTGAACATTTTGCCCCTAAGACTTTACACATTGACTCATATTTAGACTAGGATTCATCATTGAGCACATTGGATCATTCTAAAACTATTTCTTGCCAAATCCCACTTAATAGTACGGCAATCCTTAAGCTCAAATAAAATTCAAAAATCATATACAACCATTGAGTTTAACCGACGCCTTTTCTTCTCGAATTTGAGGGACCTTTTTCCTTAAGCGACTTTCCCATGAGCATATTTATCTGTCCACAATACTCATAAAGCTCATTAGTCACTTAATCTTGTTGTCATTAATCACCAAAATCACTAAGGGGCCTAGATGCACTTTCAATCTCCCCCTTTTTGGTGAATTGATGACAACACGATTAGATTTAGATAAAATTGAAATGAGAGAGTATTTGGAAAACCAAATACACGGAGAAACTCTCCCTAAATGTGTGCATTGAAATAAATTGAGTGGAATGTCAATGCACATATTTACGTAAAAAATTGCAAGAGCTCCCCTAAATTCTTGCTTTCAAGAGAGTATAACAAGATATATAACCGATAATTTGCATAAACAAATATGACATGATATCACACAAATGCATTGCTAAAGGAAATAGAATTAAGCAAATAGTTCACAACCTTCAACGACCAACAAGTATAAGCAACACACGAAGAAGCAACAGAAAATTCAACTATAAAGCACAAAAGCAACCACAGACTCTAGAGAAAATAAATCTAATGACATGACCCTCACTCCCCCTTTGGCATCAAGACACCAAAGAGGTTACTCCTCACTGCCGTCATCATCGCTGCTTGTCGTTTCTACTGAGCCAAGACATATCGAGAGTCGCCTCATCGTCACTCGTGAGGGCGCCAAGTGGCGGAAGGTCAAAAGCCGCTGGTCGCCGAATCAACAACATTGAATCAGACTCACTCAGATTTTGAAGAACAAGACAGATTTAGCTTCCCTTTATGACATTGTCGATGGCGAGTGTCGGTGATCTTCTCATTCATCCGCCGGATCTTCCGTGGTTCTTGATCCCAAGGCGAAAATTGCACGAAGCATGTTCTTGATGGAGCAGCTTGGGAAGAAGGATCACCAACGGGCCTCACAAGTGGTACTGATGACCGGTAGTGGGCGCCAAGGAGGAGGCAGCTGGCCGAATGGAGGAGGTGGAGCCCCGATCACACGAACTGCAGTGCGGCACATGCTCCACATCCTTAGCAAACCACAACCCGGAGATGCTCTCCACCATGCACATCACATAAGGCGCGACCACAGCAGTCACATGCAGCTAAGGGAGTTGAGGCGAATCTCTTGCCAAATGAAATCAAACACATCAAACGGCCTAGAACCTTCGCTAATCTCAAGAGCAGGTTCCTAGAGTAGGAACTGATGTTGGTGGCGCTCTCCTCCTTGGGCCACAAGGTCTTCCTCAAAGAACTTGTACAAGATAGCATAGAAAGACTTCAAACCTTTTGTAGTGCCCATTTTGAAGTTCGAGAGTCGCCATACAAAGGAGTCAAATCATTGATGCCGAGGAGTCAAAACATGAAGCTTGTCCAAATTCTCCCAAATTTCTCGGTGTTGAATCCAACGCCACAAAAACCGTGCCTTGGTCACCGTGATAATATAGCTCATCAACCATGAACCACATGGTGCTCTCGGCAGATCGGTGTCGACGCATGTGGTCGTGATAGAACTGCGTGCCACAACTTCATTGTTCCATTTGCACCTCGAAAAGACATGATGTCTCTCAAGTTGTGGCGCCAAGCAAACAATTACCTCATTGAACACGGTGTCCTCTCCGTCTGGCCATGTAGTCCCAATAATGTATCAGACATGCCCATCGATTCTTCTTCAGAATCACGAGTCATAGAAATCCTTGGAAGTGATTCCGAGAACCGCTTGTCCACGTAGTCCTCTTGCAAGTACATTAGCGGATCGACTCGTGGTCAAGCGGACTTCTTTGCCTCTCCCTTGCCCAACACAAGAGTCCACCTTCTTCTTTGGAGTCACACCCATTGGAGTAGCACGACAGGCGTGGTGAATTCAATGGTCCAATCGCTGTCCTTCCCGACGCCGAATGCACTGCACTTAGTGCCTCAACCTAGGCATAGCGCACTCTAGGATCCTCAAGACCACTGCCTCCCCGACCTTCGGCCCCCTTGTCCACCACCACCATGACTTGTAGCACCCTTATGACCAGCTTCTTCTTTTTTGCGAATGGCTTGGCGCTTTTGTCTTCCTACCGACCGAGCGGAAGGGACTCCGGAGGAGTTTTGAGGAGGATCGCGGGGGCCGCCGAGGAGTCACCATGGAAGATCATGCCTAGCCTTCTTCGAGCGAGCCGCATCGATGTCACCAGCTAGAGCGAGGTTGCCACCTCGAGGGATCCATCTAAAGGTATACAAGGGTTGAAACAAGATTAGACACTAATTATAACCTAGATGAACAATAAAGAGTTGAAATGAAGTCACATTCTTCTGATAGTCCGGTTATCTTCTGGATAGTCCGAAAGTGTTTTTCTGATAGTCCGAACCTCTTCGGACATTCCGAATGGAAACTCGGACATTCCGAGGTGACAGTTCACAAACCCTAAATTTTTCAACCTAGGTGATAATTCAACAAATTTAAGATCTAATCATAGGATGACTATCTTAGCAAGGTCTAGGATGGTCTAGAGTCCAAGGGTTTTCAAAATAAATTCGAAAATAACCTGATTAGGAGAGGTTTGAACCAACCTTTTGAAGATGAGAAACCGGTTCCCAAAGCAAGATTAGGGCACAAGGATGAAGAGGAGGAGTCCCTTGCCCTAGGAGAGGGTCTTGGAGCCCTCAATCCGCAAGAACACCGGTCAAAACCCTAGATCCACGAGGAGAGGCGGCTTGAAGAGAGAAACCGAGATGGGGAATGTAAAGAAGGAAAAAAAGAAAGAAGGGACTCGGGCCGGGTTAAGAAACCCGAGACCCCACTTTCGACAATCCAACGTAAGTTCGATAATCAACCGAGTCGGATAGTCCGAATGGAATTTTTGGACATCCCAATCTTTTTCTCGAGATGGCATTGAACAAAGGCGTAAATGACTCGAGCGAGAAATAGATGAGATGACCTAATGAGTCAAGTCATCAAGTGATCGACAAGCTATACAACACTTCAAACCATGATCGCAAGATGATTGACAAGATCCGAAGATCAAAAACCAACAAACACAATAAGATAAGAGAAATAAAGAGAATAAGGTTTTCTAAGACATTTTTCAATCACCAATCAACGTGAGCATGTTTCAAGCCAAATTGCGAGAGTCTAGAATATTTAGTCCACTCCTCAAATCACAAAACCTCTTCTCATCAAGTGCCTTGGTAAATATATTGGCTAATTGGTCAATTGTGCTCACATGTTGAATTTCAATATCGCCTTTGGTGGAATGGTCTCTTAGGAAATGATGGCGGATATCGATATGCTTTGTACGAGAGTGTTGGACTGGGTTGTTGGCAATTTTTATGGCACTCTCATTGTCACACAAAAGTGGCACATGGTTATAGGTTAGGCCATAATCATTTAGAGTTTGTCTCATCCAAAGCAATTGCGCACAACAACTCCCGGCGGCTATATATTCGGCTTCGGCTGTGGATAGGGCTACGGAATTTTGCTTCTTAGAGGACCAAGAGACAAGTGATCTACCTAAGAATTGACAAGTTCCCGAGGTACTCTTCCTATCCACCTTACATCCGGCATAATCCGCATCGGAATAGCCAACTAATTCAAAAGATGAACCTTTAGGATACCAAAGCCCAAAATGAGGAGTGTGCACTAAATATCTCAAGATTCTCTTTACGGCCACCATGTGACACTCTTTAGGAGCGGCTTGAAACCGTGCACATGCACACACTAAGCATAATATCGGGCCTAGATGCACAAAGATAAAGTAGGGAACCGATCATCGAGCGATATACCTTTTGGACTAACGGTTTACCTTTCTTTGTCGAGGTCTAGATGCCCGTTGGCTTGCATTGGCGCCTTGATTGGCTTGGCGCTCTCCATATCGAACTTCTTGAGCATGTCCTTGATGTACTTTGTTTGGCATATGAAGGTTCCTTCCTTAAGTTGCTTGACTTGAAAACCGAGGAAGAACTTCAACTCGCCCATCATGGACATCTCAAATCTCTTAGTCATGATTCTCGCTAAATTCCTTGCACAAGTGTTCATTAGTAGATCCAAAGATGATGTCATCAACATATATTTGACATACAAATAAATCATTATCAATATGTTTAGTAAAGAGAGTGGGAATTAGGCTTTCCGACTACAAAACCTTGACCGAGAAGAAAATCACGAAGGCACTCGAACCACGCCTCGATTGCTTGCTTAAGTCCGTAGAGAGCCTTGTGTAGGAAGTAGACGTGGGTCCGATGGTTCGGTCTTCGGGTCGGGTGGTTGCTCAACGTAGACCATTTCTTGAGAGTGGTCCATTCAAGAAGGCGCTTTTCACGCCCATTTGATACAACTTAAAATCATGGTGAGTAGCAAAGGCAAGTAATATTCTAATAGATTCAAGCCTAGCTACGGAGCATATGTTTCATCGAAATCCAAACCTTCGATTTGCGTGAAGCCTTGAGCAACTAACCGGCTTTGTTTCTCGTCACTATTCCGTTTCGCCTTGCTTGTTCAAATACCCATTTGGTTCCGATAACATTTTGTTTGGGCCTTTCGACAAGCTTCCACACTTGGTTCCGTCAAATTGTTTAACTCTTCTTGCATGGCCATCACCCAATCCCGATCTTGGAGTGCTTCTTCTACCTTAAGCGGTTCAAGAGAAGAAACAAAAGAGTAAAATTTACAAAAATTTGCGACCACGAGATCGAGTAGATACTCCTTGTTAATGTCTCCTAGGATGTTGTCGACGGATGATCTCGTTGCACGCTGATGCACTCTTGGATGAGGTGCAGTTGCATTAATTCTTTTGGATTGGACCTCATCAACTTGAGTGGCATTCGATTGCCTCTTGAGCTCGAATTGAGGAAGAGGAGCAACATCCTGAGCGCCCATCGTCGCGTTGCTAGAACATCTTGAGTCGAGGTGCTTGGAATTACATCTTGCTCAAGCGGTCTTACTTCTCCAATTGCCGCTCTTGATTGCTTCGCCCGGAGGTTCTTCTCTGTCAATTACATCACAATCAACTTGTTCTACTTGAGAACTGTTAGTTTCATCAAATGTTACGCCACGCGAGATTTCAACTACACCGTGGTGTTATTGAAAACCCGATATGTAAGCATTTGATCCATACCAAGTAAAAATCCTCATCTACTTTAGGAGCAAATTTAGAAGACTTAGCTCTCTTGTTGAGGATGTAGCATTTGCTCCCAAGACTCTAAATAGGATACATTGGGTTTCTTCGTGAAGTAGCTCAGACGTCGCCTTTTTTCAACAACTTGTGGAGATATAGCGGTTGGAGCCGTAGCGCAGCTGGTGTTGACGGCCTCCGCCATAATATGCTCGGAGACCTTGTATTAAATCAAGCATCGTCTGCGCCATCTCGATGAGAGTTCGATTCTTCCTCTCGGCCACCCCATTCTCGTTGAGGAGAATAAGGAGCGAGAACTCGTGTTTGATGCCTTCTTCATCGAGATACCTCAACACCGTATTCTTGAATTCGTGCCGTTGTCACCTCCAATTTTCTTGATCTTCACTTCAACTCATTTTGAGCCCTTCTCATGAATTTCTTCAAGCTTCCTTGGGCTTCGCTTTTGTCATGCAAGAAAACACCCAAGTAAAGCGAGAAAATCATCAACAATAACTAAACCATACTTGTTTCCACCAATGCTTATGTAGGCGATCGGGCCTAACAAGTCCATGTGTAGCATCTCCAAGGGTCTCGAGGTGGTCATCACATTCTTCATGGATGAGTAGCTCCAACTTGCTTCCCGCTTGACACGCGCTACACACCCTATCTTTCTCAAAGATAATATTCAGTAGCCCAAGGATGTGATTGCCCTTTATGAGTTTGTGAAGGTTCCTCATACCAACATGGGCAAGCCTACGATGCCATAGACAACCCATGCTAGACTTAGCCATTAAGCACGCGCTTCAAGGTTCACTCTATCCAGTATTGAAGTCGATGAGATAGAGATTTCCTTTAAACGCACCCTTAACGCTATCGAACCATCATCCTCTTAATGACATCCACACCCTTATCACTAAATACACAATTGTAGCCCGCTTCACATAATTAAGAATCGGACAACAAATTGTAGTTTAGTGATTCAACAAGCAAAACATTATTTATATGAAAATCATTGGTATTAGGATTTTACCTAAACCTACCACTTCACCTTTTCCATTATCGCCAAAAATGATGCTTTCACTATTCGATCCATTAGCCTCCAAATGTGCGTAACATCGCCTTTCTCCTGGCCATATGATGCGTACATCCGCTATCCAAAATCCAACTTGATCCACCGAGATGTAGGCCTACAAAATGAAATTTAGTTTTTGCTCTTTGGTACCCAAACTTGTTTAGGTCCACGCACGTTAGTAACAAGTGATTTGGGAACCCAAATAGATCGCATTAGATGAATCTTTGGGTCTACCCCAATGGGACATGCAACTACACGACCATGGTTAGTTCTCTTAAGTACATATGAGGCAAAAGAAAGTAGAATGAGTTTTGTACTTAGAGTTTTCCTTGCTCTTAACAAATTGGATGGGCTTGTTCAACGGAGCAATCACAATATTGCTCTTTTTCCTTTGGGAGGAGTATATCCAAGCCCATGCTTCATGATATTACCTTGACGCTTACCTAGGAACCTCTAGTCCCTTACTTGCCTTGTAGGACTTTTGAAGTCCATCTTCAAGCAATCCTTGAGCTTCTCATTCTCATATGCTAATACTTGCAATGTCTCAAGGTTAGTGGCACAAGCATTAACATCTACATTGAAGCATCTAGCACAACCATTGCTAGTAGAGGGTGAAGAAGAATTAGAACTAGTGGATGAGGTAATCGGAGGGCTATTCTTGAGATCAACAAGCTTCAACTCAAGAGCCTTGCAAGCATCTTTCGACTTTGCAAGTTCTCTTCGAGTGAAGCGAGGTGATCTCAAGATTAGTCACTCTGATTTGGTTACTTTTAAGTTCTTAACCAATTCCTCATTCTTCTCTTTTTCAAAAGATAAGCTCTCTCTAGCTCACGGTTTTCTCCTTTCGAGGATGAGTAAATCCTCTTGAGCCTCAAGAGTAGCTTCCTTTTGTTCTACAACTTCTCCAATTTTTCAATATCTTTTAAGAGCAAGTTTAATTTGTGAATGTCGAAATTTTCATAGATTTAAGCCACGGTGTTAATATCATCATCATCACTATCGCTATCGTGCTCATCTAGACATTCATTAGCAATGGAGGGAGTAGAGTCTTTGATGATACCTTGTGCCCCTTGCCATAAGGCACATTGGAGCGTTGTCGCCATCGTCGCTCAAGTTGTCGAAGAGGCTCTTCACGTTGTTGAGGTGGTAGGCACGCAGCGATGGCGACGGAGGCAATTCCTCCTTCCTCGCTCTGACTCGGAGCTTGAGTCGGAATCGAGTTTGAATCCCACTCTTCTCCAATATGCGCTTGTCCCTTGTGCTTGTAGTGCTTGAATTTCTTACTCTTTTCTTTTGTCTTTGCCCCTAAGATTTGTCTTTCTTGTGAGGCTTCTCATCTTTGCTTGCTCCTTATGCGGGCACTCGCAATGAAGTGCCCGTTTCACCACATTCATATCATCTTCGAGTAGAATGTCTCCCTTGATTTTCTTCCATAGTTCCTTGATTGACCTCCTTGTTTGAAATTCTTCTTCTTGAAGAACTTGTTGAACCTTCGCACAAATAGAGCCATATCTTCATTTGTCAATGGACCACTAGACTCTTCGTCCTCACTTGTGCTTTCTTGGCTTAGCGCGCGAACCTTGACGGCCTTTTAGAGCGATGCCCTTTTTCTTCCCTGACTTGAGTTCTTCCACAACCTCAGCTTCCTTCACCATCATCTCGTCTCCATCATGAGCCGCCAATGACATCATGAGGTGTCAAAGTGTCGGTTGGGCTGGTCTCGGATCAATCGAACAAGGTTATGCTAGGGGAGTGATCACGCCAAGTATTATCTTCACCACTACCTTGTCGAAAGATCAGGCACCCAAGACATTTTGCTTGATTTACGAAAGCACCATCAAAGGGTCAAACATCTTAGTGTATGATTCACCATCTTCCAAGGTGGTGTTATTGAAAACTCCGATATCGTAAGCATTTGATCCATACCAAGTAAAATCCTCATCTACTTTAGGAGCAAATTTAGAAGACTTAGCTCTCTTGTTGAGGATGTAGCATTTGCTCGAAGACTTCGGAAATAGGATACATTGGGTTTCTTCGTTAAGTAGCTCGTCGTCGTCTTTTTCAACAACTTGTGGAGATATAGCGGTTGGGCTGTGGCGCAGCGGTGTTGTGACCTCGCCCATAATATGTCGGAGACCTTGTATTAAATCAAGCATCGTCTTGGCGCCATCTCGATGAGAGTTCGATTCTTCCTCTCGGCCACCCCATTACTGTTGAGGAGAATAAGGGGCCGAGAACTTCGTGTTGATGCCTTCTTCATGAGATACTCCTCAACAGGTATTCTTGAATTCGGTGCCGTTGTCCTCGAATTTTCTTGATCTTCACTTGAACTCATTTTGAGCCCTTCTCATGAATTTCTTCAAGCTTCCTTGGGCCGCTTTTGTCATGCAAGAAAAACACCCAAGTGGCGAGAAAAATCATCAACAATAACTAAACCATACTTGTTTCCTGCAATGCTTATGTAGGCGATCGGGCGAACAAGTCCATGTGTAGCATCTCCAAGGGTCTCGAGGTGGTCATCACATTCTTCGCGGGATGAGTAGCTCCAACTTGCTTCGGCTTGACCTGCGCTACACACCTATCTTTCTCAAAGATAATATTCGTTAGCCCAAGGATGTGATTGCCCTTTATGAGTTTGTGAAGGTTCCTCATACCAACATGGGCAAGCCGGCGATGCCATAGACAACCCATGCTAGACTTAGCCATTAAGCACGTTTCAAGGTTCACTCTATCCGTATTGAAGTCGATGAGATAGAGATTTCCTTTAAGCGACCCTTACGACTATCGAACCATCATCCTCTTAATGACATCCACACCCTTATCACTAAATACACAATTGTGGCCGCTTCACATAATTGCATAGCGGACAACAAATTGTAGTTTAGTGATTCAACAAAACAAAACATTATTTATATGAAAATCATTGGTAATTAGGATTTTACCTAAACCTACCACTTCACCTTTTCCATTATCGCCAAAAATGATGCTTTCACTATTAGATCCATTAGCCTCCAAATGTGCGAACATATGCCTTTCTCCGGTCATATGATCGTACATCAGCTATCCAAAATCAACTTGATCCACGAGATGTAGGCCTACAAAATGAAATTTAGTTTTTGCTCTTTGGTACCCAAACTTGTTTGGAGTCCCATACGTTAGTAACAAGTGATTTGGGAACCCAAATAGATCGCACATTAGATGAATCTTTGGGTCTACCCCCAATGGGACATGCAACTACTACGACCATGGTTAGTTCTCTTAAGTACATATGAGGCAAAAGAAAGTAGAATGAGTTTTGTACTTAGAGTTTTCCTTGCTCTTAACAAATTGGATGGGCTTGTTCAGCGGAGCAATCACAATATTGCTCTTTTTCCTTTGGGAGGAGTATATCAAGCCCATGCTTCATGATATTACCTTGGCTTACCTAGGAACTCCTCTAGTCCTTACTTGCCTTGTAGGACTTTTGAAGTCCATCTTCAAGCAATCCTTGAGCTTCTCATTCTCATATGCTAATACTTGCAATGTCTCAAGGTTAGTGGCACAAGCATTAACATCTACATTGAAGCATCTAGCACAACCATTGCTAGTAGAGGTGAAGAAGAATTAGAACTAGTGGATGAGGTAATCGGAGGGCTATTCTTGAGATCAACAAGCTTCAACTCAAGAGCCTTGCAAGCATCTTTCGACTTTGCAAGTTCCTCTTGAGTGAGCGTAGGTGATCTCAAGACTAATCACTCGGATTTGGTTACTTTTAAGTTCTTAACCAATTCCTCATTCTTCTCTTTTTCAAAAGATAAGCTCTTCTCTAGCTCACGGTTTCTCCTTTTAGAGGATGAGTAAATCCTCTTGAGCCTCAAGAGTAGCTTCCTTTTGTTCTACAACTTCCTCAATTTTTCAATATCTTTTAAGAGCAAGTTTAATTTGTGAATGTCGAAATTCTTCATAGATTTAAGCAGTGTTAATATCATCATCATCACTATCGCTATCGTGCTCATCTAGACATTCATTAGCAATGGAGGAGTAGAGTCTTTTGATGATACCTTGTGCCCTTTGCCATAAGGCACATTGGAGCGTTAATCGTCATCGTCGCTCAAGTTGTCGAAGAGGCTCTTGACGTTGTTGAAGTGGTAAACGCAGCGATGGCGGCAGAGCAATTCCTCCTTCCTCGTCGGACTTCGGGCTTGAGTGGAATCGGAGTTTGAATCCTCTTCTCAATATCGCTTGTCCCTTGTGCTTGTAGTGCTTGAATTTCTTACTCTTTTCTTTGTCTTTGCCCGGTATTTGTCTTTCTTGTGAGGCTTCTCATCTTTGCTCTCCTTATCGGGCACTCGGCAATGAAGTGCGGTTTCACCACATTCATATCATCTTGAGTAGAATGTCTCCCTTTGATTTTCTTCCATAGTTCCTTGATTGACCTCCTTGTTTGAAATTCTTCTTCTTGAAGAACTTGTTGAACAACCATACAAATAGAGCCATATCTTCATTTGTCAATGGACCACTAGACTCTTCGTCCTCACTTGTGCTTTCTTGACTTGGCGCCTGCAACCTTGCGGCCTTTAGGCGATGCCCTTTTCTTCGGACTTGAGTTCTTCCACAACCTCGGCTTCCTTCACCATCATCTCGTCCATCATGAGCGTAGCCAATGACATCATGAGGTGTCAAAGTGTCGAGTTGGGCGGTCTCGGATCAAGCTGAACAAGGTTGCGGTTGGTGGGAGTGATCCTGAAATATTATCTTCTACGGCCTTGTCGGAAAGATCGGTGCACCCAAGACATTTTGCTTGATTCGAGCACCATCGAGGCGGTCAAACATCTTAGTGTATGATTCACCATCTTCCAAGGTGGGCAGCAGCTTCGCCAATAATGAGCTCTATCTTGATTCTCGGACGCTTGACACTCCTTCATGGTGACTAAGAGTCTATCCCAAATAGCCTTTGCTTCTTGAGTCCATCAACTCGGTTGAACTTCGGAATCACTTAAGGCGTTGAATAAGGCATTATTGCCAAATCATTGAAATGTTGATCTTTGTCTTCTTCGGGGAGTAAGGTTCTCGGGATCATTAGGCTTGAAACATATACGCACAATCTTCGAGATAGAAGGGTGAAGCGATCTCAAGTGCATCTTCATCTTATGTTTCCAAGCAGCATAGTGAGTGTAAATCGAAATGAGGCGCTCGGGAGAACGCGAGACATATGATGAAAGTGAGGAATTGTAATTAAGTGGAATACCCATCGAAGCTCGTCCCGTGCCCGAGTCTGGTAAGATCCTCGACAGACTTCCTGTTTGCGACATATTGATTCTCAAGCGGTTAAGCCAAACTAAGGAGATTTGGCTCGATACCAATTGAAAGGACCGATATATGCCGCCTAGAAAGGGTGAATAGGCGTTTTCAAATTTAAATCATAGCAATTTACTATTCGGATAGTCGAAAATACCTTGAATTGTCCGAGTGGATTCGAGATAGTCCGAATGTCTTTTGGATACTCGGCTGCTCTTCATAATCCTAAAAAGTAGATCTGAGTTATTTGAGAAGCTAGATTACTACCAAATAAAGTTTCTAAGCTAGGGCAACTTCGATTAAGAGATCCAATATCTCTGCATGAAGCTACCAAACCCTAGGATCCCCAAAAGATTAAGCTAAGCACAAAATGAGCAGAGAGAATCAAGAACCAAGGAGACAAGCGGATTTTTCAGAGTTCGGATCCTTGAGGATCCTCGTCTCAGTTGAGGCGGCACAAAGTCAGGGTCTCTTTCAACCCTTGTCCTCTAGGTGTTGCACCAAGCACTCACCCGTTAACTCTTTGAATCCTTCCCTTGCGGAGGTGGATTCAACCTTCTAAACTTTCCGTGGCGTCCCACGAAGATTTGGGGGCTCACCGGTGACTCCTAACCGTCTAGGAGTCCTCAACCTCAAGAGTAAAGAATCTACTTAAGAAATCCGCTTGAGGATGAACCACGTGCTCAAGATGAATCACAATCACTAGATCTTTCAATCTCTCCTTAATCTCCCTCCAAAGATTCAAGAACCACAAGCTTTGAGGGAGGAGAACACTAGGGCTTTGAGAGAGAGTGAAAAGAGCTGTTGGAAGAATTGAATGCACTAATCAAATGGTAGGTGGGAGTTGGGGAGGTATTTAAAGCCTCCCAAAACTAGCCATTTTTCACTTCAGCCCGAGACTGTTCGGACAGTCCGAACCCATGTTCGGATAGTCCGAACCATTAGAATCGAGACTCACAGGAGACCTGATTCGGATAGTCGAGCGACCCTTGGATAGTCCAGAACCAAAATGACTTAACCCTAAGCGGGGGGTTCACTCGGATACTCGAACACATGTTGGGACATTAGAACAAAAGGACTTCAACCAGCGAGAGGGCTAGCTCGGATACTCAGAACCCATGTTGGGACATTAGAACCAATTTGAGCTGGACCAGCAGAGAGGGTTAGCTCGGATACTCCGAACAAGAGATTCGGACATTAGAACCAAATTTCGCCTAAACAGCAGGAGGTCGGATCGGACATTAGAAGATTTGTTGGATACTCCGAACCTTTTGAACATTTGCCCCTAAGACTTTACACATTGACTCATATTTAGACTAGGATTCATCATTGAGCACATTGGATCATTCTAAAACTATTTCTTGCCAAATCCACTTAATAATGCGGCAATCCTTAAGCTCAAATAAAATTCAAAAATCATATACAACCATTGAGTTTAACCGATGCCTTTTCTTCTCGAATTTGAGGGACCTCTTTCCTTAAGCGACTTTCCCATGAGCATATTTATCTGTCCACAATACTCATAAAGCTCATTAGTCATTTAATCTTGTTGTCATTAATCACCAAAATCACTAAGGGACCTAGATGCACTTTCAGTTGGGTGCAGGGGGATTTGGGAATCTTTCATAGGTTCGTTTGTTCGTTCTATTTTTAGTGATGATGCAATTTTTTAGGTGAATTTGTTCGTTCCACTTGATTTTTTGCTCAGATCTGCATAATTTTCTTCTAAATTTCATTTGGTGTTCACTGACTTGTGTTCGCACTAGTTATTTTTTCTCAGATCTGGTCCTCCACAACCATCTCAAAGCAACCCATTCATCATTTTCTCCCACCAAACCACACACTCTTTGCTGCTTCCCTCCTACTTGTAGGCACCGACCATGAAGATCCAGTAGCAATGAGGGAGATCTTGCACATCTAGGGCGGGCAGTGTGACAACTAGATTGGCTCCAAGTTCTGGGAGGCAGTCTGCGATGAGCACAACATTAAACCCACCGGCCACTTTGCTGCGTGGGTGCTGTTGGTAGGGGTGAAAACGAATCGAATAGTTTCCGACCGATCCGGATAATTTTGGATCACGGATAGTTTGGATCGGATATTTTTTGGATAGTTTGGATCGGATCACGGATCTGAGATATTTTTATCGGATCACGGATCACGGATTGATAACATACTATCCGGCGGATCTGATCACGGATATGGATTATCGATGAATAGTAACCTCGGATATCCGGACTTTGGGCCCTGTTGCCTTGGGCCTTGGCCTAGTGGCCTTGTGGGCTTGCAGCCTTTGCATTGCTTGTTCGGCTATTTCTCCAGATTGTGTCGGGGAAGATTCCACTGGCAGGCGACGCCATCGCGAGACAACGAAGTTAAAATGAATAAATTAGGATTAGAATTACGTAATGATCCAACAGGTGATACAAATTTGTAGTGCTCTTTCTCGATGTATGCACCAGATTGGAGTGAAGGGGATGATGGCCAGCAAGGACTTCTACCATGTGGATTTGAATATGGTAGGCGCGCTGACGCGTGGGCAAGGCTAGGACGCTGACGCGTGGGCACGTGCATGGCCATGTGTGCCGACCATGTTCTGTGCTATACGTTCGTAGGGAATTTTCTCTCCGCGCGTGTACACCGACGTGGTAAGATTGCGTTAGGCGCTACTTTTACAAATTATTTCGAGTAGGGGCTAGTTTCATAAAAAAATTCTAATACTATTTTTTTCTAGTTATCGTGTTTGCTTTCCGTATGCTTTACAATTATATCAAGGTGGTGTGATTGGATATGGAGCATATGTGGTTTATATCAGTTGCTTGCTACTAAACACAAGCTGATTAAGTTTGTCATGGTTCTTATTTTTTGAAAGGTCCTTGGTTCCTATGAGGTTTTTGAGGAAAAACAAGTAGGCAATGAAAATTGAAAGGTTATAGCTTTGATTATTGATTTCTTGTGTACAATTTAAGGGTTATAGTGTTAGATAAATATCGTGACAAAATATCCGATTCGATTAAGTATTGATCCGTATCCGTATTCGATATTATCTGTATTAATGATAAATGTCAGGACTATCGTATCCGTATCCGAATCCGAAAAAATATGAAAACAAATATGGTACATCCATTTCAAAATCAAGTATCCGATCCGTTTTCACCCCTAGCTGTTGGTTCGGTTAACCCAAAAACCTATTAACTGAACCGAATTTTTTGGCTAAATCGGGTAGTTTTTTTATTTTGGTCTGAGAATTTTGACAATGAGATTCCAAAAACCGAATTATTTTTAAACCGAATACCCACCCCTAACATGATTAAAATCTTAATCATGTTGAGATATAGTTGAACTCTAGATTTAGGGGATGAATTCCGAAACTACCTCTAAGGGGTTTTTGCTATAAATATAACACCTCCTTGTATAAGAGAATCAATCTACGTTAAAGAGAAGAGTTTAGATCTTCTATATTTTTGTGTTCGTCTTTGTGATTGTTTTTCAGGTATCTCAATACTGAGAATGGGTATTCTCAATGCTGAGGATTGGCATTGAGATTGATTTGCTGCCGTCGTCTCCATTATTCAACAAATCACATCTACGGGTGGGCATTTTTAAACCAAAATCGAATTACCGAACCAAACCAAATTAACTGATAAATTCGGTTTTCAGTTTTCATTTTGATATAATTTGGTTTTCGATGTTTGGTTCAGTTTTTCACTTTCAAAAATCAAAATAACAGAATAACCGAATACCTCAGATACAATACCACTTTTATAATGTCCTTCCTAAAGCTACTAAACAATTCTTATGTTCTAATATATTTATGCATATGTTTGGTATATTTATATGTTCTTTTATGCTTATATTGTAATGACCTATGAATATTATGGGTTTATCCATACTCTGTGTTACGATATGAGAAGGACTAAATCTATTCTACCTAGTGTTTATTCATATTTCGGTTAATCGAAAACTGAATTAACTGAACTGAAATATTTCAGTTAATTCGGTTCAATTTTTTATTTTGGTCCTAGAAATTTGGTTACCAGTTTTCAAAAACCAAATTATTTTAAAACAGAAAAAACCAAACCGATCAAACCGAAAAAACCGAATGGCCACCCTTAATCACACCACATTTTGTTGCTAATTACTCCACGTAGATCTATACTTATACTAATTAGGCACTCTGAGAAAACTCCCACGTTAACTAGAAAGATCTGGCCATCTATTTGTTTGGTTCGAGTTATAATAGTTTAGATTAAAAGAATGAGGTGATGTTACAATATAAATTAAGAAAAACTAGGAATAAAAATTAAAGAAATTAGCAATCGACTTGATACTATTTTCAAATTAAATTCATAAATAAATAAAATTTGAAATAATAACTAAATAAAATTAGCAAATTAAAATGATGAGTCTATCTCAAGTACAAGCCAAATTAAGTATACTAAAATTTAGACAAAAATAAAGAAAAAGTAGCAATCTGACCTCCATCGATTTCCAAAGTAAATACATAAATATAAAAAAATTAGAATAACAATTAAACAAAATTAGCAAATTAAAACAATGAGTCTACCTCAAGTACAAACCAAATTAAGTAAAATTTAGGATAAAAATAAAATAAAATAATTAATTATAATTTTGTACAAATTCCAAAGTAAACCTTAAAAATAAATTCAAAATAGTAATAAATAAAAATATAAATTTTCATATGAATGCCAACCTAAAACTAAAAAAATCTACCCACATTATGAAAAAAATATGCAAACTCTTAATAATAGTTACTCAATCTGTTCTACTTTATAGGATTCTCTTGGCATTAAGAACAAGATAAATAACTTTATAGGGTTCTCTTGGTATTAAGAACAAGATAAATAACTAAAATTTACAATAATAATTAAAAATTAACAAATTAAAACAATGAGTCTATCTCAAGTACAAGGCCAATTAAGTAAAATTTGGAATAAGATAAAGTAAAATAAATAATTTGATTTTCTTACAAACTCTAAATTAAACTCTAAAAATAAATTCATAATAGTAATAAATGAAAATATAAATTTTCATATGAATTCGATCTAAAACTTAAAAATCCACATAAAGTACAATAAAAAAATCATAAAAGTCGAATAATAATTACTAATCCTGTCCAAGTTTATAGGGTGTATTTTCTCTTTACACATAGACTAAACTAATATTGCAAATGATCATTCAATGATATTGCACAATCCCTAATTATTATCCATACTCGCTATGCTATATTCAATGCATGTACGTAGAGGATATAAAGTAAAGTTAGATATTTTTTAGTGGTATACGGGGGAGGCCATACTAATTTTGTATTGAAATGTAAAATACAATGTATATTTATGCACAAGACCATTAAAAAATACGTCCTATACTTTTTTGACACAGTGAGTCTATATCAAGTACAGGCTAAATTAACTAAAATTTGAAATAAAAACTAGCAATTTTATTTTCATTGTAATTTGTGAGTAAACCTAAAAATAAAATTTTGAGTAACAATAAATAAAAATAGAATATGGATTTTTATACGAATTCCAACATAAATTTAAAAATCCATCCAAGTACAATTAAGAAGTATACAATTAGGAATAAATTAAAGGATGCTTAAAATTTAATTTGTATGTGAATTACAATGCTAAATTATAAAATTATTAAAATTCATAATATTATTTATTAACTATACTAATTACAAACTATGAGAAAAAATTCACATTAATAATGAAAAGAAAAAAGATTTAGCGTCCATTTAACAGGCCAAGATTATAACGGCTATCAAATACAATCTAAATTAGCAGATCTAAGTGATTTTATCTTAAAAAGCTAGCTCGTACGGATACACGGGTTACTGGCTAGTTATATTAAATAGCCATGTGCCCCGTGCGTTGCTAACGAAACTCAATTTACGATAAAAAAATTTATTTGTAAAGAGCACTAATAGTGATAGAGATGAATAATTTTGACGAATTGATACAGGAAAAATTCTTGATTTATATATTAAAGATTACTTCCCGTGGAATCTGCCCCCTATAAAACGACAGCAATGACTCGATCCACAAAGTACCAGCTTGGTAACCTACGCTACATGGACACGTGGCACTTCCTCCTCGGTGCACTCCTCCTCGTCCTCCCCCTCTTCCTCCTCTTCCGCAGCGACCGGCGTCTCCCGCCTGGCCCGCTGGCCGTGCCGGTGCTCGGGAGCGTGGTGTGGCTGACCAACTCACTGGCCGACGCGGAGTCACTCCTGCAGCGCCTGTTTGCGCGGTACGGCCCAGTCGTGTCGCTGCGGGTGGGATCCCGGCTATCCATCTTCGTCGCCGACCGCCGGCTCGCGCATGTGGCGCTCGTCGAGCGCGGGGCCGCGCTCGCCGACCGCCCCAGCCTGGCCTCGGTCAGGCTCCTCGGGGAGAACTACAACGCCATCTCGCGCGCCAGCTACGGGCCCGTGTGGCGCCTCCTTCGCCGCAACCTCGTTGCCGAGATGCTGCACCCGTCGCGCGTCCTTCTGTTCGCGCCCGCTCGCGCATGGGTGCGCCGCGTACTCCTGGAGAAGCTGCGGGAGTCCAGCGAGGCGCCCCACGTCGTGGAAACGTTACAGTACGCCATGTTCAGTCTCCTCGTGCTCATGTGCTTCGGAGAGCGGCTCGACGAGACCGCGGTGCGCGCTATCACTGCCGCGCAGCGGGACTTACTGAACCACATCTCGAGCAAGATGGCCATCTTCGCCTTCGTCCCAGCGGTCACGAAGCACCTCTTCCGCGGGCGCCTCCAGACCGCGCACGCCCTGCGGCTGCGGCAGAAGGAGCTCTTCATGCCGTTGATCAACGCGCGGCGGGAATACAAGAAGCGTTGCGGCGAGACGAGGAAGGAAACCACATTCGAGCACTCGTACGTGGACACCCTGCTCGACATAAAGCTCTCCGAGGATGGCGACCGTCCGCTTACCGACGACGAGATGATCATTCTCTGCTCCGAGTTCCTCAGCGCCGGGGCCGACAGCACGTCCACCGGGCTGCAGTGGATCATGGCCGATCTGGTCAAGAACCCGGTCATCCAGGAGAAACTCTACGACGAGATCAAAGCTAACACCGGAGACGATCAGGAAGAGATCTCCGGGGAGGACGTGCACAACATGCCGTACCTCAAGGCGGTGGTCCTGGAAGGCCTGCGCAAGCACCCGCCGGGGCACTTCGTGCTGCCGCACAAGGCGGCGGAGGACATGGAGCTGGGCGGATACCTGATCCCCAAGGGCGCGACGGTGAACTTCATGGTGGCCCAGATGGGCAGGGACGAGCGGGAGTGGGAGAAGCCGATGGAGTTCGCGCCGGAGAGGTTCCTGGAGGGCGGCGACGGCGTGGGCGTGGACGTGACCGGCAGCCGGGAGATCAGGATGATGCCGTTCGGCGTCGGCCGGAGGATCTGCGCCGGGCTCGGCATCGCCAGGCTGCACCTGGAATACTACGTGGCCAACATGGTGAGGGAGTTCGAGTGGAAGGAGGTGGTCGGCGAGGAGGTGGACTTCACCGAGAAGTGCGAGTTCACCACCGTCATGGCGAAGCCGCTCCGCCCGCGCCTCGTGCCCCGAAGGACTTAAGTAAAAAAATTCACCACGTTAATCAGTAGTTCGATCGCCTCGAATGTTTCTTGCTTAGTTTAATTCATGCTCGTATGGATGGTTCCTGAATGATGGAAATTACTAGTGTCACTATGCGATTAAGATGAAAAGGAGCTGCAATTAGTGTAATACATATATTCAATTGCTCACTGATACATGTTCAGTTTCTCGATCTCGATTTTCTATTAAAAAAATTGTGGTGAATCCCAGCTTCATGTGTTGGTGCAACAAGCAACTAAAACTGTACTACTGTAGATTGCTTGCCCGGTTGCATCTGCTATAGCTGAGATCGATGGAGCTGTTTGAAACGGATGCGCGAGCCCGGAAAGCACGAGTATGTGCGAGAGCTCCTAAAGCATGAGGCTGGAACTGAAGAAGCAGAAAACAGGATATATAGGATGATCTTCGGATTATCCGCATGTGTTTCTGTCCGATTTCCGAGAGCACCGCAAACAACAAATCTTAACTTATTTTCTGTTAAATTTACACCTCTTGATATAGGTACCCCCTTTATAGCCGAAGGAATGCGCGAGCTCCCAGCCGGTCCACCTGGCGTCTTGCAACATTTGCGAAAAACCCCTTACATTTCTTCGAAATTACGGATAGGTCCTTCCGGATTACAAATAGATCCTTCGCAATTTTTTGTGAGACAAAGATAATTTATTTTTCTTCGCGTTTAGGTCCCTGGCACGGTATTTTACGGAAAAAGACTCCTCTTAAATTCAAATCGCGAACAAGCCCTTTTCTAATTTTTCAGGGTAGCGAACAGGTCCAAAAAAATTACAAACAGGTCCCTGGTTCTTACGTTCAGGTCCTTTCTCCGTTTTTCCCGGAAAAAATGTTTTCGCCACAAAAAAACACGTTTTCCCCGAAAAAAATATTTTCACCACAGAAAAACACAGATTCGTCGAAGATTTATAGCGACTTATCGATTTCCGATCCGTTTTCTGGGAAAAATGTTTTCGCCAAAGCGCGTTCTTCCGGAAAAAAATTAGCCACAAAAACACGTTTTCCCTCGGAAAAAAGTTTTCGCCACCAAAAAGCGCAGATTAAATGAAGGCTCGCGTTTTCGAAAAAAGTTTTAAGCCACAAAAAAAACAGATCCGTCGAAGGTTAGCGTTTTTCGAAAAAGTTTTAGCCACAAAAAAGCAGATTTGTCGAATTTATAGCACCTTATCGATTTGCCGATCCGTTTTACGGAAAAAATGTTTTCGCCACAAAAAGCGTTTTCTCGGAAAAAATGTTTTCGCCACAAAAAAACACGCTTTTCATGGATTCGCCGATGGGTCCTATCGACTCTACAAAACGGCGCAGCGTAGCGCGCTATTATTGCTAGTTAATTAATTATTACTCCTATCCTACGCCTATTGAAAAGGCCTCCCTTCCATGTAGATTAATTAATTATCACCTGCATCACCAAATATTCATACGGAGCACTATCATATATCAACGACATATGAAGGGACCACGAAGACTGCATCACTAAAATTTTCCGACTGTACACGCACGTTCACACAAAAGCAGGACTACTGACCATCCCAATAAAATAAGCTTATCTCCCTCGCCGACAAAAATGTTAAGTTAAGATCAAACGGTTTATACAGCTAGTGCTTCGATTAAGTCAACATTCACTGAGCCTAGCTATGAGATCATTCAAGTTTTATGACCAAGTTTGCAAGAGATCTCTCCATATTAGCTTGAGCGGTTGTTGAGTAAGGAAGTGCTTTTAAGAAGGCTCTATTGAGTTAGTTGGGCGTTGAAACTGATCAATTCGAGTTCACGTCACAGGGCTAGCTGGTCGAGCTTCGACACGAGGGGATGTTTTTACAGTATGACTACCATCAACGCTACATTTGATATAATGCTACCTACTCGGATGAACTAATTGCTGCATGCATGGATTAGAATTAGGCAACGTATTCTGTGCACACAGGCCCTCCCGTGTACATTCCGTGCACATCAATTAAAAAAAGTCACGAAAAATTCTGAAAAAAATTATAGATGTACTTCATAGATTACTCTACCTATGTATAAAATTGTAGGTTCAAATTCATTATGTATCAAGAGTTATAAAAAGAAAATTCTAACGAGTTTAAATTCTTTAAACTTGTCAGAATTTTCTTTTTCATATTTCGATATATAATGAATTTGATCTTAAAACTTTATACATAGGTAGAATATCTATAATACATCTAATTTTTAAATTTCATGAGTTGGTGTGTATAGTGTGTCTGTAAAAAAATCTATGTATGTCAGGATACGTTGCCTTAAAGTAACCAACAAAAAGGCGCAACGAACCAAACGCCATGCACGAAAAGCTAGCCGATAGAAACGCTAGCTTACCCTCTAGACGCAATCCGAGCCAACTCGATCCACATGGCGATGCCAATGCCATAAGCTGATAAGCATCTCGGCATCCGGCACATACACCATCTATCTATCTATCCATGCTGGGAGCTTTGGATAATTGGATTCCAGTCGGACAATGACCTGCCTGGCCGACACCCCCCACTGTGTGCCCTACCCTTGCAACAAAACACCCCCCATAGACCTGAAAAGGCCTTTTAGGTTCATTCCCTAATAAGCCAACAAGGCATCGCCTATCTACGCGAATCCCCGCAATGTGTGGTAACGAAACAGGGAGGAAACACTTATAAAACACTCCGACACACACACACACACACACACACACACATATATATATATATATATATATATATATATATATATAGTTATGTAATAAAGCAAGACATATCGTTTAAAGATATAATAAAGATGAGTAATATAATCTTTTTTAGGTGTGTGACTTGGTAAAAGTTCATTGACCTAGAATGATACGTACTGTTCAAGGATGGAGGAAGTAAGATAGAGATGTATAGAACCCATCGTCGGTAATAGGGGTGAAAATGGTATAGGTTAATCCCGACCGATCCGGTATCGAACCCGATGAAAACCGTATCCGGGAAAAAAATCCGTATCTGGCCGGATATGGATACGGTACCGGATAGTTGCTACGGATCTGATGGCGGATCTGAGCCGTGAAATCCGACCAAATAGCTTGGTATACTGGTAACCGGATACTATCCGACCGGATATCCGAATACCAAAAATATGTGGCATTCGTATTATGTATACATATATTGTAGGAAGAAGAAATTGCTATTGATGATGACTGATGGTACGGCATGTCGAACTTATTATAGTCGTATGGATTTATGTAGAAATATGAAATGTTAATTATATTAAACTTGTAGCTTGTCGATTGTCGAATTTGTGTATGAACTTTGTGTATGAATTTGCTAGTGATTGTCGAATTTTGTGTATGAATTTGATACCCTTGTTAAACTTGTTTTGTGTGAGTTGTCAAACTTATGTAATATATATGAATTTATTGTTAGTCGAATGTTTCAACAAGTATGTATCCGTTTGTATTATCCGTTTTCGAACCGAATCCGGTATGTATCCGCCCCGACAATACCGTATCCGAAACTCCGAAATATCCAAATTTGTATCCGTATTCGGTCTTACCGTATCCGATTCCGAATCCGGGAAAAAATATGGGTTAGGATATGAGAACAACAATATCCGACCGTATCCGATCCGTTTTCACCCCTAGTCGGTAAGAAACTCAAGGGCAGACCATTTATCAGTGGCTCCGATCGACATATCTATATATGATAGATATAGTGATATACAGGGTGCCCGGCGTTAGGAAATTCAAAGAGAGGCCATTTGTTAGTGACCCATGTGTATGTACTTAGCATTTCTCATCGCAGAGGTATTAGCCGGCCGGACACGGTCACATGCCGGTCGCTTTATGCGCCGCATGGGAGATGAAAGGCAGTCGGCACAAGGAAAGAAGTGTGTGCAGTAAGCTAGCTCAAATACATGGCTGCCATGCAAGTCCTGGTAATTCGGTAGTTGACTAGTATCTTCTATTAACTTACCATTTCTTAACCTTACCTCTTCTATGATTGTTAGACATGAGGCTCAAGTGGTCTATTTATCTCTAATGCCAAAGCTACAAAGATTAGTACCATATTGCTAACTGAGAGAGGAGAACACCAGTTTAAAAGGGAGAGCTCTCACTATGCCTTGTAATGAGACATATGGAGGGTGAGAACACGGCTAAAGTCCTCACCTTGCAGCAAGTATGTATTTCATGATGCCGCGTATTTAAATCGTCTTAGTAGATTAAATTCACAGCGCGTATTAAATCCTTTAATTTTCGGTTTCTCTTCATTATGGCGTCGATTTCAATTGAAACAGTCATTTGAATGACCTGCGATTACTAGCGTATAATGGTCTTTATAGCGGTCAATTTATTGACCGTTCTTGATCGCGAAACTATAAAATCTGGAGGCGTCGAGACAGATGGGACTTTTGTCTATTGCGCTCGCGTTCATATCTTGTGACTTGTGTTGTGTCTTGGCGCACTTGTTCTTCACCGACCTTCCTCTCGGCGTGCCATGAGGCAAGGAAGCGGGATCTCCGAACCGTTCTTCTTTGCGAGAACACCTGCGAGGCGGCAATAAGGTTTGGGCAACACGTTCGCGACGCTCAAGTTCTTCCTCCTCGGCGTCGACTACTTCCACTCTGACTACCGTTCGAGTTCTTCCTCCTCGGCGTCGACTACTTCCTCTGAGGAGATCGCCATGCTATTGCTTCTTTTTTTAGATCCCACAGGCCCTACGTAGAATTGTTTTTCTCTCTGTTTGTCGCGTCTTGCGGCGATGCTCAATCTATTTTTCAGTAGCATGTGGTGCTTGTTGTCTTTAATCATTTTGGAAATTAGCTTAATATTCAAATCTGAAACAAAAATAATACCTAGTTTTCCAACATGATTGTCATTACAAGATGACGTCCCCTTCATTCCTCATCGTTGAATGGATCTAATGAGACACCTAACATAGGAAATCAGAGGTAAGATCCAAGAGAGCTTAGTAAAAGGCCTTAGAGCTGATACACCATCACGACGATCGACCCACACGATAAAACCCCTATCATGCCTCCAAAGGCCGCGACAGCTTTCCGAACATTGTGCGGGATCGTTGAGCGTGAAAGGGCCCAATCACCTATCCATCGTGAAAGATGCTGACAGATGAGGAGCACGATAATCTGGTGGCAGAAATATTCATGTCGTTCGAGATCCCACAAGACGCTATGCCCGCACTGCGACGGTATGCTTTGCTAGTGACGGGAAAGGTGCGGAAGAACTTCAAGAGCGTCCTCGGCACTAATTATATGAATAAAGAAATGACTCCGTTTCAGAAGTACAGGTTCATCACTGAAGACGTGTAGAAACGATTTGTTGGATTGAAGACGACAGAAGAGTTCGTGCATCAAAGTGCGGCACATAAGACTGTCCAGTCAAAAAATACCCACCCACATAGACTCAGCTCAACTAGGTATACGGGCAAGATTGCACGATAGACAAGGGAGGATGACGAGGCAATCCAGAAGGAGGCGCGCTGCCATTTGCCTTGATCGTGGACCCGCACGCTCAAAACTGGGTAAGAGCGATGTCACGTCCTACGTCTTCGGATGATTTGTCCTTTGCCAACCCTGTTTATGAGGATGTGTCCCAACGCCTAACATCGTTGAGCACGAAAACTTTCTGGAGCTCTTTCATTTCAGATAAAGAGAAAGATATACTCTCTACGACCTTGGAAAATAAGGAGCACCTGTGTCGCACCCGAGACCTAGGTGTTTTTGTTCCCTAAAAAATAGATTTTCACATGACCAATCAACCGTTGGAGCATCTGCGCGTCCGCCCCTGAAACGGATATGGACGAAGCCAGATTTCCTCCGAATGGAACCGAGGTAATATACATATCTGCAATGCTCCTTAGATAGACAGGTTGGTTTTGCCGATCCACACATGGTGTCCAAGAAAACAATGAACGAAAATTTAGAAGTCATCTACAAGTACATGGAAAAGTATTGCTAACTCAATAGGACAAAAAATTCATACTTTTACCCTATAATCCGTGGTAAGTGCTTTATTCAGTTGCTATACTTATTTATTTGTACTATATAACATAGTCTGAAGTTAGGTTGAATGACCATGGCGACATACCTGTACAAGTATCACTTGGTTCTACTCATAATTATACTAAGATAGAACTAGCTAATTTACCTTGATTCTAAAAAGAGTGGTATGCACAACTTGGCACCTATCCAAAATTTACTCAACGCGGCGTTCTCTGTCTTCAAAGTTCATGGAGGTCTACATAGAAAGAACCCAACGACGCTAAAGTATATTTATAAATTTTCGATATCCGCTTGACGAATACTCAGGAGATAGGTATCCCGGCCAGGAAAGCGTCACGGGCGCCACGCGCCACTGGCCTCAAATGAGAAGCCCGGCATAGAGACCCACGACCTCCGTAAAGCCGACCCGAGAGCGGTCCGACCCGAGCGATATAGGACGGCGCCCGCGACCTCTGGCGGCGAGGACCGAGGTTGACCCAACCAATGGGTCAAGCCGATTAGCGACTCGAGCGAGCTCGGTTCGTCTCCACCAAGCGGATGTCGGATCGCCGAGGCAAGCCCCTCTTGGTCGCAAATGACCGACCCGACGAATCGTCTGTCGAAGAGGCGGAGGCGCTGCGTCTTCCGAGACACCCCGAAGGTGACACCCTCGGCGTCGGCCCACGGCCGCGCAGAGAAGCGAGTCGCCGTTTTCCGGAGGAACGGACCGAGCCGTCCCTCTCGTCTTCACCAACCCAACACGGACGTACAACCACCGTCGAAGGCGGTCTAGCGATCGGACACCGAGGCAAAGACCAGACTCAAGGCGTGGGGAGCCCCATCCATTTTCCTTTTACGCACTCCGTGTAACCTCCGCGCCACCGCCTCCCTAGGCTATATAAGGAGGTGTGGCCCTTGAGCGGGGGCGATCTAGGCGACCAAACACGGCACCCCAGAGTCACCCTCGTAGTCGTTCGAGTAGCCCACAGCACACGAGGCGCCCGAGCAGAGCTCGGCCCTCGCTTGTAACAGCGGATACACGAGGAATGAATAACATCCGATCACCCATGACTGGAGTAGGGCGTTACTGCCGAACGGTATAACTCGTGGACCCCATCTTTTGGTCTAACCATTCAAGGAAGCGGGAGGCGTAGCCCCTCTAAACCTACAAATTTACTCGCCGGTTCTCGAAACACCGACACCGCTTGTACGCAATAATCCTTCACACTCGATAATAATACCTTTGGAACTAATTAACCTATTATATTTTGGCAATGCCTCTAGCAACCAAAGAAAACTAACCTATGTGGATTCTAGTTTGCCACAATATGCAACTCCTTATTAGTTCGAAGAAGACCAACGTCATAGAGATTTGTGAGTCTTGCAACAATTGTTTCCACTTAGAAATTTATATACACGCAAGACTTTACTCTTCCTATCGTAGACTTGGTAATGCACTGAATCTGCGTTAGAACAGGTTGACCTCCTAGGTATCCGAGGACAACTCCACGCCTTCTTGATGCGTGAGATCATTAATCCAAAAGGCGAATGCCACACAAGCTCGCCTAATGAGTTGTGAATTTGTTAGATACCACTTGGATTAATTTATGAACCTTGTACTGCGAACTTGTCATTTGTAGCTTTTAAATCAATTGATTTTTGTATATACTAGAAAATTTTTCAGGCGTGTAATACGCCATGATCCATTTTAAGTAGATTTTTTTTTACGGCGTTTTAGTTTTGTAATCACTGAAATAATGGCGAAGCAAGTGAAAGAACACAAAAATTTAGCGGCGTAACACGACGTGCGTGGCGTTTTAGTGAAAAATTTTTTTTCTCTTCGGCGATTTACTTTTTAAATCATCGAAATAATAAGCGAAGCGGAAAAAAATAGAGATAGAGTGTAGAAATATCTCTTTGACGAATTATCTGGTAAATATTAGAGGCGAGATGGAAAACCGTGGAGGGAAAAAGTCTAGAGGAAAAGGCGAAAAACTATTAGAGATGACAACATTCTTTTGTCGAGTCTAACACTCTGCTGGCGTTAATAGAGTAATAATACATGTTAAAAAAAATTAGAGACTTGCGGGTATCTTGGCGTGCGTTTTCCGTGAAAAATTTTCTTTTTTTCTCGGTGGCGCCCTATTTTTCAATCGTCGAAACAATGGCGAAAGCGGTGAAAGGATACAAAATTTTTTCGGCGTAACCATACAGCGTGTTGTTTTCCGTAGAAAAAATTATTTTTTTTCGGCGATTTTTTTAAATCGTCGAAACAATGAAAGCGGGGAAAATAGAGATAGAGTTGTAGAAATATCTCTTTCGATGAATTATTTGGAAAATATTGGAGACCGAGGTGGAAAACCGCGGTGGGGAAAAAATCTAGAGGAAAAATTTGAAAAAGCATTAGAAAGCGACAATATTCTTTTATCGAGTCTAACACTCCACGCGCTCATCGAGCAATAATACATAATTTAAAAAATATCAGAGATGGAGATGGAAAATCGAGATGGGAAAAGTCTACACACATATTTCTGTTGACGAAAAAAATTATTCTCGCGAAAAACGGAGAAATGACATAAACGTAAGGAGTAAGGACCTGGTTGTTACGTTTTTGGACCTGTCCGCTATCCTGAAAAATTAAAAAAGGGCTTGTCCGTGATTTAAATTTAACGGAGGGGTTTTCCCGTAAAATGGAGAGCGAGGGACCCAAATGCGAGAAACGAGAAAAAATCTTCCCCTCACAAAAAATCGCGAAGGACCTATTTGTAATCTCCAGGGACCTATCCGTAATTTCAACAAATATAGGGGGTTTTTTGCAAAATTCCAAAAGTGACAGGTGGAGGGGCTCTCCATCCAGGAATCCTTCCATCTATATTGAGGGTATTATGAGTTAATTTTTGAAATGGAAGAGCTGTACATTGTAATGTTCGATCAGAATTGATTTCTAAAATAGATGCGTTATATGTTTATATGTGTTCTGAGTATATTTCTGAAATGTATGTCATAATAATGCTGGTAATACTTTGTACTTTTTTTTGTTTCAGAGTGCATGGCTAGCATTTCTTGAGGTTAGCCAATGAATTAAAATTTAGTAAAAAATAAAAATCAACATCACAGACGGATCTAAAGAAGAACCATGCAACCCTCTAGGTTGAGCCCCTCTTTGCAGACGGTTCTTCTTTAGAACTATCTCGGATGATACTCTCATCTTAGACAATTTTAAAGTGAAACTGTTTGTAATGATACTACATCATAGACGGTTCCAATTTGGAACCGTCTGTGATAAGTTCTATCACTAACGGTTGAAAAACTGTCTGTGATGACCTATTATTATCATTGACATTTCGATACAAATGATTCACAAAACCGTTAGTGATATGGTTTGTGAACTGTCTGTGATGTGGGTATGTGCAGCAATGTTATACATAATAACTCTTTCTTCTTTGCTGTTCACAATTTGTGCTATGATGCTAATCTTGTGATGTTGCACTGTTGCACCATTTGACATCTGAATGGTAAAAATACTCGTATATCATCCACACTATGTTCTCCATGTCTTATTGCAAATTTACTATGTTATTGTAAAATTTAAAAATACAATAGACATAAATTAGTACACAAATAGAAAGAAACATTAAATAATGAAAATTGAAGAGTTACAATTGAGGGTAGTATGGTTTATTTGTCTTCTTTCCTCCTTCAAGATCTTAGAGCTAATCTCTTAGCCAAACGTTTTTATCAGACGGATCTAGCTCCTCGATAAAGTAGTTTTTTTAGGAAGTAAGATCTAGATCTAAAAAGACAAGATCTTGGTCCGATGTTACACTATAAGTACTACAATTCAGGATTTATTTATTCCTTTTCAACCAGTTTGTTATGACAACTTCTCACTTCCAATATCGAGAGTTCGAGACCCGACGAAACTCGAGACCTTGTGATCAAACTTCGCATAGTTCATTTGGTGCCGATCAGGGTTTATGGTACTAGTTCAAAACTTCAAACCGGAAAATCGTAAAGATGTCGGCAGCTATTTTTCTTCGAAAATCGTTAGAAATCAAATGGTTTCAAAATTAAGCTTTTTGAATTCAGCGGTAAAAGAAAAAGAAAATCGACCGACCAAACGAAATTGTCCGACAGTTGATTTTTGAGCAATTTTCACCGACTTTAGACCGGTTCATGTCGCAAAAAATATCCCGAATTTTTTAAATTTTCTTTAAATTGGATTTGCTTATCGACCAATATAGTTTAGCGAGTCGGCATAATATAATCTAAAATCGTGATTTTGGTCGTTTTTTGAAACTCCGGTGCTAACGAGGATCTGGGCTGCTACGTTCTTGGCACCATGCTCGAAAGGATCAGCAGCTCTGATATGAAGATGAACCAGCCTTCCTCGCCGGCCACCGGCGTTGGTCCAGGCCGCACGGCCCAAACAAGGCTTGGCTACGCACTCGGTACCCACTCTGGGATTTGCCGTCAGTTAAACACAACCCAGACGGGGCAGCCCAGAGCGATAAAGCCAGATTGGGCTAGGCTAAACGAGCAGTCCTGCCCAGCTTACGGCAGCGCCGCTTGGTTGAGACGGGCCCGTGCCATCAATTCCTCCAAACTCGTGGCGTCTCGATGCGATGGTGGAGACGGGCGCACTTCACGTGAGTCTAACCTGCGAATGGCTGGGCTGTAAACTAGCTCAGCTTAAACGACTCTGATTTTCTAAGTTTTGAGTTTAGTAAAAGCTTAAGTCAAACTTGAGTGAGTCTGAGTCTGGATTGAGTTTGAGCTCAGCCTGTATGAGTTAAATAGTCTCAAGCTCGACGGGAGCAAGTCCGATAATAATCAACGATTCAACTTGTACTTTCTTTAAAAATAAGAAAAGTTTAAACTCAACTTTAAGTTTGATAAAAATTAATATACAGTAGTATTTAACAAATAATCTAAAACTTTACTGAGGTTCCTTGAAGCTCACCAGTTTAGAATCAAAAACGAGGTCAACTTGTTTGAAAACCGAACCGAGATACAATCGAGACGGCTGCATGCCTGCATCTACCAGCCTCGAGTTTTTTTTTACCGTACCTGCCCGGCGTGGCACGTGGAACTAAACCTGCAACCGTGCAGTACACCGAACCTTACCTGCCTGCTCATCCTTTCTGCTGTACCAGCTGTAGTACGTCAGGAAAAGCTGTGTTCCATCGCAAGTGCGATCTATGTTGACCGGTCCATAGGAGTACACTATACGAACTAGCCACATGCGGAGAGGCTGACACCGGGCTCAGGTAGACATTTGTGCTGCTGTCTTCCCAAGGCAGCGCAGCAGTGCAGTGCAGCCAATGATTGCGGCTGGCAGCCATAAAAATTTTTGGAGACCCGTCCTTGCCTCGCGACACACGTCCTTTGCGTTGCGTCATCCGCTTCGTGGGCTGGGCCCGTGCCTCGTGCCTGTAAATTGGGGGTAGCAGCACTGCAGCAGCAGCAGGTTAAAGAAGGGTAAGACTATCTTCAGCAAATTTTTTTATTCTTTTCCCTTCTCTTATTTTTTTTCTTTATATTCATTTGTTTTATTTTTATCATCTTCAGCACCATCCACTCGAAGGGTTTTGTATAGAGATTGGAGAGAGAATATCTTTCTGAACAATTTCTCTCCAAATCCCTTCCGAAGAGAACCGTAAAGGAAATTCGTTAGAGTGTTTGGATCTATCCAGCCAGCCTGATCGGATCATGAATTCATGATATTCCTCTTGTTTCTGCCTTTGCTTAGGAAAACATGTGCCGACGTCTCCACAGGAGCAGAGAACTAGAGGCGCGTGGTTCGTAATCAGTACGAGTAGGATATCATCGCTGGGCACATCTCCAAACCTTTAGCAAATCGACACATCTCCTTATCTCTTC
Organism: Guadua angustifolia; assembly: GCA_036346375.1. Taxonomy (NCBI): domain Eukaryota; kingdom Viridiplantae; phylum Streptophyta; class Magnoliopsida; order Poales; family Poaceae; genus Guadua; species Guadua angustifolia. The sequence continues at coordinate 34,492,262 of CM070519.1, forward strand.
TCGGCATAAACAAAAACAAAAACAAAACAAAGGGAAAGGTTATCGGATCAGAACAGATGCTAAAGTCGCCAAAGGCAAAGGTGAGAGTGAATCAGTGAAACCAAAGGAAGCAAAGCAGAGGATGGCAAAGTTGCACGCCCTTTTGTGCAGGCTTGAAGGCAAAAGCCCTAGCACGCATAGCCAGCCAGCCACTCTCATCGATCGATCACAAAAAAAAAACCAACCAATGCATGTGCCATGTCGAGTCGTTCCGCTGCACGCATCGATCGCTCAGCTCATCGCCGAGCCCTTGGATCGAGAGCATGGCTGCCTGTAAAGGGCCGCCCGGTCAGTCACATGGCGCGGCATCATTGACGCATGGGCTCCACCGGTGAGATGAACGACGACGACGACGATGATTGGCAATAGACGGTTCTGGAGTTATCATGCAAGGAGCTCGAGGCATGTATGGGCCGTTGTATCTCCGAATTTTTGCCTGTATTTGAGCAGCAAGCTGGCTATGCTGTTTTTGAGATAGATATTGCCGCCATGTAATTAGGCTCGTATTAGTGGGAGAATGGGAGTTGTTGGATGCGTACGAATAGTTCATGCTGCCCTCAAAAAAACAAAAATCAGGCTGCGATTTTTTTTGTATGTATTCCCGGTTCTCTGTTTGTGTGCGCATGCTGGTCTCCTTTTTCCGAGATCTAGCTAAGCGTGGAGCATGCAGCGCGAGAAGCTAACGAAATGATGCGTCGCACGTGAGTACGAGTGGCACATGCACATGCGCGGTCCTCGCCGGCGCGGGGGAGCGTTGACGACGTGGCGAGAGCGGGCGCCAAAATTCAAATTTCGGGGAGGATGGAAGATCAGAATTTGACAAACAGCTCCGCTCGGCGATCGGATCCAAGGGGAATGTCGGAGGAACTAAATATTGTATTGGTCGTGAATACAGAGTGGATACATATTGATTCGAATGCAGATAGTCTCGGTCACAGATATTTAGTTGGATATCGCGCAAAAATAAAACCTATATGTGTTGTACATAAAATGATCAATCAACCGTACTACCTATCTAAAATGCAACTCATAAGAAGTTCAACAAGCAAATTTGACTGAAACAAATACATTCAAAAGTATTTTTTAAAAGTTCATTATGTTCAAACATATTTGTGTAAATTGTTTGGAATAATCTTGAGTTGCTATTTCTCTTGGCTTATGAGGATTTCCTATATTTTCTAGTAATAGAAAAATAATTTCAATATTGGAAAAGTCTCATGGGCTGATTTCTCTCTTCGGTCCACTCTTAGGCAAGTGAGAGGCTAGTCAGATACTCCTGGTCCCATGGCCTCATGAGCTTGCCTATTGGGCTGATGATATCCAAGATAAGCATATCGGATACTATCTTATTAAATTCTCAGATTGCTCTAAGTTCAACGGATCTCATATCTGAAAAAGAGTATTCGGTTCTGAATGCAAAATATGAAAAATAGCTAAATATCCGGTTTTTCTCTTCGAATTGGATTCGAATGATATGGTCGGATGACTGGTGAGGGACTATTCGCTCCGTTTGCACCCTCTACCCTTCGCACATTTTTAGATCTAGCCTTGATGTGAACGTAATTGCAAAAACAACTCTCTCGCAACGAAAGCGTCGGATAGATGATATGTGTCACTTACCGCACTCATGTACTGCTGCAGTTTCTATCGAGCTTGGGCAAGGCGGCTAGCACCTACCGCGCTTGGGCATCTCGAGTTCGCGACAGGTCCTGCTATCGTGTCTTAGCTGCCCTACCAAGTCGCCTTGTCATGGCACCCCTACTGTCGCACCAGTGGTACTCGGCACTTGGCTGGCCATGGCTCCACACCACTACCATTGTATACGAGCGTGACAGGTTACGGTATAGGAGAGAGCTATATTTGCATTTACATTCACAAGGGCTAGATTTTCATAGAAAGTCCAGGGACTAAAAAGCATTGGTTTCATGCGCAGAGGGGTGCCAGCCTGGCGCTCCAACATTGCAGTGCTGGTTGGGCCCACACATCCTACTAGGCATGATCTCGCGCTATGCTGCTCGGTGCGAAATTTGGTTCGTTATTTAAAAAAAAACACGGTAGAAGGATCTTAACGCAATTTCTATTTTCTGGGAGGGTTTTGTAAAAAATGGGCTGGTTAGGAGTCGACAGAGAATTTGCGTTACCACAGGGTCTCTTTTTGGAAAAACAACCATTAGAGGGCCCATTCACGAATACACGGAACTATAGGTTCTTTTTACAAAATTATAGGCAAAAGGACTTGGATGTATTTTTTGTTTTTACAAAAATAACCGGTGGAGGACCTGTCCATGAATATGCGAAACCACGGGGCCTCTCTCAAAAAATAACCTATGGAAGGACCTACATGTAATTTAGAAATTTGCGGAGGGCCTTTTCACAAAAAACATGTGACACATGGCATAGCTGGTTGGCCTCCAATTCCTTAGACTTTAATTTGCGTTACCACGGTGTCAGTGTACTTTGCACCGGGGTACCCTCTTCACCGCAGATTAGTGGCCCAGCGGCCTAGCCACGTGGTGGCTTTGGCGGCGGTGGGCGATCACGCCTATCCGGGGCGAAGCCCCGTGGCGGCTTTGGCGGCAGTGGCGATCACGCCACCGCCGAGGCGTCGGCTTAGGTGGCGGCTTTGGCGGAAGCGGCGGTCGGGCCCCCCTCGTCAGGCCACGAAGGCAACCAAAGAAATGAGTAGAAGGTTTCACCTCGAAGTCTCCTTCTCCTGACGAGCTATGTCAGGGCATTAATTGCGAAGAATTCTGCTATCGACACGACGACGGCCCATCCCTCTGACACCTCTCACCAAGCCCGTCGTAGGAGCGTCATATCCCGGGCGGACCGGGCGAAGCCACGCAGCGGCATTAAATGGGGTTTGAAGGACAAGGCTACATCGACAGGTATAATAAATGAGTCATGGGTTGGTGTGATAAGACCGCAATGGTGGATGTAATTAATGAGTCGTAGATCAGTATAGCGTCACTTTCTCACCTGCCCGAGCCAGCCCTGTCTATATAAGGGTGCTCTGGTGCATGGAGAAGGGAGAGCCGGAGAACTCATCCAAGCTCGAGACCAGAAGAACCATTGTAATCGCCTCCACATTTTCTCAACAAAGATCTGGCAGGACGTAGGGCTATTACCCGCACTAGGGGCTTGAACCTGTGTACATCAATGTGTTCGTTGATCTGTTGATGCCCGGAATCCCTCGCGTGACAGTCATTAGGGTTTCCAACCACGAAGACGCCCTCTACCGAACCCTATCCTCCATCCTAGGAGTAGTCAACCTGTCTGTTGGCGAGGTCTGTCCGTGAAATCTGGCAGACACACGGGTCCTTTTTGGAAAAACAACCATCGGAGGGCCCATTCCCGAATACATGGAACTATAGGTCCCTTTTGCAAAATTATAGGCAAAAGGACTTAGATGTAATTTTTGTTTTTACAAAAATAACAGGTGGAGGACCCATCCACGAATATGCGAAACTGCGGGGCTTCTCTCAAAAAATAACCTGTGGAAGGACCTAAATGTAATTTAGAAATTTGTGGAGGGCCTTTTTGCAAAAAACATGTGACACATGGCATAGCTGGCTGGCCTCCAATTCCTTCAGCTTTAATAGATAAGTTGTTTTTGCAAAGCGCAGAGAAGTCAAGGTCCAGTGTAGCAATCTAATGGCTATTTCTGGTAAGCTGAACGAAGGCTAGTTAAGGCGGTGTCTGCCACGCATTGTTCGAGCTTATCTACGCAAGTACTCTATGAAACGAACGCGCAGTGTTGTAATGTTGTCATCTTCGTGTTCGGTGTAGGGTTGTCAAGCTTGATCAAGCATGAGCATGAGGCTTTTCCAGCATTATTGGCCCGTCAAACAGAGGCACACACTCTGTTCATGCAGCCGCAGCACATGTAGCCTCCCGCACGCAACAGCTCTCACTCCGCAGCGTGACATACTCCAAGCGCGATGGCAGCCGTTTGGATGAAGGACAAGAGGTAGATGGAATAGGGTTATTTATCTATTTTATTGTTTTATTCGATGAATTGAGTGGATGAAGACAACCAAAAACCATAAATATTTCTCATGGATACTGGACGAATGGAGCCAACAAAATTAGCCGGATAAGGCCACCTAACTCTCATCCCACCAACTAAATATGAACTCTCATCCTATTCATCAACCAACTTGTTAATGTTCAAAACCTATGGTTTCTAAATTAAGCTTATGATTAAAAATAGTTATAGGTTTCTGGAGAAACAAAGCTATAAAGAAGAAAATGAGAGATTGCTTCATATTAACCAAGCGACTTATCAGAGTACAAATATTACATATTCTATTTGAGAACCTAGAATTAGATGTCCCCAACGGTATAAATGCACTACCTATTTATACATAATGGAGAGGCAGTAGTTGTGCTCCAAAAGGTGTCATATGACTGAAATATGTCATCCCGCCAAATGGTGCCTTCTTATCAAAGAGTGTCTTTTTATATAACTTTCAAGTAGTTATTCATACCTATCAAGATAATTGTCTATACGAATACATGTGCACAGATAACCGCTTACTCTGGCCAGTATCATTGGTCGGGATGATTATTTCACAAGTTGGGGGCAACCAATACGAACCAATGTACAGAACACGTCAATAGGTTGGTCGAAGACGTAACCGATTGATTGAATGTAGGCTTCGTCCTACTTCATGGGCTTTTCTTTATGAGTTGTAGGCCCAAAAAATAGATTATAGCTTTTAATTGTTACTAACTCAAATAGAATATGGGTTTTAATCCTCGTCAGAGCTCTCATCTCGCTCAACTTTCATCCCTCTAATCAAATAAAAATTTGGCTCATGCCATCAATCCCTCATCTCTCCATCTAAATATAAACTTATATAGCTTCATCCATACTAGGGTGAATGGTCCTATCCCATCCAACCTTTACTTTTGAACCAAACGGACCCTTAGCACCACCGATTGGACTAGACGGCAAGTATGTGTGTGCAACCACCTGTAGAATCAAGGATAACCAACTAGAGGGGGTGAATAGGAGTTTTTTAAAATTCTTTAGCTCTAATTGTAGTAAATGATCAAGTAATACTAGAATTAAGAATTTCAACAATTAAGGTCTAAATCGTGTAGGTTTTACTAAATGCACCAACAAATTAGGTCTAAATAAATTACACATTCTTAGATAGAAGAGCAAACACTAAGAACACTAGGAATATAAATTTTCACAATTAAACACAATAGAGCAAACCACAAGAGATGAATACAAAAATTTTCCCGTGGTCTCAGATACTCGCCAGTCTCCCATAATCCATATTGAGGAAGGTTGAACGAATCAAGCCGGCTCCTTGCACAAATAAGTCTCTTCGATCACTAGTGGTAGCTATTCCCCGCTCCAGATAGGTAAGCTCCAACCTTCACAACCCACTGGGTCTCTTCACAATCTTCTTTAAAAAGATCACCGGTTTCACACTTTCATGCTGTCTAGGAGGCGGCAACCTCCAAGAATAGACCTTGACGCTTGCTTGAGGTTAATCAAGTGTCTAATGGCTCAACTTGAATGCACACATTTGAATTCTCTCAACAAATTATAAAATATGAATTAAATACACTAGAGATGATGAGAGACTTGTAAGCACTCATAAATATGCAATGAATATCCAAGAGAATGCCCTTGCTGTAGATGAGTGTGTATTTATAGCCCTCGCCAACAAATCTAGCCATGGCCACCTAATTCTTAAAAAATTTAGGAAAGTCGGCACTACTGCCCATGTTGGGTTGGTAGTGTTGGCCACAAGCTCAACAGCCGATTATAGCATTTAATGCTGATAGGAACTAGCCATTGCTATAATACCCCCAACACTACCGCCCATATAGGATCGGTAGTGCCGATTATAAGCACCTAAAATAGTGCATTTTCACCATTTTCTGGAAAAGGACATCGTTTATTTGGGTCGGTATAACCACACCTGTGTTAGTACCACTCCCAAATGGGCGGTAGTGCCGACCGTGTAAAATCCCTAAAAATGCATCATTCTGGAAAACAACTACCGACCACTAGGGCCAAGTACCACCCTAAGTGGGTCAGTAGTGCTTGCCTGGGCATAGCCCAAAGATATGCATACTGTAAAATAGCTACTGGCCTCTAAGTCGGTACTACTACACCTCCGACAGTACCGCTCCCAAAAGGTCAAAAGTGCCGGCCAGGCAAATCCACAAAAGCAGCCCTCTCTGCCAAATAACTATCGGCCCCTTGAGCCGGTACTGCTACTCATGTGACAGTACCGCTCCTAGATAGTTAGTAGTGACGACAATGCAGATTTTCAGAGAGGACTTGAATGATTTTTCAAGAAATGCACATGACTAAAGTATGAGTACGAATTTGAGCCATTAACATAGAAATATCTTCAAGCTATTAGCCAAAGGTCCCTCTTAATAGTCCAACTTCTATATTAACAACTCATCTTTTCTTCAAATACCTAGATCGATAAAAAACTAGAAAAAGATCGTTACAACTTATACCTTTGCGTTAACTCGATGTTCCAATTTTCTTATAGCTCAACAATTTCTTCTCTTCATAAGTCAAACCTATTTTTCATAACCTCAAGAAAAATGGTTAGTCCTTAAAACATGATTGCCATTAATTATCAAAACTAAAGACGAAATTTATGACCTATATGCTTCACAGCCGCGCAGCACGGTGCACGTCAAACATGTCAGGACATATATAGTAGCTAATTTCAACGTGTCCGTCCATCCATGTCTCCTTCTCTACGACTAGGGTTTACACTCCTGAATCGAGCTTGAAAACCACCCCAGTCGGTATCAATTTTCGTCAAAAATTAGTAGAAACTAAATGAAATTGAAAGTCAAACTTTAGCAATTGGCGATCAAATAATGGCAGAAATAAATCGAAAACTGGCCAATTTTACCGATTTTGACCTATTTTCGACCAATTTACATCAAAAATTGGCACACACATAGGAAATTAAAAAAAATCAAAGAAAATTGGAAAACAAATTGAAGAAAATGTTGGATATTCCTGCAAAAGTATTGTGAGAACTCAAAATAACGACGTCTTGTACTAAAGCTCTGTTTTATGAAGATATGATAAAATGTTGAGTTATTTGTAGGACAATCAACAGTGGCATAGACAGAAAATTTTGGGAGCCTGAGTAAGCATAACAATAGCCATAAATGTGAACAAGTCCTTGCACACATCACACAAATAAAATTGGGGAATGCAATTTTTTTTACTAAAAGCCTAGTCTGCAACACTTGTTAATATTCATGGATGAAAACAAAAAAGGATGTGACAATTACCTCACTATGACACTGTCAACACTTCAACGATTCACCAACAAAGATCCAACCATACATCGAAAGAGAGTTTGCAAGATAAAAAGCGTTGATTAGTGCATCATATAAGACAAAAAAATAATCACACTGAGGTATTGAATTAGTGCATCATATACCACTAATGTGCATCATCCCACTTTAAAAATTAAACACTATGCATCTCCAACGGTAACCAAATCTATCCAATATAACACACCTAAATCCTGACCCCAAACCACCATCCCATATTTTAACCAACAACCCTGTGATGATCGATCAAGCAAGCCTCACTACAGAACAGACATTTTGAAATGCCTCGCCACGCTCAACCCAGCCGCTTCATTCGTTTAAACGTGCTACGCTCCACGCCAATTTTAAGAACACTGAAATGCAAATAAGCAACATTTTTTGCAAAGAGTTGCATCAATGGACAATAGAAATAAGATGTATGACTAAGCGTGTGTGTGTATATATATAAATTTAGTATATGTTAAGATTTAATAAGTGATGGCCATACGAACATATATTCGTAATTTTTTACAATACACATTTGTCGAATATTTAAATATGGGGTATGAGCACGTACAAAAAATACGAAGAATATGTCATATATGCTCAAGTAAGCATCTGTAAACTCCGGATAGCATAGGCCTAATTCTATGGGATAAGATATATGCAGAGGGGATATCTCCACACTAGAAAGGATTCAACCGTTTTTTCCCGTTACGAGGAAATCAATTCGAGTACACCTGCTGTCCAGGGAAGTTTGGATGTGCTGTGAAGATCGACACGACAATGGATTCCTCATCAGCTACGATTTGGTATCTCAAGTCGACTACAACTCAACTTTAAGCAGAGCTACCCCGACTATATAAGGCAGGGGGTAGGCATCCTCAAGAGGGGGAGAGAGAGAGGAGAAAGAAAATGTAAAGCAACCAAGAGCCGACGGACCACGCTTCGTCAACCTCCAATCATAGTTTAGCCATTGTTTTAATCTAATCTTCATTGTAACTAGGGCTAAACACCTTGCTCTGTACTCGATACACTAAGGGTGCGTTTGGTTCGCTGTACCAGGGTGAACCGGATCATCCCGTACGGGATCTGATTTGAATCCTGTGTTTGGTTGGCTGAACGGAACCGTTCGATACGGGACAAGGTGGTACAGATTCCTGGAATATTCTTCGGAGATGCTGTACGGTTCCGTTCGGCAAATTCCCTTGAATCAATCGGTACAGGACCGCGTCGTTCCTCCTCGCTCACTCGCCTGCCTTGGTGGAGGGATTCTCGCCCACCTCCTCACCGCTCACCCGAGTGAGGGATTCCTCTTCCTCGCCCACTCGCCGTCGCCTCACCTGCGCCCGCGTCGTCTCCGCTTCACCGTCGCGCCCTCTACCACGTCAACCATCGCGCCTTCTTCGATTGCCGCCAAGGAAGATCCTCGCCACGCCAGACTTCTCCATTGCTTCTCCGGCTTTGTCTTCCGCTCGGTGATCTCACTCGGCGCAGTAGCTCTCCTTCTCCCAAGGTGCCGCCTCTTCTTCTCCCTTCCTCTCCTCTTCTCCGGTCGAGATCGACTATTTGCGGCGGTGACCTAGGCCATTCCCTCCCCTCCTCCCCACGCCAAGCACGATTCCGGCCCGTGGATCCTTCCGCCTCGATCCTTGCTCTCTCCTCCATTGCGGCCGTCTGCACGTTCTTCTTGGTCGACATTATGATTTGTATGGTTTATTTCAGATTTATGTTGCGATTTTATGATCATACTCTACCCATTTATGGTCATTTCTAGGTTGAATTTTTAGGTGGTGTTTACAACATTAGATTCGCATAAGTGTTGATGGAAAGTTCATTCCCCGTAGTGATTTTGGCCACTAGTCGAAAGACAAAGCCTCTAAGGTAACTGCATTTGTCTTCATTTCTGAATTATTGCTGCATTTGTCTTCTCTACTGAATGCTTGCCAAAGTTGTATATGTGCTGAGCTTTGGATGCTTATGTGCTGTAGGGGAGAGATTTTGGAGTGAAGTACTTATCATGGAGTGGCTTGAAGGTACACATTTCACATTCCACTTATGTGCTGAAACAGTGAAGCGAAACTAGCTAGAAAGTATCGCATCTGCTAAAATGAGATATGTTTTGCTATACTGTTATTCCAAATTTCCTGATTGCTATACTGTTATTTCACATTTTCTGATTGCAAAGTGCACATGATGTTGTGTATGGTATGAAAACCCTGCTAACTTATGTTCAGGTTTAAGCATCTATTACCAGACTTGTTCTTTCACTGTTGTTAGTTGCAACAATTCAGAACCGAAGTTATTCCAGAGCCAAAACTCAGATTGTAACCTACATTGCTACTCGGCTAGTGAAGTAACTGAAGTTACATGTGTTCCAACTAGCTGCATCTCCATCTTGATCATGCCATGGGGCTCCTCATGCTCCATTTCATCAATGATGTTAAGTGAAATTGGGCAATGAATTATCTCATACAATGATCTTTACCCGCATTTGCATGCAGGTACTACACTGGCTGGCAATATCTGCAGAGGCGTTGAATTCTAGCAAGCTTGAAGGCTCTGTGCATGGAGAATTTTTTTTATTTTTGCTAGAGGACTTGTAGTTATGATGGTGGTGCTTGGATCTTGATTGTTTCAACTCTGGAAGTTGAGGAAGTTCTGATATTGTGATCTGGTTTTAGTTAGTTGTGGTGAGGCTTTGTTGCTGTGGGCTTGGTCTTTTGAGTAAGATGAATGATGTTTTGTGGTCTGGCTTGGTGATTCTGGGATGATAGAAGATAGTCTGGAGTTAGTAATGTTTACTTGTAGTTCAGGTCTTGAGTAAGTTTCATGAAGTGCTTTTGAGCTGGTATGGCATTGTTAGTGTTATTGAGAAATGCTTTTGTTTCATGCTTTTGAGACTATTATGTATAAGTTTCATGTCAGTGTTATTGAGAAATGCTTTTGAGCTGGTATGGCATTGGAGATAAGAATCTGGCACTTATATATAGTTTTGTTTCTGAAACAGGGTGTTTTGATTTGTTATAAGCTGTACTTCATGTGCTATTGGGTTAGTTTAGCCGCAAGTTCGGCCTGTTAACGACCATTGTAGTAGCCAGATTCTTGCAGAAACGCGGCATCCCTCAAATAAACCAACCTCATCTCAATTCAACTTTATTCAACCAACCAAACATTATCTCGTACCATCCTGTACCATTCTATTTAACCAACCAAACATCATCTCATACTATCCTATACCATTCCATCCAAGCAACCAAACAAAATCTTGTATCATTCCATTCAGGCAACCAAACACCTTCCCTGTACCATCTCATCCAGGACCATCCCATCCATCCTGTACCATCCCGTTCTATTCACCCTCGTACAGCGAACCAAACGCACCCTAAATTCGTACATCATCCACACAAGACGTAGGGTATTACTCCATCTGAGAGCCTGAACCTGTATACATCGTGTACCACTGTTTTCATACTTGACTTTGCTAAACCGAAGGTATCCGTAATTACAAGTTTATTATTGAGATCTAACTTTCGACAACATTGGTCGTTGTTGGAAAAGAAGCAGCTAGATGTTTGCTGCTATGGAATAATCGGTAAAGCATAGAATTTTATCCAAGCCTAATTCCACCGAACAACTTACATAGAATAGCCTGATCACCAAATGAATTTGTAGCACAACTATCACATAGATGTTTTGGTTATAAAGCTGCCTTCTGGCAAGTCTTTGCAGCTGCGACAAAAAAAGAAGAAGATGGATATACAGAGACATCAATTAAAAAAAAAAGGCGGTGACAGCGCGTTGAGGATATTGTGCCCTTCGTAGGGAGTTGCTGGGTGGGATCGACGGGGTAAACTGCATCTTCCCCATGAGTTGGCTTCAGTTTGGTTAGTTTTTTGTGCGGTGGTTGGTTTTCATTTTTTTCGCTGTTGTTTAACTGCGCAAAACATTCAGTTTCTACCGATTTTTGGTCAATTTTAATAAAAATCAGCGCCGATGGGTGGCCGATTTCCTATGTCGATTCGGTACTGTAAATCCTGTTGGTGTCGTTAATCGACCAGTTCGAATACGCCGCCGTGTGGACTCTGTAGAGGGAAGAGCTAGCAGTCTAGCACAAACGGGCGTCGCATCGCATTTCAGGTTTCAGAATCTTCACGCGTGGAGCCATGGACCCTGCGCTCAGCTCGCTACAAGCCCTTTATCGGCGCATGGCGCATGTTATCGGTGATTGTAGAATGTTCTTGGGGGACCAAGAACAGGTTGCTGCTGCTGATCGCATCTCACACACCCTCTCATGGGGCGCAATGATGCGCCGGGGAGTCATGGATAAGGTGAGGTCCAGAGCATCTGAGCTATGCATGGGGCTTATCCTTCTCCAAGCTGACCAGTGGGGGGTGTGCATACTAATGATACTATGTGATGTGCTCGTCAAGGCAAGCATGCCTCTTTCTAGTTCTCGGAGAAACGCCATAGGGAGTAGTGCATGCATTATGCAGCACGTTAAGCCTGCAGAATATTATGCTCTGGAAAAATGAAGCGCCTTATTGGCTGATCAATATCCAGTAGTGTAACGTCCGAAATTTTGGATGTGTCTCGAATGCTGGAAAATGTGAAAAATTCTTTTTAAAAAATTTATGCACGTTGGTGTTATTTGAGTTTTCCGGGTTGTAGTTGAATCTTGATCGGGTGAAACAATTATTTAAACAAAAAATCAAATCAATACATTATAAAGACAAATAAAAAATGAACCCAAATTTACTGATAATAAAATTAATAAAAAAATTGACTTACAAATTTATTCTACAAAGGAAATAAAATTAGCAAATGTTGTTAGGGCAAAAACATTGGAGGTTGAATGATCATTTGAAATTGCCACCTTTCATAAGCCAATGATCTTTCTTTTGCTATTGTCCCTAAATGTTATCTTGTTGCTTGAATCTCCTTGTTCTTCAAGTGAGGTGAACATCCAAATGTTACCTATCATATGTGGAGTGCATCCGCTATCAATTACCAAATACCTTTCTTCTTTTTATTAAGCAATGAAACACTTATGAACTTAGCAACAAGTTTACCATCCTTGCCCTTTTGAAGCAAGTAGTGAATGACATAGGTGATGCTCTTTGCGGAAGCTTTCTTAAGTGAAGTGGCCAATGGACATGCAATAGGGCTATGACCTTCACAATAGCACTTATTTGAAGAGTTGCCATCTTTCACGAATTTTGTCATGAGACTTATTCATTCACCTCTCTTGGATACAACTAGGGGAATATATCTCAATCCTTCATGATTTAGCATTTGGCGGAGGACAATGGAAAGGCGGCGATGTCATCGTCCACGTAGGCGTGGTGGGGAGGGGGTCGAATCTGACCGTCGCCATATATGGCTCTGCCACACTACCCTCTTTTCCCTCTCTGCTTCGTCGTTATGGATAGATCCGATCAGATCTACGCCGCCATAGTATAGATCTGACAAGATCTGGACCATGCCACATGGTCTCTTCCTGCCCGTGACGGACTGGAGAAGGAGCCTGTGAGTGAGGTGACAAGGGAGGACATAGAGGTGTTTGCGTGTCTATCTGAGAGAAAGAGAGAGAAGATGCTAGGGTTTTAGCCTTTGGTGTTTGTGTGTGGGGCGAACACAAATGCACACACCGACACACCCATGTACCTACGACCAACGGCCAAGCAAGACTAACCATCAATGGGACTACCCGTTAGACACTACAAGAATCCAGTTTTGGGCCGAGTGTGAAAATAACAAACCGAGTGCACACTCGGAGTAGATAAACCTATGCCGAGTGTGCTCTCGTTTCGCCACCTCTCGGACAAAGAAATCTATTCGAGTGTGCTCTGTAATATACACTATCTATTAGAGGGCACTCGAAAATATGATGCTTTCGTCCACGTAGGCCAAAATAATGCAGTGTCCACTCGGCATAGACTACCGATTGCCATGTCGGCAAAAGGCCTGCGCTCTATCTCGAGTGTCCACTCGGGTAGATTCATCCATATTCAAATTTAAACTCCGCGCCACCTGGCTAGAGGGCACTTTCGGCATAGACCCGCCGTCCTCTAGGCCGAGAGTGCACTCGGCATAGGCGTCCACCACAGTAAAGGCCATTCGCACATCTCAGCCATCGATTCAAGTGGACGCCCAGGATGTGTCAAGAGGATACTCGGCATAACCCGAGAGGGCACTCGGTAGAGTAGGGGCAAACCCTAGGCTCACGCTCACGCATTTGCCAGCACGCCGCCGCCACCTAACCCGAGAGTGCACTCGGCAGAATAGGGGTGGACTGAGAGGGCACTCGGAATTGAGGTGCAAACCCTAGCACGCTTATCTGCCGGCACGACTGCCCTCGGCTCGATGAAGCGAGAGGGCACTCGGGATAGAGGTGGGCCGAGAGGGCTCTCGGAATAAATGGCTCGATGAGAGCGAGAGGGCACTTTCGGGATAGAGGTGGCTCGAGAGGGCACTTTCGGAATAGAGGTGCAACCCTAAGCGCCTTGATCTGTAGCGCTGGCCCTTACCTTGACCTCGGTAAGCGAGAGGGCACTCGGGACGAGCCCCCTAGCAGAAGGCTCGGCGGAGTTTTCCCAAGTACACTCGGTTTAAGCCGCCGCGTAGCGGTCGCTTGCCCGACTCTGAATCAAACCGATCGATCATTTGCTTTCGCAAACACGCGCCGCCCAAGCGAGAAAGCCGCGGACGTTCGCGCCGCCCGGCGCCGCCCACCGCCGCTTCATGCGCGCCGCCCTCCTCTGCGCCGCCTCCCGCCGCGCCGTGCGCTCCATGAGGCCTCGCTTCGCCGTAACCCGTCCCGGCGCCCAGCTCTTCCGCTACCTCCCGGACTCCCTCCGCTCCCGCCCGGGCCTCCGTCCGCCTCTGCCGCCGCCACCGGCCTCTTCGGCCGCCGCCGCCGTCAAGGTAGTGCTTGACTGTATTACATGTTTGATTGCACTATCGGTTATACTTGAATTCTGCTGATGTTTGCATCGTGTGTTTTAGGCCAAAGGAGCAGGTATTGGAGATGTCTTCTTAGCATCAGATGTTGCATTCCATGACAGGAGAATACCAATTCCTGTGAGTCTTCTCACACATTTCTACTATGTGTTGTGGTGGATTTACATGTATTATTCTGTTAGCAGGATTGGTTGATATTCTTCATTGTTTAGAAATTAGTAAGTCTTATATGTGCCAAACAATAGATAATAAGTTTTATCTAATGAGTTTCACAACCCAGCCCATTTGCTCTGACTAATCAGGGTTTTCTGCCTTCCTGCACCATCATGACTACTTATGTAGACTTACAGATTGTATTACTCACTTGTGCTTGTGGTTAGATAATTCCTTTTGTATTTATGCTATTTCTTCTTTAGACATTATTTTTCTCATGTCATTCTTTGTTCAAACTTGACTTGTATAACATTGAGTTTCTTGGTTTATGTGTAGGTCTTTGACATGTATGGAATTGGAGCACGAAAAACATTTCCATGCCCTAATATATTGAAGGAACTCAACTTGAAGGTAAGACATAGGGTACGTTAGTTGTTGCCAAACTGCTGGATAATTTTCTTACGTGTAGCGCTTGAAGATGTGTATATCTTGCAATTTCCTTTTAGTTGGGTCTTTCTGAAATGAATTTGTGGTTTTCGTTGGATGACCTGTAGTCGTATAGACCCAACAGGGTATGTTAGCATCTTTTTCTCAAAAGTCACTGCACTTTATTTCAGGTCAGGAAGCTGTCAACTGGTGATTCTCTGGATATGTCTCCTCAGGACGAGTCAGCAATTCTGAACAATGATGCTACAGTCAAAGATATGGAGGTATATACTTTTGCTCAAGCTGCATTCAGCTTATGAACGTAGGCAGATAGCAAGCAAATGGTGTTCTGCAAACCTGCACTCGTCTCTAAGAAACAATTATTCACGAACTCCAGGACAAAATTTTCAAAGCTTGCATTTTGAGGGTAATTGTTTTGTTGAAGTGGGCAGCTACCTACACAAAGCTTATTTTTATCACATTAGTTGTTTACTGATCTCTTTGGTTTTTGTTGTTAATACTTGAATTAAAATTGAATTGCTCAACATTAAGGAGATATTGCTTTATGTAGACTGGTATTCAGTATGAAGTTTAGCAGGCAACTGTGTTGCTATCTACTGCCCTGCCCTGCTTCCTTTTCACTTGGTAACAGTAAATTTTAACTTGTAGACCTCAAACTGGTTTTCTGTTTTCCTATTTTACCTTTCCAGGGAGCAACAGTGGCATATGTTGCCGACATGTTTTCAACACCAACAATCTTTGTCAAAGCTGTGACTGATATTGTTGATGGAGAAAAGCCAACAGCAGAGGAGTTTCTGCAAAACCTGATTGCCGTGACAGCAGCGCTGGACAAGGCAGTCGCTGACGTGGTAGACTTCATCAACGGGAAATGCATCTCTGATCTTTGAAATCCCAAGTGTGCCATTCTGTTCCGGGTTCCGCAAATGGAGGAAGCTGAAATATTCACAAACTGTGCAAGATATGGATTTGGTATGAATGTGATATGTACAACTTTTTATGCTGTGTATGTGGACTTCGTTTGTTGAACCGGACTTGTTGAATTTCGAACCGTTTGTGATATGTGAATTGTGGCTTGATAATGTGAATGTGAATTGTGGATGTGAATTGTGAAATGTGAAATGTGGATGTGAATTGTTATTATTGAATTGTGGCTTGATAATGTGGATGTGAATTGTTATTATTGAATTGTGACTTGAAATATTCTTGAAATGTGTATGTGAATTGTGGATATGATTGTTATTATTGAATTGTGAATTGATAATTTGAGCTGGCTGTTTTGTGGCCAGGGTTTGGTACCTATCCCGAGAGTGCACTCGGGATAGACCGCTACACCCTATCGAGGGCACTCGGGATAGACCGCTACCCTATCCGAGAGTGCACTCGGGATAGATGTCGACGATATCGCTGCCCTGCATCCGCCACTGAGGCGGTCCTCAATCCTAAGCGCTATCCGAGAGTGCACTCGGTATTGATTTTTTTCGAGTACACTCGGCATAGCCAACTTTTCGATAAAATAACACCGAGTGCACTACGCCGAGTGTGCCCACTCGGGATAAGGTATCCCGAGTGTTTTATCCCCTATCCCAAGTGTGAAAAACACTCGGGGAAAATATCCATCCTTGTAGTGAGATACCATGATGCACAAGGATGTAAACCAGGAGAATGTACACGCCAAGGGGGAGGAGTGTAACACCAGTAGATGGCCCGATCTAGGATGTCGACCACGCTTGATCCAACAGCTGAGGAATGGGTAGCCCACACCAGTACCAAGCTCCCCTATCGTTTGTCAAACTCCGCTACTATCCATGTCACCCAATATGCTACAGTGAAAGCAAATGATAGTGGGTACCGCTAGTTTGAGGTTAAAGACATGCTCTTAGAATGTCATGTGTCATTTTCTCCATCCACCTCTACTCTTCTCTCTTTCCTACTCAACCCACCTCTCTTCCTCTCTGATACAAAAATTTTAAATTAGAAAATTTCAACAAGTAAGTTTCAACTCAAAAAATTTTAAATAACAATTTCTCAAATTAGGCAGCTTTAACTCAAAAAATTCCAATAAAGAAGTTTCAACTCTAAAAAAATTCAATTAAAAAAACTTTAGGTTCAAAAAGTTTCGATGCAAGAACTTTTAAAAGTGGTTAAAAATACTTCTTATTAAAAACTTGGGAGAAAACTAGTAGAACATTCAAAACATGGCATGGGTGGCTAGAGATGGCAATCTTACCCGATTACCCATGTACCTGCAGGTAAAAACCCTAATAGAAGTGGGTATGTTCCTCTTTTATTACTGGCAAGCATGTTTATGAGGGCCAAACTCTACTCAACAGGCAAACAAGTATGGGTATGGGGGAGCTTCACCCGTACCCGTTCTGCCCGATTACTTGCCACCTTCTATTGACATAAGGGCTAGAATAGACGCCCAATTGGCCCCCTTGATCCCCAATATATGGTACCTCATTTCAGTATTTATTAAACTTGAGCATTTGTGTGTAATTTGTTTATATGGATTATTTTAATTCTTATTCTCATGTACAATTGAAATTTTGAATCATTGATAATCATTCTTCAATCCACAAAATGTAGCTAATACCCATAATTTCTTCAAAAGGATTGTATTAGTACCATAGCTCGTTATCTCCTAGTGCCATTTAGTTGGAAAGATTGTTGATGGTGGCAGGTAAACGGATATACCCGTGGGTATCGGGTACTCGCGGGTGATCAGTATGGGCGAGATTCTTTGCCTGCCACCTTTCGTAGGTATACCGTGAGGAAGATTTTGGTTTACAAGTATAGACATGGGCGAGCACTACTCATACCCGTCGTACCCGATTGCCATTCCTAGGGGCAGCGAACAGGGGTTGGCAAAGTGCTGATCTCACACAACAGTCCAATTCCTAGTTTTCTTAGGACAAATGACCGGAATGAACAAAGACTAAGGAAATCTATAAGGCAACATAATTGGCAAGAAACCTGTCAGCTAGGGATTCAAAAACTGTTTTTCAAAAATCAGTTCGAAATTTGCGGTACGAAAACAGCAAAAACCGCTCGAAAACCGTTAGAAACCGAAGAGTTAAGAAATCAAAAAAATTTGAAAAAAATCAAAAAAATCGAAAACCACTCGATTTTCGCGAAAAAACAGTCGACCAATTGAATGTTCCTAAAAATGGTTTTTCGAGCGGTTTTCAACGCAATTTTTTTTTTCAATTTTTTGATTTTTTAAAATTAGACCAGTTTACCGAGCAATTTTGCATCTCAAACCGCAACGGACGGTAAGGTTGAAAACCGCAGTTTTTACCACGAAACCCTCGTGTCAGCGTCATGTGGTCTGCCAATTTCGGTGCTCTCCAGGGTCATCAGCAAATGGAATGCTCAAGACAAGTTCTTACTCTTTTAGTAATTCAAGGAAGATGTCATATGGAACATTCTCATCATCAACAGGAAATTCAGATCAGTCTCATTCTCAGAGAAAAACGAAATTCGCCTTGGCACTGAACTGGGAGGTTTTCAAACTTCTTACCATATTTTCGTTATTTCTAGGGGTTGTGAAACATCTTCTAAGTAAGACTGGCCTAACTTATAGTTCTAAGGTTTTATTCCTCACGATCTCTATTTTGTTTGCTGTTTCGTTGTTTCGATCGGTATAACCTTGCGCCGTGAATCATTTGCGGCAAGTTGTAAAACTTTTTGTTATTTCTTTCTTTCTTAAATAAAAGGTAGAGCTCCTACAAATCTTTCAAAAAATCTTAGGAAAAAAATTTGAAAAATAAAAATATTTTGAGTTTGAGTGAAGGGAATGGGGAGGAAAGGGGATGAAGGGGTTGTCATCCAGTGTCATGAGGAGAAAGCCTTTGAAGGAGACGGAAAGTGGTAGAAAATATAAGGTGCTGCTACGTCATAACGAGTGGACGTTGTCACCAAATCTATGTTGAGGGTGTCCTCAAATCAGCAATTTCCAATGGTAGTAATCTTTAATATCTGCAATTTGCCGCTGGACAAGCCGGTTGTTTCTCTTTCTTGTGAGAATTTCTTGTATGTTTTTATTTTTCTTAGAAAAATCTGATGACAGTTGTAATTATAGTTCACCTGATCCGATATTTCTAATTTTTCTTATATTTTTCAATTTCTATCTTTTTTTCTTAGAACCGTTAACCACGTATCGTGAGCTTTTAATAATGACAATTGATGTGATTGTTTTTTAAAGTTTAAACAGCAGTTGAGAGGTAGGTTGGTTGATCAGTGCGCGCCATCAGTCTTTGAGAATGACCGCTCTAATGTATGTATACTTTCTATTCAAACGGGTGGAATCACCGGAAGCTGAGCGCTGTCACATCAGCATTTGCGCGGAAAAGCCCATCAGAAAATTTAAAATTACGTTTAGGTCCTTCCATCGGTTTTTTAATAAAATAGACCTAAAAAATGAAATTATAGTTAGGTCCCTCGCATTTGCATTTAGGTCCTCATATCGATTTTTGACAGAATAGACCCTAGAAAAAACAAATTTACATTTATATCCCAAAAAAGTTTTTTTTTTGCTGAATTGACCCAAAAAAACAAAATTACTTTTATATCCTCTGCGGTTTTTTTAGAAAAATCCACAAATTCGCCATCTGCTCATAGTAGTCAACGGATTTGATGACGGAAAAAATAAAATTACCTTTAGGTCCCAAAAAATGTTTTTTAGCTTAATCGACCCAAAAAACGAAATTACGTTTATATCCTCGCGGTTTTTTACAAAAATCCAAAGATTCACCGGCGGGTCATAACAGTCCACGGATTCGACGACAGCTCCTACCAACCCGTTTTTTTTAAGGAAGAGTCCAAGAAAACCGAAATTATGCAAAAAAAAAAAAGATACGTTTTCACATAAGTTCTTCCCAAGAAAAGGAAACCTGTGGTTCCACAAATTCACCGACGATTCCTAACAGCTCATTTTTTTTCGAAAAAATCCAAGAAACCAAAGTTACACAAAAAACCACGTTTTCGCAAATATGACGACGACTCCTAGCGGTTCCACACTACACAAAGATAACCCGTAGTGCCGCAAATTCGCCGATGACTCCTAACTAGCGCATTTTTTAGAAAACCTAGGAGAAAAAATGAATTCACGTTTACATCCTCAGACCCATTTTTTAAGATAATTATCAGACCAAATTACACCCGACGCAACGTCGCGTAACCGAATTTCATACGGCGCAGCGTAGCGCATGACCCTGACTAGTCAAGGATACGTGTGCTGGATCGTTAATTGGCAACGTTGATATATTCTTAATAGTACTATTGATGGGTTGACCTATCGATGAAGTGACCAATATGTTGAGGATGTTGCATTGTTGCCTCGCTCCTGTCCCCCGAATGGCTGGCTATAGCCATCTCCAATGCCAACCGCAGCGTTGCCCCAATGTGAAGTGTTTGGTGTGTGCCATGTTCCCTTCTAATTAACCTCCATTACACACATATGAATGGATAGCATGCATGTTAGGATGAATTATAAGTCGGTTGATCAGAGTAGTGGGTTGCTGGTCTTGCTCCTTTTAAGCCACCAGAAACCCTCTCTCTCCCCTGTGCATTCCATGAGGATATGAATGGATGGTGTGAAGCATTCACTTGGTAAGGAGCAGTAGTTGAGCACTCTGTTTTCTGGAACTGGCTAGCTCCTCTGGTCTCCTTTTTGTTGATGCTGCTGTTGATGGTAGTTAGCCTCTGCATATGTCAACCTCATGCTAGCATTTGGCATGTGTAATGTGCTCTGTGATGACACAAAGAATATCTGAATGACGTTTGCTTGTAGGTGGATGTGACATAGTTTGTTTAGCTGATTAACTAATGTTCTCATGAAGTGCATGCAAAAGGCCTCCTTTTTCTTCATTGTACCCCGTGAACTAGCCAGTAGTACAATATGGACCTGATGGTTGCTGGTTCTTGATGCTTTTCATGAACAACCTGTGCTAAAGTTGATAGCATGCATGTTTATTGTTCGCCGGTAGAACTTGCTTCGATCGATCATATCACTTAGATGTACTGAGGATTATATGACAGTTAGCAAGATACGATTCTCTGATAGTGTTACAGATCACGATTTCACTTAACATTTCAAAAGCCAAACCTCTTTCTCGGCCTCAATAATAGCATACTACCGGTCCCCTAATTATTTAGTAGTACTAGTAACCACAACCAAATCGGACTTAAACGGCCTCAGGTCTACTGCATGTGATGTGCCCCTATTTAGGATATCAAATTCAGAGGCCGGAATCGCAAGCAACATGTAAAGTAACATTCTCTTCATTCTAAGAAAAGGCGATTCTTGCTATCCACATTAACAATTGCACCTTCCTTGGAAGGCATTCTTTTTCAAAACTTTTTTTTTCATTCGCCTTTGTTATCAATAAGTTCTTGACGCTAAACTATGAATAAAATTCGCACCCTATGGCCTGCTTGCCAGTGGTAGAACTAGAAATTAACCTAAAGGCTCATAATTAAGTCATAGCAATGCAATCTCATGAGAGAATTTCATTGAAATGCGTAACAGAAAAACTTAGATGCTGCCTGTCTAGAATAGCGGGAATCATCGCCACAGGATGAGCAGAGCTCATGGCTTCAAATTATCGAGGGAGAGGAAGCGGAAGATTTCTTGGGCGAGGGCGCACGATCCAACCAAACATTTTTTTTTTTTGAAAAGGCAGGAAAGCTGCGATTATATTAGGAGAAGAAAACTAGAGGAGTACAGGATCCTGCACCAGAGGAGAGTACAAGATTCACACAAAGGAAAAAATATAGAAAATGGTAGTTAAGAGGAGAAGAAAATCAAACATCTTGATCCAGTAAATTTTTTAGATGTTTTGCACCTGCTATAGTCCAGGTTCTAGCCTCATCTTTTATGGTCTGGAAGACTTCATCAATGGTCTTCCCCTCATTTTAGAAGATTCTGCTATTGCGTTCTTTCCACCATTGCCAGCATGTCAGGATGATGAGAGACTTTAGCCTTTACAAAATCTTTGCTGACGGATTACATGATGTAGGTTCCAATCTGGCAAGCTGAGGGTCGTAGCTGTACCCCATCGATCAGGCAAGAGGGATGGCAATTTAACCCATGCAGCAATTTGCGCCCACAGCCTTCGCACTTTGGGGCACTCTATAAAGGGGTGATGCACTGTTTCAAGATTCCGACAACACATTGAGCAGAAATACTGGTTCGGCCACCCCCTGCGTTGTAGCCGTTGCACTGTCCAAAGTCGATTGTGATGAGTAAGCCATAGAAAAACTTTGCAACGCGATGGGGCCCAAGCTTGCCAGATTGTAGTATAGAAGGATTTGTAGGTAGCTCCAGCGAACTGCATTCGTTACGCTAAGGCGGTAGAGTAGACGCCATTGGGAGTTTGCGTCCAGGTTATGACGTCTTGAACGTGATGCTGCAGGTGTACAGATTGTAGCTTCCGCCATAGATTGACATACTGGAGAAGTAGAGGAACGGTTAGATTATGTCGAATGTCTCGAATCCAATTATTGTTTGTCAGGGCCTCTACCACCGAACGTGACTTCCAGCCAGGCAGCTGGAGCCTTTTTCTTTACAAACAAGATAATTCCTTCGCTTTACCATATACCCGTGAGTTGTCCCGCTCCCAAATCTCGTATTTTCATCTGCTCTAGCTCTCTCCAACTGTCTCAACTGCTCCACGGATCACCCGTAATTCTCATGCACGCTCCCCATGAGCTTCACCAAATGGAGCATTTTTTATAGTTACCGTTTCGCTTTCTTCCTTCCTGGCTCTGCGCCTTGCACGAAGGCTGGGGCGATCTATCGGCTTACTTAGGTGCAATCGTCGAAGCTCCTATGTGAACATAATGGCTACTCAAATTTTCAGGCAGCCATATAGTCTTCTGCCGACGTCACGAGGAGTATTTTCCCTGTGTAACGACGGTTATGTACAGTGCAGCAGGGATACATCGCGAACCAATGCGAATACGCCGCGTGGAAAGGACAAGATAGATTAGCATTGACCCATCTCTCCCCAAACATGATATCCTGTACATTTGACCAAGATTAGGTCCAAATTTGCTATTTTATTCACCAGGTGATGCAGAAAAACTTCTTTTTCATGTGCGTCAGGACTGAGCCAGGACTCAGGATTGTGAATTGCAGCATCCCAAATCTACGGCCGTTGATAATTGAAATTTAATTCACTAGTCCAATCACTGGTATCACAAAACTACCTCCAATTTTCTGGACTTACATTTGATTAACCCTAACTCCCCGGGTTTTGGATCAAGAAGAGCTGAATTAATGGCTCTGGTCTAGACAAGGATGAGGCTACGAGCAGTCGAGCACCCACCAACCAGGTAACCATACAAATCCTATCCCTGCACACCCCTCTTATCTTCCCCCTCTTCCTGAGCCAAACGATTCCCTATCCTCTCACTGCTTCTTTCCACTATTACCACTGAGCTACTACTAGCCTACCAGGAGAGGGGAAAGACGAACACAGATATACTTGTTGCTGTGGTTACAAGCATCTGCACAGAATGGCTCTGAGGCTGTGGGCTAGCTCAGCTGCCAGTGCCCTCAAGATTTCATGCAGTGGAGCCAGGGCTGCCCCTGCCTATTCTATCTCCAGATATTTCTCCAATGGTATACATTTGCTAGATAAAGTAGAGTTCAATAAGATGTCTTTCATTGTGGAAGAAAGTATATGCACAATTTTCTTGCTCCTGTACATTAATTCTTGCATTGTGTCGTGTTAACTTCCTCAGACTAACCCTTTGCACTCAAGACATTGTGGCTTCTTTAATTATCTGTATTTTATTACATATGCACTGGTCCTTGCTGCTGTAGTAGAGTATTATCTTATACTGGAAAAAGGGGGAAAATTAAAATTCTCCACTTAGAATAGAAAATCCTACAATTACAAAGGAGGAGAATACTTGTTCTGTAAATAGCTTCAACTTTCAACAATGCATGCTGTAACTGTAGTTCCTGTAGATTAAGCCATGGTCACGTTTGATGTGTGTTGCAGTTCTTGATGGGTTGAAGTACACTTCCTCTCATGAGTGGGTCAAGAATGATGGCTCCGTGGCCACAATTGGCATCACTGACCATGCTCAGGTGAACAAGCAACGGTTTTTCCATGCCATTCATATGCAGTACTGTGTTATTCAAATTGACTTGCGAAAGAACTAGCACGAGTCGTAGGGTCAGTTTGAGATTGCTGTATTTCAGTAGTAATATCACACTATGCTACATAATCAACTTTAAGTGTAAAGCTTTTTTGTTCCCAAAATTCTAATGGAATATTACTGTTACACGTGCTGCAGGGCCATCTCGGAGAGGTGGTGTTTGTCGAGCTGCCGGAGGCCGGCGCGAAGGTGAAACATGGAGGACCCTTCGGTAACGTGGAGAGTGTGAAGGCCACCAGCGACGTCAACTCCCCCGTCTCCGGCGAGGTCGTCGAGGTCAATGCAAAGCTGTCCGAGACACCCGGCCTGGTACTACCAACACCTCGATGCTGGACTCTTTGCTGCAATGTTAACGTAACGCAAAGCAGTAATGCCATGTTAATTTCACCAGATCAACTCGAGCCCGTACGAAGATGGGTGGATGATCAAGGTGAAGCCGAGCAGCCCGTCGGAGCTGGACTCCCTGCTGGACGCGGCCAAGTACGCCAAGCACTGCGAGGAGGAAGACGCTCACTAGAGCCATCAAGGAACATAGCGTTTTTGGTTGCTTCAGTCCTCTTCCTTGGCTGCAAAGAACTCCATTACCGCCCATCTCTTATAACAAAACCAGCCTTATCATGTCATGCGTTCAATTGTTGTTTCTTTTCCGGACAGTGTATATGGTACTAAATATCGGTCGTATCGGCCACCACACGAACACGATACGATAAACTGTTTCAATGACCATGACATTGTCCCCTTGCCCGTTACAAAGGATAAAATGAAATAAAAAGGAAAAAAAATTCGCAACAAGGAGACGGGAGGCCAATTTCACGGAGGTTTACGCGTGCAATCACGACCGGGATGCGCCACCGGCGCGTCCCCCCGCTCAGCCCGCGACGGGCCAGCTCGAAACTTTGGCCTATTTGACTCGTCTTTACATTTTTTTTAAATTTTTACTCTCTCTCAAATAAAACTATAAATCTAGTTATCATCTCGATCACTGAGGCACCAACAGATGATATAAGCACCAACAGCATGATGCACCCCTCAAAAAAAATAGTTATTACCCTCATATCTTAGCCCTATCGCACCCCCTCACTCGCCTCGAGATGTTAAGTCAAATTATGTATTTTGTCTATGTTTATGTTCTTTTCCCATCCAAGCGTTCCATTAGGTAAATATTTTTCATCCTTCTTTATACCCTCTATTTCTCTCTGGCCATCTAAGCTCCCCTACCCGTGGGGCACAGCACCTATCGTGGCAAACGAGCTACCGTGGCATTCAAAATCAGCAGAACAGGTATCACAGAGTCC
The DNA here is from genome assembly GCA_036346375.1 of Guadua angustifolia. Lineage (NCBI taxonomy): Eukaryota > Viridiplantae > Streptophyta > Magnoliopsida > Poales > Poaceae > Guadua > Guadua angustifolia. The sequence goes on from CM070519.1 coordinate 34,517,653, forward strand.
AATCTCGATAGATACCTACTGTGGTATCTGAGCTCGGTGGGGAAATAGAGCTTGTCACGTACCGTGTTTGTCAATATGGTGCCGATAACCTATTTCATGATAAGTGACTAGAACGTTCAGAGAAAATTATGTGCCGGTAATTTTATGACCGAGAAGATGATTAGAACTGCAATTTTGTTCAGGAGAAAATTAGAGACAGAAAAAGAAGTGTGCAAACGGGGCAAATACCTCCACATGTATGGCTTGCGATGTAGGTCACCGGTAGCAGCAGCTGCTGCAGAGCGGACGGCGTTTTTCGTACGGGGAGCACGTCAACGTCCGCATTTTTCCTCGGTTCTGCGTAAGCAGAGTTTTGCCCCGGGAGGGCTGTGCCTGTGCGTCCAGCCATTCAATGTGCGTCACTGTGTGTGTGGTTAGTTTGGGAGCAATGCAAGCTCATGTGTCCCTTTCAATGGCTCCGTTTAAAGTCAAGCCCTTCCTGCTTAGCCATTGGTGCTGTCGGAAACACGTTAATCATTTGGCTTGTATTATTAGGGTTGGAATTCTTCTCCTCTAGTAGTAGCACCAGTATTTGGGCAAAAAAAAAATGGTAGTACTAGTATGGCGAAATTTTCCATTTTGCCAAAATGGGAACTGATCTTTTCTACTTCATCTGATACAGTAGTTTGATTCTTTGGGATGAACCGTGTTTGAAAAGAGTAGCGAAGACGGAACGGAGTCGTAGTATACATTTGTTTGACCGAGATACTAGTATTATGGAGTATTATACTCGGTCAGCGAGCACCATGCACGGACTGAGTTGTCATGGTCTCATGGAGAAAGAAGAAGCGTATATGTGCGTTCAAAGGAAAAACAAAAATGCAGTTGAAATCTGGATGTCAGTATGCAATAATTGGCTCTGCACGACAGCGGAGTAAAGTCAAAATTAAGAGGCCATAATACCCTGTTCATTTTTTAACAAAGACTAGTAGATTTGTTTATTTGTCTAACTACAATGTACCCTATTGTCAATAATAATTGCCACGCTGCAACTAGTTATAAACTTGCAGACTTACTAAGTCTCTCGCAAATTATCTTTCATATACAGTTCTACTTTTAATGATTAAAACATAATTATATTTATTATATAGTTTTAGTATTTATATATGATTAATCTGCACCGTTATAATCTAATCCTACCAAAATAGGTGATGGAGATCTTTCTCCTTTTCTTCCTATTAATATAAGATTTTTTTTGAAAAAATTATTTTTAAGATTAATGTGAGATTTTGCTGCCTTTAAAACAAAAGATGTACCTTAAATATCACCAATTATTTTTACAATATATAGATAAGTTGCACTTGATTTTTGCCTTCAAAAGAAAAGATTGCACAAGCAATTTTTGCGCAAATATGTACACAATTTTCACAGACCAAGCCTTCAAAATCTCAAACCTACCACAGTTCCGAATTTAACTCCATTTTATAAGCACAATCAACACGAGCAAAACACACACACAAAAAAAAACACGAGCAAATTAGAACAGCATAGCAATTACACGCGATTTACTTTACACAACAACGAAAGAATAGCCAAAATCTTTAGAATCGTAAAATGGACGATCCTTTTTTTTTCTAGTTTTCCCCTCCCAAATCGCTGCCACTTTGGCACAATGTGATCGAAATTCCCCATTAGCACACACAAACCCTACCTTTTCCATTCCGAATATTTTCTTTCCCTTTTTCCCCACGCTTTTTTCTCCTTTTCTTCGATTCTTTTTTCATAGGCTCACCCACTCCCGCTTTGTTCGCCCCCGCCCAATAGCAGTACTCCACGTATGCAGCTAACGTCATCATCACAAGCTCGGCAAGCCAGATCTAAGCGCCTAGGATGCGACGACCTCCTCGTGAATCACAACTTCCTGTGGCCGTCCGATCTCTTCCCGACGGTCGAGATGGATCCCTGCGCGCTCTGCTCCAGGGTGCGCACCACGTCGGCCATGGACGGCCGGAGGCTGGGGTTCTCGCCGACGCAGGACGCGGCCAGCGCCTCCACGGCCGAGGCCTCGGCAGCGTCGTAGGAGCTCCCCAGCCTCTCGTCGACCAGCCCCCGCGCGTCGCAAGGGGCGACGCCGGCCTTGAGCCTCCGCGCGTGGACGGCCGTGAGGAGGCGGCCCTCCTTGGCGCAGAAGGCCTCCATGCCGGTGAGGAGCTCGAGAAGGAGGACGCCGAAGCTGTACACGTCGCTCTTCTTGGTGACCACACCGGAGCGGATGTAGTGCGGGTCGACGTAGCCCGGGGAGCCGAGCATGGTGTGCGCCGACGACCGCGGGCGGACGGCGGCCGAGAACCCCATCCGTGCCGACCCGAAGTCGCAGATCTTCGCTGACATGGCCGCGTCCAGGAGCACGTTCGAGGCCTTGACGTCGCCGTGCACCACCTGCGGCTCGCACCGGTCGTGCAGGTACTCGAGCGCCCGCGCCACCTGCAGCGCCACCGACACCCGCCGCGCCCACGACATCGTCCCCGCGGCCTTCCCGCCGCCATGCAGCCTCTCGTGCAGGTTCCCATTCGCCGCGAACTCCAGCACCAGCACGCCCTCCTCTGCATTGACCAAAAGCCAGAAGCTTTCAGCACGACGCACAACATGGTACTAGCGAAGAATGTGCTCGACAGAGCGCAAGAAATCAAATCAAGCACCCACCTTGCTGGTCGCAGAAGGCGAGAAGACGGACGATGTGGGGGTGACGGACGCGGAGGAGGGCGTCGAGTTCCTGCCGGAACACGCGGTGGAGGCGCTCGCTGCTGCGGTGGACCTTGACGGCGGCGAGGGCACCGGAGAGGCGCGCGAGGTAGACGGTGCTGAACCCGCCCTCGCCGACCACGGCCGAGGTGAACCCGCCAGTCATCCTCTCCACCTGCGCCCACGACAGCCGCCGCGGCCCGGCGGCGCCCCCTTTATTCCCCTCAGTTACCCCGGCGCCGCAGTCCGCCTCCTCCTTGACATCGCGGTCGCCTGCCGCCGCATTGGCGCCGCAGCCGCAGCAGAGTAACCTGTACCTCTGCCCCATCCTTCCTTGCTTTCAGCTTGTGCCCTTGGGTTTCTTGCGCACACAAGGGAGGAGGGGAAGAGAAGAAGAGCAGACGAGAAGACTTGTGTGGCTTTGGGGTTATGCGGTTATGCCTTTGTATTGTCTGTGTACTTGGGGTAGGCTTATATATAGGAGGGAGGCTGTGGAGAAATTAGATTTTGTGGGGGTGTGAACTGTGAAGTGCCAACATTAGGAATTGATGAAAAGTGCAAGCAAATTATGCAGTGGTAGTAGGCCTTGGGGTAACTGACATGTGGGGCCACCTTACTCACTACTAGAAATCTAGAATGTAGTCCCACTCATCTAATGCGCTTCTTAAATACTGCATGAATAAATCTCTTAGCTCACCCTCCGTTATCTCTCGAGTCCAATATAGATTAGATTAACTAATAATTGAATCAACACATGGAACATAACATGTATTTGGTGAGAGCATCTCCAATAGTCAAGCCTTAAAATAGAGTCCTATACCTCAAAATAGGACCTAAACTAAAAAAATTAGGACCCAAGATAGCTATTGACTCCAGCAATTAGACCCTAAATCGCCAATCCTTCATTCATCCTTTCTTTAGGGCCGGAGAGGAGCGTTGCTAAATATAGCAACAGGGCTCCGAGTCCTAAACCTATTTTGATAATTTTTCTCAAAATACAACCTCTGTTGGAGTGTTTTTTTTTCATCAAAGTCCTATAATTACAATTAACAACCTATTTAGGGCTCCTCTTGAAGATGCTCTGAGTGAGCGAGGCCATTATAGGTGGAGCTAGATTAGATTACAGCTGATACACCATTATATGCGACCCTGAACAGTTATAGTTCCTTGAAGATCCAGGATGTCTCGCAACTACTACTGATGACTAGGTAAGGTACGTGATGATGATGATGCTCTATATAGCTGTGGAAAAGCAGAAGGAAAAAAGGTCAACAATGTCATTTACATGCCGTTGCCGAGCTCCGATCAGGTCCAATCAGAAAAGGGACCTGATCACTCACTGAATTTCATTTCACGGCCATCTAAGAGCAAGTATAATAAGGGCATCTCCAATGATACTAGTTATAAAAAAATATCTATATCATCTATAGATAGCATATAGACAACATCTCCAATGGATTAGCTATAGTATTGTCTATAAAATTAAATATTGGCCCACATGTAATAGGTAATAAGTGCCTTAGAATAGCTTATAGAGGCGCTATCATTAACCTCTATATCTCTCTCATATTTTTCCCTTCCACCTAAGCAAAATTGAGATGGCACCCTTATAGCTACTGAAGTGGCACCATTGGAGATGCCTAAGATGTAAGGCATAGGAATTGCTACATCAAATTTATGATGAGTTGGAGGAGCGAGGACAAGCGAGGCTGCGTGGCTCATGCAAGCGGGTGAGTTCTTGGAAACTTGGTGAGAGAATGAGTGGATGAATGTGGACCAAGTATTAATGACTTTGTATGTATGTATGACTAACTATTATATGAGTGAAACATTAGGTTATTTGTATATGATATGACAATGAGATAAAGCCTGCAGGTTGGCTCTCTTATTAGCCTTGCTCTTCGAGCTTACTGCTACCTTTTTACGACCACTATTAGGTGAAAAAAGGTAGTCCTAATGATCATAATAACGATATTAATGTTACTTACATGGGTAAGTTAATTGCTCCTTTTGTGAAGCTTCCTGCCTAGCTAGCTTGTAAGGTGTCGGAGGTTAGATGTGTTTTGGTTGGGGTTTGGTGTGGTGTAGTGGCGCTGTGGCCCGTGTGGAATAGGAGGCGGTGGTCAAGGAGGCGACGGGAGCTGTGGGCACGCACGCACAGAGCGAGCGGTGCGTCGGAGAGGAGGAAGAAGAGATCTGACTCAGAGACTCGTCGTGATAAATGTGCTTTGGTTGCAGGGGCGGAACTGGCGGGGGTGCCAGGTATGCACCAGCACCTCCAAAATTTTTGAAAAGCCCGGTACAAGTATCAGTAAAACAGCCGAGGCTCTAAGCCCATTTGGCCTAGCACCGCACCAGCTATTCCCCATTTCCTAGTCTCGGATGACGACCGACTCAAAGTTTCTAACCCTAAATCCCCAATCCGATTCTTGAGGCGAACAGCGAGCGAGCGACCAGCGGGAGGCGCTGAAGCGGCAGCGCAGCAACGGCAGCAACAAGACCACGAGCGCGGCCAACCCATGAACATATTCTTTGGAGCTTAGGCCGAGGCGGCGGGATCCGACCATCCGGAATGGGTGCGAAGCCTTGCATGGCGGCGTGGCAGAGGCGATGCGTGTGTTGCGGCAGCCTTGTTGGTGGCGCCGCCAGTGGGGAGGCGACGCTCGGGCGTGGGAGGCGAGGGCGCGGGAGGCGACGCTCGGGCCGTTGAGGCTGAGGGCTTGAGCCTTGAGGCGCTAATGCCGAACCGTCGGACACCCGGACCGGAGTCCGAAGGAGCCAAGCAGGAGGAGGAGACGTTGGGCGGCTGGGCCTGGGCGAGTGGGCGCTGAGCTGCTGAGGCCTGAGGACTGAGAAATGATCGAGACACCAACCGGGACGGCGACCAGCACTGGTATACTCCCTCAGTCCCTCTTCTCTCCAAGAGCAAGAACATTCAACATTGTATGGATAATGTGTATGGATAATATGTATGAATAGCCTGACAAATTTATATGGATAATGTGTTTTAGGTTTATTGCCCTGTTTGAATATGTTTAGGTAATTTATGAATTTAATTTAGGATTTATGGGATGCAATGGTTAGAAATTTAAGTTGTGATATTTTCTGTTCATGCAAGACCTTACTTCAACTATATGTATTGTATTATTGGTAAATTTTGAATCTATGTAGTGAATTTATGCTATAAAACCGTGTATGTCAACTATCCGGTGTCAAAATGTGCACACCCATTACAAATTTTCTAGTTTCGCCACTGTTTGGTTGCTTCTGACGATCCAATTGGGATTTGCCGTCGAATTTGTGCGTGTGTTTGTGTTTCTGGTGTTCGTGCATGCATCATAACAAAGTTTATAAAGTCAAGTTGTTTCATGAATACATGTTGTACTGCATAGCAATGGTGGTGAAGACATCTCCATCGATGGACACAAGTGTGGTCTGCCAAATGCTACGTACTGGTAATAATGCAGATGGAAATGCCAACCTTAAGTGGCAAGAGTTTCGGTTTTCCATACGGTTACATCTGCAAAAGCAACATTTTGCTTGTGATCCTGGCAAAATAGACAGTAAGTTATGGTAGCTCTTCAGTCTTCACCATCCAAATCCATGAGTACGTATTATAGCAGCAGTAGTAGAAGCAGCAGCAACTGATCTTCCCTTTTACTCAGGAAATTGTACACATGCTTCAGGTTTCTTGCCTGTTGCTGTTACTCCTTGGTTAAAACTTTTTGGAATACGAGTGGTCGGACGTCTATTACTGTTTATTTCATCGAACGACTTTTGTAACATTTTTTTTCAACACTTGTAACTTTTTTTTCCCGATGCGTGCAACATTTTTTTTCAACGTTTGCAACATATATTTACTGTGTCGTATTTCTACTGTTTGTCGAAAGAAAATATTACACGCGTTATAAAAAATATTGCATTCGTAGAAAAAATATATTACAACACGTCGAAAAATTCCAAACGTTCGAGCTGAATTCATACCGTAAAACTTTTTGGTTGGATTCTCAAAGGCAAAAGCTGTGTAGTGTGTAATAGCCTACTAGGTGAAACAACTTTGCATGGGAACACGTACACACATCGGATTCCTGAACCTCACATGAACTCTACGCTCTCGTTCACTGAACTCAACACATCTGTATGGGCGTGTACGAGCGTTTTAAAGGTGAAATTTATTGCTTCAAGCTAGCTAGCCATCCTGCGCTGGCCTGGCCTCTCTTTTAAGTCAGGTTGAATGAAACGTTTTAATTTCCTTGCAAGGGCATCCGAGTAGGATGATCCAACAAGACAAGACAAAAAAAAGTGACAAGTGGCAGTAGTAGTAGCCAAGTCATCAAGTCAGGAGTAAGTGACTTCTACGGCTGCCTGTACTGCGTGTGCTCGTCAAGCTGCACCTGAAAAGGCAATTACCCTTTCGGCATATCTGAATACTGAAACTAAAGCAGAACAATACTAACATCTGCATTGCAAAAGAAGTTAAATTTGGTGACGATCCTCCGCCGCACCGTTCGGGACCGTCGGATCGGACCGCCGGCCCGCGCCGATATCAAGGTCCAGCAGAGCGTCGCCTTGCCGATTTTGCAACTTTTGGTGCCACGCAGCAGTCAGCCGCGCATCTATCGGCCATTTTGTTCTTGGGAGGGTGCGTACAGCAGCTGCTGCGAGGCAAAGCACCTGTACTGCGAACAGAAAGTCGCTGAGTCATCAGGTACAGTAGCAAGTGGCTTAGGGCTTAATTGTAGGCCGATAGGCAATCATTGGGTGCTGATTCGGATGGCTCACTGACCAGAAAGAAGGCTAATCTGCACTGAGACAATCCATCCAAATGTTCATTGAGGAGACATAGCAATGCTACTGTGATTTGTAGGGCTAAATAAGCAGCTTGGTGACTGTATCGGATTCCATAGACATTCAGTCTGAAACAGCTGGCTGGAATGGCAAATAGAATAGTGTCTTGGAGAAGGACAGAAATGACATGCCTAGAAAGAAATGGGTGCAGTGTCCTGAGCCGCTGAAAAAGTGCCTCTTTTATTGTCAGTGACTTGTTAGTAGGATTTTGCACACATACCATTTTGTATACTGGCTTCAGAAATATGTGAAGGATAGTCTGCACCAGCAATTAGGGTCTAGCTAGTTGCACAGTTAAATAGGCAGGTTGCAGCTTCTTCAGCAGGTTACAGGCATTTTCTTAGGCACTTGATCTGGTTACTGATGGCTGTCTCGGAGCAGTGGGGAAGATGCCAAAAGAACTAACACCGAAAGCAATTAGGCAAAGCTATATGTCACAGTTTGGTGCTCAACGCTGAACCGCACCTTGTGCATCGCGTCTGAAACTATTTTGTGCTCCACTGCTCTGCTTGGTATAGAGTTATGCGTCAGTCTTTTTTCCTTTGGTTTTGACTTCTAAATATACTACTATATGGCAATGGTATTGACTGACGGAGAGAGCTTGTGAACAATTTAAATGCATGAAAGTTCTGCTAATTGTTGACAATGTACCGTGAAGTGCTCGACTTCTTATTTCCACAATTAAGCAACAGTTCTTTAATGAAACTTGCAGACGGAAACAAAACAAAACAAAACTTTCCATTCCATGTGATCAACAAAACATTTAGATCACCAATACGTTCTTGCGATTTACATCTCATTGGCACCAAAAACCTTCTCTCTCTGTTAGACAGCGTCTGTTTAGGGGACTCTATCTCCTATTTTATCTCCTGGGATTACGCTTGATTCATGGCTACCCACCTGGGTTCTGTTTCTATAAACCAGGTCGTGGTATGGCTATATATATGTAACCATGTATTTGTGATTAATCAAGTCGTGATTACCTCCCAAATCCCACGCCTTCATGGTATCAGATTAGGTTTTCCTCACCTTCCGCTCTCCCTTTTGTTGCCACCGACGCTCTCGACAGTACTGGCGGCGCCCCTGGTGCCGATGCCGATGCTGTTGCCGCACTCCATACGCAGGCCCTCGGCATCCTCAGCCAGCGCACCCTCGTCCGTCGTCCTCGACCTCGCGCGCCCTCCTTCTCCAAGTGGCGCCGCCTCATGCTCCTCGCCCTCGCAGCTGGCGCTGCAGATCATGTGCTCTGCGACGCGCGTTCCCCCGCCGTGCCTGCTTTGAGCGCATGGACCTCCACGTCTGTCATGGCTCTCTGGCTCCATCACCACCGACCTCTCGACATCATCACCTCGCCGTCTCCCTCGCTGCGCGGCGCTGGATCGCCCTCGAGCGACAATTAAATTCGGCAATCGCGAGACCGCGTCCTCCTTGTGGACACCGAAGTTCCGCACTCTCAAAGAGGCGCCCTCTCACCACCGATTATTGCCAAGCGGATGAAGACCTGGCGGATTCCTCGTCGAGCTTCGGCGAGGTGGTCTCCGCAGCGCCCTCGCCATGAACGTGCTCATGAGCTCTCCGGCCGCTTCCACGCCCTCCGCCTCTTCCTCCGGCGCAGAGGCCCTTCCTCCTGCGTCGAGATCCGCTCGAACTCCTCCTCGAGGAGCTCACCGCGGCTGGTCTTGCGTCGCCCCACCATCGGCCCTCTTGGCGAGCCTGGCGGTCCCGCCCCAACAGCTCTCGTGGCCGGCATCGCTCCCTCCGGCTCCGGCTCCACCGCCTCTTCCGGATCTGGCGGGTCCTAACCGCCCGCCCATGAAGAGGGAAAGCGGCGCGCCTCTTCGCTTGCTCGGCTCGACTCAGCGGGTGCTCGCCGACACTTTATAACCCCTGGACCGGGACCATACAGATGTGGCGGTCGGTCAACTCCCGGCATTGCGCGCTGCGCGCATGGCGCCTCGCCAAAACGCCCATGGCTTTTCACGGTACGCCGGCCCTTGGCGATCCGTGCGGCGCTGGTGCTTAACTCTTGGCGCGATTCTGGCCTGCCCGCCTCCTGCCTCTGGTGTCTCCTCCATGCCCACCCCACCGCTTAGCCCTTCCTCTGCGGCCATTGGGGCCTGGGGTCTTGGGCGTGGGATCGGGGCATGGTGGTGGTTTCAACACTATGACACTCGATCAACCTTTGCCTCCGGTGAATGGTACCTCGATTCGGTGCTACTTAGCACATGGCTTCCCACTGGTATTCTCTCTCATTCCCACCTCCTTCTCCGTCTAGTCCCTCTTCCATCATTGTTGGCAATGGGCGCCCTTACATCACCGCCATGGCTCCACAACCGTTGGCAATCTTCGCTTAAATAATGTTCTTATTTCCCCATATAATCACCAACCTTGTCTCTGTTACGCGTTTACCTTGACAATTGGTGTTACTGTTGAATTTGATCCTTTTGGCTTCTCGTGAAGGACCTCGGGACGGGCGTGATCGCCAGGTGCAATAGCTCCAGCTCCCTATACCCTCTCCGCCTCTCGCCAGTCGCCATTGCCTGCCTCGCCACTGCGTCTGCTGAGATCTGGCACCGCCGCCTTGGTCACCCTGGATCCGAGGCCGTTTCACGCTTAGCCCGCAATTCATCTATTTCTTGTAATAAAAGCACTCCGGTTCCTGACATTTGTCATGCTTGTCAGTTGGGCCGTCATGTGCGTCTCCCTTTTCCCTCCTCGCAATCACGAGCTACACGTAATTTTGACCTCATTCACTGTGACTTGTGGACCTCACCGATTCCTAGTGTCTCGGGTTTTAAATTTTACCTTGCTATTCTCGATGATTGCTCCCATTACTTGTGGACGTTTCCTCTACGTCTTAAATCCGACACTTTCTCCACCCTCACTCACTTCTTTACTTTTGTTGCCACTCAGTTTGGCACCACCATCAAAAGCATACAATGTGACAATGGTCGCGAGTTTGACAACTCATCCTCCCGTGCTTTCTTCCTCTCACACGGTGTCACTCTCCGCATGTCCTGTCCTTACACCTCTCAGCAAAATGGCAAAGCTGAGCGTGTTCTCCGGACCATCAACAACATTGTTCGCTCCCTTCTATTCGAGCTCATCTTCCTCTCATCTCTTTGGTCGGCGCTCCACTTTGCTACATTTCTTTTCAAAGTCACCCCACCAAAACCCTTTCCTTCTCCACCCCGTACCATGCCCTCTATGGTCGTTCCCCCGACTACTCCCACCTTCGCGTATTTGGCTGCCGTTGCTACCCCAACCTCTCTGCCACCGCGCCTCACAAACTAGCTCCCAGGTCCTCCCTTTGTGTTTTCCTTGGGTATTCGTCCGACCATAAGGGATATCGATGCCATGATCTTGCCACCAATCGCATCGTTATCTCTCGTCATGTCATCTTTGTGAGTCTTCTTTTTCCCTTCGCCGAGGCGGCACCTCCTCGGCCCTCCCACTAATACTAATTTTTTGATGAGTTTGATGTCAGTACCTCTCTGACTGTTCTACTACTGGCGCCTCGCCCAGTCAGTTCGGCGCTGGCATACTTTGGGCTTTGACGCTTGCTTGGTTTTCGCCGCTGGGCTGCCCACCACTCGGTGGGCTTTGCCTCACAGCTCCGGATGGGCGTCTGCTCACTCGGCTCATTTGGACCGTCTGGCCCCACGCCATCACGACACCGTTGGCGGCCTCTCGCCGCGAACACATGCACCCGCATGCCGCGTCGTCCTCGTCTCTTCTTGCCCGAAGCGCGTGTGGCGCTGGACTAGGACCGCCTTGCGACCTTGGTGTGCCGCGTCTGCCGGATCTTTGTCGCATCTCCTGCGGGTCTTGTGCCCACTCTGCCCGTCCACAACGCGCGCCATGCCATGCGATTTCGTTAAGAGCGGGTTCCGGCAACCCCGCAACTTGCAGGCTATTGCCGTCTCTGCAATACCCTCCTCCTATCGGCGCGCCCTCGACGACCCGCACTGGCGACGCGCCATGGAGGACGAGTACCAAGCCCTTGTCGCCAACAACACCTGGTCACTCGTGCCCCGTCCGCACAACGCCAACATCGTCACCGGCAAGTGGATCTTCCGTCACAAGCTCCACTCCGATGGATCACTGGACCGCTACAAAGCTCGCTGGGTTCTTCGCGGCTTTACGCAGCGTCCCGGTGTTGACTTCGATGAGACGTTCAGCCCGTTGCAGAAGCCGCCACCATTCGCACGGTCCTCGGCATCGCTCTCTCTCATGGGTGGTCGTGCATCACCGGCGTCAAAACGCCTTCCTCCATGGCACCCTCTCGAGACGGTCTATTGCTCTCGGCCCTCTGGTTTTGTTGATGCCGCCCGAGCCGGACCCGTCTGCCGCCTCAACAAATCTCTCTACGCGAAGCAAGCACCGCGTGCACAATGCATATTGCTTCCTCTCACTTGCGATCTCGGGTTTCACCGGCCAAGTCGACACGTCATTTGTTTGTCTACCGCCGTGGATCAGCCACCGCGTATCTGCTGCTATATGTCGACGACATTGTTCTCACTGCATCCTCAGCCGACCTGCTTCGTCAGTTTATCACTGCTTTACAGGCGTCCTTTCCCATGAAAGACCTGGGGCCTCTCCAGCACTTTCTCGGGATCGCTGTGACTCGTTCTCCGTGGGGATCTTTGCTCTCTCGGCGTCGATACACCATTGATGTTTCGGAACGTCTTTGGTATGATGATTGCAAGCCTTGCTCTACTCCCCGTCGATACTCGAGCTAAGCTCTCCTCGAAGGTGCTCGATGGCGAGACTCCTCCCTTCTACCTTGATCTCGTCGGCGCCTTGCGATACGACTTTCACTCTACCGACATCACCTCGCCGTCGCGACAAGTCATCTTCATATGCACGATCCACGAGACCTCACTTTTCTGCGATCAAGCGGATCCTTCGCTATCTCCGAGAACCTTTGTTGACCTTGGTCTCTTCCTCTACTTTCGCCGTCCTCACGTATTGTTATTTCGATCTTGATTAAATTTGGTTGTCCGAGATACCCGAGTCCACCTCGCTATCACGATCTTTCTTGGTAGTAACCTCATCTCTTGGTCCAAAGCGTCGTGACGCCGTCTCTCGCTCGATCTTTGAAAGGTGAAATGCAAATCGTCGTCGCCGCCAATGGTGTTCTTTGAAGCTTCCTGGTTGCGTCAGTTGTTTCAGGAGTTGCATCATCCCCTCCAGCGTACCACCCTCGTCTACTGCGACAATGTGAGTGCCGTCTATCTCTCGTCCAATCCGGTGCAACATCAACGCACCAAGCACATAGAGATTGACCTTCACTTCGTCCGCGAGCGTGTGTCCACTGGCGCTGTCCGTGTTCTTCATGTCCCAACGTCTTCTCAGTTCGCCGATATCTTCACCAAGGGCCTCCCGTCCTCTGTGTTTTTGGAGTTTCGGTCCAGTATGAATGTCCGGTCCACCGACGTTCATCTTTGATGAAGTGTTAGACGCGTCTGTTTAGGGACTCTATCTCCTATTTTATCTCTGGGATTACGCTTGATTCATGGCTACCCACAGGTTCTGTTTCTATAAACCAGTCGTGGTATGGCTATATATATGTAACCATGTATTTGTGATTAATCAAGTCGTGATTACCTCCCAAATCCCACGCCTTCACTCTCGAACGTATCAGTTGATACTTCTAGATGGAAGTTATCATCTGAATAACGGTGGCTACAGGGCCTGCAGGACTTGGAATCATTGCTTGATAGGGAGACGGACCTACTGTATGTCACAGCAGTAGTTACTCTGTATTCGTATTTTCCTAGCTTTATACTTTGGGCTTGTTGGGTTTGGCCAAATGGGCCGCTGTGGATGTAAGTCGGAGGGTGAGAGTCTGGGAGAGCCGAGTCCTTGACTAGCCGTATAAAAGGGCTACGTCGAACCTGCGGAAGGGGAACGATTTTGAATGTCTTGCTCCCCAATTCTTCTTCCTTCTTCCTAGTTCTTCTGTCCCAAATCCCATTCTCGAGAGAAGAACTACTTGCTATCCTTGTTACAAGTTGGTATCAGAGCCAACCGTAGCCACCCTGGCGCCAAGGAAGAAGACGAATCCCTTCGAGGAGGCGATGTCAAAGGCGATGGCAACAGTGGAGGCGCAGGGAGATGCTACGGCGATGATGCTTAAAGAACTTTGCGACCAGTTCAAGACTTTCCAGGAGTCTGTTGGGGAGATCAAAGTCAACCAGGAACGCCTGCAAGAGCGCATGGAGGCGTTGGAGTCAAGGTCTAGTCCATCAAGACCTCCAAGCCCGAACATGACGATGGGGCCGCCAGGTCCTCCGTCCGGTGCGATGCCGGGGGTTGCGGGATCATCGGCACCATCCTTGGCGGGCAATCTGGCTCCAGGGCTTAAAGGCCACCGCAATGATCTTCATTACCGGGGAGGTGTTGGGGGAATTCTTCGGATCCCTCAACCAACCCCGGTCAAGGGTACGCCACTTCCTCAGTTTAATGCTCTACCAGTGTTTGATGAAAGGTTTGAGGGAAATCGAAGTCAGAGTGTTGTCTCTGGGCGCAAGGTATAATCCGAGCGCCAAAGATGGAGTTCAAGTTTGACGGGAGAATCCTAGATTGTGGCGAGAGCGGTGTGAGACATATTTTGAGGTCTTTGGGGTTGAGATTGCTTGAAACGCTGCGTTTGTGACCACGAATTTCACGGGTCTGTCTGCTATGGCTTCAGAAAATAGAGGCAAGAGGTAGAATAGAAGAATGGAGAGAGTTGTGTAATTTAGTCAATGATAAATTCACCAGGGATAAATACCAATATTATAGAAGACAATTGAGAACACTCAAACAAACTGGATCTGTATGTGAATATACTGATAGGTTTGAACAACTGAGATACCAATTATGGCTATATAATCCAACTTTAGATGAAACATTTTTTGTTCATGAATACTTGGAAGGATTGCAAAGTAGCATCCGCTCAGCTATTTGGCTTCACCGTCCTTCCGACGTGGATACTGCTAGTGCCCTAGCCTTGTTGCAGGAAGAGGAGCAAGAAGCTGGACAGAGGCGTTATACTGGGAGGTCGGAAGCTAATGCTCAACGGGGATTCAGTAAGAACAATCCTATCCATGAAAAAACCAAGTTCGGAGCCAAAGCTGAGGAGCCAAAACGAGGAGAAGAGTTAAAGAAACTTGAACACAGCAAAGGGGATGGGAAGTTGGCGGCTCTGAAGGCTTACCGCAAGGCGAATGGACTTTGTTTTACTTGTGGTGAGACATGGAGCCGCACTGGGCACAGTTGTCCGGAAAAAGTGTCCATTCATATCATTGAAGAACTACTTGAAGCTTTGCAAATTGAGTCGAGACAGGAGAAGCCGATGATTACGATGGCCTTTTGAAGGAGCTCTTATGATGTTAACGAGAACTCAGTGTACACAACCCCGAAGAAGGCGCACTTTACGACTGTCGGGACAAATTGGTAAAAGAGCAGTTCTTATACTGGTGGACTCGGGAGCAGTGAATTCTTTTGTCAGCCAACAGTTGGTGGATCAGATGCAGCTTCTTACTCGCAGCATGGATGAAATCAAATATGTTGTGGCAAATGGGGGATTCTTAAGTTGTACTCAAGAGATTCCCTCTTTGGAGTGGTTTGTTCAGGGATATACTTTTACTCAAGATGTGAAGGTGGTGCCTCTGGGAAGCTATGATATCATCTGGTCTTGGCCGCTTGAGGACCATAGTCCGATGTGGATCGATTAGCGTAGAAAAAATTTTATGATTCGATGTCGAAGTGCGAAGTCGGTTTGTATGGAGTCAATGACAAAGCGGTCTCGTGCATGGCTATTGAACCCCACAAGTTGCAAGGGTCGATTAAGCGGCAAGTGTTTCACATTTAGTCCTGATGCGCCAAGTCGAGGATGTTTACCATTTTGATGCGTTAATGACCTAGAGCTTGAAGTCGTTCCTCAACAAATTCAGCAAGTGGTCCGATCCTTTGCCGAAGCTTTTTCAGAACACGTGGGGTTACCTCCGCCGAGATCACAGGATCACCGTATTCCATCGATGCAAGGCGCACAACCTTTGTTCATGTCGGACCTTATCGATACTCACCACACCAAAAAATGAAATAGATCGCCAAGTGGAAGAGATGTTGTGATCTCGGCATTATCGAGCCTGACAACGGCCGATTCGCCTCTCCGGTTTCTTGGTGAAGAAGAAGGATGGGGCGTGGCGATTCTGTGTTGATTATAGACGACTTAATATGATCACCATTAAAGACAAGAATCCGTTACCAATTGTTGACGAGTTATTAGATGAATTAGCGGGGAGCTCGGTGGTTTACAAAAGCTGGATCTACGCTCTGGTTACCACCAAATCAGGGTAGCCAAGGGTGATGAACACAAAACTGCCTTTAAGACACATCAAGGTCTATATGAATTCTTAGTAATGCCATTCGGGTTAACCAATGCCCCTGCCACTTTTCAGAGCTGTATGAATCAGATCTTTGAGCCACTTTTGCGCAACGGTGTCTTGGTTTTTATGGATGATATTCTTCTCTATACTGCGTCTCTGGAAGCACATGTTGATCTTCTTCAAAAGGTGTTTCGCTTGCTTCAGAAGAACCAGCTCGCAGTGAAAATGTCAAAGTGTTCATTTGCCCAGCAAGAGCTCGAGTATTTGGGACATGTCATAGGACCCCATGGTGTTTCTACAGCAAGTTCCAAGGTGCAAGCAGTTGAACAGTGGCCCGTTCCCCGTAATCTGAAAGAGCTCCGGGGGTTTTTGGGACTCACGGGATATTATCGCAAATTTATCAAACACTACGGGCTCATTAGTAGACCCCTGACTGAATTACTAAAGAAGGGCATGTCATTTCATTGGACTCCTGCAGTGCATGAAGCATTTCTTACATTGAAACAAGCATTGGTCCAAGCGCCAGTACTCATACTCCCTGATTTCTCCAAACCATTTGTGATTGAAACGGATGCTTGTCAGTATGGTATCGGCGCTGTTTTAATGCAAGATGGGCACCCCGTGGCATTTCTGAGTAAAGGGCTGTGTCCAAAGAACCAAGCGCTTTCAACGTACGAGAAAGAATGTTTAGCTATCATAATGGCCGTGGAAAAGTGGCGGTCTTACCTTCAGCATGCTCCCTTCATTCTTCAGCCTCGATCAAAAGAGCCTCATGCATTTAGCCGAAAGCGGCTCTTCACGAGAATCCAAAGACAAGGCTTTCCTCAAACTCATGGGTCTGCACTATACCATACAATACAAGAAAGGCATTACTAATGCGGCTGCTGATGCTTTGTCACGACGGCATGAAGTGCAGGAGTGCTCGGCCATTTCCTGCAGCACTCCAGCCTGGTTGGAGAATCTCCTTGAGGGTTACCATGAAGATGCTGACACCAAACAGATTGCTTATTGAATCGAAGTCTCCCGTGCTAGTCACCACGACTTCCCGGTTGAACAATGGCGTCATTCGGTATAAAGGCAGAGTATGGCTCGACAATAACAGTTTGTCTCAAAACCACGTTATGCAAGCTCTGCACTCCAGCGGTATTGGGGGTCATTCTGGCATTTCAGCAACATACCATCGCATCAAAGGTCTTTTTGCTTGGCCCAACATGAAGAAGAGTATCACAGCCTTCGTCCAAGGTTGCGAGATTTGTCAGCAAGCGAAAGTCGAGCATGTAAAGTTACCTGGACTTTTACAGCCTCTACCAGTTCCTTCTCAGGCCTGGACGGTGGTAAGCCTCGATTTCATTGAAGGGCTACCTCCCTCTAATCGATATGATGCCATTTTGGTTGTTATTGATAAGTTCACAAAATATGGTCACTTCATTCCCTTGGCGCATCCTTTTACTGCCTTGCAAGTCGCACAAGAGTACCTCAATCATGTCTATAAACTTCATGGGATGCCGCAAATCCTCATTTCTGATAGGGATAAGATTTTTACCAGTAAGGTTTGGCAAGAACTTTTCAAGTTGGTGACACTTGTCCTTAATATGAGTTAAACTTATCATCCTCGATCGGACGGTCAAGCGGAGCGCTTAAATCAATGTCTTGAGGATATCTCCGTTGTGCCGTCCATTCCAAACCTTACCGATGGGCAAAATGGCTTCCACTTGCGAATGCGGTACAACACTAATCACCATTCAACTTTGGGTACTGTAGTTGATTAATGAAAATGCTATAGCCTGAGGCTGCTTGTCGTTCGACCGTAGGTCGGCTTCAGATGTGTAAAACGTATCGTCGTGGCGATCACATCAGGATATGGATTGAAGTCCATGGCGAGTAGTAGGTAACGTAGAAGACGACGTCCTAACACAATGGACACTTAGTTTTCCTGTCCAATTTAACAAGACACAATACAGTGCAATCTCCTGCGGGCCATGCATAGCTGATGGCTCCTCTCAATTCCATCACATTCTGAAAATCGCACTGCCCCCAGTCAATCAAGAACAGGACTGGTTAATTAATCACTAAAATTAAATTATATTCAGAACCCAATCGTGGGCGATGTGACTGCATGTATTCATTGCGCAAAATAAGAACGTACGTGAAGCAAGCAAGAAGCTTCACGAGCCACTCAGGAACCTGAAGACAAAGGAGAATAGGAGATGTATGTGTGTCTGTGCAGGAGTTAGTGGAGTAGGAGTGTGAGTGTTCTAGAGAATCAAATCAGTCAGACAAGAACTATATTCCTTAACCCGTGCGTGCGGTTACTAAATGCATATGATTATACATATGCCCGATGATTGAATACGATGCCGTATCTTTCCTCTGCTTGCCGTACCAATTCAGGTTTGGTGCTGTGGAAATGGATTAGAAAAAATGGGGGCGTGCAGTGTTCTTGGAAACTACGTGCGAGGAGCGAAGGACATGGGAACTGAACGAGGCTGAGTTCCAACAGCTCACAACAAGCTATAAAATAGCGCTACCCAATACCCATGGGTCCTATATATGCATGCTGATTGGAATAGCAACGCTGAAGAAAATATGTACACGCATCGTCTGAAGTTTAGTTCAGTTGACTGCCAGATTCGGACTTCATGTGTGCATGCACGAACCGATCGCCCGTGTGGAGGATTTTGCCTCGGAAATCCTGGGAGGCGCGACAACCGGATACGGGGCTGTACATTGCTAATCCGATCGGTCGCCGCCAGGAACAATTTGTCGGCTAAATGGTAGGTCTTTGCGATTTGGGTCTGCCTACTGCGATCTTGTATGAGAATTTTCTTATGACAAATTCAAGTACCGAAAACGCGTCCGTCTTCTTGTGTTACTATTACGCAATTGTGTATTCTTAGAGGGAGCTGCACGCTTGTGTATTTCTACGGCTAAGTCGTAGTACTTTTTATTTTTTAAAAAAGGAATAAATCCACTTTATCCCTCTTAACTTAAGTCTGAGTTCGAAAAACACCATCTACTACAAAACTGTTCACTTTTAGACTCTCAGAACCGGTGCAAATTTACCCCCTCATACAAACCATCATGATTTTGAATAACATGGCAATCATGTGTTACAAGTTTCATTGATGTGGCCTCTAGGTGGATAGATACAATACAACCAGCATCACTTAATCAGAAAAAAAAAATAGCTTACCCCGTGCTATAGGAGGCCATGGGTGAGCTCGGCACCGGCAACACCAACTGGGAGTGGCTGGGGAAAGTGCAAAAATGGATTGTTGTGACCTTTACAAGGAGCTCAGAGCTTCTGTGGCCCTCGACACACTTTCTTTGATGCAAATTTTGCCCCATACAAATGAATTTATAAAATTAGCCCCGTTCTCGATCATGGAAGCAGTCGCAGACGACACGTGTTTCCTGTTGTGCTCCCGTACCGTAGCTAGTCGTCAGTAGCACGGCAGGGCAGGGCCCACTGCCCTATCACACCTAGAACGTAGGAGGTTCCTGCCGAGCTCCTGAGCTGGGCAAGACTTTGTCGATCACTCCCAATTAACTAAACAATTAATCACATTGCTTAATAAAATCAATCTCTTAAATACCTCAATTAATTAATTAATCTCTTAATTCGTATGCACTTAGTCAGTTAATTAAATCCACTCCTAATTATCTTGCAATCTACCGAGGTAGTGGTGCTCAATAGGGACATGATGAACTTTTGGTCCGCGGCACCTATGCTGTCGAGCTCAACTTACGTGGCAGCTCTCTTGTCATGATGGACGATGCTGCTGCGGCGCGACGACTTGCTATGGGACAGGAGCAAGGCAGGCGACACGTGTCGTATGTTGCTATTTGCACGGTCAGGACCGGGCTAGATTTGCAAATTTGCTTGCATGGGACCAGATTTGCAAAAATAAAAGTGCGTCGAGGTGCTAAAAAAGCTCTGAACTCCTTTACAAGTACTAGGGTGGCAGCATCATAGCTTTTGGCTGCTTACAACTGTGCACAGCACACACACACGGCGGCAGCACACTAGCATGGCATGTCACAAGCATCAACACAGCGAGGGGAACTCACCGGTGTGGACAACAAAGATGAAGATGGGCTAGGGTGGTTTGGCGCCGTGAGCTGTGAGGGGGGCAGGTGAGGTCCACATGGTGGTAGTGCTACAGAAATAGAGGGCCAAATCAAAGGTTAGGGGATGATAGAGGGAATTAGATACTCTAGCCCCAGGGAGGCTCACCTAGGATGAGATGGCAGCTATGGCGGTAGTATTTGACCGGAAACAAGGAAGACATCATCACAGCAAGGTCCTATAGAGGGATGCCAAAATTGATTGAGGGGGATATCAGGGAAGATTGGGAACATATTTTGAAGCAAGTAGCTAAGAAAGAAGTCCACTAGGTTGGCCGGAACGACGAGGCGAAGGCAGCAACTGGTGTAGAATCGACATGACGTCGTGAGCTCAGTCCACTATTAATGTTGGGAGATGGGGTAAAGTTTGGCAAGATGTAAAAGAGAAGATTTTGAAATAGAGAGTGGCTCGACAAGGCTTAAGTAGGGCACAGGGAAGCACAATTTTTGCCATGGTCAAGGCATGGGCGAAAGAACGCTGACGTCGGAGAGTGTGTGTTGTTGGGGGCTTAGGACGGCCGTGGGTGATAACCTAGCTGTGCAGTTGGCCAAGGCAGTGGTGGGGATGTGGAGGGAGGTGCAGGGTCCCCTAGTATTTTTTATTTTGTTTGATGATTAGTATCGACTGGTGTAGCCACATCGTCAACTATATGTACTGTGGACACTACTACAACAAAAACTAGGCTATGTCAATGAAAACGTAACACGTGGTTGCTACGTTATCTATAACCATGGTGGTTTTGGACGAGGGGTAGATTTGCACCGGATTTGAGAGTCTATGGTGTAAAGTGAACGATTTTATAGTTGATGGTGTTTTTGGATTCCGGCTATAAGTTAAGGGGTATAGTGAACTTATCCCTTTTTAAAATACCGTGACTTGCTCTAGGTTCTCTGAATATTAGGAGTACAGACGTCGATTATGCTGTTCTGGCTGCTTGACCTAACTGGGACAAACGTTTTGGTTTTTGACATCCAATGTATAGATAAGTGCTGAAAGGAAGCTACGTGCGAGCAGCTCAGTGTGTAGTGTACTGAAATGTCGGGTACCAGTAGTAGACTAGTAGTAATGTATACTTGCGATGGGGCCTAGTGTCTGGCAGGAGCTAAGCACTTAGCGCCCATGGAGACACGTTAGTTAACCAACTACTAATTGGTTTTTTTAGCTTGTTAATCCGGTTCTAACTTGCACACTTGATAGAAGGATCCCGTTGTGTCGTTGACTCCAACACGAGGAGAGAGCGTACGAGCGAGCGAGAGATGGCCGGACGGACAGTTTGCGCAGGAATCAGGAGACAGAAGAGAAGAGGTGTGGTGTTTCTTGTGAGCTGAGGCAGTGTTTGTTCGTTTGTCTAGATGGTTTTGTCGCCTAAATCATAGGTGTGTTGACAAACGCTGGTGCAAAAGCATCTGCCGAATGCTACTTCAAGTTATATATGGCACTGTTCCTCTCTGCCCTTTGCTTCAGGCATCCTATTCGTCCTAAAAAACCTAGGTCACAAACATATAATCCGACGGCCAGATTCACTACAATAGGAACACCCCTTTAACAACGGATACATAGCAACACATGATGTTATACGTTGCAAGCAATAGGATGGCAACGCTTACAGAGCGTTGCAAGCATCATCCGTGGGGTTAGGCCATCTCCACCAGGTTCCTTATCTCATTCTCTAACCGATAAAATGAGGAATCCCTCCGCCAAATCTCTACTGTTCCGGCTCCGTTCCCCATCGCATTCCCGTCCACTCGAGCGCGATGATTCTTCCCTCCCGTGCCCGCGAGGAAGCAGCAGGAGGCCAGCGCCGCTCTATGCCTCGATCTCGCCCTCTCCACCGTCCCGCGCGCACGATCTGATCCGACCCGGTCAGATCTCGTTTCCGGTGCCGCAGCCATGCAGAACCTCAAGCTGCAACGCGCCTGCACCGCCCTCGGCGACCACGGCGAGGAGAGCGCCCTCCCAACTCTCTGGGACTCGCTGCCGGCCATTGCCGTCGTCGGAGGCCAGGTGCCCACTTCTTTGCTCAGCAATGTTTTATTTTTCGGTTGTTCTTGATCGGATCTAGTGGTGTTGGCTCCTGGGCTGTGCGGTCTGGATCCGTTCTGATCATTGGGCGATGC
The DNA here is from genome assembly GCA_036346375.1 of Guadua angustifolia. Classification (NCBI taxonomy): domain Eukaryota; kingdom Viridiplantae; phylum Streptophyta; class Magnoliopsida; order Poales; family Poaceae; genus Guadua; species Guadua angustifolia. Next base: position 34,539,846 of record CM070519.1, read on the forward strand.
CGCAGGCTTGGTGTCGTCGGCCGTGGTGCTAATCTTGTTCTGGCCTTTGGTTTGCTTGTCCTGGTTGGATTGTGGAGTGACATGGCTGATGGGGAAGACACTTCTGGAGAGGAGGCCTACCCTTTGCTGCCACCTGCCGTCCAGGAGAAGAAAGTGACGTGGTGATCTGGGGACCGAGGAGACGGAGGGGGAGAGAGGCCATGGCGAGGAAGCATGGATGGCAGCTCCCAGCCCACACCTTATAGGTGCAGCAACCAATCTGTGTCTCCCTTCTTGCTTACGGTTCTTGGATCGGCGTGATAAGAAAGGCTAGCCATCAGTTTGGTCCTTTTGTTCGATTCTGCGCGTGTATCTTTAGTAACCGTAGGAATTTGTTATAGAATTCCATCCCTGTGAACCCATGCTGCAAGAAATTCAGTCTTTTGTGTCTATTTTGAAGATCTGTTGAGGAGAGATCCCACTGTGTGGTGATTGGTTCTTTCTTCTTATTATTTTCCCTGTGACTACTTAGGTGACGAGAAATGACTAATGTGAATTCTAAAGGAATTGGGTCGGGATGCAATGCCTACAAAATGGCAATAAATCTTGCAAATTATGTCACCTGCGTTAGATTTGGTATGGTTCTTCAAGCTAGTGTTGTTCGTTGGCAGGATCATTTTGCTCTAATAGAGCAGGGCTATAAGATTTTTGTGTTGGTAAGACAAACATGCAGCCAGTTTCAACATGGTTTTGGTTTGGACAGCAGAGCTGGAACTGAGGAGAGCAATTAGAAACCAGTACATACAATCATCTGTGAACTAGGCTGAAAACAGGTTTAGAAGCATAGTTTGAAATTTAGTAGGCTTAAGCAATCAAATATTAAAAGATGCACACAAATCAAACACAATTTGCGCCTGTAAAATTTCAAAAGATTTATGATTTGGGGAGTAAATATTCAAGTTGAACAGACATGTACTTCACATACTTTTTTTCTTGGGACATTCTTGACCAGAATCATCAGCACTCGTAGGCATAGTTGTCTGCGAAGAATGGTCATTTTGAATATGAGCGTTCACTTCACTGCCATAGAGAATCAGCTGATTGCCAGAAATAACTTTCATCTGACTATTATGTTCAGATATTAATGGAAGAGAATTAACAATGCATGACATGTTGGATGAGTCTCCAGTGTCCTTATAATTATATGGCAGTACATCTTCTGATATCGATGTTCAAGTTTCCTTTAGTCACTCAGGCATCAAGGCTTCCAACCTTGAATTCTGCCATTCAAGTGTTTGTTAAGTGATCCTGCAAACAAATCCAGCACTAGGTTTGTTGTGTAGGTGTTCTTATGTCTGTTCTGGTAGGCTTCTACAATATTTGCATGTATATTTTGGAATTGTTGGTCTACTTACTAAAGATAAATGCAGGGATGAGACAGGACTTCCTAGAACATTGCTAACAAGAATCATATTCACAGGTTGTAGTTCTAACGGTTTTGCAAAACCTGCTTTATCTGATACAATTCATTACTTATTAGACATGGCAGAATATGAAAAATGTCCACCATCATGATCATGTGGTTTTGCTTCTCTCGGGAGGAACTTAACTGCAACCATTTCACATGCTTGTATAGTGTCCAATGACAATTGTGCTTTCTTGCTTGTGGTTTCAGATTTGGATTTGGGGTGAAGTACTCTTGGCTTTCTGCACTTAGACTAGTGCTCCCTACTTGGTAAGTTTTAACTGTATAAGCAAATGTATTTCATAGAGAAAAAACAGCAAATATCTGCTCTTTCAATATTATAACTTTGCTATTACCTCTAAGTGTCTATTGGTCTTTCGTTGTTGCTTATTTATTTATTTTTGGCTTACTACTGCAAATTATCTCATCTTCAGTATTTAGGAATTCTCTTAATTGTTTTACCATCAGAAAAATTATAAAGTATGGCTTCTAACACCTGTCCTGGCCCCCTGATAATTTTTTATGATTCTTAATTCGCAAGAAGTTCTTGGTACAGATCTATTTTAAAGTTTAATTCACTTTATCTTCTTTTGAGAATAAGTCATATTTATTTGAGTTTTCTAAGTAATTCGTCTTGAGCTCGACTTATCAGTTTGTTCTTCTCCAATGGACATCAAGTTCTCAAACAACTCTTGTACTGATGCTGCTCATTTGTTAACAGATTTGCTAAAAGTAATAGACAGTACATAGAAGCACAAGTAGAATATGCTAAGGAGGAGGCTATACTCTCTGTGCTGAGATCTCAAGTGGCATCCCAGCAGTCATATATTCACCAGGACATTCATTCTCTAAGGTATGTAGGACATGAGTAATCACAGTTGCTGGAGCTGGACTAATTCCTTTTGAAAGAGGTCCGATATTGAAGTAGCATGATATCATTATTTGAGGATGAAACTTTTGAGAACATGGTATGATCCTTATTGGCCACCTCTAAAACGGAACTTCTTGGTTTCATGGTGCCACAATTATTTTTTACAATTTTACTTGCTTCGAGTTTTGACATAACAAGTAGAGTTTGAACAAAATCTACCAGAAAGCACTAAACCTTTTTAGGAGAATCTACGAATGTTTAGGTTGTATGGATTGTTTGCCTATTGTATGGTAGTACTGCAATGAAGCTTTTGACATGTCTTTTTTTAAATTATTTTTATCATTTCATTTCTTATTTATGTGTGCTATTGTGGATTTGCTCATTTCATTACCAGGAGGAGAAACTCTGAACTTGCTGAAGAACTTAAGGATCTTTCCCTTCAAGTGCAGAAGTGTTTATCCGAGGTAAAGTATGTACAATAATTTTGGTTCTTGATATATCATGAACACCCATAAAGTTTTCTCCATGAGTGCTTCGGATTTGTTAAGTTGCATTGCTTGACACCTTGGGCTAATGTTCTATCCCCATCAAGCATCATGTGCTTTATCCATAGGATGTCACAGGCTCCTGGCCACATAACAGGAATATAAGACAAAGGCGGAGATGTTTTTCGTTGACACCTTTGTAATATCATGAGCTCATGGCCTGTTTCAGTGAAGTAAATAAATGAATGAACAATGAAGCTAAAGGTTTCCCTAAAGATGAAACTACAGGCCACGTGCCTGTAGCTGATTTGTCTATTTGGAAACTGGAGTCCTTCATTCATAGTTCCTATACATTCTTTTACCTCTATCTCTAGCCAAATTTCTGTTGTCTTTGTTGTCCATTTATCTATCTTATACTTTATCTACAAGATTCCGTTTTATTTGCTAGATGGTATAAAAAGTTAATGTTCTCTATTATTGACCTTTCTTTAGACTATTACAAGCCTATGTGCCAACCTTGCTCAACTTGAGGGCACAAATATTTTGCAAGGTGTGGTCTTGTCATGACTCTATGAGCATTTGAAAGAGTTTTTCACCACTGAGCCAATAGCATTGCTTGTTCCTAACTATGACCTTCTAGGGGATCATAATTTGAAGGTTCTGCGCCAAGAATGCTACATAAGCCAGCAGAAGAGGGTACCTTACGGACACTCAGTTATTGCAGTGCAAACTGACCTCCTGCCAAATTAAGTGTCATGTAGATATTTCTTATTTCTTGCAGTTCATCAATCATCTGGTTAATCAGCTGCCTGCTCATCAGTTTCTGAAGATAGCTTGCCAGCTTGAAAGACAGACAAAAATTTCAAGTGCATATTCATTGCTGAAAGCTATAGAAATGGAGCTTCAGAGCTACTTATCAGCTGTTGATGGTCGCCTGGTATTGCTTGCTGATTTTGTCTGCTAAGTTTACTATGTTGTTTAGCTTCTTGTGATTATTCTCTTCTATATACATTCTTACAAAATAGAGTCTATACTGCTCAAATGCATAGGACCGATATCATTTAATTGGTCAAGCCGCGTCTGAAATGCTTGAAGAAGGATCTGTTGATGATCGTGATACTTTTCTCCACGCTGTGAGGGATATTCTTAGCAGTCACTCAAGTAAGCAGGCTTCGATTGTAAATTGTAATGGCATTATCTACCAGAAATTGGAATAATTCAATCTTCTTTTCATTTTCTGCAGGGTCTCAAGCAATGAGAACAACATATGTTTCCGCGTATGGTTTGGTTGAGCAGATATCAGAAATTCAAGATGAGCTCCACTATCATCAGCATGAGCTTGAAAACGTTCTTCCACGTGAACGGGGAAGATGTATTGACGAACTGTGAGTTACCCTTGCAAATTATGCCCTGCAACTTTGTCCCCTCTCAGAAATTTTAGCTTCTGTGAATTTGGTGGTTGACCCTCCCTTCCTGTGCATTATCAAGAGGAGGGTTGTGCTACAGTTGTTAGCTTCTGTGAATTGGGTGGTTGAGACCCTCCCTTCCTGTGCATTATCAAGAGGAGGGTTGTGCTAAAGTTGAACTTGACGTCAATCAACTCCTATCAGTAAAATGACATGTTAGATCTTTGTTCCAATCGTTCCATACCTTTCCTCATTTTGCAGACGCAGGATGATCCAAACCCTTGAGCAAATTCCGTCTGTACCCCTTACATATGTGCAACCGAAATTGACACCATGGGTATATTCTTCTCATTTGTGATAACCGTTCCTCTGTCCCCTTTGCAGTATGTTCTGTTGTGAGTTACTTCGCAATGTTTTACTTTTACCACAGCCACTGGTGCAAGCGCTTGAAGAATTAGAAATTGTCAACCAGCAAGTCTCTGCTTGTGTTAATGAAGTAACAATGGCTCGAGATGAAAAGGCTGAGGTACTTTGCATGTGTTACTTCATAACATTGTTAGTACTCAACAGCTTTAGGTATAATTCTGCATGTGGACTCAGAAGAATTCATTGGTATGCATGCTTTTTTTAATTTCAAACAGTATGGTTCTAATATATATTTATTTACTTACACACTTATATCTGTGAACTAGGTTGGCACTACAGTATTCTTAAAGAGCTGGAAAAATAAAAAAAAGAATGTTGCCTTAGCAACTATACTTAGTTGTGATCCAACACAGAAAGTTGGAGGCGTTCAATTGGGCAAACAATTTTGGATGGTCCGTGCTAATATTACAATTTTGGATGATGAACCACTGATACGACCATACAACAACTTCAATGTTATTGGAGACGTAGGCGAAAGTCCTATGGCATGGCCTTCAACTTGTGTATGATTTTTTCCGATCTCCATAAGATTTATTCCTCCTTAACATTGCATCATATTAAAGTATTCAATTTCATTTGTAGATTGAGAAGATAAATAGTTGAAAAAAATCAGTGACATGTTGGACTGAGATGGAGAATGGAGGCCTGCCACACGTTGGACCGAGATGGAGAATGACGACCTGGTGGCATTCCAAGATGGCTCCGGTGTTTATATATATTTTTTCATTACAATCTTTGTTCTGAACAAAATTATGACTGCACTTATGAGGATGTTACTCATTGTAATGCAACAATTTATTTATAATACACAACAATGTTTGCTTATTTGCCATGTGTGGGTCCATAATGGTCTTCAAATTTTCAATTCTATTGCATATGCGTTTTAACTATAATTGGCGCCAAATTATATTATTTAATAATATTTTTCATCGCTTGGTTTATTCCTTGCAATGCATATAAGCGTTGCCACAATTCAAATCTATATGTTGCAACGGGCTACAGAAGTCATTCGTCCATGGGTAGTACCAACATATGTAAGCGTTGCCGTAACCACTCAATATCCGTTGCTGCTTAGCAACGGTTAATTCTAGGTCTTACCAACGCATATATAAGTGTTGCAATAGACCCTAGCAACAGCAGCATAGGCAACGCATAATAATGCGTTGGTATAGACCCTAGCAACGCATATACGGACTTTTAGGGTGTCCTTTTGTAGTGAGACCGATGTATAGATATACAGGATAGTTTAGTTACTCAAGATTGCACATGCATTAATTGTAGCATTGGGGCCAACTAGTCGTCAGTCCAGTGAATCCTAAATCTTAGAGAGTGCTTATTCTCCAGCAACCCACTACTGCGCTGCCACATCCTCTAACCTTGGCCAACTGCCCTTCTGCTCTGGTTTTGACCGGCCACCCTTCTGCTCGTTGGGGGTGGGATATACCTTATCCCCTTTACCCCTCGTTGGGTTCGCCAATGTGCCAGTCCAATGATGTGGTAGTATGATCCCTATTTTGTGGCTAGCGCTCACGATTCTAGTATCACTAACTATTTTTATGCGATTTTATCCTCCATTTTCTATGATTTGATCGCATGATCTCACTACGCCTTACAAGAATTTCAGATATTTTTAAACAAACAAGAATTTCAGCATTGACGACTAGTGTGCCTTGTTGCTTATGCCCTATTTATTAGAGCTTCAGATTCCAGCTCCACCTCAGATCTAAAACTTTTAGGTTAAAATAAAGTAAATTAAGTTTACATTTTTAGTCTAAAATGTAAACAAGATGGCTCACTTAAACACTCTTAATATACCTACAGATTCAGCTCTATAAATTTCTAGAGCTGATAATATCTTCCTCTGTCATCTTCACATATTTTATTAGAACTAGAGCACTATCAACATCCCCTTAATTTTAGCACGGGTCAAAGAAATTAAGCCCAAGATGGATGGCCACTCTTTTCTTTTCCTACTTGTGGAACTGGAGTTTGGACCAAAAATAGCCCATGTACACCGCAAATTTAAGTCTAACATTTTTTTTCCTGTTCGTCTTCGTCCACCTCAACGATCCAATCCGAAAGAGTGCCCACCAAACCGCCACTCCCACAGTTCCGTATCTTCCCGGCCTTCTCCTCCTCGTCCTGCTTCTGTCCCCCCACGTCGCGCAATCGCGCTCCGAATTCCAGAACCAGACGCCCCAAGCTCCCAATCCGAGACCGGAAGCTTCCCGTGCGATGCAACGAGTCCTCCGCGCCGCGGCCGCGGCCACCAGGGTCGCCTCGGCGGGCGGAGCCCCGCTCGCCGCCATGGCGCGCCGAGCTGGGGCGCGGCGGCAGTGAGGTGGCTCTGCGGCGGCGGGGGCAGCGGCCGGGAGGCGCTGAGCTACGACGTCGTGATCGTTGGCGCCGGGCCGGCGGGGCTCGCCGCCGCCATCCGGCTGAAGCAGCTCTGCCGCGCCGCCGACGCCGACCTCTCCGTCTGCGTCCTCGAGAAGGGCGCCGAAGTAGGTAAGCCGCCTTGTGACCTGCGTGCTGTTACAGTAGTGGCGTGCAAGGGCGTTACCTTTCCTCGTGTAATTTGGGCCTATTTTCCCTTGTCTGCTCTGCAGGTGCTCATATACTGTCGGGGAATACGTTCGAGCCCCGAGCGCTGGATGAACTGATCCCGAAGTGGAGGCAAGAGGATGTACGCCCTTGTGTACTCTTCACTGGATAACTTCTATGTTTTTTATCGTTCACTCTGATTTCTATAGTATGCACGTTTATTTGTGGTTGATTTACTCACCATATGCCTTAGTTTCAGCTGATCATGAGGAATCGTAGAGATTATTGTGTCTGAGGATGTTGTTGTATCACATTACAATGAACAAATGCAAATAGATAAGTAGTTGATGCTCTGTAATAATTGCGAAGACGTAAGAAATTCCAATGATGAAAACCTACATTCCCTTGCGAGAATTTGACTTACCTGATGGAGTACCTTTCGTTAGACATTATATCTGCGTTGCCATATGGCGTTCCATAAAGCATGATCTTGTCAGCAATGTACTGTGCAATAGTTAGGTTGGTAAGTACTAAGTACACAGGGCGCTGGTTTTTACCTGGTTATGATGCGTTTCATAGGCCCCAATCAGAGTCCCTGTGTCATCTGACCAGTTCTGGCTGTTGACAAAGAACAAGGCATGGACACTTCCATCTCCTTTCGACAACAAAGGAAACTATGTGATAAGGTGCCGAGATTTTTTTAAATCTCATCAGCTTGATTCTCGCAATGTTCTTTATTCCTCTTATTCTAGAGAATCCACTTGTGCCAACATACTTATTTTTATCCAGCTTGAGCCAATTGGTGCGATGGATGGCTGCAAAAGCTGAAGAATTGGGTGTTGAAGTATATCCAGGTTTTGCCGCGAGTGAGGTACCATCCTTTTTCATTTGAGGAACTCTGATGTGGAAGGACTAATATTTGCCACAATTCTGTTCTAACAGATCCTTTATGATGAAAATCAAATAGTTACAGGCGTGGCAACCAATGATGTTGGTATCGCTAAAGATGGTAGCAAAAGGGAAACTTTTCAAACTGGTGTTGAACTAAGAGGCGAGTAACCTCTTTATATATTAGGATAATCATCTGTTCCTTCACACAAAATATTACTAAAATGTTGAGTGCATAATATTGAGTTAGTCAGTTTCGTATTTTCACTTTGCATCATTTGGATAGGCAGATAACACTGATTTTTTATTTGTTCTTTCTCTGAAATTGATGTAGTTTCTTTTCCACTCACGAAACTATTCTCATGGTCAGCTACTTAGAAATGCAGGGCGAATAACACTGCTAGCTGAGGGTTGCCGGGGTTCATTATCAGAGGTCAGCATATGTCATTCTAGTTTGATAAATTTAAAATTTAAAAGATAAAATTATTTTACTTATATTTTGCATTTTGACGCTAAAGCCTAACTTTTTGTCCTTTCTCTTTTGCTTCCCAGAAAATAATAAGGAATCACAAGCTTCGAGAGAGTGGGCAAGGTCAACATCAGACGTATGCTCTCGGAATTAAGGAGGTACCTTCACATTCACTAATATCACTGCCAAGTGCCTTGTTCTCAGTTTTGTTCAAACCAACTGACATATCTCATACTAAAGGCACGACCCTGTGCCTGAATTATATCACTTTGCATAACTCATTACACAGGCAATACCAATGTATAGATTAGGGTGTACTTTTGTGTTGACTTGGCCTTGATCATCTATGCACACTCCATTTTTATATTAAAAAATTACCTTATGAATGCATTTGAGAAATTTCATTACTTGCCCTTTGTATTTTTGTTATTGGACTGTGATTTACAAACTTTCTCTTCATAATATCCACATCCTTTTCCCTAACTACCTATAGATGAGTTAGTAATGCACTTGGAACTAATTGTTTGCTTTCATTTAGGTCTGGGAGATTGAGGAAGGAAAGCATAAGCCAGGTTCTGTGGTTCACACTATTGGATGGCCTTTGGACTCGAAAACATACGGTGGATCATTCCTATACCACCTTGATGACAGACAGGTAGTTCTTTTAGACTTGCATGTTGTCATCACCAAGTATTTTGATTTTTTTTTTTGGTTAGGATTTTTTATGAGTTCTGTTATCTGTGTAAAGATGTAACTAATCTTAGATGATAGGTTGTATTCTGCTGTAAAATATAAGTTCCTGGTTAACAAATTATTTTCCACTACTTGTGCTGTGTCAAGTATGCTCCTTTACAAATAAAAATATTTAGTTTGGATTTAAAAGAGGACTTTAATCACTAATTCGTCACATATCATAGGGCCCTCTATTTCTAAGGTGGGTAATTGGATATGGAATTCTTTTGATAACACGTAACTTCCTAAAATGTTTATTCAGAAGTTTGAATTACTTATGGCTAAGTTGTTGTGTTCAATTTGTCTGTGCTTTCATATTTCAGTTAGCAATTGGTCTGGTTGTTGCCTTGAATTATCGAAATCCTTTTCTAAGCCCATATGAAGAATTCCAGGTGTGTAAATCTTCTTCATATAGATATATTTTGATGATAAGTAGTATGCAGCTGATCTGAGTATTTCAGTGCTATGATCACTTAACAGTCAGATTGAACTATTTTCTCTAAATATTATATAATCATATTTCAGAAATTCAAGCAGCACCCTTCTATCAGAAAACTTTTGGAGGGTGGAACAGTTCTTCAGTATGGTGCTCGTACTTTGAATGAAGGTGGTTTCCAGGTAAGATGACATTTGAAGAAATGATTTTAGCAAGTAGATGCATATGTAAGCTTTGTGTGTAATCGGCATTGAGAATTTTGTTAGTTTATTACATATCAAGAAATGTACATGGACATCAGTGCAGTTTTACCCAGTGTCATTGGTTAACTAGTACATAGTTTCTCTGACAGTGAACTTTGTGAGCTGAAGCATGGTTCTGGTATTCCTTGTTTGTGATGCCATACATTTCGAAATTTGTTGTAGCTTTCCACTTCTGTTATTCAGTCAAGTAGCATGTATCATGTTTGCTTTTTGTTGATAGTAATCATCACAGATAAGGTGCTGATGAAGTTCATGTGAAATTTCAGTCGATACCAAATCCAGTTTTCCCTGGAGGTGCTATTATTGGATGCTCTGCAGGGTTTCTTAATGTTCCCAAAATTAAAGGAACTCATACAGCTATGAAATCAGGTATCTCTTTACTGGATGTTTTTAGTTTGGCTGGAATTTAACTGGAGTTTGTGGTTTACTTAATTGTCAGCTTACTCTTCTGTCAATCGCTTGACATCCTCTTTCAGAGTTTAGTTTGTTTTATTTCCTTGCTGTTTTAATTGGCACGTTATTCTTACAAAAAAAGACATAGTAAGTGCATTCTGTTAGAGTAATGCCAACTTTAGAGTATGTTGATGAACCTTGCACTACAAAAGGTATGCTTGCGGCGGAAGCAACTTTCAAGGCTCTTGTTGATGGATCTTCCATGGAACTGTACTGGGAGAATCTCAAGAAGTCATGGATATGGGAAGAACTCTATAGAGCTCGGAATTATAGACCAGTATGTGGCTATTTCATTATAACACCCCCCCCCCCCCCCCAAAAAAAACTTTTCTTTGTAGTTGAGTATCCACTCCTATAAGCTGAGAACGAGAATAAATAGTTTTTGCATTTCTTTTTCTGAAACTAGTAAACTGAATATAGATTTATTCCTGTTTGCTTCCAGGCATTCGAATACGGATTTATTCCTGGCATGGCCTTGTCTGCACTGGAACGGTGAGGCCCCCAATTCATAAGTTAATATTAGTCAATATTATATTTCGTTTGCTGATTTATGTTAATTTTTAGCTACATATTCAAAGGAAAGTTGCCTTTTACATTGAAGCATGGGAGACCTGATCATGAAGCAACAGATGTGAGTGTGAAGTGCTGATGTTGCTCGTAGATAATGTCAACATTCTTTGTTAACAAAAATTTGAAACACGACATTGTTTCATTTTGTTGCTAATGAGACTACTAAGTGAAAACGTCCTTATGAACAGATGGCCAATTTGCACTCGCCTATTCAATATCCAAAACCAGATGGGCAGATATCCTATGACGTCCCAACTTCTTTATACAGGTAAATCCTGTAGCATGTATTATGATTGGCTATAACTTTTCGATAATTATTTCTTATATTTAACTATTTCCACACTGTCCAATACCTCAATTGGGATTTGCTATGCATCGGGTTAGAATTTAGAAGTATGACAAATGCCATAGCTGTATCTAGAAATGTTTAAGAGTTGAAGACCCAAATCTGGGGTGTTTTTCCTTTCACAAATTTGAAATAGCATAGTAACTGCAGATGCACTGTCAAAATTGGTGTGAAAACAGTTATGCATTCTCCTTTCTTTAATTTGAACCTTAGAGATCCCATGAACACAATGTAGAGTACCTTCTCAACCTGTACTTTTATCAGTAATCATTTATTTTGTACAGGAGCAATACAAACCATGAGCATGATCAGCCTCCTCATCTCCGCTTGAGGGATCCTACAGTACCTGAAAGAGTAAATCTTCCACTGTATGCTGGACCAGAGTCACGTTATTGTCCAGCTCGAGTTTACGAGTATGTAAATTGGTTATGCCTTCTTGAATTATTCGTTTCCGCAATGGAATAGAAGGTGTTTTGTGGGCAAAACAGAAATTGCTGATCACTACCGGCCATGCCTGTCCTCATGCAGGTATGTCTCTGACGAGAAAGGTGACCCGAAGCTTTTCATAAATGCTCAAAATTGTCTTCATTGCAAGGTATTTTCCTTCAAGCAGTGGTTCAGGTATTTTGCATTCTTGTAGGTCTGTGCATGAGTTGTATTGCATTTCTCCTGATGAATTTATATTATGAATTTGATTGAAAATTTGTAGCGGCCAAAAAGCATATTTGTCTTTCTCTTATATGTATCTTCTTTGAGCTTCTGCTGTTTCCTCTACCTGAATGATTTATTGACGGTATCTGCAGGCTTGTGACATCAAAGATCCAAAGCAAAACATTGAATGGACTGTTCCAGAAGGTGGAGGCGGGCCTGGTTACACAGTAATGTAGACATTAAGAAAATTCCGATGCCAAAACTTGCATAATTTATTCATTTAGGATAATTGAAGTATGACCGGATGTGTGCTCCAGGTAGTCTCTAAGCACTATATGGGAACCGGCGAACTGCTACCTAATGTAATTCGGCTGTTTATGTAAAGTCACTATATGAAAAACAAAATTTGGAATCCCTGCAAATATTTCTTTAATAATCAACTATAATAATTCTCTCTCGCCTCCAAATTCCAATTTCTGTCATATTAGTCTCTTTTTTTCTGAGAGAGAGAGAGGAGGCAGGATCTGTATTTATTAATTATTATGCTTTGATAAATTTTGTTTAGAGAAGCTTGTTGGACAATTGCATCAATGAAAGATGGATGATGGATTACATCGATACGTTAGAATTTTATTCCCTGACCGGATTGAGGCGCGGGGGAGAAAAGGCGAAACAACAAGGGCAAAAGACTCGAGGAGAATGGGAGAATTGATCATTTGCCTCGTTTTAGTTGGTGTAATTGATCATTTGTCCTGTTTGTCTTACGGACGTGTGGTTTCAAGGTCTACATGTCAGTAAAACATTATGGGGCAAATGTCAATAGCACAAGTAAATGAGAGCAAATCATAAATTATTCCGAGCACATGAATTGCTCCGTTTACATGCCCAGTCAAGTGGCGAATCCAGTAGAGGGGCTTCAATAGACTCAAGCATATTGTCTACGTTGGTGCCCATATATCCCCCTCCCCACCCCCGACACCTTAGCCCCACAAACACCATGGCTGCCAAAGGCCACAAGGCCCAACTACACCCTCAAATCCACCCCATAGCCCGCCCTACCCCATGTTCCCCAATCCCCACAAGGTGGTCAATCAATCGAACTCCATAAGAATGAGAGGAGAGCCTACCTAAGAGATGAGGAAGAAGCCCTAGGTTAGGTTGGCGAGCAACAGCGACCGAAAGGTAGCACCGTAGCGTGACAAGGAGGTAAAGCACTGTCGAGCAGGATAGGGCGCGGGTTTCGCATGGCTAAGCGGAAAAGGCGAGGGCAGGGGCGATGACACGAAGAGCCAAGGAGGAGTCGTCGCACAACCGTGGCCCATGGCATGGTAGCGGAGGGACACCGTGACGAGCCAAAGCGGCGACACGACGAGTTGGGACAGGGGAGCTTGGTACATTGGGGCTTGCTATTGAGCCCTGAGACTTAAGAGACACGGATACACGATAAAGTTGAGTGGTTGAAAAAGGGCATGGATTATGGCCACTTGTTCACTCCATATAATGGAATGCACATTCATTCCATAGAAGACCCATCCTCGGAACTACAACTTAAATGTTGGTTCTTTTTCCTAAAAAAAAGAGGTGAGAAGTGGTACATTTGAGTACTGCACAACTACCTAAAAGAACTCACAAACGCAAATACTATTTTTTTAAAAAAAACAAATGGCACAGAGCAAGTAGTCAAAGGTATATATTCTTGTTGCTGGTAAATGACCAAATCATGTATCACGTGAAAATGCAAAATGCTATGAAAATCAGTCTAGAGGTTTTCAAAAATTCTAAAAAATTATCAAAGTTTGGGGACAATTTATTTCCTTTTTTTTGTTTCTCTTATATTCATAACTCATGTATGAATTTGAATTGCACAAGAGTAAAATACTATATTTATATCAGTTTAGCTTAGTTCTTTATCGATGGCCAGTCCATAACCTATACCTAACAATTCCGATGACCGTTTATCCCGTGTTCCCAAAACCAAACACACGGTTCAATTGCCATGACATATTATCCCTTTTTCTTGAAAATAAACGAAAATAAAGAATCGAATTGTATCAAGTAAAAACTTGAGCTCACTAAATCAAAATGAAACTAAGGTCAATGCAGAAATAGACATACAAGATAATAAGAAAATAGGAACACACCTTAGAGCATGAAGGCATACCAATATTTGTTGGATTCAAGTTTGTTTTTGGCACACAGCCATGCAAGCACAACATGTATTTGAAGCCTCTGTGTGTTGCCATCCTACATTATTTCAACTTTCAAACCGATGAACTCCTTTTTTCGCATATGATGGCAGGCGGATGGTCCTCCCTCCCGGCCGAGCTCCTCCAGGAAGTCCCCGGCCACTTGTCCTTTGACGCGGATGACCTCCACATCCACTAGGTCTACACCCACTACGCGGAATGAAGAGGAGGAATTTATTCCATGAGGGCGGACAAGGCGGCGTGCTTGAATCCAGTGACATTCTCAATGGAGAGGTTGATGAAGTGCAGATCCAAAGCCGACCAGGTCCAATGGGACTCCCGTGGGAGGTGGTAGGGAGGCCGGAGGCAACCGATAGTGCCACCGGTGGGAGGCGACAGGGGGTAGCTGGTGGCCGGTGGGAGGTAGTAGGGAGGTGGCAGGAGGCCAGAGGGAGGCGGTAGGGCACAGGGAGGCTGGAGGGAGAAGGGAGATTCGAGAGAAGGAGAGGGGTCCTCCGTGCCGCCTGGAAGCGAGGGACTCACAGTTGGGAACCTAGGAGCAAAGGGATAAGGGCCAGGTCAACCGATGGGATGGGACCATCTGTTAGATCCCTTCACGGGTAATCGGGTGATACGGGTAGGGGTGGAGCTCACCCATACCCGTACCCGTTTACCTGATGGGTAGAGAATCGCTCCCATTTATATACCCGTGGCCAAGAAAGAGTCTCATAGCCGCCTCCATTAAGGTATTTACTGATGGGCACAAGGTTAATCAGGCGCAATTGCTATCCCTATCTGGGAGCCCCTCTCCGGAGCTGAGATCTCGTTGTCTTGTTTGTCTGTCGTCGTCCAACTCTTCCTCGGGCGACCCGCTCACCTCATCAGGCTGGATGGCAATTGCGAGCAAGAAGACCTATTAGGCTCTTGCTCCGAGACAATTGCATAAGCACTTCTTCTAGTAGTCTGGAGACGCCTCCTGGACCTAGGGTTTCAAATCTCATTTTCGATTGACATCTCAAAGGTACTTGAAATCCAAAATTTTCTCCAGATCTTGGAATTTTGGATAAATTCCAGACAAAATACAAAAGGCACAATTCAAATCTAGTTTTTTTTTCAAACGAGATTTCTGAGATTTTACCGAGAAATACCAAAATTTCGCTGAGAAATACCGAGATTTTGGTAAAATTTAACCGAATGAAAAATGGTGCAAAACACATAGAAAAATTTTGAACTTTTTTTATGGTCCTAAGATATCACTAATGTTTTCGTAAAAATTTCAGATGATGATCAAACACAAGAAAATTTTAAATTGTGATAGTGGCACTCTCTTGATAAAAGGCTGACCGATAAATTTGAACCAAATGAAAAATAGAAAAACCAAATTAGAAAATTTTGTGGATGGTCCTGATGAATTAATCATATTTTCATAAAATTTTTAGATGATGATCAAACCTCAGAAATTTTTAAAAATTCTGACAGTGCTACTATTGTGATAAAAGACTTACCAAAAAATTTTAACCGAATGAAAAATGGTTCAAATCATATTAGAATTTTTTTAAAAAATTGATGGTCCTGATACATCATCAATATTTTTATAAAATTTTTAGATGATGATCAAGTATGAGGAATGTTCCAAAATTCTGGCAGTGCTACTGTCCTGATAAAAGCCTGATGATTAATACATAGATTTGCTTGAGCAACTAAAAAACGTTTAGAATTTTTGAAACTTTTACAAAAGTGTTCTAAGGTAATTATTAAGATCTTATAAAAATTTTGGATTATGATCACACTCTAATAAATTTATAAAATTCTTACAATTTGTACTGTTCCATTTTTGTTTCTTCTGTTTTTTTATTTTTGAAAGATAACAAATGAAGTTCAATGTTTCCATAGATCTGATTGAGCAAACAAAAAATTTAATTTTTTTAAATTTTAGAAAATAGTTCTCAGGAAATTCTTAAGCTCTTATAAAAATTTTGGATCAAGATCACACTCGAGAGAATTTATAAAACTTTGGATAACAAATGAAGTTCAATTATTTTGAATTTTTTTGTATTATCTTAGACTGTTAAATATGGTACCATAAATATTTTAGAGCATGATTGATGTTGTAAAATTTTATAAAAATCTAAAAGTGTTTCTATCAAAATTATAAAATATCTCAAAATTTTAATTTTTAATAAAGTTTTATAGAAGATGACATTCTTAAGGGTTATTGGGCCAAATCTGGTCAAAAAAAGTCATCAAAATTTCTAAAAATATGTAGCAATTTGAATTTTTTAAAAAATTTATCAGGCTAGGATTTTAAATCTCGTCCCCAACAAAATCTAAGATTTCACCAAAATTTTACGAAATTTCACCAAAATTTTTAACCATGCCTGGACCATGTAGCTCGAGCAAGAAACCCACGGGATCGACAGTGTAGTGTTTCACCAAGGGAGATTCTTCATCACTGAAAAGACATAGTACTCATCATGGGACCTTCACATCTATGATCTAGAAGTGTTTCCACTTAAGCATGCTTGGGTCATGTACCTTTCCACCATAGGAAAATGCATGGTTCGCCACTCCTAACCCCTAAATCACTTTGATTTAGCATTTGCCACTTTTAAGTTTCTTCTTGATATTTTGCTCGACACTCCAGGGGCCACTAGTGCTGCCGATATCGTCACCTACAGCACCCTCATCAATGGTTGCTGCCAGTCTCGGCTATGCACAGCTCTCCAACGCCTACATACTGTTCACGCCTAAAACCTTCACCTACAACTCAGGATTCACAATATCGTCCATAATTACTTGAATATCATGATTATCGAGCGTATCGAGCCTGCTCGGCATCTAAATCTGCTTCGGTAAACCGGTAGAATTTAGAAGCAAATTTCAAAAAAGTGGAAAAAATAACAAAAAGTTTCAATTTTTTTTGAATTTTTTTTGTGAGGTCTTGAGGAAATACTAATTATTCTATAAAATTTTTAGATGATTATAAGATTTTTTCATTTTTTTATAAATTCTGACAGTTCTATTATCTTTGTATATGTTGTTTCATTTCTGATTTTCTATGGGTACAAGTTAAAGTCTTATATTTCTGCAAAAAAATTTTTGAGGGCTAGAGGCAACAATAATGATGATGTAAAATTTTTAGATGATGATCAAACTTTTGTATTTTTCAAAAAATTCTGACAGTTCTTTTGTCTTTGTATACGCTCTTCTATTTTTTATATTCTAGGGACTCTAATTGAAGTTTAATATTTATAAAAATTTTAAAACATGATCCTTAGAAATACTCTATGGTACCATTAAAATTTAAGAGCATGATCAAGCTTAAAAATATTTATAAAAATCTGACAGTGTCTCTGTTCCTTTTTATTAATTACTTTTTATTTTTCAAATTATTAAATGAATTAAAAAATATTGAAATTTCTCAAAGGTATTTTGTAGATTAATTAGGATTTATTATGATTTTATTCAATTTTTCAAGTATTATTTCAATTTTATTCCAATTTTCCTTGATTTTCCCATTTTTCATTCGGTTACCAATTTTTCATAAAAGTCACTCGATAATCGCTGAGTACCAATCGATAATCAACCATACTGGGTGATAATCGAGATTGTTTGCCTTCGTAAACTATTCAATTTTTGGCAATTTTTGATCGATTATCGATGAAAATCGGTATCGATGGGTCTTTGATTTTCCATCCTAAATTGGTATCGTTAACCCAGCCTATAACTCGCTCATCTAGGCCTACTGCATTAGCGGCCGAATGGGGCATATATATGAGATCGAGGATGCCGACTAAAGGAGGGTGAATAAGAGGTTTTAAAAATTCTTTTCAATTACTATAACTAACAAATTATCGTCTATGTCAAAACCTAAATAATATATGGAAGCGATAAACTAAGATTTTATCAATTAAAGGCTAAATCAACTAAGCTCACTAAGTGCACTAACTATCTATGTCTCTAAACAAGGTTGCAAACCTAAAGACAAGCAATCAATCAATTTAATTATATGAATATAAATTTTCTGAATGTAAACGAGCAAAAGAAAACAAACCATAATGAGACATGATATTTTTACAATGGTGTTCGGAGACTTGCGGTCTCCTCTAGTCTACGTTGAGGTTAGCCCAAACACATTAGACCAGCTCTATGAATTGAGCATCCATCTTAAATCCACTAGTGGAAGCTCTTTCCCTCCTCCGTTAGGTAAACTCCAACCTTCATAATTCGTCAGGCCTTCTCACAATCTCCGTTGAAAAGGTCACCAACCGTGACGCATTCCCACCATCTAGGTACTGGTAAACACCAAGAGTAATAGGCCAAGCTATTTAATCTCACCAAGTGTAACACATACAAAATGGTGATTATCGAGTACAACACATGCACAAAGAGCACTCAACCCACTTCTAATTGCAACACATGCAAATTAGAATCGCTCTTAGCTCAAAAACCAAATTAGAGAGTGCAACACATGCACAACTCAACCACAAAAAGCAATAAACTCCCCAAAAACCACAACAAAACCCAAATGTTAGCCCCTAAGGCTCCTTTTATAGCATCCCAAAAGAAAACTAGTCATTGAAGGGCAAATTGGGCAAAACTCAACAAAACCAGTACTACCATCCATGTAGGGCTGGTAGTGCCAGCCTCCAGGGCAACAATTGAATTTAGCATCGAAACTACTCAATGTACAATAAACCCAATACTACCGCCTATGTAGAAGCGATAGTACCGACCCCAGGGCTCGATAGTGCCGACCTCAGAAAAGCACCGAGAAACACATGCTTTGACAAATAAATACTGGCTACTAGACGTCGATACTGCCGACCTTCGATAGTACCGCTCCTTGAGCCTGGTAGTGCTGGCTAAGTGATGAGCACAAAGACATGCCCACTGAAAAATAACTATCATCATTAAAGGGACGATAGTATCGATCGAGTGGCGATCTGGCTCCCATAAGTGGTATCGCCAAACCAATGACACTACCGAATTAACACAATGGAAGTGCGACCAAGCAGGAAAAAACATGATTTCACACTGAAATCATTCATTTTCAAATTAATAACTAAATAAGATTAATTCTTTGAGTCATGTGGTGATCAACATATGGTCACACCAATTTGCAAAACACATTTGCAAATTCTCAACACATTTTTCAAGAATTGCATTAAGCTTAACTTATTTGCAAAATTTATTTGCAAATAATAAACTAAGAGCCTACAAGATCATCCCTTGAGCCATGTAATAATCAACACATGATCACAACACTTTGCAAAACATATTTACAAATACCAACACATACTAAAATGTAAACAAGATGATCCATCTAAACACTCTTAATATACTCACAGCTCCAGCTTCACAGATCTGGTGGAGTTAGGAATACACAATTCCACCAGATCCACAGATCTAATGGAGCTGAAGCTCTACTAAACACACCCTTACTTTATCCATCCTTTAAACTTTTTGATACCTCTTAGTACTACACAACTTAAATTTTGGTATTGAAGGATGGTAAAATTTTTTAAAATTATAATAATATGAAAGCATCTCTAGGGACAATTTTAAACATTATAGAAACATGGGCTGTACGAGGGCTGTGATGTCAATGGCACAATAATCATTGATGTACTTTTAGAGCATGATCTTCATTCAGACTTCAGAGATTATTTCAAGTATAGTGACGGATACTTATACCAGAGGTACCTCACAGCAAGGTCTCGATCGGGCCATGAGAGATCCCTCGCCTATGACGCGGTCATGGAGAGCGCCGATCCGACAGGTCGGACTCTTCATGACCTACTGGGCTTCGGTCGGGCTCCTTAACGCCCTACCCAACCGCAGGGCGGGAGTGCTGGCATCCTCCGACCAAGTCGCTGGTCGGGACTCTGGCAAAATCCCGTCTCAGCAATTCCGGCCACGTCATCGATCGACTTCGGAGTTGGACAACCCCCGTCTGAACGGGGCAACCGAGCGAGGATAGGCGTTCCTTCCCAAAGCAACGCCGAGACGCCGCCCACGCAACCCTACTCGACAAGCGACAGAGAGGCGGAAGCGCGCCTTCCCAACGAAGCGCCGCTAGCTAACCCTACCGACAGGGTGTAGCTGGCCGAACCTGTCCACCCATCATGATCTATGTGGGCACCTGTCAGCTCTGAAGACTTCAAACCCGAACACTAAGGATAACGTACCTTAGTCGCTCATCTCTCCCGAGCCTCATGTAACCTGCTCTCTTCGCCTATATAAGGAGAGGCGGGATCTTTAGGGAGGGGGGGCTCGAGCTTTGTCACAAAAACCAAAAACTCCCTCCGTCTACCTAGCGTCCGGCTTGCTCCCCCTATCCGTGCGGTCGGACGAAGCTCCCGAGCTCATCCGCGCAGACGAGCGCTAAGGGCCTGTCCTTAGTCCTCACATGTAATCCGCCATACCCTGATCAACGAGATCCTCCGCCACAAACTGGAAGTAGGGACGTTCGGCCCGAACCAGTATACATCTGAGACTCCTCTGCCCGATAGAGTGTTTTCGAGACTCCATGAGTCAACCACCAAGGAGAGGGGGCGCGCGGCCCCTTAACCTACAAATACGTCTGCCGGTTTACGAAACGCCGACACATAGTGTGTACCAAGCTTTTAAATTTCGTTTTCGGTTGATAACTCGGAGGTGCCCGAATCCAACGGGATTTCTGAGATTTTGACCGAAATCACCTAAATTTCAGCGAAATTTGTTAAAATTTCGGTGATTTTTAACAACTTATCAAATGGTCCCTGGAGACTAGAAAACATTTTTAAAAAAAATGTATTCATAGCTGACCGCCTAGCTCAGTTGGTAAGACGTCAAAGTGTTATATGCTTGTGGTTGTGGGTTTGAGTCCCCGCCGTGGCATATTGTTGCATGGATTTTGGTTTTTTATTTTGTTGTGTAGTTTGCAACCATGAAAAAATAGCAAAGTTGAGGATTCAAACCTGCCACCTAAGGTCAGCCCACCATCCACTACTGCATAGATCAATTGCGCTAAACTTGTTTTGTGATATTATTACAACATTTTTACATCTATGCCTTACAAATGGCATTATAACTGTGCATGTACATATTAGTGTAAAATCTGGTCAAAAGCCGGTCCAGTAAACACGAATTTTGGTGTAAATAACCAAAATTTTGGCGAAATTAAAATTTTGAAATTAATATAGCAATTTAAAATTTTTCATTTTATCAGGATTTTAAATCTCATCCCCGACCGAAATTCGAAATCTCGAGCGAAATTTCTAAAATTTTACTGGGATTTTGAACCACGGTGTACATCCATTGCAAATTTAACCGTGATTCCATCTTCTGTGCATATTACTTTGAGCTGTCGCCTGTCGACCATAAATATTATGGTGCCATCGGGTTTGTAAGTCAGTAGAGAATTTACTATTTATGAAAGGTATCAAAATTTAAATTTAACTAATACTAAGAAGTATTAAAAGTTTAAAATATGGAGTACTAACTTTGGATCTATTGGAATTAGCTCTATATAAATACGTGAGAATCTGAGAATTCACGCAGCTGAGATGTACTGTGATTCTACGGCCGGACAGCTTAGCGTTCGTTGTCAGTTGAAACATGTTACTACGACGCGTGATGGCAGTGAGAAGACTAGAAAAATATTTTATTGGACGCCCATTTTACACTACGACACTATAATGGTAGGTAATAATTTTGTAATATCGTAAATCTAACCTATATATTTAAGATTTATTAAAAATATGATAAATATCGTTTTAGAATCTTAAAAATCTCAATCCAACAAAATTAGAAACAATTCAATTAACCTATTTAAGAAATCATCGTATAGCATTTGTCAAATTTTTGGAGTAGATGCCCCTCCGTGGTGGTGCTATTGAAAACATATCTTCACCAAAGCGAACACGGTACACGCAACGCAAGCCAAAGAAGATAAAAATGCATACATCTCAGTGGGCGCGAAGCACAAACCAGGCTTGGGTATCGTACATAACAGCTGCTGAGTTCTGGCAGCGAGTTGTTGCCGGCCTAAGAAGAAGAAGAATCAGATACTTTTCCTTCTAGCCACAACATCGAGTAAACAATCAAACGGTATAGCCAGTGAACCATGAGAGGTTGGAACTTCCAAGAGCCCGACACAATGCCTTAGGGCATGTTCAACGATTCGTTTCTTACAACCAGACGTATCTAGCTGAAGGACATGGGTGTACAGATGTACACCTAAGATTTTTTTGACAAAAAACAAGTATATACTTTCTCTGTTTTTTTTATAAAGTGTATTTTGATTTTTGCACAAGGATTAAGGTTGCGTTGAAATTGAGAAAGATACGAGAGAAAATGACTTAGATGCTCCCACTTAATTGTCTTAGAAGATGAAAGATATACTTTGTGTGGGTGGTAATGAATAAATGCATATGGATGAGAAAAAATAAATAGAGGTATAGAAGGAAAGGTAGTCATTGAAGGGCAAATTGGGCAAAACTCAACAAAACCAATACTACCATCCATGTAGGGCTGGTAGTGCCAGCCTCCAGGCCAACAGTTGAATTTAGCATTGAAACTACTCATTGTACAATAAACCCAATACTACCGCCTATGTAGAAGCGATAGTACCGACCCCAGGGCTCGATAGTGCCGACCTCAGAAAAGCACCGAGAAACACATGCTTTGAAAAATAAATACCGGCTACTAGACGTCGATACTGCCGACCTTCGATAGTACCGCTCCTTGAGCTTGGTAGTGCTGGCTAAGTGATGGGCACAAAGACATGCCCACTGAAAAATAACTATCACTGTTAAAGGGGCGATAGTATCGATCGAGTGGCAGTACCGGCTCCCATAAGTGGTACTGCTAGCCCAGCGACACTACCGGAATTAACACAATGGAAGTGCCAGCCAACAGGAAAAAACATGATTTCACACTGAAATCATTCATTTTCAAATTAATAACTAAATAAGATTAATTCTTTGAGTCATGTGGTGATCAACATATGGTCACACCAATTTGCAAAACACATTTGCAAATTCTCAACACATTTTTCAAGAATTGCATTAAGCTTAACTTATTTGCAAATAATAAACCAAGAGCCTACAAGATCATCCCTTGAGCCATGTAATAATCAACACATGATCACAACACTTTGCAAAACATATTTACAAATGCCAACACATACTAAAATGTAAACAAGATGATCCATCTAAACACTCTTAATATACTCACAGCTCCAACTTCACAGATCTGATGGAGTTAGGAATACACAGTTCCACCAGATCCACAGATCTAATGGAACTGAAGCCCTACTAAACACACCCTTAGTTTATCCATCCTTTAAACTTTTGATACCTCTTAGTACTACACAACTTAAATTTTGGTATTGAAGGATGGTAAAATTTTTTAAAATTATAATAATATGAAAGCATCTCTAGGGACAATTTTAAACATTATAGAAACATGGGCTGTACGAGGGCTGTGATGTCAATGGCACAATAATCATTGATGTACTTTTAGAGCATGATCTTCATTCAGACTTCAGAGATTATTTCAAGCATAGTGTGTACCAAGCTTTTAAATTTTGTTTTCGATTGATAACTCAGAGGTGCCCGAAATCCAACGGGATTTCTGAGATTTTGACCGAAATCATCTAAATTTCAGCAAAATTTGTTAAAATTTCGGTGATTTTTAACAACTTATCAAATGGTCTCTGGAGACTAGAAAACATTTGAAAAAAAGTGTATTCATAGCTGACCGCCTAGCTCAGTTGGTAAGATGTCAAAGTGTTATGCTTGTGGTTGTGGGTTTGAGTCCCCGCTGTGGCATATTGTTGCATGGATTTTGGTTTTTTATTTTGTTGTGTAGTTTGCAACCATGAAAAAATAGCAAAGTTGAGGATTCAAACCTGCCACCTAAGGTCAGCCCACCATCCACTCTCTACTGCAGAGATCGATTGTGCTAAACTTGTTTTGTGATACTATTACAACATTTTTACATCTATGCCTTACAAATGGCATTATAACTCTGCACGTACATATTAGTGTAAAATCTGGTCAAAAGCCGGTCCAATAAACACAAATTTTGGTCTAAATAACCAAAATTTTGGCGAAATTAAAATTTTGAAATTAATATAGCAATTTAAAATTTTTCATTTTATCAGGATTTTGAATCTTGTCCCCGACCGAAATTCGAAATCTCGAGCGAAATTTCTAAAATTTTACTGGGATTTTGAACCACGGTGTACATCCATTGCAAATTTAACCGTGATTCCATCTTCTGTGCATATTACTTTGAGCTGTCGCCTGTCGACCATAAATATTATGGTGCCATCGGGTTTGTAAGTCAGTAGAGAATTTACTATTTATGAAAGGTATCAAAATTTAAATTTAACTAATACTAAGAAGTATTAAAAGTTTAAAATATGGAGTACTAACTTTGGATCTATTGGAATTAGCTCTATATAAATTTTGGAACCATTAAGAATGGTGAAAAATCAAGTATGCAGAGAAAGCTCAGTTGGCCAGAGCACGTTGACGCTTAGTGACCCGCGCAAGTTCGAATCAGCGTGTGTACTCATAATTCCGTCTAAGCTGAAGTCTCAGATAGAAAAAATAATAAAAAAGTAGATACATACACACGTACACGTTCAGTGAGACAGCACATTCTCACACTCTCAAGGTCCTGAGCCTCAAAAAATTTTACCTAGGGGTATTTAAAAAAGGAAAAGTTAGATTTGTAACGACACATGCACGCGCAGACAGCTGGGGATCTGAAATAAAGGTCTGCACTTGGCACAGAGGCTCTTCTCACAGGCATTTGGACGAAGCAGAAGGCAGGCAGGCCGCAGGCACGCGTCGTGTAGCTCATCGAGTAATTAGCCCCACATTTTTTTGTCGCGAAGATCCGGCCACACTGCTGCGTTAGCAAGCCATGGCCAGCGCTGCCACCGCCCACCGGGCGGGCATAGCAGACCAACACGAGCTCTGGGCAAGCAAACGTTAGAATCTGAGAATTCACGCAGCTGAGATGTACTGCGATTCTACGGCCGGACAGCTTAGCGTTCGTTGTCAGTTGAAACATGTTACTACGACGCGTGATGGCAGTGAGAAGACTAGAAAAATATTTTATTGGACGCCCATTTTACACTACGACACTATAATGGTAGGTAATAATTTTGTAATATCGTAAATCTAACCTATATATTTAAGATTTATTAAAAATATAATAAATATCGTTTTAGAATCTTAAAAATCTCAATCCAACAAAATTAGAAACAATTCAATTAACCTATTTAAGAAATCATCGTATAGCATTTGTCAAATTTTTGGAGTAGATGCCCCTCCGTGGTGGTGCTATTGAAAACATATCTTCACCAAAGCGAACACGGTACACGCAACGCAAGCCAAAGAAGATAAAAATGCATACATCTCAGTGGGCGCGAAGCACAAACCAGGCTTGGGTATCGTACATAACAGCTGCTGAGTTCTGGCAGCGAGTTGTTGCCGGCCTAAGAAGAAGAAGAATCAGATACTTTTCCTTCTAGCCACAACATCGAGTAAACAATCAAACGGTATAGCCAGTGAACCATGAGAGGTTGGAACTTCCAAGAGCCCGACACAATGCCTTAGGGCATGTTCAATGATTCGTTTCTTACAACCAGACGTATCTAGCTGAAGGACATAGGTGTACAGATGTACACCTAAGATTTTTTTGACAAAAAACAAGTATATACTTTCTCTGTTTTTTTTATAAGGTGTATTTTGATTTTTGCACAAGGATTAAGGTTGCGTTGAAATTGAGAAAGATACGAGAGAAAATGACTTAGATGCTCCCACTTAATTGTCTTAGAAGATGAAAGATATACTTTGTGTGAGTGGTAATGAATAAATGCATATGGATGAGAAAAAATAAATAGAGGTATAGAAGGAAAGGTCTCTCATTAAATCTACATACAAACCTTACATTTGTAAATAAGACTATTCAAAAAATAGGCCTTATAAAAAAAACGGAGGGAGTAATAAATATATTAGGTATATATATTAGTAAATCGGTTCAAAAATACGCAATTCAATCTCTAAGTGTAGTTCATCATGTCTCACCCACTCCTCCCAATCTTTCCTACATGGCCTAATCGTTCAAAGTCCGGTCTTCTTTTATTCCTTAATCATAACACCCAACTCCCTTTCAATTCCACATGCTCCATGCTATCTCAGAGACAGCGGCATAGCCGGCAAGTGATAACCCGGCGGCAACGACAAACGAGGGCCACAAGGTAGATGCAAGCCAGCAGGGAGCAAGGCAACGGATGAGCGTCGAGCAACAACTGACACCGGTGAACGGGCGGAGGCTATAGGGCAAGCGGCGGCACAAGGAGCTACAGAGCAGCTCTGGCCCCTATGGCCACCATGAGCACCGACTCGAGAATAGAGGGTGTGCCACCAACGACAGCTGGCAGGTCAAGGTGAAGGTGTTTGGTGAGGTAGCGAGTAGCACGCAGCGTGTTGCAAGGCAGCGCTATAGGTGCGGCAAGCATGAACTAGGGATGGAAGGTGCAACGCCAATGGCGATTGGCGGGCGGCGGTGATACTCACAAAGCAGGAAGCGGTGCTAAAACAACATGTAATAGCTGAGTATTTGGTATCGGCAATCACATAGGTGAATTTCATTTTTGATTCTCTAATTTAAAATTCCCAATTCACAAATCTATCAATGTTATGTTGACTTGTAACAATGAATCATATTTTTTAAAATGTAGTATGTAGAGCATTCAAAAATGAAGAGGAAGTATGTACATTTTAAATCCCCAATTCATACATTTCTAAATTATTTTAGGTGTTATCTCGAGTAAGAGCAATTTTTACTTTGTGTTTTTGCTATATTATGAATGTTTATATTTTACATCAAACAATAATTTTGTAACTCCAAACTCTCATCCTAAAAATTCTGGATCCACAACTGCTTACAACATCTTTTAGTTTATCTAAGTCTTTTAGCTGTAGACAATACCTCCAATAATTCATCTATTAGCTTGTCTCTTCACAATGCCCTACTAGCGTCGTCGGCACACTTTCCCTCTCAGTGCCGCTGTGCCCTCTCATTGTTGATGAACCCTGCCTCTCTTATTGCCGGCGGGCCCTCCCTCCTTCAATGCCACCTTGCCTCCCTTCCTCACCACTTTTTGTCTTACGACCACGTTGTCACCATCACCTGAGCTATCGGCGTCCAGATCTAGCGTCTTCTTCGCCTCTGTCACCGCTGTGGACACGTCGCTATCTTCTTCGCCAGTGAGGTCACACTAATGGTCTTATCAGTCTCGGTCACCGCCATCCATGGAGGTGAGTCTCCGCCGCAGCGTTTGGTTGTCAACCGCCATATGCTCCACAGAGCGTGTCGTGACGGGTCGACTCTGTTCCAATCGTGACGGGTGGACTATTGGAAATTTGGAGATGCCCTTCCTAGCTTCCTCGAAGAGGATTAAGACTTGTCTTCGCCCATGGACCGTAGGATCAAGTACCAAATAGAACAGAGATACATCGTAAAACAACCTAATTATGTAGGAGACATCAAATCTATTATACTATATGTGACTGTGAGTGATGTTGAATATTCAGTGACCTAGATGACTAGTGAACAGCAGTCGCATACAGAAATTGGATTCTCTCATCGAAAGAATACGCGTGGATTAGGGAGCGCCAGCTCCATACGTTCACCGCCGATGGGTCCAAAATAGAACGATGGATTCACAAGTGATGCAGAATGAATTATTGAGACCTGCTCCTCCATTGTTTACACGTGACCGAGAGTACAGACACTAGGACGCATTTCCGTATACCTGTCTGTCCTACAGTTCCAATGTTGGTCCACTGCAAAGAACATGCATCTGTCGTCAAGCTTTGTTTAATTAAAGAATTAAAACAGAGATCTCTCCTCCCAAATTATATATCCGAGAACATTCTCAGCTACCAAAACGGACCAATGTACACAGCAAGATCCCCACAGTTTCTCCAAAGCAACACAAGAAACCAGCCATTTTGTCAGCATGCGCCATGAGAATTCCATCTCCAGAATCAAAATGAATATTGCTCACCACTGTAATAACACTAAACAGTCGAAGATGACACCTAATATACTAGAAACAAGCAGAAGGATCACAGTTGAATGCACCAAGGCAAGAAGCAACACAATGCTGCCTTCAAACAAACAAAATTGGGGACCAAATCGCCAATGCAGGAATGCAGCAAGAGAAGAGAATCACATTTCCTTCATGGCGCACTAAAATGCAACCAAATTCTTATTCCAACATCAAAGAGGGGTCATCGATCACAATTGATCACAAAAAACAGCAGCAGAATCAGCTGATCATAGGCGCAAAGACTAAAGAATTAAAATTTGCTTAACAATGAGGAATCATAGATCGATTGCGACTACACAAGAGCATACTACCAATATCCTCGAGCTATCCACTCAGACTCTCTACCTCCCTAAACCAAGAAACCAGCATATCAGTAACAAGAAGCTACATACGTGCGTGAATAGATCGGAGGAAGAAAAAACTTCAGCATAAGGCACTGCTCTACCAGCAGCAAGAAAGAACCAATCCAATGCGATGCGATGTAGCACAAATGCAGTGAACTTCATGTCCACCGTCATCAATTCCCATTCTTCTCGTCGTCATCCTCCTGGCGCTCGCCTTTGGCCTTGAGCTTCTCCTTGTCGGCCTTGAGCTCTTCTGCCTCCTTGATCCAGAGCTCCGCGAACTCGCAGTTCCTGTACCTCTCGAACCACGGCCCGCCGGAGGTGTAGTGTATGGCCTTGGGATGCGTGGTTGGGTCGGCGGGGTCGACCCTGTTGTGGCCGACGAGGAAGTTCCAGACGAAGGGCACCTCCCCGATCTCATCGTCGTCGAGCCAGGCGAAGCGGTGGAGGAAGGCGCCGGTCTGGGTGCTGACGGCGTCCGGGGTGAGCGCGGCGACGTTCTTGGGGTGCGCGCAGTTGTAGAGCACCATGGAGGACCAGTTCTTGCGCGGGTAGACGGTCTGGATGGCGCCGTCCATCTTGGTGGCCTCGGCGGGCTTGTACTCGTGCTTGACGCAGGCGACGGCGAGGCGGTCGGCGTCGGCGGCGGGCACGCACGCGAGGAGCTCGGCGAGGTCTGCGAGGTAGAGGAAGTCGCAGTCGATGAAGAGCGCCCAGCCGCGGTAGCCGGCGAGGTAGGGGGTGAGGAAGCGCGTGAATGAGAACTCGGTGCTCTCGGTGGGGCCCCGCGCGCGCCAGTAGAGCCCCGCGGCGCGGAGGTCCGGCTGGCGCACGGGGCGCACGTCGAGCGGCACGGAGGCGTGGCGGAGCAGGCTGCGGCGGCACACCTCGTACGCCTCGTGCTCCCGCGGGTCGTACCCGACGAACACGCGGAACGGCTCCGACGACGGCAGCAGCGGCGACACCGTCATGGCGGCTCCCGGGATTCTCGTCGTTTCCGTCGCCGCGCAGTGTGGTGCGTGCTCTTCGGGGTTGGATCTGGGGCGGAGAATGGAGGAAGGCCTGGGCTTTAATGGCCGGTGAGGGGAGACTGGGAAGGCAAGGACGAAGCGTTTAGAATCTAATGTCTGTTTCCGGGTGCGCTAAAAATAAGACTCCCCGCGTGCGTTTGCAGCGCGAGTGAGTGACGCGTGGGACCATGGAACGCGGGTCCCATGCGTCAGTCAATGACGGAGCTGTTTGTCGGTGGGGGGTGGATGGACAGCTGGGAGGAACGGGGATTGCGGTAACGGGAAAGGAGGAGGCACTGGTGAGGGGATGAGGCGGCCGCGGGGCTGTCGGTGCGGTGGTGAGCCGGCGCGTGTGCGGCCGTGGGATTCGCGGGGGTCGGACGGGCACCGCACAGGCCGGAACGCCGCCACCGCCTGGAAATCAGGGGGTGGCCGCGTCGCGGGATGGATGCAGCAAAGAGATGTGCGGCCAGCGGCGTGGCCCGCGCGCGACTGGACACACGACAGCCATGAGCTTCGGTGAAGTACACATGTGAATATGTGCTGACTGTGGAGTAGTATTGTGTATACCGTGCGGGGTTTAGGGTTTAAAATTTTATCGAAATTTCGAATTTCGGGCTACTACGAAATCCAAAGTACTGGCCAAATTAAAAATATTGAAAAAACAATTAAATTGCTACAGTAATTTTATTTTTTTTGGACGAATTGGCCGGAATTTCGGGATTTGAAACCGGATTTTGATGTTTTAGGGCCGGATTTGACCGGATTTAGTCCAATAACCCTTATGGAAGTTATCTTCTATGAAAATTTGTTGAAAAACTGAATTTTTGAGACATTTTAAAATTTAGGCAGAAACACTGTCAAATCTTTGTAAAATTGTATAAGCTTGATAATGATCTGAAAAATTTATGGTACTATTTGTAGTGGTGTAGGATTCAAAATAATTGAACTTCATTTCTTATCTTTAAAAAATCAAAAATAGAATGAACATAATTGGGACAGTAACCTTGTTAGATTTTTATAAATTTTCTCGAGTGTGATCATGATCTAAAATTTTTATGAGAGATTAAGAATTGACTCATTACCATTCTATAAATTTTTTTAAAAAAATTCAACTTTTTTTGTTTAGTCAATCAAATCTATGCAAGCACTGAACTTCATTTGTTATTATATTTTAAATATCAAAAAGAGAAAGAACATAAATGCTACTGTTCTTTGTAAGAATTTTATAAATTCACTGGAGTGTTACCATGATTCAAAATTTTTATGAGATCTTAAACATTTTCTTATCACCCTTATGTAAAATATTTAGAAATTTTAACCCTTTTTTGATTGCTAAAGAAAATCTATGTATTGATCATCGGTCTTTTATCAGGACATAGCACTGTCAAAATTTTTAAAAATTCGTTAAGTATGATCATCATATGAAATTTTTATATAACTATTAATGCTATATAATGACCATCCAAAAATATTGTCAAAATTTTCTAACATGTTTTTGGATTATTTTTCCTTTCGTTCAAGTTTGCCGATAAGGCTTTTAACATGACAGTAGTACTTTTCGAATTTTTAAAAATTCATATACCTTGAATATCATCTAAAAATTTTATTAGAATATTATGGATGTTTCAAGAACATCCATAAAAAATTTATAATCTCATTTGTTCTAATTTTCATTCGGTTCAAACTTGTCGGTCAGCGTTTTATCAGGACAAAAGCAATGTTTTAATTTTTAAAAATTCCTCAGATTTGATAATCATATTAAATTTTTATGTAAATATCATCAATATGTCAGGACTCTCCAGAAAAAATTTTAAATTTTTTGTTATCATTTGACCCACTTTTCAGCCAGTGCAAAATGAGCGAAATTTTGGCAATTTCGCCGAATTTTGGATTTTTTCTGTGACAAACGGACCGGATTTGAATTTTGGTTTTTGGATTTTGACCAAAATTTATTTGAAATATCAAAATTTCACCAAAAATTCTGATTTCGACCAAACCCGGTATTTTTCCCCAAACGAAATTTGAATCCTCGATACCATGCAGATGTGATGTGAGTAACCTGTGTGTTCTTGAATCAGTGGAAAGAAATAAGAATTTGGACATACTATATGATCCATCGGACCCGACACTTCTCGTCGCTTTTTTTTCCATCTCAGCAAGAAGCCAACAGCTAGGGCCGTGGGCGAGGCTTGGCATGAATAATCTATATAAAAAATATTAAAAAATTAGTAAAATTGTATATTGATAAAAAATGTATGGCCCTGTCCAAGGTTTGGATCTGAGCTACTCTGCCCCTAAATACATGGCCTATGATCCGATCGCGAAACCTTCTTTTGTCACAATCCACAAAGAATCTCATGGTTGTGGATCTATGTAAAGAGGTCGCCGGATAGCCATCATTTCGATGAGCTACTGCCATCGCTTATGTGAACACATCGATACCACTCCGCAAACTTGTCTTAACACCAACCATAACCTACACAAGCGGATCCACGTTTCTCTCCCTGCCCCCTCCCCCTGCCTTGTGTTTGAGGAAAGACATATTATGGCTACAACTCACGTGGAGGTTCTCTTTTCCATAAAGGTTGGAGTTCGAGCTCACCATTGTTGCACTTGAGGAGCTTGTCTAATGCAGCTAGAACTCACGTGGAGCTCTCCCATTCTGTGGAGCGTCCCCCTAGATGCAACGCTGCCTAAGGTGCCGTGACAACGTCCTCACCAGTCACCGATGGTGCCATTTGCGGCATGCCCCATTGTGACATCAATAAGCCGAAGAAAGAGTTCAATGGAATTTGCTCTAGATGTTGCAACAGGTTATTGGAATTGTTATAACTATGTTAACGTAATGTTGTAGCGATGATTTGTGAACTTTTTGCGTGGGCAATTCGATTTGTTGCAAATATTTTATTCGATTGTTGCATGAGTAACTATAAGATATTGTAACTATTCTTTTCAAATGTTGAATTGTTGTGTTATTGTAGCTTTTTTGTTTACGATGTTTGGATCATTTTAAAATATAGTTACGGGCAACATATCACATTATATTATATTTACACCAACTAACAAAAGTCACGAAAATTCTGAAAAAATTGTAGATATACTTCATAGATTACTCTACCTATGTATAAAATTGTAGATTCAAACTCATTATATATCAAAAGTTACAAAAAAGAGAATTTTGACAAGTTTAAAGACTTTAAACTTGTCGAATTTTCTTTTGTAACTCTCAATATATAATGAATTTGATCTTGAAACTTCATACATATGTAGAGTAATCTATGAAGTACATCTACAATTTTTTCAGAATTTTCGTGACTTTTGTTAGTTGGTGTGCACGCTGTAATATCGGAATAGCATGTGATATATTGCCATAGTTACGTTCTATACTTATGATTGCATCCAATTTAGTTTTTTTATTGACATTCTCACTATTATTATGTATTTTTGTTGTATACGGTTGTCGGTGTTTCGTAAACCGGCAAGTAAATTTGTAAGTTAAGGGGCTGCGCGTTCCCGCTCCTTGAATGGTTAGACTCAGAAAGCTCAAGATGTATACTGGTTCGAGCCGAATGTCCCTACGTCCAGTTTGTGGTGGTGGTTCTGTATTGCTCGGGGTATAGTAGATTACACAGTGTTACAAGCGAGGGCTAAGGGCTGTCTTTGAGCGCCTCGTCCGAGTAGGATGAGTGAGAGCTGTGTTCTCGTGAGAGTTCGGATGCTTAGGCTGTGTGTGTTCGAGTCTGATCGGATTGGATCGGCCCGAATCGAATGCCCTTCCCTGAGGGTTTTGCCTCTCTTTATATAGGCGGAGGGGGCAGGTTACACGGGAGTTTGGAGAAAAAAGGTAGGGGTGCATTACGCCGGAAGTCCGATCTTCGGTCCCATGGTGGATCGACAGTTCTGTTCATCCCACGCTGGGTTGGTAGACACAATGAGCGCCGTTCCGTCGGGAAGGCGACCGCCTCTGGCTTTGCTCGCCGATGCCGATGCTGCTTACGCTGCGCTCTGGTGTTGCCTCGGGAGGGAGCGCGTCTCTTCACTGTGCATGACGGGATGAAGGGACTGGCGCTTGACTTTGGCGGCCTCTTGGCCACCTTGAGAAGGAGCCACTGCTCCAAAGATGGCTGTCGTGGTCCACGGACAAAGCGATCGGCTTGAGGTCGACCGCGACGTAGGGGTCGCGAGATCGCCGGATCGAAAGACGTTGGGGCTCCAACTAACCTGAGGCCAGGTCGGAGGCTGCGGGGGCGCCCGACCTGAGGCCAGGTCGGAGCGTTCTCTGGTGGGCTTGATCGGAGTCGAGGGTCCTTCGTGACCCAACGAGGCCTTTGGCCAGTACTGGGCCTAATACGGCCCATTTGGGGTTCCGGCCTGCTGGGGTACCCTTGGTATGAGTATTCGTCAACGGTGATTATAATTGTTGCACGTATTGTTTAAAGATGTTACGCCGACGCGATCAACATTGGATTGCTAGTCCTCCTCATAAGAATTTGCAAACACTGCGTTCATCAGGATGTGACTATTTGATTATATAAAAAAAAGAATGTGATGATTTATTTAGATAGGATATTTTTGAATGTGACGAACACGAAAGTTATTTCTGAATGTGACGAACACGAAAGTTATCATACGCTTATTTTGAATTGTGATCAAGTTCATTTTTTACAACCAAGATTCCTAACTAGTAACACACTTGCATGCATATTAAATTTTGAACATGTTAGTCACTGAGTGAATAAACGAAATTTTTGCAAAGGGTTAGTATTTGTGGTTTTATATTTGTTTACAAAGATTCTATGGTTTACGTTGCAACAGAATGTTAAATTACATATCTACCTAACTTTTTGCCATTGCAAATCACGCAAGAACAGCCATGCTACCAATTAGTTATTGAATGAATGAACACGTTAGACTTGTTTATCTTTTTTCAGTAGAAACTCTAAATCTACACAATTACTGACGGTCATAGCATGGTGAGTAGATTATCGAGGATCATGGCACGTACTTGAGTACCATCCTAGCTATTGGTTCTGTGACTGTGAAGGCCGAGAAACAATAAGTGAAAAAGCAAAGGAAAACTCTGTTAGGCCTAGTAGCTCAGGCCCACTGTCTACCATCATCAACAACTCCGTGGTGCTAGCCGAGCTGAAGGTGGTTTTCGTTTAAGGCCGACGCGGATGGGCCGCATTTTCCCCCATCTGCTCGTGCAGCCCATCTTATTCCGCTTTCCATAATCAGCCGACGCGGATGCCCATCCACCACGTACGGTCTCTGGCAAGTGACACGGTTCAGGAATTTTTTTATTTAATATTTATTTTAGATCTTTTTTTCAAAAATAATCAACGAAAAAAATGTTGTGAAAATGGGCTCCCGTCGTCCGGCTATAGGGCGATCATCCCATATTTGGGCGATAGGGACATGGTGTAAAAAACACCGTATAATTATTATCATACGTGTTTCGCAATATGAGATATTTTTATGGTGTTTTTACGACAAGATCCTTATCGTCCGAATCTGGGGCGATCGTCCCATATCCGAGTGACGGGAATCTATTTTCATAATATTGTTTTCCGTTGATTATTTTCGAAAAAAAGATTTAAAATAAATATTAAATAAATAAATCCACGGTTCACAGCATCCCTTGAGCGCGAGCCGGACCGGCTCGCCCGCCAACGCCGAGCTCGGGCTTTTCACGTTCGGCTCGCGGTGCCAAACTGCCAATCCAACGAAGCATCCCGGCCCGTTCGGCGGCAGCCAGGCCAGGGTTTTGTATCTGTTCGGCCCGTGCTCAAGGCCGCAGGCCCACAGCTTCCACGGCGCTCTCGCAGCCCGCTCCGAACCGTTCGTTCGGACGCGCGGGCGCGCGGCCGGCCGAACGAACAAACTGGCGGGGGCGGGCGGCCACCCCCGCGGCCGGCACGAGGGCGGGCCACGGCTTGCGATGCGTCTCCGTGGAGAAGGGACAGAGGAGGGAGGCCGCGCGCATCTTCCCTTCCCCTCGTCACCTACCGGCACAGCCCCGCCCCCTTCCACGCGGCTCGATTCGGAGGGGGCGAGAGGAAGCGAGGAGGAGACCGCCCCTTGGCCATCTTCGCGGCCGCCCACCAGCCAGCAACCAGGTAATGGCCGCCATTACGGGCTAGGCTGGTGCTCTCTGATGCACCCCTTCCCTTAGTTTTTTTTTTTTGCCCCAGTGGTCTCTCGCGTCGCTCTACTGAATGAAATCGCCGCAGGTTGGTCTTGCGTTAGATACCCGATGACTGTGCGGTGCTGATCCCGTGATCACATTGTCTTGTAAGGTAATTACCCTTATTTCAGTTGTTAATCACTAGCCCAAGTAGTCTAACCCATTGTTATGGTGATGGATGGTTAGCTTTTGCTGTGGGCTCGCTGCGGTTACTATTGTCACTTGTGCCTATCTTGTATTGTTGATTGGCCATTGATTAACACTACACGTTTTGCTTAAAATTAAAACTGTAGGCCTTTAAATCGCCCTGTTAGAGCTTGGATTCCTCTACATCATTTGTTTTTTTTCATCTTTTGTAATCACCGCAAATTATTTTCTTCATCTACATAACCATTAGTTCAAAGTTGATGACAAAAGTTTTGATAAATGTGCAGCGTGCTTCCATTTTCCAAATCACTTTGCATCTGATAACGTTTCACAAAGTATTGGCACAATCAAACTAGATAATGGATAAGTCAAAAGGTCTCACCTTCAACAAACAACAAAAAGAAGCAGTAACAAACAAGTAACATGCTACAGCATCATCCGACCCAAACATTATGGTATTAATGGTATACTCCTCCAGAAATCATGGAAGCTCTGTATGTACTCCATGTAAAGTAACAAGGTCCTAGTTGACAGCTGGGACAAATATATATTTATAACCTCCTCCAATATGTTGTAGTTAATTTGGACACGAGTTAGATTCTGTCATATTATATCAAGGGAATAGTTACATTTAGATTATAATTTGAACACAGACATTTTTCTGTTCAAGTTTTTGTGGATTTTTGCTTCCTTGGTGTAGTGCCACACTTTTGTCTAACTCAATTTAATTTTGCTAGCCATAAAGAAAATCCTTTTGCTCCTCTAGATGAATGATGTTGCAACATTGTCCTTCAGTAATTATAATGGCTGCCTCTCTAGTATAATAAGCATTTTAGTTTGAGTTGTCCATGTTTCTTCTCAGTTGAATTCATGTCAGATGTCTTAGTGTCTTGCAGGTGCCATACAGTACATCTTTGTTTGGGCAGCTTCTATGCTGAACTTAATAAAAGAGTTTATATTAATTGGAAAAGGAAAACAGGGGTGTTAGGAGCTTGTCAGAAGTAACAATTAACTGGCAGGGCTGCATGATAGAGACTGCGTTCTTAAAGGGTTGAATGGGAAGACAAATTTTAGGTGATATTCAGTATCACCATTAATTATATTTTTCATGATAAGCAAATCTGCTTAAAGCATTAAAAATAATATTGGCCTCTGCATAAACTCTTCAAAATGTTAGCAACTCTGTCTGTGATAGTGATTAGAGACAGCGATGTAAGTGAATTATTATTTTGTTTTTGAACAAATTTTTAACCCATCATATCTAACATTATTTAGGTCAGTAGTCAAATTGTTATAGGTTATGTAAGGTTTGTTTCATTATTTTGTAAAGAACCTTATGTAGGCTTTGGTATTTTTGCAAGTTATGTCGAGTGAAGCAATGATAGTTTATTTGAAGGTGATATCCTTTTGACCATGATTGAAAGGGTGGGCTATATTGTTTGATGTGACGTAACATAGGATAAGGAGGATGACTGTGAAACTTAAGCAACTAGTTTTTGACTTGGATTCATATGGGACAACTAGACTAGAGATGCTGTCCTTATTCATACTCTCTTCAAGGTATAACAAACTCTATACTATCATCACTGCAAAATCTGTTATAGCCGAGCATATGCCAATTGCTGTTGAATTTGCCTAAAAACATGGAAACATTGGTATCTATTTCGATCGTTAAATCTGCTGATTCTTGTTCAGACAAGCTAATGCGTGTAAAGACAAAAAGTGCCACCCTTGAGATGTGATTCCACTTTTTTTTTCAAGCCATAGCCTGTCTACGAGAACTGATTCCATTCAGAATCCATTGCACATTCACTTGAGTATATTGGTACTGAATTGTTCTGCTCTTAAGCTTTTGGGTGTCAAACATCTTTACAAAAACTTAGTAGACTCTGTGAAGAGTCAAGACAGATATATGTAATGATCTCATAAGAATTTATGCTTTATGATATGATGAGTTGTTTGGACCGAATCCTTTCTATTTCATCTGTTCTCAAGAAGTTTGCTCAGTGACTTCTGTCAAAATGTTTATTTCAGGTGAAGAATCTTAGACTGGTCTCTGCTGTTTGAGTAGCTACTTGACTCTTATCAGAACTCAGACCTTTTAATCCATGAGGACATGAGGACCAACTTGGTGAGAATCTTCCTATTTTGGGTTATGCAGTGATGATCTAAAGGTTTCCTATAATGGCTAATATGTGAGAGCTCGAAGACTTCTTATCTAACTTCTAGTTTATATTATCTCCATCAAAGTTGTGGCAATTGTAAGTATGGTCTGTGAAAATGACAGCCAACCCACTTGTATGGCTGGAAAGTTGAAAGAATTTTTATGCTTATATGTTCCTACCAGTCAACAGTAAGGTTGTTGTATTTTTATGGTATCAGGATTCTTTATCACAGTACCTAATGTAGTGTGCAATTTGCTTGTGGGCTCTAAAGCCACTCCTGTAGTTATCTAATCAATTACCTGGCCTGCTAGCCCAAATACTTCTGTCATATCTTAGTAGTAGATGATATAACGACACACCACCAAAATTGGCCTGACAATGAAATATGGTGTAGATGGACATCAAAGTAAAATGATAAAACATGTCCCTTTCTAAATAACTTGGACTCAAGACCAATTTGAAATATTTATCTTCTACATCATCTGGACAAACTGAGCTCAAGTCCTGTACGCAGTACAGGATGTTCATTAAATATTGCCTAATCTCGCAATCGTTGGGCATTTTTAGCATCTGTGAATTTGCTTGGAACTTTATCCTGTAGGTTGGTTCCTGTTCATAAGAAGGCTAGTTAGTGCATGCAATAATTCATAAAAGCTTGCAGTCGGATTCCCTCGCGAATTGCTTTTATGATAGTAGAGATATTGCTGTACTATACAATGCTTATAATAAAACACTGTTCCAATGCAGAAGTCTAGAGTACCCAGGAGCGGGGAAAGGAAGGTGATGATAATTGTTCTGTATAGGAAGGAGGCCCCATATTAATGTTAACTATCGGAGATGGGAGGAAGGGTTGGTTATGAGGCCATGTGCAACGGGAGGGCACAAGTGGGGAACAGGGGTTGCACGGGATAACATGGGAGCCATGTCTCTCAATGTTGCCTAGTGTGTATTTGTGTATAGCTTTCATTCTTGGCTGGACTCCTCTGGCAAGGGAATAACTACCAACAACTCATAATTCCCCCACTACGACTTTACATCTCTTACCCTTTTCCTACCTCTATTACCAACCAAAAGAAATGGAAGCTTTACTATTTTCCTCCTTTTCCATTTTACTTTTGCAGATCCGATTCCAATTGGCGGTCATCCTCATGGCGAATGTGTAAGAGAATTCATTCCGTGAGATGTGATGCTTTGTTGAGCTAGGGTTTTTGACAAAGTGAACAAAATTGATTCCCCGAAACCTACCAAGTAGTCAGCTAACTCAGCTTTGAGTTTGAAGTATTTGAGCATCCTGCCATTCTATTACTGCCTACTGAACCTAGATGAGTTGCGGGAAGGCCTTGCGTGCTAAGGTCATGGAGGATAGATTGTGCATATTGCCAGAAACTTCTACTCATGGCGGTAAGTTTCTGCAGTCTGCACCATTCTAATGAAATGGATATCTGAAAGAGCTTGCTATGCACTAGATCCTCGGTGCGCTCGCCGAATCAGGAGGCAAGACAACCAGAGCAGCTGCATCAGCAATTTTCACCTCACTACTCTTACCTGTAACTGAGCACACTGAGGTCAAATGTCTGCGATTCCCGACCTTTAAATGCAAGGCAGTGCTCCTGCCGTTTCTTTCAAAAATGGACTTCTGATTGGTAATTCTGCGGTTTGGTCGCTTTCTACTGCCCTTCAATAACAATAACACTCAATTATGTGCTTTAGGTGACGGTACCTTTTGTGAAACAAACTATGGGGAATCTTTGCTGCAACCATGATGTGCAAGCGAAATGTTGGCACTTTAACCCATTGAGAAGGAAGCTAGCAGTTCTGATTATCACATGGGCAAGCCGTTTATTTGAGTGTGGCCAGTTTTGTCACTGCAAGAGGTGTGAGATGTCGAGGACAAGAACAACTTGCAGATTAAAAGCAGATTTGTAAATTGGGAGAGTGGTTTGGTCCAGCTCAGATATACTTTTACAGTACTTCCATCGGTTTTGGTTAAATTCCACCCCAGTTGCCAGCTCTTCAGTTTCCGCACCGTCGAGTGGCACCAGTTTTATAATTATCGAGGTATTACATGCCAACAGTTGTATACATGATTGCTATCTTTCTGTTGCATCCACTGCATTTTCCCGTTTACAGGTGACGTATATTTCAGCGTAAACATCTATGGTCTGATGGCATCAGGAAACATGTATTATGGTTTACAAGTGTACATAGGGGCAACCAAATTGGCCGGCTGTCTTCCATTGTGGTCGTTGAAGTATTGTTGTCAACAGTTGGCCCTAACTTCACTTGTTGGGTTGGTGCTGCTGAAAAGGTTTATGGAGGTGCACCATATAAATTTGTACAGATGCACACCACAGAAGGGATCCATTATGGAGGTGCAACAGTTGGCAAAGATTAACAACACGCTGAGCCAATGACAGCTCCAATCTTGGACACAACAATCTTGGATTTTTGCTGTAACAGAAAATGGTCCTGCTCCCATTCACAGGCTAAAGCCAGTTCAAGCTTTTCTCTGAAGAAAGAAGCTTCCTTTTTTTCTCGAACAAGGACAGGCTAATCTAATCTGTGATTAAC
Organism: Guadua angustifolia; assembly: GCA_036346375.1. Classification (NCBI taxonomy): domain Eukaryota; kingdom Viridiplantae; phylum Streptophyta; class Magnoliopsida; order Poales; family Poaceae; genus Guadua; species Guadua angustifolia. Next base: position 34,580,568 of record CM070519.1, read on the forward strand.
TCAACTATATACAGCTGGGAGGAGAGGCTGGTCGATCCATGGTTTAATTTGGCTTTTGTCCAAGACAGGGAGGGAATCCAGCCTCTGATCTGCCGGGATCGATGCTGTTTCTTCAGGTGTAAGTCCTAATGATTCTACGAGCTTCAGTGTCACGTCTTGGCATGTGACTCGATCGATCGGAGGTATGCAAGATTTGTGGCTAACTAAGCTGATTATCTAGTGGTCCAGATCACAAGCTAACTAGATTTGTAGTGATATATTTTGCAAGGAAGGAAGGATGGATCTGTTTAATTAGTTGCTTCCAAGCTTAAAGAGGACAAAGGAAAAAGATGTTTCAGATCGTCTCCAGCAACACGGCCGGGACCATGAGATGTGTGGGTTTCGCTGGACCATTATCGATCGCCGCGGCTCACCGGCATGCAGTAGGAGCCACGCGCTGGACCATAATCACATCACATATAGAGCCAGGGGGCCATTTGGATTTCCTTCCATGCATATCTCTCTATTAACTTGTTGATTAATTAGGTGGAGAGTGAATTAAGATTGCCTAACCCCTAGCTCCACCTTGCAGGAAATTATGGGGAAAACTCGATCTGACCGACATATGCACTAGTTCATAGGAAACGTTGCGATTCGATTTATGCGCTGCAAATTTTTGTGTGTTGCATCTTTTTATTATTATTATTATTATTATTATTATTATTATTATTATTATTATTATAACTATCTTCTAAAATCATATCACTACTGAAACATTTTAATAATTTCATCAGGCAGATAGTGCAGCTGAATGCTGCAACAGGTTTTTGGATATTTTTTTAGAAAAAGATCTGATGGTCTGTTCTTTAGCATTTTCGATAATAAAATTCCAAGGGTACCCGAGGCTGCGACAGGGCCTTTAAAGGGTAAATTGAGATGTTCGTTAGGAAGCGTTCTGGTAATTCTTGGAGCATGCAGCCATGCATGCATCATATAACTAAGCTAGCCTTGCAGCTTTGTCTGACACTGACATCACAGAACACGACACACATAGCTCCCGAGTCCCGACGTTGAAGGGAACCTTTTCTTTAATTCTTTTCCCCTCTTTTTTATTTGTTTCAGCCGTGCTGCACTGGAAAAGGTGCATGGAATCGCCGCAACTTTCCGGAATTTTTTTTTCTCCCTTCTTCTATGCGGTTACAATAATAATAATAATAATAATAATAATAATAATGGGCGCAAGAGATCAAAAGAAACTAGCACATCATGATGTCGCTATCAGGCGGCATATTAAGCCATTAATTATTTAGGTTTGCATACTTGTACCGCTTCCAATTGCTTCACCTTGTTCTTATCATTTGAGCTGCGACCCAATCATTTTAACATCACCTTTTCTTGCACTAGGAGGATGCCTTTTTCTCTTTACCGGTTTGTCACCCTAGGATGATGCCTCCCCATTTATAACTTTGTTGGATGTTTTTGCACCGACATAGCGTGCATGTGTTCTAGCTATGTAGCTTTTAATTTCGGTTTGCGTATCCCTCTAAACAAATTTTGGTTTGCACAAAATCCATCAAATTTTATTTAAAAAATATGGTAACAATACTGTATTATAGCTAGTTGATACGGTATACAGAACACTGCGTGTGGTGTGATTGTGTTTGGTGTTTCCTAAATTTTAACCATTTAATTTAGAGAGAGCACGGCATAGTTTCGTTTTGGACTAAAAATTGAACTACTATTTGCGGCAATTAAGTGAACGAGTACTATAGAGATTACAGAGACGACTAATTAGTGTGTGTGTGTGTGTGTTTTACGAAACGCTGCTAGTATGCAATTAATGGGTGTCATGTTCAAATAACTGTGTGGCATTAATCAGAAGGGGATCACTTTGTACTTCCTTGGTTCCAAAAAAAATATTGTTTTAGGAAACATGCGGTCAAACTTTCTAAACTTTGAATTTCTATATTTTTTCAATATTTAGATTGAGTATTTGAAAAATGACAGGTGTAGATTTGTTTCGAAAGAACTTTCATAAAGATATAATTTCATTAGGTTTTACAAATATATTAAATAAAAATAAGTGGTCAAAATAATATTTTGGTGACCGTGTCAATGTTCAAGACGGTATTATTTTATGATCAAAGGGAATATAAACTAAAGACATGCTGGCCCTAATTAAACAGTCCCTAGATTAAATAAATGGCATTACCTAACATAGGGACCACCACCGAACACAAAATATCATATATGCTGGTCTATGGCCAAATTCGGTCGACGTACTTTGAGTATTTTTGGTCCAATTATTAGCAAATTATAGTTGCGGCAGGAGCTGCATGAAAATGTATATTGTGGATTTCTGGCTTTGGGTCTTCTAGTATTATCGTCACTTCATCAGGTGGATTATATTTTGCATTAGCTTGCCTAGTGTGGAAAAAATACCCTTGATGTTAAAAAAAGGTGGCTTTCACATGATCTGAGCCATTCATTCGCATTCCACGCCGCAAGATAAAATGTATTTTTAGATGGATTTTTTTTAAAAATGTACTACCAGTCTACCTCTCACAAAAGACCGTAAGAATTGGAGCAAAGCTGTGCTCTGGTAGGCGACTGGTACAAGTAATGGACTGGAGCTATTCTGATATCATTGGTGGGTTACTAGTTGTTGAATAGAAAAATAAAAAAGATCAGCAGAGATAGTTGACGACATGGGGATCGAATATGACTTAGTTTGGGAAATCACCATTCAAGCCCTATTAGATTCAACTAGGGTTTCAAAATCGACGAAAATCACTTAAAAATCGTGATTTTTGACTGTATCGGTCCGGTTTGAGATTTAGAACCGGTCGATAAACCGGTACAATTCAAATTAAAAAAATTCGAGAAATTTTTAAAAATATTCAAAATTTCTCTAAAATTAGTATTAGTAGCTTTCTGACACCTGGTATGAAATTTTTTTGAAAATCCGATTTGGAAGACTTTTTTGAGCAAATCCAAATATAGATAATATAAAAGGGAAAAAAAGAAAAACTTTCATGTATATGGATACGTATATATTCTAATTGTACATTTCAGATGCAATAATATTTTTTTTGGTTCATGGTATTGATCTGTGATACTTTTACTAAATCAAAATGATGTCTTTGTTTCTAAGAAATGAACAGGAATAAAATAGCTGAGCTATTTTTTAATATAAATATAGTACCAGATGTGATGAAAGAATCGGTTGTTATTAATATTATAAAGTGGTCATTAATACACAATAATATAAAGTAGAGCAATGACCAAAAAGTGGTTATTAATACTAGAAAAGTGATACTTGTTTCTTCATAATTAATGATAGCACACTATTCCATTGTTAAAAAAATATTATACGTGGTCGTTAGTACTATTAACCGTGGAGCCTTTAACGACGGCTAACAACCATAATTCTGTGATTGTTAGTAACTTTTAATGACTACATCTCGCATCGTTAATAATTGTTTTCCTAGTAATGCTAATCATTCATCTAATATCCTTAATTGTCCTCCAAATACACAAACCTTTTATCATATCATCACAAAAAAATAGAGTTTTAGCATAGAAGGTCATTGTTTTGAGTTCTCACATTAGTTTTACTTGAATATCCAGTATTTTCTGTATTTTTTTTTATTTTTCTTGGATTTTTCAAATTTCCACTAAGCATGCCATTTTTTATGTAAACCAATGGAAAATCAGTAAAAATCAATGGGAAATCAGTAAAACTTGTTAGTTTTCAATTTATTTTGGTTGTTGTTTGACCGTCGAGTTCAAAAAGTTTAACTTTGCAAATCGTTCAGTTTCTACCATTTTCGATTAATGTGACATCCAAAAATTTGCTTCTCTATTTAATTTATTTAATATGGAATTTATTTGGAATCTTACTGATTTTATAAAGTTTTTTTTGTAATTTCAATTTACTAAAAATAATTTTGTGAAAAAATTAAAGGTTGAAAAATTCCGAAAATAATTTTATTGAGTCCCAAATATTTCAAAGTATTTTTTTAAAAAAATAAATTTCTTTTTACTATTTTTTACCATCATACTTTTATTCTTAGCACAAGATAATTTCGAAAAAAAACAGGTAGGATTTGACCCCACCTGTCATAAGTGTCTTCCACCTCTAAGCCACTACCAGACTCTCTATCCTCCATTGAAGCCAATCAAAGAAGCCCAATTTTCTCCCACAAATCCGCATCAAACTTTTAAAAAATTTGATCAAATCAATCCCTGTCGAATCCTCAACCTTCCATATCAATTTCCCTGTCAAATCCCCCACAAATTTGCCCTAATTTTGCGTAATTTTCAATGACCTATTTATCCAAGAGCCCCGTCCATGCCTAAGCCTAATCTTGCCGCGGATTACCATTCTTGCCATGATTGCACCCTCCTGGTACTCCTACCCTATAAAAGGGACCATTGGGTGCCTCTCATCGTGTACAACCCATTTTGCCAATCAAACAAAATCCTATTGTGTTTATTCTTCTCGATTTTCTTGATTCAGTTGTTCTTCTAGTCACATGCATCATGCATTTTGCTTGAAATCACAAAAAAAGTGAGCATGCCATTGCCTCCTTGATTTTTTCTCCGTGCTTGTTGGTGTTTCACTGCCCGACAACCGTCTCCGCCCCTCCACCGTCTTGGTCGGCGTGTTGTGCCCAAAAAGCCCTACCAGGCCCACCTCTAATTGCGCCCTCCCGGTACTCCTCCTACCCTATAAAAGGGACCATTGGGTGCCTCTCATCGTGTACAACCCATTTTGCCAACTCCCTCCAGCTAGTTCGTCGTCGTTTTGCCAGAAATCACAAAAAAAGTGAGCATGCCATTGCCTCCTTTTTTTCTAGTTTCTTGGTGTTTGTCCGTGCTAGCGCCCCTCTCCTCACCCATGCTACTGGCCGATAGAGAGCGAAGCTTTTCTCTCTCCGTGAAGAAGCGAAGAAGAAAAAGAGAGAAAAATACTAGCTGCTAACGTTAGCATGCGTAGTAGTTCAGATTTTTCTTTAGAAAAATAAATCCAAAAATCAGGAATTTCTTTTCCTTTTCCTTTTTCTTGTTTTAAAATTTTCGAAAGCCCATTTTCTCTGTTTGAACTCCGTTTGGCTCCATTTTTCTTTCTAAAATCATAAACTTTATGTTAGCACTGGTTTGGTATTTTATTTGATTTTGAGTTGTTTTCCACGTATAGATTATGGAGAGCCGGAAGAGTTTGCGGCCGATGATCTTGAACTTCAACTCTACGACCAAGGCAAGTCACACCCTTGAATATGTTGACCCCAGAATTTAAAATTATATTTTGACTTAAATTACATAGTTTTATCAATTTATTTAAATCTCAGTTTTAAATGATTAGTTACTCCTAATTGTTATGACCTCAATTGACTTTGAAATATTTCTACCTTGTCACCTTAGAGCAAAATATCACTGGTTGATACATTATTGTAGTATTAACTAGTGCTATATATATAGTAAATGTCTTAGACTTGAATTTATGACTTTTGAGGGATTTATGCCAAAACAAGATTTATGTTGAAAATAAAGTTATTCCTTGGTATCGGTGCACCATGGGATGTTATGAAAGATGATGTTATTTGAAAAAAAAGTGAAAATATGATTTAGAACGGGCGAGAATGATTGACTAGTGAGTGCGTGAGGCACGAGGGTTGTGGAAACCTCGCCTAATCAATTAAGGACCAGTTTGTATTACGCTGAATGTAAAACCTTACTGTACTACCACAAGTCTGGAATACGACAAACCTAGCTATCCGTGTTGCAACATACCATGGACAGTCGTGCCATTAGGTTGAAAGTGGCAGTGGATGTAAGGCTGCCACTCGACACAAGAGGAGTTTCTAGACTGGGCGGTTTTAACCCTACTAGCGGTAGAATCTTAGCGAGCATGACTACGTGGATGGAGCTTTACAGGAACATTGTCGTGATTTTCTCTGTCAATACACCAAAGGAAGTGTGTATTTGGGCAAAAGGAGATAATCATGTCTGTGGCATGGGTAAAGTTGTATAACCTCTACAGAGTGTAAAACTAATCGATTAGCCGCGCCCGCGGTCATAGGCATGCCAAGCAAGCCTTTCACGGACTAGACTTTGGATTTCAAAATGTTTTTAGAAAAGTGGTTTATATATGGAGAAAGTCCACATGGAAAAATTTGAGATGAAACTTCGGGTTGGAGCCCGTGCTGAAAATTGGATTAAAACTTAGTTTTTACCATATCAATTACACATTGAAAACTAATTATTGTATTTGAAATATTGCTTTATACTCAAATGAACCATATTATGCATTCCTTTGTGACTCTTCATTGATACTGCATTTACTGTGTGACTTGCAGAGTATTTTTGTACTCACCTTTGCTTACTTTATCTTTTTAGAGGAATATCTCTACGATGGTGAGGATCAAGATAACTAGGCCGCTATCCCAGTTGATTGCCTGTGGCGAATCTATTGGATTCTACTGCTGATTTTATTCTGTTTCCGCTGTAATATTTTATTTGGCCCGCGTGCCATAATTATTGTAAACTCTGATTATTAATAAAATATATTGGATATGTTGTGATAACATTTCTGCTGTGTATATTAGTTTTTTCTGGACTAGTAAAGGATGCATAGATAATTTTAGAAGTATTTTTCCAGGGTTCGACAATGAAAATTGATACCAATTAATCGAGGATTTCTGAACTCGGTTCGGTAACGTAAATTACTACTTTGAAACTATTTGAATCGAAGTACACATAGCTAGGATATGAGTCTACCTGGTGTGTTTAATTTAGCCTCTGCTCTCAACCCCCAGCGATCGATCCGGAGACACTGGCACTGTGGTCTACAACGTCGCCGTCCGTCAGTAGATCCAAGAGTTAGCTCTTATCTCCCTGGCATGCGTGAGCACGGACAATCGTACGTACGTAAGTGCTGGCGCTACAATTTTTTTTCCGCTTGCTCCGTCCCTGTTCTCGTGTACCTAATCAGCACACTAACAGATTAAGTTACCCAAACAACAAAAATGGTAACCCGGCATATAGCACTGAAGTGAGAGTACTGCTCCGCACATATGAAGATTGATGCATGTGACGATGTTTGTTGTATTAGGAAATTAATTAATAGTGCAAAAAAACCATCAATGCGATTTTAGATGCCTCCAAATACTCTAGGCCAACGCTAGTTTTGGTTATTCATAGTTTTGATTAGACAAACGGACACAACAAAACATCTACATAGACTTTCACCTCGTAAACATCAATTTAATTACTAGGGTAACATTTAGTAAGGCAGGGCTAGTGGCTCGGACCATTTAAATATATAAAAGAAGAATCGAAATAACTCATCTAAAATTCTATCGTAGATATTCTGTTGCAAAGGAGACCTGGAGCTGCGACTTTAGATTACACCAATCAATCCTAGAGACATGAAAAGCCTGTGTAACACTGGGGGTTGACCTAGCGAAGTTTCTTGAGGTTTTTCAGTACTGCCCAGCTCTCGAGTAACAGCGCCTCGTGAACCGTGGAGTCACCGCACATGCTGCCGGCCAGTGAATTCATACAGTGTGCCCAGCAGCCCCAGCTTCCATCTTTTTTTACCCTTTTTACTCTGTACAATTGCCATCTTTTACTTGAATAAACGTTCTTCTCTCTCTCCAAAAGAATCTTCTGCAGCCAGCTCTGTATAAGAGTTTGCCTTTGCCATGCACAACACTGGGCCTGTTGCAGATTATTACCAACACAAGTAACCAAATGATAATTTTATTGGACTTGGAATGTCATGAGTCTCTTGATGAGTTTTGTGTGCAGTGCCTTTAGCATTGGCTTTTGGCTACCTGTTCTGCGCTTTTGTAAAAGCTAGCTGTGGGTATGTGTTAATTACATGCATACTGACGTGTATTAGTACTACTCCAGTTGTACTCTACAATATATCTACATGTACACATGCTAAGCACAGGGACATCACACATTCATGCTATGTGCAAATTTTCAGAGAGATCAACAGGATAGCAACTGAATTGGTCCTCCCTACTCATTGTACATGTGATTTACTGCCATGACAAGATAAAAAGGCCAGTCGTAAGAAAAACGAAAGGGAGCAAAATGGGAGGCAAGATGGGCAACGTGGGCTCCTCTGGACATGTCTTAGTCCTAATTTCCTACTCTCTCCTTCCCATTCTTTTTACCTTTCTCACCTTCCCATGTGCACCATTCAGCCTGCAGCCAGAAGAAAGTAGAGCCAAGCACTCCCTTCACATGCCAATTGCCCAAGCAGCTCAGCTGAGAGAGAGAGATGACTAGTAGTCTAGTTTATTTTGCTTTAGAGAGAGAAAAGAAGAGGAAAATGATGGTCGAAATGTTGCATTTGGATAAGGAAAGTACCTAACATTTTCAGAGGTCCTACGCTATAGTCAAGCTTTTGTATATAGGAGAAAAATAATATTAATGCTATTGATGTTTTTAACAAAGTTAACTAGTATGCTCAACATTGTGCTGTCAACATGTACTAGAGACCAATCACTATGATGCACAAAGATTAAAAATACGCAATAGCAACATAAGATAGAGAGAAAAATTATGTGCTTCAAGACTTGAACTCACAAAAGAAACACACGGTATTTGACACCAACATCAAGATGAGAATAAAGATATAGTAGTAGCACTATATGTATTTTAATAATTCATATTTTTATTATGAGAATTAGGAGACAGAAGCTATGTTTGTGTGACGACAGAAGAAAATGGAGAGAGAGAGAGGAAGGTGAGAAGACATGCATGGACGTACAATTTCTAAGTTCTGCTCATTTTACTCTTATTGATAGCAAGATTAACTAAATAATAATAAAAGGTTAGACTGAAAATAGGGCCCTTAATTAGTGGGGGCCTTGTGCAGTTGATCATTTTGCAAACCCTCACAGACAGTACGGGCCTAATTTGGATACTCATCTGGATGGTACATGGCATATCAAACCGATGAGAGATACTCTCTTCATTCCTGAATACATATCATTCTAGCTTTTAGATTTTGTTTCTAAATACATGTTATTCTAGAATTTTATGGTTGTTTTTTTAATCTTTTTTATATACTCCCCCTTTAGCCATTTTCAATGTATTTACTATCATAAACTAAAGTAAGACACACAATTCAAATATACAGTAATAACGTGTAAAGTGTAATACAGTCTCTAGATATATCTCGTTCGTGGAAGTATGAAATCTATTCACCTACCATTGGATCGAGCATGCAAGAGTAGCTAGACGGCATGCATGTATGTATGCCTGCAACCTCCACGTTCTCCCATAATTAAACAGAAGGCATCGATCCCACAGCTCCTTTCTTTTTAACCTTTCATGGCAGACACACCACCCCACGCTTCAACTGTTTTTATATGGATCCCTAGCCTGACCCAAAACTATAGTTTTGTAAGCTTGCCAAATGGATCAGCAGACTATAGACCCCTGGCTCATACCCCAAGGCATCCAGCTCTAGAGATATGGTATCTGACGTACTAGGAGCAACGTTTTCAAGTAGCGCTGGGCCGGTATAAAATGTGATTTAGTAAGAATTTGTACTAACAATCAAGAAATTTTTTTCGTGCTACTACTCGAGGTTGTAAGGTTTGGATACTACATATGATCGTTTTCGTGTTGGCAGGATTAGGATCGAAGGATAGAATCCTAGAATGGTGACAATCAACTAATTAAAACTTTACACATTTTGATTCCCTAGTACATGATTTGTTCGCCATGTTTGTGCTATTACACATTTTGATTCCCTAGTACATGATTTGTTCGCCATGTTTGTGCTATGGTCAACCCAACTTGCAAGATTCTAGCACATCAAACTTGGATGCTAATGTGAAACTTGTATTGTCTCTTATAACATGGGTATAAAGCTATTCTTAGAGGTTTTTTCCCATTAATTTCCCCATCACTGAGAATTTTACTAGCAACACTTTTGTAGCATGACTTCTCCTATTTTTCTTCCCATTAATTAATTTCCCCATTTCTGACAATTTGACTAGGAACATTTTTATATGTACGCCTTCGATCCTCTTGCTAGCTATTACATTCATAGTATACTGATCTTATACTAATCTTGGCATGTGAGGGCTATCTCCCAAGGCTATAGCTTATACTAATCTTGGCATGGTTATATTAATATTTGGAACAGATCCTTTTGGATCTAAAACCAAAACCTTACAATAATTTAAGCATCGGATCCTAGAGTATAACCAGAGGAACATGTAAGTTTAATCTATGCATCTGCCTCTAGATTTTTTTTTAAAAAAAAAACACAGTAGACATGAAGCATCACACTTAGAAGAATGCTGGTACAAGAATTTGAAGAATATAACATATAATATGTCGCAAGTATACACTTTAAAAGTTCCGTAACAACAGTTTGGGAAAGCAAAAACCTTAGTTAATACATAATGGACAATTTAGGTAATTGGGAAATATAAAAGTAAAAAATGAAATTAAAAGGAAAAAAGAAAGGGAAAAAAGAATTTTCCGCCACCAGCACCAGCTCTGGTTTCTGCCACATGACGAGCAAATCTGTTCATTTTTTCACCGCTCCCTTGCAACATACCACTACTGTAGAGTAGTAGCCGCATGCACCAAATTTACCAAAGTAACAGATTCACACGCACCACATCATCTGCGTATTTTCTTCTCCATTTTAACGCGAGCTCTTATTACCGCTTCATTGTGCCGTTTTCACCGCACCAATTTAACCTCTCGGTGAGCCCCCCACCAAGAAGAGTTATTATTAATTGCCACAACAAATCAATAAATAACCACGCCACCATTTTTTTAACACCTAGAACGCGACCACAGTAATTAACTCAGCAATGGATGCAGCTACTAGCTCGAGATAAGAGGACACGGAGGGTATATCGGAGTAGCAATGACGACGACGTGTGCATGCATGCATGGCGAATGATCCTGAAATGGACATGTTGCTACGTGCATGAGGAATGGGGATGTGCCGGAGCTCGGAGGAGAAGGAGAGTTCTTGAGGTTTTAGGTTTTGAGGTGTGGAGATATGGACGAGCATGGCGGCGACAGGTAGGTAGATACAAATGGCACAAGAGAGAGAGAGAGAGAGAGGAGGGGAAGAAGACATTGATGATTGATGTATGGGTAGAGAGTCACCGGATGACGGATCGATCACTGGACCATGGCCAAGAAAGATCCGGCTGTTTTCGTTGCTGCTGCCGCCGTGCCGGGAGCGGCGGTGCCGGGCGGGTTACCGCCGCCAGAGGAGGAGGCGGCGTTCGGCCTGACGACGTTGTGGTGCTGCTGCTGCTGTTGCTGCCTCTGGAACTGGATCTCGTACTGCATTTTGTTGCCGTCGACGTCGTCGTCGTCGTCGCCATCATCATCATCGTCGTCGTCGTAGTCGTCGTCTTCGTCCTCGTCCATGTTATGGCTGTCCGCGCCGCCGTCGATTCGGTTGTAGCTATTGATCGCTGCCTGCTGCTGCAACTGCGGCTGCGGCAGCCTCTGCTCCATCATCTCCTTCATAATGTCTTCTGGCTTTAAATGCCCAGTGTTACGCAATCAGCATTGGATCACCAAAACGAACAGCAGGTACCACATGTACGTGCCAATTGGCTACGACCACACCAAGAATGCACATGTAGGCTGGCTTACCTTCTTCGCCGCCATGCTGCTGCCGTCGCCTCCTAACCTGCCGGCCGCAACGCTGCCGTTACTCGCCTTCATTTGCATGCCCCCGCAGGAGCCGCCGCCATCGGACGGGCCGCCGCCGTTCCTGCCCCTGTTCCCGTTGCCGGCGTTGTTGCTGGTGCCGCTGTTCTTGGCCACGTGCTGCAGGGGCTGCGGCGTCGTCTGCGAGATCGGCACCGCGACCGTGATCGCCTCCGAGCGCTCCTGCGGAGCTGCATTGGCGTGCTCCGCCGCCGGCAGGTTCGCCCCGCCGCCACTGGAGTCGGAATTGAGCGCCGCCTTGTTGCGGTAGAGCGCGTCGAGCTGGTGGAAGTAGGGGCACGTCTTGGAGTCCTCGGGGCGCTTCTTGTTGCTCTCCTTCACCTTCTTGAAGTACTTGTTGATGTTCTCCCACTTCTCCTTGCACCGCTTCGAGCTCCGGTTGTACCCCAGCCGCCGCATGCCGACTGAGATCTCCTCCCAGAGGGGCCCCTTCGGCCCGGTCTCCTGGTACCGCGTGTCCATGTTGCTCCGCAGCTGGATCAATGCGTGCACCTCCGCCTTCGGCCACCGCGAGGGCGACGGCCCACCCCCTCCGGACCCGTCGTAGCCCGAGCCGCCTGCCGCGTCGTGCGGCTCGGCGGCCACGGGCGTCATGACGATGTCCATGCTGCTTTGCTGCTGCTGCTGCTGTTGTGTTGGTGCTTGCGGCAGCTGCGGCGTCGCCGGCATTGGCGACTTCTGCTGCGGCTGTAGGGAGGGCTGTGGCTGCGGGGGAGGCTGAGAATGCGATGCGGGTAGTTGCGACGAGGTTGGTGGCGCTGGCGCGGCCGAGGCAATGGGCGTGGGGTGCAACTGCGATGGCGGCGGCATGACGGTGATGGCGGGGGCAGCGATGGATGGCATCTGGATTGTCTGACCCGTGATCTTCTGTATGAAGGAGACGACGGCGGCGTCGCGGGAGGCAGCCATGGCGCGGTCCTTCGCGAGGATCTCTTGCTCGCGCGCGAGGCGCGCCATCTCCTGCCGCCGCCACGCCTCCTCGCGGATCATGCGATCCTGCTCCCGCTTCTCGATGGCCTCCAAGAATCGCTGCTGCATCGCCTCCTGCCGCTCCATCACCTGCTTCATTAGCCGCTCGAAGAACCTCATCATCTTCCCGCTCCCGACGCCGCCGCCGGCAGCTGCGGCGCCACCCTCCGGGAGCCTCTTCCTCTTGCCGCGCTCGTCGGGGCCGCCCATCTCCTCGGTGTCCTCGTCGTCCGAGTCCTCCTCGTCCGAGTACTCCTCCGTGTTGGACGTCGAGAAGCTCATGTTACCCACCACCGGCGGCATGCCCGCCGAGGTGGCCCCGGCCACGGCAGTAGGCCCCACAGGCGGCGGCTCGGCAGGGGCCCGCACAGCCGAAGGCCCCGCCATCCCGGACACTCCAACGGCTGCAGTTGCCGGCGGCGGGAGCGACGCCACCGGAGCAGCCGACGCCGCTCCGGTGCCGTGCAGCGCCTCGAGCTGCCTGAAGAAGCGGTACGTCTTGCCGTCGGTGCGGCCGGCGCGGCTGTCCTTGGTGCGCTTGTAGTACTTGTGCACGTTCTCGAACTTCTCCTTGCACTTCTTGGCGCTCCGCCTGTACCCCTCCTCCGCCAGCTTCCTGGACCCAACCATCACCACATCACCAGCAACAAGAACCTCGTCAATGGCGGGTGTACTGTACTAACAGTCTACCACGGTACCACCACAACAATTGCACACATATTTGTATACACTGACACACACACACATGTAACTGTAACCCTCACAAAAAAGTTGCATGCATGTAGAATTTTACTCGATTTGGGCACCCATGGAAAAGATAAAGAAAGGCATATACATCCACACATATATGCAGCACTAGCCAGTGTAGTAAATCCCGAGAAGAATGCACAGGTAAAAAAGAAACCGGAAATAAAAATTCCATCTTTCCTTGTGCTTATGCAACTTTCTTTGCAAAATTCAGAGGCCAAACACAGAGCTTGGGATTGATGCCTCCGGATCTGAAGCTTATGGGAATACTACTAGTGCTAGTATTGTACTGTCATACCTTGCCGAAGAGATGGCAAAAAAAATCTGGAAAAAAGGAAGGGAAGGAGGAGAGCGCCGTATTATTTTAAAATGGAAAAGACACTGTGATCGTGAAGGATGGTTAAGGGAAAAAGAAAGAAAAAGAAGTGTTTTTTAGCTGGTGATTAATTAGCTGAGCCTAAACAAATCACATCAGCCGGTCCCGGAGGCCGCCGAGATTTCATGCAGCATTTCGCCGACGAGAGTTCCGCCGTGGCGGCCCATCTTGACGCCGGCGCCGGCGTGTGGTGTGGTGATTCTTGTGGGCGTTCGTGGCTTTGAATTTTACCTGGAGACATCCTCCCAGAGTGGGCCCTTGAGGGTGGCGTCCCGGAAGGCGGCGTCCATGTCCAACCGGATCTTGAGCAGCGCCAGTGTCTCCTGCCGCGGCCAGCGGTTGCTCGCCGAGCCGCCGCTCGCGCCCTCCTCGCCGACCGCCGCCGCCGCCAGCGCCTCGGCGTCGAAGTCCCCCGCCGCGGCGCCGGCGCCCAGATCGTCAAACTGCTGCGCCGGCGGCCGGCTGCTGATGGGCGACGGCGCCTCAGCCAGAGAGATCCGCTGCCCGGCGCCGCCGTCCGGCGAGAATGAAGGCATCTCCGGCGGCGGCTGCACGCCGAACTGCTGCGCCCGCCGCCTCCTCCTCCCCCTCCTCCCTGCTGCTGCATGCTAACACCTCCCCCCTCCTGCTCCCGCACACGCTCTCGTGCACGTAGCCGAGTGTTACCACTGGGAATGGAGGTGATGGAACGATCAGTACATGAGGGGGAGGTGAAAAAGATGGGAGGCAAGGACAACTGGAAAGAGAAGCAAAGGAGGAGAGGGAAAAAAAGGGAGAAAAGGGAGAAGAGGCAGTAGCTAGCAAGAGAAGAAGACGAAGATCGAAGGGGAGGGAGGGAGCACCAGTACAAGAAGGCTAGCAAAAAGAAAATACTCCTGCCTGCAAGAGCGAGGAGAGGAGAGGAGAAAGAAGAGAAGGGAGAGAGGAAAAAAAAGAATTAAGATACCATCAATAAGCCTGCAATAAATAATATGGTGGATGTAGGAGATACAGAGAGAGAAGGAGGAAGGAGAATATGATAGCTGTGAAGGGGTGGTTGACAGGGAGTGCGAAGGAGAGAGAAGATGAGGAGTGAAAGTTGAGAAATGTTGAGTACAGGAGCGGAGGGGAGGGGAGAGAAGAAAGATTTGTGTGTGCAGGAGATGATGTGGGAGATGATGCGGGGGATAAAACAAACGATGCTGCGCTGTCAGGGGGGGGGCTTTACCTCCCTGCCTAATCCTACTTAGTTAAAACCGAAAGGACAGAGGAGAGCGAGAGGAGCTAGCGTAGGGAAATGTAGAGAGAGAAACCGGCGACGAAGGAGAGCGAAGGGATGAGAGCGGGAACTGTAGGATGAGAGAGAAAGGGGAGGCTTGTAATAAAAGGGACGGAGCACAAATACCCCGGCCCTCTGCAAAACTCCCTACCTCACTCCCCGTGGGAGAATATGTTGATTCTGCGATGATCGATTTTAGTTATTTTCCGACGGAATATCTAGGTCCTATTTGGTAGATAAGATGATTTATCTAAACATTTTTAATGTATCTATAGCTCCAACTCCATAAATTTCTGGAGCTAGAAATACCCTACTCCACCAACTCCACGGATTTTGGTGGAGCTAGAGCTATGTCAGACACCTC
Organism: Guadua angustifolia; assembly: GCA_036346375.1. Taxonomy (NCBI): domain Eukaryota; kingdom Viridiplantae; phylum Streptophyta; class Magnoliopsida; order Poales; family Poaceae; genus Guadua; species Guadua angustifolia. The sequence continues at coordinate 34,596,006 of CM070519.1, forward strand.
ATTAGTCATACATTATCCAATAAAATTGCAATTTTTAGATGTGTAACCTCTGCCAATTCTAGTCATCATCACAGCATTTTTATGAACAAAAAGGGGCAGATAAAAGTAAAACTAAGATAGTTAGAAGCAATTGGTTGTTGCACCGGTGATCTAACCAATAAGCTTAGGAGCAAGGACCATTAATCGGAGGATCCAGGGGCCAGCAAAGCAATTACAACAATATTTATTTTGCTTCGCAGCAGCGGAAAACTCACCATGAATTGATTAAATCTCCACAGCCAAAGAAAAATACTGGATAGAACAAAATTAGTTAGGAGAAATGAAAATAAATAAATAAAGGCAGTAGGAGGGGAGGGGGAGGCAGACAAGACCACATTATAACAGCTGTAATGTGGGCCCTTCCGGAGAGCGAAAGAGGTGCCGAACGTGCCCGGCGATTAACGCGGACCCCCATCCCCACTCGCCAGGCCAACTGACCCTTCAACCCACAAACGCCACTGGAACGTGGGGCCCGCTGTAGTGCTGGACCCATATGTCATGTCAGTTGAGTGGTGACGCTGCGTGTTCTTGGAATGGGCAGAGGAGTATAAAAATGGCCATGCATTGGCATGCTGTGGTTAATCCCTCCCTTTCCAGGTAATAAATGGCCATGTGGCCATTTCTTAATTATTAGGCAAAAAATCTTGGTGATTAATTAAGTTAATCACCTCCCAATTATTATTCCCCTACTTAAGTTAATGTATGGGCAAGATAATGTATGGGGCAAGACGGGGATTGGCATTTGGTTTCACATGGGAATAAATTTTAGAACTTGGGGGGTCCAGGGAGTTGAATTGGAGCAGTGCTATGGTCACAATCTGTTCGTACCAGAACAACGAAAATTTGTGCCTCATGTGAAATTATTTTCTAGCGAGAGATTTGATGATTAGAATTACAATTGTCAAAATATTGAACGTATACAAATAAGTAAATGATATGCACTCATATTAAATAAAATTTTGAGTAAACGCCCCTGATTTTATCGAAAATAAAGATTGGGCGTATCTAAATGAGTAAATGACAAACACTTAATTAATTGAATCAAAACTTTTAGTTCGCTTCTGATCTCACTGTATCTTTGTCCATGCATGTATTGTGTATCACTCTATATCCAACGTCATAAATGTGGACGCTTCTATGTACATAGTAGTTGAAATTTAAGCAACACCCCTAGTTTCAACTATTAATTTGTTTCCCAATGCATGTATGGGGTAGTATTACAACAAAACTTATAAATGATGGATGTTGCTATATATAAACAACATACTGAGTACAGCTTCACTGATTCACTAATTAAACTCTTTAATGCATGCATGATGATGCCGCACTCCAAACATTTTATCTATAATTGTAGGTGTTCCTATGTCATAGAAACTTTAAGCAGTGTCCTTGATTTTACAACATATATTGCATTGAACCATATAAATGCATGATAGACGATGATCTTGTACAATTAAAAGTTTAACCACATCGCTGGTTTGATAACCGCCCCGTTGTTTTGTGATTGCATGCATGCAAGACATATATAGGATTACATGCACCTAGATGTATAAATGGGTGTTCATGTCTAATAGAAACTTTGGACCGTGCACACTGGTTTCATCATCCCTTTGTCAGTGGATACTTATATGGTGTAGCATTCTACCCAACGGCACAAGTGAAGGTGTTCCTATGTAGTCAAACCTTGTGCGATGCCGGCCCCTTGGTTTGGCCACCCATTTGTTCACTAGTTTGTATGTAAATGCATGCTTGACATAGCTCTATACCATCATCATAAGTGACAGATGCTCTTTTACGGGAAAACTTAATGCCGGTTCCTTTCACCATCCCTTTTGTCCATGCATGTATGGGTGTATGGCATAGCGGTCCTATGCAACTGCATATATAACTTGTAGAAATTTTGAATGGATCCACCAATTTGATCATCCATCTAATTGTCTACAAACGCATGCATGACCTAACTAGGGAGAATTGTGATGGATGCTCATGTACAATGCAAATTTTAAGCCTCACACTGTTGGTTTCATGACTCATATTTGTGGTTGAATAACACATTGTGCACTTATGTGGTTGAAACTTTGAATGATAGCCCTAATTTCACCATCTATTTATCTACAAAAATAAAACGTATCCAATTGTGTCGATGTTCAATACCTAGGGTCTCTAGCTAGATCGAGCTTATGATTTAAAATGGTTGCAAGCTTCTAGAGAAACAAGACTATAAAAAGGGAAATGAGAGATTGCTTTTTATTAGCCAAGCGGTTTTACAAAGTACAAAGGCTAAGTTATAGACTAATTAGATCATATGCCAAACTTCATAATCTCTTTGACGGTACAAATAGACTCCCTATTTATACAGAATGGAAATGTGGCAGTTAGACTTCAAAAAGGTGTCGTACGGTCGAAAGGTTTCTTCCCATCAAGAGACGTCTTCTCGTCAAAGAGTGCCTTTTTGGGATAATGTCCGAGCAGTTATTTGTACCTGTCAAGATAACCATCCATACATATACATGTGCAGAGATAACCGCTTGTCCTGACCAGTATCACTAGTTGGGACGATTGTTTCACTGGTCGGGGATGATTAGTGTAAGGTTACGTATAAGATATGTTGTTAAACTTGTCGGAGATGTAATCAAGTAACTGACCGTGGGCTTCGTTTTTCTTTATGAACTTTTCTTTATAAGTTACTTCCCAAAAATAAAATATGGCTTTTAACTTTTGCTGGCCCAAATAGAATATAGGCTTTAATCCTCGTCAAATTGTATAAGTGAATGCACAATATGTATAATACAAATACCTGACATTCCTATGGTATAGAAATTTACATCAATGCTAATTAGTTTTGCCGCTTGGATCATGGGTGTTACTTAGTCTGGTAACATTTTGTGTGCATGTAGCAATACCCTAGGCTTGAAATATTCTGAAATTAAGGGTGAGAGAAGAGGAATCTTTCCATCCAGGTGGCACACGATCCACCTACATCACCCATGATCTGCCGAGCTGATGATAATGATTGATGATGCCTTGAGGGATGTAAAAGCCTCCCTCCCGAATCACTTAATTAATTAATTAATTAAACTACTAATGCTATCTTAGTGCAATGAAGTAATTTTATGTTATTGCACTTTTACAAAGTAACAAAAGATTGTATTTTTGAATGGTGTATCTTATTGTAGTCCATGTAGCTAAAAGGGGTAGATATAAAAGAAAAAAGGTAAAAAAAACACTTTGAAATTGTAGAATAACATTTATTTATAAACAAAATTTGAAAGTTAGAACGATATGTATTGGGAAACTAGATAGCACTTCATAGATTTGTTAGGGATCATAATTCCTACTCCCTTTGTCCAAGTTTGTAGAGCATATTTTCTCGACATATAGATTATAAGATATTGAAAATGATTAGATTACCCTTAATTATTATTTCTAAGCACTATATCCAATGCATGTATGTAGAGAATAATATTAAGTAAATTTGGATATTTATTAGGAATATAAAGAGAACATCACATTAATTAATTTGCATTAGAACATGAAATACACACTATATTTATTGATAAAATCATTAAAAAATACATCCTATAAACTTGAAAGTAAAATAAGAAAGTACCTTATTTTACTTTTGTAATCATCATCGTCGGGAGCTTTTGCGGCCAGCGGTGAACATCACTGACAAGATGCCGTTGAAGTTGGTAACAACTACATTACATACTGAAATATGCTGTTCGAATATCATGGGAGCTTTAGCCGCCGGAGAGGAAGAAACAATTCAAGAAGTAAATTCAGCGATCTTATATGGTCATTAGAAAACAGTAATTATATGGGATTTTACTTTGTATAAAACTTTGATAGCACGAATATAGGTGAACATATATATGCTCTTCACAAGTTGCTTCCATGTGTGTGGTGTTTGTGTATATATAATTACTGAATTGAACAGCAGTAAACTTTTTTTATACTCATCGTAGAAAAAAGTTTCTTACACAATATAATCCTCTCCAAGAACTAATCTACATCGTCCTATCAACTAGATATGTGTATTAATTGGTCCCTTACGTACAAAAGAAGTATGTATTGGAATTTTTTCTTGGTCTTGATTTCAGAGAATTTTTATTTTGTTCTTTTTTTCCTTGTGTCGATGTGGTGATCATGTTATTTCCGTTATTAAAGCTAGCTAGTAACATAGAGATATCTTCTTTCAGACATCGTGAAATTTGCATTATGTTGGTTCAAAGAAAATTATCTGTACTATTCTGTACAAGCTGGTTGGGTTGAACTCAGACGTCCCTAACTATATAGACCATAATACAGCCAGCTTTTACTATTATAGCCCAGGCAATCCTGACCATAATACTATCAAGCATTCCATTCCCTATTGATCAGGAAAACGCATAAAGTAAATTGATAGGTAAATTTACTTGCATTGCTCGATATTGTCAGGTCACCACCACCTGTTAATAATGTCTAGTCCCTTTTGTCATTGATCAAATGTGGGCCCCGTTCATTTGCAAGTAGATGCCAACTTCCCTGACCATATTGGCGGCGTGCTAATCGAGAACTGTAGTGACTTTAATTGTGTAGATAATCGGAACCTAGCTAGGTCCTCTGTTGAACTTATATGAAAACAAAATATAAGAGTACAATTAAGTAGGAACGTTATGGTCATGAAAAAATGTTACATGAATGAGTTTGTAGTTAGGTATTCCTTTTAGAACACATAACCCATCCTAGCTATTTATGTTCGTCTAAGGGGTAACAGTTAATTCTATTATAGGTGTCGAGTCTTCGTTAAATCTTGAACCGTCTCACTCTTTAGTCAATTATTATGTCCTTGACTAATCGCTAAAAGTTGCTAGATACACCAATAACCGCTCTCACGTTAATCACATAGAAAACTGTTATATCTTCCAACTCTAACGGGAGCTACTAAAGAAGATAAGGAGTCCTTTGAATAGTAGTTGTAGGCATAACTTTTATGCTATGTGAGCCCAAATATGATCCTCCTTTTAGAGAAGCTTTGACCGTGGTCAATAATCTCGTCAAATTGTTTTTTTTTCTCTCTTGCTACTTCAGTTCTTTTTAACTCATCCACTTAGGTGTGATGCGTCGTCGCTTTCTGATGGGATGCATGCACGTTAATGGCAATTTACCATAATTACTCATCTCTGATCTAACAGATTGTGAATGACTCTGGTAACCTCTAGCTAAAAAGAATACTTGGATTGAATATGCAGGTCAAGTAACTAAACAGGAATATTTCCCTTCAAAAATAAAATATTTGTATATGGACTAACCTGTAGCCCCAGCTTGAATGCGTCATCCCATCTTCTCCTTCATTTTTTAAATTTAATTTGTATATCATCCCATCTTTTCTTCCATATTTTCTTTTATTTTGTTCATGGATCCATCCGGTTTGATCAATTTGATTTCTCAGTCTCGTCGCTTTCTAATTTCTTTTGGTTCACTTTGGGTGTGCTTTTAAAAGAAAGCACAGATGCTGTCTTAAGTTTTCCAACGTGTAGTCTACTCGATTAAGCATGTTAAATCACAATCGAATTATTCGATCTCCCGCGTTAAGCTTCCCTCACAGCTCCTTAAGTCCTCCAAAAAAAAAAAGAAAGAAAGAATCTTACAAGACCGTCCTTGCTCGTCATTTTTTTTTTGTCTTTTCAGTTCTAAAAAATATATCTTAATCTGTCCTTTCAACCGGATCGAACTATTAATTTCATTTTTTATGGTTACTAATTTCATTAAGCGTTCATAATTAAACAACAAGAGCATCTGATCCATCCATGCATGTCCTCCAATCCAATTCACACCCATGCAACCATGCGATGGACATGGACCAAACAATATATTTTTAACGCATATCTCCAAAAGATAACCTACACAATATGCGCCCATCGCCGACACCCACTCTACTTAATTTGGATATCTCTGCAGGCACAAATAACCTTAGACAAAGAATAAGAAAGGAAAAGAACCCAGACCCATGATTTACAAATGGCCAAGGCTTGAAATCATTGACATCTACGTACCGGCCGCTAGCTAGCTAGATAGCACTAGCTAGCATTAATCTAGCAATCAGTGTAGCAGCAGGGCGGCGCCATGACGTACGTGCAGATGCAGAGACCTCCTTTAGGCCTTAGCAGCTTTGCCAGACCGAGAGCAGAGGACACTGCATTGCTCGACCAAGCTTGCCGAAACTACGTACGTACGGGTTTTATGTATAAATTATGGGAAAGCTTTGTATTTTATTACGTATCTTAGGGAGCTCCAAATTTAAAGGGTGTTTGTTTCGTAAAACTACAGGTTGAAATAAATGTCCTTTTAATATGAAGCTCTTTGAAATACGTTCTAAAATCTGAGGTTTTATGATAGTTTATACTAAAATCCGTGGTTCGCTGAAATTTGTTCTGTTACATTTGCATCTTTCGGGTTTGGGCATCGATGCAGGAGCCCAACGAAGCTGACGCCGGAATGCTCCCAAATCCATACGGGGTTGCCAAAGCTGACCACGATACAACACATCTATGTATCACAATTCCTACGAAATCATCACTTTTTCTACCTCTATGTATAATTTTGTTTTCAAATCAAGCCCCTTTCCAAACGCAATAGTAAAAATAGTCATATCCCCTACCACAAAAGTGCCAACAGGTGACATGTATCACTGGCACTGCACGCCTCAAGATCATGGAAGCTCCTACCGAGCTCGAGAACTCGGCAAGAAGCGATCTACCGATATTGTTAGGGTAAAAAATAAAGTTATTTTTACAATTACGTATAAAAGAGAGCTAAATTTTTTTAAAAATATATCTCTACTACTTCTATTTAGGAGTTGGTGGCGGTCATCCGTTCTTCACTCTCACCACTCCAACCATATTACCCCTTTTCTTTTTCCAGTCACATCAATGACAACGTGATCCCACAATCCCTTTGTCCCACCTATCAGTTATCGAGCGTCGTGGATCCTGTGCAACTTCTCATCACAATCACCATTAAAGAAAATATTTTTTAAAGTTTTGTAACATCTGAATGTCTATGTCAGTTCAATGGCACCAACTAATCGAACACGAAAGAGAAGGTACGCGTTGTTTTCTGAAAACCCTGTGGTGTCTATATGAGTTTTACTTGATTTTTTTCGCAAAAATTTTTTTTATCGTAAACTAAGTTTTGGTTGCAACGTATGAACACACAACTAGTATGGTTATAAAAGTGATGATGTCTATTCTGCAAGCGCGCTGCAGGTGCCGGGGGAAAGCTGCGGCCACCTAATCTGCGCGCCGGTTTTCCCTCTCCCGGCTGCGTTGCCCTGCAAAAAGCCTCGTGGAGCGCTGAAATGCGTGAAACGCTTTCACGGTCCGCACGTCAAAAACACGGTAGCATGCGTTTGCTGGCCGCGCGCGGGTGGCGTTATCTGCTTTGCTGCACATTTGTCCTGTACGTTTGTGGCATCGATCTAGCTATTGTTATACTTTTCTTTATGATCTGTACACGTTGACGATTAACTACATCCCTTGGGGTTATATTCAGTTACGTTTGATCCATTCGTAAGGACACTGTCCTCGTCCAAAATCCTTCCAAATGGCAAACCACTGTGGGTTAAGATGACATAGGATTTCACATCAGAACGGGCACCCAAAACCTAGGTAATTCAATGTGCGACGGTGCAGGGATCATCCTGCTTGCGCCGACCAGCTTACAGTCCTTACACATTTGGAGATAGTTCCATAGTTTGCCGACTAAATTAGGTGAATATATATTACCAGCCGCAAGACGGTTTGCAGTACATGCTCCTGCCCCGGGACCAGGAGCACATTGCGTGTACAAATATATAAAACAGCGCCATTTTGTTCGTAGAGATTTAACTTCTCCAAGCCTGCAAGCAGGTAAAGATATTACAAATGGCAACGTTGCTATCAACAAGCAATTAAGGCACAGTCCGACCACTGGTCCGTGTGCATTTCAATGCCCGTGCGACTCATGCGAGATGTTTATGCTGAACAAGCTAGCTAGCAACGTACCCATACTATAATTAAATGTACATGTACATCTGTTTACTTTCGCAACGAACTCTTGGACTCGCGATCGATGCATTGTATCGTCAAAACCGACACAAGCAACAGCAACAGCACCAGATATGAGATGCCCAACTTATTCTGCTGAACTGTCTTATGCTTTTGTAGCTTCTCTTTGCAAGCTACGGCCATACTAGTATCTCTTTTCATGCATTGGAACAAACAAACTTACAGTTGAGAAACTAAAATGAGGATGCAGCTTGTTGGGAAAAAAAAAACTAGTACTTGCCAATTGGACAAACTTCTACAAAAGACGCTATGTCTATATAGCAAGTTTCATAGGAACTTCATGCAAAAATTCGTACATTCCAAACAGACGGTACTGACATTGATTTCACCCTAAAAGGTCCATCCATCGGCGGCTCATCGATAGGATTTTTTATATGCGCTTTGCCTGTACCTCCATGCTCTGTATTTGCTTGCGAGGGCGACTTCGCTGACGAAGGTGATGCGAAAGAAGTCTTGACCCCCCCTTTCGATTTTTGACCAGACGCCATTGCTTTTTCTTACAATCCCCCAAAAATCCGGACACGAGTTAATTAGCCGGTAGCCGCAAGCTGTAGCTTCCAAGCTGCCGGGTTGATTATCTATCTGGCCATGGATAAAAGGCTCTGCAACCCTGCATTCGTTTGTTGCGTGCAAGAACTCTCCAAGCCTGTGTCGTCTCCCACGCAACCGCACGTGCGCGAAAGACAGATTGCGGCACGCCCGGCTCCCACGCGCGCGCGCGCGGCCGCCGCCGGCGCAGCTGATGCCTCCCTGTTCCATACTTTCACTGTAGTGTAGCATCGATCGCCAAGCTCTCATATCTTGTGTCTTTTTCTTGCTAGCAAAGTCAGATTTCGAATACGTTTCCAGAGGGTGTACACGTACGGTCGGAGATGGCGAGATTTCGGCTGAGGAATTTGCGGTGGTGATCAATTGAGTGCAGATGTGCTCTGTTAGTACGCAATAATTGCCTGATTTGACTGCGGGTGATCGTACGGACAGATATCCATGCATATCCATTGGCAACGATGCCCCTAAATAAAATAGATGATGATATTTTCAGATTTTGCAATGTGTGCAGCCGTACTTAGTGTCTCTGCTCTGACCTCTAGAGAATACCCTTTTCGTCTAAATTTATTTTTAATAAACTTATTCATAAATATAAGATATATTTTATATTTCGATACAAAATTAGTATGATGTTCCCTCTAGACTTCTAATAAATATCCACCTGTACTATATTTTTTCTACATGCATGCATTAAGAATATTGCTTAGTGATAATAATTATGAGCAATCTAGTCAATTTCAATGTATTTTTGGTCTATGTGCGAAAAAGAAATACGTCTTATAAATTTGAACAGAGGGAGTACTACCGTACTAAACTATTTCAATTTGTTACATGCAAATATTTTCCCATAAAAAAATACTCCACATTATTTTCTTTGACAAATTTCAGTATAATTTTTGGAGTACGAAGGAAAGTAACGGTGAAAGGATGTGCGTTAAAGACCTTGTCAAATGTCCGACATGACATCTGAGCATTTAGAACAGACTAAGCAGACAGCGAGTAATTAAGCGAGCATAGTTAAGTCCAAATGGAAGCTGACAAAACAGGCGATTAAGTGCGTTGCCTCTCTGCCCTACTTTTGAAGTCAAATACACTGCTCAAGCCGCCCAATTATTGACAGTTACACATGGAGAAGGCCCTCTCACGCCACGCGTAAGTAGGGGTGCAAACGGATCGGATACGGACGGATTTTGCTCATTTCGTATCCTATTCCGAATTTTTTCTCGGATATAGAATCGGATACGGACAGTGCCGGATTCGAATACGAATACGGATTACTTCGGTCGCGAATACGGAGCGAATACAGATCATTCCGGATACGGTTAGTCTCGATTACGAATAGTTAGTCGGATAATGTGTGAAAGCGAAACTATATATGTTGCATATTAAATACACAAAACTTTACTAGAACCTTGGAGACATATAAGTGTTTCAAATTCAATAATAGTTGCCTTCCTATATAAGAATAATATGCATTAAGTATAATTCCAATCAACATATGAACTTATATGATGTAGAATGTTTATGTTTATCGGATCATTATCGGATATCTATTGCACTCATTTACACTAATATTTTTCGGATATCTCGGAAATGCGGGTATGGATCGGATAAGGATCGGATACTTCTCTTTCCATATCTTACCCCATATTTTTTTCGGATAAGCAGATTCGAATCCGGATCGAATCCGGATATAACCGGATATCATTTTTTCGGATTCGAATCGGATTTTAAACGAATTCGGTCTTCGGTCGGTCGGGAATTATCCGCTCCGTTTGCACCCCTACGCGTAAGTAAGAACTGGTCTTTTACTAGTACTACTGAGCATGTATAAGGGCATCCGCAATGGTTAAAGATAATTGCTCTCTATAGTAAGATCCATGTCATCTATATACTATGCTATAGTAAACCCTTGCAATGGTGAATCTATATAGATGTCTATAGCTATTTTTAATTAATAGAGTGCTCTCTCTCTCTTTCTTCATTTAATAATAGACAATTTACAGGTCTATAGATAGCAGCGCTCTCTCTCTTCATTTAATTGCTTGCCACATAGGATAGATGCTGATATGGACTTCTTATAGATAGCTGACTAGACACCATTGCGGATGCCCTAATGATATAGACAACTGTTATCTATAACAAGCTAACATGTTATTTATAGACAGTGTTAGAGACAATCCATGCAATGGTATAGACAGCTCATTTATAAGTAGACAGCTTCTTCCTAGACACAACCTGTCTTGGTTCTCGTGTTAGAGTCGACTCTAGATTAAGAGACGGCTCAACTCTCTAGATGCACCCTCTCTTATCCACATTATTTTTTATCCTACATAGCATAGCTTAAAGACTGCTGATATGGACTATTGTACATGCTCTAATTGAGTTCGTAGCATGCAGCTGTCACTTGTTGTTAACAGGCGAGGCCGACACGTCGTTAGCAAATGACCGCCGTGAAATGTGAACTCGAGCGGTGAAGGACGGTAATTCGTGCGTGCATGAGCGCCTCTGTTTTTCGCCATGACTTCGACCGGGGTGCTGACCGGGGCTTCCTCACTTTGACCTGGCTCTGTCATTTTCCATTTTAAGTCATTTCCTCTCCTTGTCCCTCGCTCCCCTGTTCATGCACCTCTTGTCCTGCCTTGGAATGACTGTTCGTGGAATTCGGCTGCCTCGTGCAAAACTTCAATGGCAAATTGTGTTCTGCTTCGAGGTTCAACACTAAGTGCGTGGTTTATAGCTTGTACATGCGTGTGAACGCCTAGTTGAATTGAACTAACCGGACTAATTTTGGACTAATCCCTTCGAACAAAGCGAGAGCTAGAACTAGAAATATGTTCACACAAATATGGTAATTTAGCCACCGTAGAGGGGTGGGTATGCAAAAGTATACCGGACAGGGCGGACCTAATAGTATCATCGTCGAGCTCCTGCTCGTTTGCGATGCCCGCCCAAAAGGGGCTGCTCACAAAATTTTCCCTTCTTATAAAAAAAAGCGATCACAAGATTTACCCTCTCGTAATTTAATTTAATTTAACCAGACAAATTAAGGTTAACCGAGCTCCCGGGTCACGGTCACCTTCCTCTTTTTAGCCCCAGCAATGATGCCGTCCAGGAAGAAGAACCGAAAGGATGGTATTGTCAGCGCTGCATGCCAATGGCGCGGCGTCGCTGTTGGCCACCCTCACAACAGCATGGCAAGCTCAGCTTAAGCCTAATCAGCCAAAACATGTGGCTCTCCCCGCGCCAAGCACCACGCGGTTACGCGCGCCAAAGCCAAAGCCAATTTTTACATCTCCCTTTCGCGGACACGCCGGAGACGAATGAAAAGGCGGAAAGGAACGGCGCCCCCCGTCGGGTTGCTGCCACGGGGCTTCCAAGAGAGAGGGACTGACGGCCGCAACTAGACCGGCTTGAACTTTCAAGACTCAAATGAGACGAAGCCCCTTTCCTTCCTCACGTAGAGGGAGAGACTCAGAGAGACACAGAGAGAGAGAGAGAGATTACAGACACTGACTGGCTGGCACCTGATTACAGAGACACAGATGGTCCATTTTAGAACAGCAGGGCATCAGATTGTGAAGGCCAGAGCTTCACTCCACGCAGCAGTAGCAGCAATGTTTTCAGTCATATGTAATGAAGGGTAGATTCTTCCTCTCTGCCTCTCTCTTTTCTTCCAAGATTGACACTGCAACTCAAACGACGGCGAAAATGGTACGGTCCTGAAAGCCCTGCAACTGAGCCGGACTCCATGACAACATACGATGTTCAGAAGGAAGATGGTACTGCAGGTCACGTGAAGTTAGCCAGTTGGTTAAGAGCCAGAGCCAGCACTGCACTTGATCTGTTCAGCTGTTTCTAATAGTGCGGCTCGTATCAAATGCTAAGCGAGGACTAAGGACATCCGCTTGGCGCCGGCGTCCATACGTAACCATCAGTGTACGTAGTGGCCGCACCAATCAGAAATTCAGAGCAGTAACAGCACACGACTCTAGCTCCGCGTAAGTACGTTTCAGAGAGGGAATTTATTACTGGAAATCCAGATCGATCTGCACGAATGGATGAATGTTTCGATTCTTCACGTAAGTCGGGCAGTATTTAATTAATTACTTGGAAGAAGTCTATATAGCACGTAGACTTTGGTTGGAAGTCCATCCAACACTCTGAAAATAAGATATTTGACACCTAAATTTTCTAATCCGGTTTAAATGACAATGAGCGGGTGGTTTTGCCATGGCAAGTTAGGTTAATGATAAATGGAACCCACATATGCTTCGAGCTTCGAATCATGCTTGCATAACTATCGGCCCTTGTAACTCCATCCCTCCTATTTCGATTTGGAAGAAGTTCCTACGAACCACACCTGTCATTGACTTAAACTTGTCCAGTGTGTCATTCTACGTAGCAAAATTGCTCACTCATCATGCCATACGGGCAAATACCATTATACGAAACCTGGTTATGGTGTTATATGAACCGAAATATAAAGTTCGGAGGTCAAATGTATGATTTTATAGTTTAGGGTGCTGAATGGATTTTCAAATAAAGTTTAGAGTGTTATATGGACTTTTTCCTACTTACTTTTAACTGCGGTTGTTTGAGCCGGCGGGAAATGACGAGCGCTACTTCTACTTCAGCAATTGGATTGTTCGGAGTCAAAGACGAACAGCCGCGGCGGTGATCACTATCAAGTAACTAATTAATGACCCGTTGTAAGTACTGCAGGACTCGTTAAAAATAGATTAGGTGTTTTGGATTTGATTGTACGCAACGTTGCACAATTATTGGTGAATTTATATGTACTGTCCTCTGAAACCACCAATGACAACAGTTCTCCATGATACGAGAGCTGTATATAATGTGCAGTAATGGAAGTAGAAGAAATAAACGACATGAACGTGTAGGTCTTGATTGGTGGAACACGGGATTTGTTTTTTCTGATACGAGAATTGAACTGTTTTCCTGTAAAACTCACGCGTTCTAAACGGAGTTGTAACCATGTAAGGCGATTGGTTAAGAGATATTGGCTAAGAGATGTTGATATATACGAATGAAAAAGGCACACCACTAAGACAGTTCGACAGCATCCAGGATTAGGAATGACTCGCTGCAAGCATCTGGCATGACACTTCAATGACTCAACGAACGTGTTGACATGTTCCCCCACAACGATGCGGCTGTTCTTTTCTTTACCCTTTTGGATAGCTGCTTGTCCTTGAGGTTCTAGTCCGGTCTTTTCAGCACCTTGGATGACTCTTACAGGAAATAAAAGGTTGTGTTAGCTTGGACACTTGAACTGGTAATTCTGATGGGTTTCGGAAGTAATTCCAGAACTACAGATGCCTTTTAATTTGAGCCCACCGATTGGAAAATCACTTTGTGCAACGGGAGAAGCAACAGAGTTGCACACCAACACTGGCAGCTAACTCTTCTTACGTGAGAGTTTGGTCTCTCAACAGAGTGGCAACGTATTCCACGTTTGAAAGGGTTTAAGCTTTCGGTGACTTCATTCAAACACTCTTTAACATGTGAGATCATGTGATGAAAAATTGGTTGAATTGTGAAATTGGCATTGTATAGTGACTTTGATTATAGCATATGTGGTGCTTGTGCATGTGCCATGTTGAGATAATTATTATGCTGGTGATAGCATGATGGATTCTGCTTGATGCAATGCACTCGTGTGAGTGGTTGCATGGATTTACCTTGAGTCAAGTCGTGGACTTGTGCTCGTCTGTGATTTCTGTGTTTATTCATGTGCAGTGTTGCTCGAGGCTAACGTGGTCGATGACGGACCGGAACTAGGTTCATGGAGGAACCGAGGTTCGTGACTAGGTTCGAGGGAGAATCGAGGTCTTGGTGGTCAAGGATGTCATGCGGGACGTTCAACTAGAGAACATGCACATGGAGGTGGTTAGTCACGTAATTACAGCAGTGGGCTGTACATACGTGTAAGAGTTGTTTTTGGCCACGTTGGGTAAGTTGAGATAGATCTGAACTCTTTCCATGTTGGAAGTGGAGTTGTATTCTATCTCTGTGAGTTCTTTCTGTATAAATAGGGGAGGTGTCCCTGTTTATAGCAGAGGTTGAGCGTTCGAGTTTTGAAGGTTTGTACTCTTGTGTTGGAGTACTTTAGACAATGAAATAAAAATCAATCTTCCAGAGAGCTTCTTTTGCGGTTGTGATTTGCTTTTGGCCGACATAGTTGATCGATCACTTGAAGTTTTGTTCATCGCAGCAGCAGTCACGAAGTTCATCACGGAGTTCGGTTCTTTGCAAAAGTATCATCTTGCGAAGGTAATATCTTTTGATCCGTAGATCCGATCGGATTGATTCTTGTTGGGTTTGATTCGTAATTGAATCTAGTTTCTACAGTTAAAATTTTATATCAATCCAACGGTTAGATCTTTGGCAATTCGTGGTCGCCCAGATTGCTAACCTGGTCGCCAAACAGTAGATCGCTAATTGGTTCAGTCACCTTGCGAAGGTCATATCTTTTGATTCGTAGATCCGATCGAGTTGATTCTTTTTTTGTTCACTTCGGAATTGAGTCTAGTTTATACAGTTAAAATTTCACATCAATCCAACGGTTAGATCTTCTATAATTTGTGGTCGCCCAGATTGATGTCCTGCTCGCCCGACTGCTCGCGTGGTCGCCCGGATTTGGTCATCTTGCAAAGGACATAACTTTAGATCCGTAGATCCGATCGACCTGATTCTTTTTGTGTTAGATGCGGAATTAAGTCTAGTTTCTACAGTTCAAATTTCACATCAATCCAACGGCTGGATCTTCGGGAATTTCTATTTTAGTAGACGTATATCGGTCTGCTCGCCCAGACTGTGCGCGTGGTCGCCCAACTGTTCACGTGGTCGCCCAACCCGCTTTCGCCAAGTGTCTCTTCTCGCCCAGGTGCTTCTACCCGCTCGCCAAGTGTCTCTTGGTCGCCAGGTGCCCAAAACTGCCGCCTAAGTGTCTCTTGGTCGCCAGGTGCTTGAACCGATCGCTTAAGTGTGCTCTTGGTCGCCATATGCTCTCTTGGTCGCCTGAGACTTCTAAACTGGTCTTCCAACTTCGTGAACCGGTCTTCAAGCAATTTGAGTTTGAATTGGGGTGTTTCAAAAAGTTTAAGAATAAGAGTTTAGCTTCCGCGCAATCATTCACCCCCCCTCTGATTGACGCCATCCGATCCTACATAACAAGCCTCCGTGCATATAGAGCTCAACTTCTTGGCCAATTTGTTGACTGCCAAGGTCACCACTTGCCTATGAGCTCCACGGGGCAAACAATACTTTTCACATCATTGTCAACTAATCCTGCGATATATGACTAGAGTGAATGGTCAATTAAAGGTCCGTTTGTAACACATGAACTTTACAAGAAATTTCTAGGAAATTGTTCAATTTTAACAAAAAACTAGATAAATTATTCTTACGTTCCAAACAATAGACTTTGAGACTTTTTACCATCATTAAAAGGTACCTAAATTTATATTAAGATAATACCAATAGGTACCAAAAGTTAGTATCTGTACTTCTTAGTACTAGCTCAATGTAAATTTTGGTACCTCCCAAGGATAATAAAAATTCTATGAGATTTTTTACTATCTTTAAGAGGTACTATGAAGTACCATCAAATTACTCTTAAACTCTTGGTACGTCTTGATACCTCTATCTTTTAAACTTTAGTGGTACCATGAGGTAACACCAAAAGGTACCATGAGTACCACCAGATTACCCCTAAACTCTTGTACCTCTTGTTACCTTCACCCCTAAAATTTTTTGTAACTCATCTCAAAGTATATTTTGGTATCTTCCAAAAATGGTAAAATGTCTACTTTTAGACTCTTGGCACCTCCACCTTTTAATTTTTTGTGCCTATCAATGCTAACTCAATAGATAGCTTAGTACTTCCTTTGTTTATTCTTTACAAAGTGTCAATGTATTTCAAGATTCTAATCTTGTAAAATTTAACTAAATTAGACCAACAATATATAAATTATATGACATAAAAACGATACCGTTAGATTCGTATTTGAAAGCACTTTCATATAGTTATGATTTTGTAGCTACGAACAAGGTATTACAAAATAAATTTACAGTCAAGGTTTAACTTTAAAGATCACGCTAAGTCAAACCATGCTTTATAAAAATCAATGGATAAAGTACTTTCTAAGATAGTAAAAAGTCTCCAGATATAACCTTAACCAGCTGGCGCAGTTTTGCTCGAGGCGTGGCTTCAAGGCCGGCCCAAAGGGGTGCAAGGTCCACGTGCCACCAGCTCGGCGATTCCATCGTTCGTTGCTTACGGGACGCATCCATGATGCGAAACGAAGCCGAAGCTTTTCCTTTGCGGTACGCATCGTCTCGTCTCCCCCTTTGCCAGCGATGTTAGCTCCAACCACCGTGTCTTCACACAACATGTTTCTGCAGTAGCTCACTAGCCGCTCTGAGCCTACGCTGCTGTGCTGTTAACGTCTCTTTCTCTGAATTCTGACCGAGAAATGGCAAAACCTTGTTCTGCAATTGTAATACATAGTTGGCTAAGTTGGGTGGTAGATATAATCTTCTACTATCTAAAATGAAGAGTCGCGTCATTTACTGTGAAACTCATGCGTTCCAAACGTACTATAGGTTGCGCGGGTCAAAGACGTCAGACCAAATTCTACTTTGGCATTGCTGTGGACTGTGGTGGGCAGTAACTGAACTACTCCTCCCCCGGTTGCACGCAACAAAACCGCGTTTATTTTTACATTGGAATCGTTTATCAACTGGGGCATCATAGGAGGAGGAAGAGGGGTAGGAGAAGATTGAGAAAAGGTAGTTGTTAGGTAGAGAATTGACAAAGCTCTGCCTGGATGCACAACACAAGACAAGTGACAGCCTGCAAGTCCATGGGAGAAATAGGAGGAATTTTTGTCACACAGCGACTCTCGTTCGTGTGGTCCTTGATCCCAAATTTAGGGGCCGTTTGTTTTTACCGTGGATTCTGGTCTTAAAAGCTAAATAAAAAACACACAATCCGATTCTAGTAATTGATTCTTATAATCCAGCCTACCATATGCACTAAAATCCACAATTCACTTCATGCGTGCTTCTGTGGATTTTGAGAAATACAAATATGAGAATGTTACTGAAAGTTCTAAGTAATTACCCACCAAATACCAACCTATAATCCAAAATCCAAAATCAGCTTCACAAAAACTATAATGTAGAATCATTTTTTAAAAACTACAATCTAGAATCATCTTTTAAAGAATCCAAATCCAAAGTAAAAATAAAGAGGCGCTTAGGGGCCTACATCGCATGACCACGGAGGATTTGCTAGCGGGCAAACCAGTTTTCAAGAGTCCTCCAATCGTACAAGGAGTCTAGGAGAAGCCCGAAAGTCCAGACTCGAGAGCAAGCTTTAAGAGGATGCCTTTTGGATTGGAGGATTAGCAAAGGAATTTTGGAGGATTTGTTTCGTTTCGTGCAAAATTAATTGTGTTCCAAACAAGCTTAGTTAGGGGGGCACAACTTCAACATGCTGACCGCGTGAATGCGTCGCCAACCGTAGGGATAGTCTAGCGGTGTGGCAACTTATCTCTCTGGCTAATGATCAAAGTTCAACTCCTACCAACCATAGGTGATTGGGTGGGTTATTTGTGAGAATTTTCCACTCTGGTTTTCTAGGAAAAACCAGGATTTGAAGATGTGACCTATGGTTTGTGAGCTTTAAAGGGGCTGTTTGGTTGCCGTCTCGCATGAACCTGCACCACCCCAGCCTAGCTCGAGAAACGGTCATGGAGCTCATTTTCCACGAGCCTGGCTGCGAGTGCTTTATGCATCGTGCTGGTTTGGCTCTGCACCATACGCAGGCAACCAAACAATCATCTTGCATGTATGGGTGCAGACTTACGCAATACAACGAGCAACCAAACGCTGGTTCCATGGCTCCCGCGAGTCTGGCTGTGTGGAACCAGGCAACCAAACAGCCCCAAAATGATTGCACTAGTCAGTTGTTCTCACCACATCGGAAAAAAATGCTGACAGCGCCAACAAACTAGGGTCTTGTTTGTTTGGGCTTTTTCACCAGCTAAAAAGTCAAAGTCCAAACAAATAGATGATTTTTTACCTGGGTTTTTTCTTTCTTTCAAAAAAGCATAAGCCTTTATATAACTAAAAGGTAAAAGCTACAGGAGAGATACTATTTTGTTTATTGAGGATTGGTTTTAGACTAATACTACTATATTTAGGGTAAAAATATCCACCTCTACCATGTATAAAAGCTGATTGCTTTTGAGCTGTTTAAGTCCAAAAGTTAGTTTTAAGCTATATGCCAAAAAGCCTAAACCTAAATAAACAGGATCTAGGATGTTGAAGTTGGGGCATGCTGACTGCGTTGACAAATCTATGATGAAATCCTCTTGCCGGGAAAATACCTGCTCCTGCAATATTTCTAGGAAATATCCTATGCAACCATCCGCCAAATTTGAAGCCCAATCTTAAGCTAGCGAAAGTCAGCGGCTTACAATTACCGCTTGGGCAGCATATTTCTTATATGAAGATTTTGTTTTAAATGTTTCAAATGATCTACCAGAGTCAGGGTGGGTGCTCAGTGAACTTTATTGTCACAAGGAAGGAGAAAGCTGAACAATGTGAGCCTAGATGAGCCTCAAAGATTGGGCCCTGGTTGAAACATGTAATAGCCCAGTTGTCAATGTTGCATTTGCAGAGCACAAGTGATCTTAGATCATGAAGAACGTAGCAATGAATATATGGAGATGATACGAGCACAGCAACTGCAGTCGGCCCAGACCAGGCAGGAGAGGCAGAGTAGTCAGAAAAGCAGTTTCGTAGGATCTGAACGAACCTGCACTCGGAGTCGGAGATACGTTGTTGGAGGCCTTGGAGCCTTCACGAGTGACCACAGTCAGGCCATACTCCAGGCAACAGCATGCTACTGAAAATAACACTGCAAAATTTTTGCAGGTTAACTATTTGCTTTTGGAGAGCACATCGCATACAGCATCGTAGTTCATATGTTAATTTAGCAGCAGGTTTTTCTTCGACAATCAGTACAGACGGGAAAAAACTGGGAGAACACAGAGCAGCAACCCTCAAATAAGACTAGAAGAGATAATATGTTGGCACAAAAAAAAAAAAAACTCTAGATTGGTAGACATTTGACATTAGAGACAAGATTAAGTAGAGTACTAGGATATAGCTTAAACTAATTTATTTGGAAAGGGAAGTCCGGTGACTCTGGTCCATTTTTCCATTTTAAACCCTCAACTTCAGACATGCCTAAATAAAAATAAGTGGTTTTTAAGGCTTCTGCAATCAGAGTTGAGGCCACAAAGTGGACCTTATGAACTAAACTTAGTAAAATATGCTGCCGTCCCCTTTAGGTATATCTCCATTTTTACAGATGGTAGGAGTCACAGCAGATAAAGTTTTTTGCAACGGCGGAAAGGAACAAGAATGAGTGGATTTCCTCCATGGGTGTTGTGCTTACACCAATTCACAATTCTAAATAGGGTATGGGAAAAGGTTACAAATCTCCAATCCACTACCAATGGATTACCATTCTTACCTGAATTCACACATTTCGAGGAGAATCCATCGAGGTTAGCATACAGGTCTCAAAGAATGCAGCCGAACAGTTATTTCAGTCAGACTAACGCAGCTTTAGTCAAAAGGTTTCTCTCGTCAGTCGTCACCCAGCCTCCATCCACGAGGATCATACATGGGTGGCTTAAATAGAAGATTCCACAACAAAAGCCACAGTATTCGTTTTTAGCTTTGTTCCTCAGCAGATTCTTCTATCAGCAACTGCTACAAAAGGCAATTTCCAAACGCCAAGTCAATCTGGCAACTTTTGCATTGGACTATGATAGATTAATCTTGCCAATAAACTTAATAAATACACCACTGAGCTTTGCTCAAAAGTTGGAACATTTGCAATCACAGAATGAAGCACTGAATATAGAAAAACATCATGTGGAAACATGAAAGTAGAAAATGGGATGTTAAAAAAAGGTATAAAACGATCAAAGCCCACATATACAAACACAGGATCTTGAAACCAAAATTCAAGAAGGAAAAAACAAAATCTCACTTAGATGTGCACATGCCAATTTCTAAATAACCACTGATTAAATAATAAAATAGGTTGACAACAATTGGCATGAACACCATCTACTAATCAGAAATATGCTGCGCACATATGTTGTACAAAGCTGTGGCCAAATATGCATCCCACTCCAGCATACTTCATAAAATCGAATAGATGTAGCTGAAGACAGTTATAGTTGAGTTGCTCAGACATTTTATGCTTGTATCTATCACTAGCTTCCCACAATTTTTTTCAATAAGTTTAGCTTAAGAAAAGGAACATGTGCTGCAAGTTGTCAAGTTGATATTGCCAACATATACCTAGAAGGAAAAAGTCCACACAACACCATAAACTTTGCTCGAAAGTCTGTTCAGTTATGAAACCAGACATTTGACACCCACCACCACCCCCGCGCACATGGAACTTTGCAATCCGGTTCAAATAACACACTAATCCAGTTTCATGCAGTGGTATTGCCTACGTGGCATGATGAGTGCGCAGTTTTGCCACGTAGGATGTAAGCTGGACAAGTTTAAATCAATGACTGGTGAGGCTCACATGGGTTTCCCTTCTGAATCGAAATAGATAGGGAGGCAACTACATGAGCCAACAACCATAGAAGCATGATTGCGAGCTTGGAGGGAAGAAGCCTATATGGACCCTACCTGTTATTGACCTAACTTAGCTAGCGTGTTATTCTGTATGACAAAACCGCCCACTCATTGCGCCACACAGGCAGCACCATTATATGAAACTAGCTCAATGTGTTATTTAAACTGGATTGCAAAGGTTTTTTTTTGGGGGATGTCTGATTCCATAGTTTGGGGGTGACGAATGGACTTTCGGCCAAAGTTCAGAGTGTTATATGGACCTCTTCCTAACTAGAAATGGAAATGCAGCTGCAGTGTCCAGCACATTCTGCATGAATCCCTCTGACAAGCATTATTACAACTAAATAGTAGAATAGCTCCTAAAGATTTTTTTTCACAAAATGTTCTGGAAACAGAAATATACTAGTTGATCAGTCACATAAACCAATGATAATTTTTTTAGAATACTGCATAGATTAGAAAACTGGATTGAATCATGCGAAGCAAGCATATTTTTTTCACAGTGACTCAGCCTTCGTAACATACTGAAGCCTAAAAAGTCTACCAGCCTATTTTAAGATAAAAAAGCCTAGAATTATAAAAGTCAGGTTGTTATTCTATGCACAGAAGTGCCCACTTATGTCTTGTTATTCAACGGACAGAAGTGCCCTCTTATGTCATATCTCCAACCTGCTTTTTTCACTTTCCAACAACACGCATGTCTACATATATTGCTCTGAATTCCTTTTGTTTCGAAAAAAAAGAAAACTAGCAACAATTCGACAGAGCTCCAAGGTTTAAGCAAAGTTGAAATTTTATCCTTTTATGAAAAGGATGATACAATTTACATACCCTCAAAGAAACTTTGGTTCCTACTTCCTACAAAACAAGCATAATGTATCATTGGCAAAGGAAAACTTTTGGAAATGGACCAAGAAATGGTATGTCTTGCTCAAATTAATTGCAACCCTCATGATCAAAGATAATAGGACTAACAATTGTATGGAATGAAAATCTTTGTGAATAAGTAGTAAAAACAGCAGTAGCATCTTCTTAGACATCCAAAAAAAAAAATCAAAATGATGGAATTCTATAATTCATTATCATCAAGTCCTTTGCCTGTTAGCTCACCTACTGTCATAGAACAAGCTAAGGATGAAAGAACTCCTCTTGTATCCATATGAAAAGGCAATAAAAATGCAACTGTCTGAGTACAATTGTGAAAGTGTCACATGCAACACAGAACATTAAGAATACCATGATAAGCATTAGTGCACATGAAGTTAATCAGAGTAATTAGGATGCACATAAGCTTGAGGCTGTTTTCATGTAACATTTAGCAATCTTAACTATGTTGGGAACCTACAGATTGAATTTTGAAGATGTTAAATGTATCAGCACATGCATGATGATAGCTCAATTTATCTATTCATTGCATTCGACGAAATGTAGGCAAAAGGGTGAAGAAATATTAATAAGCATGAGCTGCACACAGGATAGATCAACATTGATCGAGCAAGATATGATACTAGCACGAGAAACCGTCCTAATTTTATCCTGAAGTGCCTTAGAAATTAGCAAAAAAGGGAATTTCCACGATTAACACTAATAATCTATTTTCCAATGTAATTACTCAGAGAAGATACAGAAACTACCTTCAACAACTACCAAGTATAGCAAGCAATCAATTACTGCCAAGTGCTTGGGGCAGAAAAAGAGTCCCCGGAACACTTGATTCAAAGAATGTAGGATTGTAACAACATCTTCCAAGGTATCATCTGGACAGAAATATACATCTCTGTTTTCCATTAATCATAGAGAATCAGAAGCTGAGCCAAACATCCCACGTCCACATTGCCGAACAAACATAAACAGAGTACCATTAATAGATCCTTTCACTGCACTGCATAACCTTCTTGGTGCCTACACCAGCAGAATGGTAATTAGCAAATGTAAAGGTTAAAAGAGGAAAGGGAATATTGCTAGGAATGTTAGAACAAACCAGATGCCATTGTTTGCTTAATGGGGACGCAGAAACTTGGATCTCGTCTATGTCAGGTAAAGGGGGTGACCTGAAGCAAAACACCTTCCTTTTGAGGTCATCCCGACCACTTGATCGTATATACGAGCCTCTAGTTATGTTTCCATCCTTCCAAACATCCTTCAAGAAAAATAAGACTGGCTTCTTGCACAAAAACTTCTGAATATCCTTAGTGTCAAAATCGAATTCACTTCTATGACTCATCCTATTATAAGCAATGTAAGTCCGCTCAGATTGCTCCAATTCACGAGGCAGAAGAACATTGGGGTACACTTGAACAACATAACCCAAAGAGATAGCAAATGTAAGCTTCTGCATTTTATCATAAAAAATTGAGCGCTGCAAGAAGCTCATGGGTTCCATTTTCATAGCCTTTGTAAAGAGCTCCAAACTCTCAAGAGAGCTCAGTCCAGGATATATGGGATCCACAAGCTCCACATGGTGGATACTGATGAAAGGAGCAATTGGATGAGCAGCCAATATACCATGGGCGTTGCCTCTGATATCCCACTGGTATATGACACCAGGGGGGAAACAACATTAGGAGGATGTAAGTACAAGGTTAGATGGGTGTATCAAAATCCATACTCAATTAATCAACAAAAAAATCAATCTGGTTTTTTTTTCAGGAAGTTTGCAGAAGGGAACAACTTTTGCTAAGCAGTTTTCAAACACATGCACTGCCTATTTGACAGAGAGAGAGAGAGAGACATACAGAGATAGTACTGTAAAACGACCAAGCAAAGCCTAGCAAAAATGTACAATGTTCAGAACAGAACCCAAAGGAAAGTAACATTCAAGACCTACCAAACTTCTTTTCACTATCATAAACACTCTGGCAAGACCCTACTTTTGTTCATGCATTACAATCAGCGAGACAGCAGCCCAGCTAAGATGGCACAACAGTACAAAAGATCAACTTTCTCTCTGTCATTGCGAATCAAGCGTGATACAAACAGTAAAGTTCCAAACAATGCATCAGGATCTAAAACAAGCTCTACATTGGGGCTAATTCATCAGCAATCCCCATATTTTTGTGCGAACATAGAGAGCATGCTGCTTCGCACTAGTTCATGCATGGATTTTTTTTTTTGGGGCGTCGCTGAGAACTAATCTATAAACAGATTCTACATTGAACGACAGGCTAAGCCTCCAGTTGCTCGATAAGACTAACTATTTCATAAGATTCCTCAGCAAGATAGGCGCTGTAAACAACAACTTTTTGATTAAATGCCCGCAAAAAAAAATGAAGAATAAGCTCAATACCTGATGGAATCCATACTCGCGGGAGAGGGGCACGCCGAGCTCCGTAATGCAAGCATGGAGGCGGTCGTCGCTTCCATACAGCCTGGGGTACCTCTCGATGCACACGTCGAGTGTCCTCGCAAGCGCGGCGGCGAGGGGGAAGCTGAGCGCGACGCCGCCGCCTCCGAACGCCATGCTGTGGCTGAAGTACGTGTTCGCCGAGTGGCTCTCCGACGGCGCCCCGACGTACACCATCTCTCTCCAGTCATACTTGCCAAGCACGGCCACCAGGTTGTCCGCGGACAGGACGGTGTCGTCGTCCACGAGCACGACCCACCGCGCTCCCCCACCGCCCACGAGCCGCACGGCCTCGGCGGCGATGCGCGCGATCCGGAGGCCGGAGGGGTGGCCCGTGGGGTTGGTGTACCGGAACCGCGAGGTGTCCTCCGACACCCGGATCGGCGGCAGGGAGCCCTCTCCGGGGGCGCTAGGCCCCGGCGCAGCGGGGGCGCCCGCGTCGAGCCAGACGTGGCCCCGCATGGAGGACGGGTCCCACCACAGGCGGACGTACTCGCGGCGGCGCGGCCAGAGGTGCGCCGAGCCCGCGATTCCGAAGACGATGTGGCCGAGCGCGAGCGGGGAGAACGCGTCGTTGGCGGCGAGCGCCTGAACCGCCGCGTCCGCCGCCGCATCTGACAGCGCGGGGCTCGCGACGGGGGCCTGGGCCGGGGACAGGACGAGGAGGAGCCAGAGCGCGGTGGCGAGGAGGAGGGAGAGCAGCGCGAGGAGCGCGGTGGCGAGTGGGCAGTGGCGCGGCGGGAGGATAGCGAACAGGAGCGGCGGCGGCGGAGGCGGCGAGGCGTGGTGGGGCTTGGACATTGGGCACGGGGGACGACGCCGCCGCCGGTGGCGACGGACATTGGGGGGTGGCGGGACGTGGCGATGTTTTAGGGATGGACGGTGCGAGACAGGTGGGTGGCTCACCTGCGGTTGTAATAGCACAGCCACAGCATTCGAATTATATATTTTTCCCCTTATTTTTTTTTAATAATTCCTTTGAATCTATGTTCGTGTGGGGTCTTCTAACTAATTTTCAGGTGGTTTCATTTGAATTTGAATTTGGAATCGCGGTGTTATTAACTAAGAGTGTAATTAAATAAGGGATTAAGATTT
This sequence comes from Guadua angustifolia, assembly GCA_036346375.1. Lineage (NCBI taxonomy): Eukaryota > Viridiplantae > Streptophyta > Magnoliopsida > Poales > Poaceae > Guadua > Guadua angustifolia. Next base: position 34,621,830 of record CM070519.1, read on the forward strand.
AGAACGTGCACGTGGAGGATGGCTTCAGTGTTCGGTGATAGACTACGATTCTACGAATTTTTGACTTATAGTGTGGGTGTGGCCTTGTAGGTGTTTGTATGCTTCAGAAAAGAATATCTTGGTGTAGTGAGCTGTAAGCTAGGATGGTGAGATTGTGCCATGTGTCTAGACATTGTGATTAGAAGAATTTTTTAGGGACCTATGTGGAATATATTCTCTAATCTATCTCATCAACCATTGTTCCAATGTCGTGGAAATTTGGTTATTGCAACGTGACGTGGCGCTAAACAACAGAGGTGTTGGTTGTTTTGAATTTACAGCAAGTACTTAAAATCACTGAGAATTACTTGTCAAGCAACTTAAGGCTGCAATTGGATTCTCACTGATCGTAAAATGACAAGCAGTCACTGGGTATACAGGGAACTAATATTACCTATCTAATAGCAGTAGGAATTCGGAACCTCTTAGAGCCCTATGTCAATGTTCTTGTGGAAAAGATCCATGTGAATTATAAAATTACAACGAGATCCAGACCGAACCAGTGGCAATCGGCCGATACCTATGTATCCGTGGATGGAATCCAAAGCCCCTTAGAGCCCTATGTCACTATTCTTATAGGGAAGATCCCTGTGAATTATGAAGTTTCAATGAGACCTAAACCGAACAAGTGGCAATCGACCGATACCTATGTAACGACGGAAGGAATCCGAAGCCCCTCAGAGCTCCGTGTCACTATTCTTATAGGAAGATCCCTACGAATTATGAAATTGCAACGAGACTCGGACTAAACCAATGGCAACGTCCGATACCTATGTAATAGCAAAAGGAATTCAAAGCCCCTCAGAGCCCCATGTCATTGTTCTTACAAAAAGACCCTCACGAATTATGAAATTACAATGAGATCCGGACTGAATCCGCGGCCGCGGCAATGGGCAGGGCGAAGGTTCTTGTGTTTGCCTCTTTTGCAAAAAAATTCCTCTTGTTTTCTCAACATTATTTTTGGGTCCTACACACTTGTGATCGTCCACTCCAATCTAGTGCACAATGTCGATCCCAGTTCCCACCGTTCGCCTAATCGCCTATGTGTGCCACGAGGGCCACATGAAAAACCCTAGCCTCGAGCGCCGCACGTCCTCGCCCCTCGCAGAAACCCAACTTCTCGGCTCCTTCGCTCACCCCACGTCGTGTGGCCACCGTCTGGCGTGCCGCCTGCTAGCCGTTTCCTACCAGCGCGACGACGGTGGTCAACATCAGTCCCTGCCTCCCTCCTTCCCCACTTGACAGGCCCGTTGAGAAATCCGAACGAGCGACTGAATCCACATGCAACAAATACTCGAGACTTCAGGAAAATACCCAGATACAAACTCCAGAAGAACTAAAGTTAAACTAAGAAGAGTTAAAGTAACCAAATGTTTGATATCTCTATTTCCCCAAAGTCCCTATGTTTTACACTCGATACATTCACTTTCACCCGGATGAAACATATGCAGTAAACATAACAAACTCAGTAATAAAAGACAACAGTCAAAAAGAAGTTCCAACTACTTTGTCGGTATTCACTGTTAAAGGTAATAAGCTCTCAGCTAGCCATTGCCGAATGCGATCAAATCAGGACCATCGATTCCCACTTAAGTGAAAACGTCGAACCGGTATGGTTGATGCTGTCTTTGCACTGTTCTTCTTCAACCTCCCGTGTTTCTGACAAATTCCCCTTCCTGAAGATTGATCTTGCCCTCAAGGTCGAAACTCTGGAAAAGTATGCTGGATAAAATTTGCATCTTCCCAAGTTTCATCATCTTTTGATAAATTCAGCCATTGAATGAGCCATTGAGTTACTGCTATACCCTTCCGAGGTACTATTCAACTATCCAGGATGGCGATGGGTTCAGTCTTGATTCGTCCTTGTGCATCAACTAAAGGTAATCCAGGCAATCGAACAGCATGGCTACCAACATGTTTCTTCAGTTGGCTGATGTGGAAAACAAGATGAATGCCAACATCCGAGGGTAATTGCAACTTATATGCGACATAATCGATTTTACTCAATACCCTAAAGGGCCATGTGAGCCACCCCGTGCAAGGACTGGTTAAGTTCCTGGTCGATTTTACTCCGAAGCGTCACACTTGCAACATGGGTTCAACATGATCAAGCACAACTTGCCTTGGTTAAGTTCCTGGTCATGTTCTGGAAATTGATCTTGAAGTGCCAAATCTTCCTCCGAAGCATCACACAATTCAACATCTACGTGAAATGAAGAAGTAAAGCAAATAAACACCCAAAATAGAGAACAAATGAACTCCAAAAATCAAACAAAAGCTACCACTGGATAGATCTCAATTTTTCAAATTTTTAGAAATTTGAATCACCTCAATCAGAGTTCGTATGAGGGAGAACGAGCTCTCGGAAGATCCAAATTCCTAAAAATCAGAAAATTGGAAAAACAAATATTATCCGAATTATTTTTATAAAAGAAAAACTGATTTATTGCGTCATACTGACATCATCCTCGGACCTGAACCAATCGACCACTAACATGCGTCCTTGCACTGTGCCGTGGACTCGGTGCATCGCACGGTGGGTTCACCGTGCACCGGCTGACGCCAGAAACAACGTCACGTGCCATGCGTCAACGCCTGATTGGCTGACTCGAGACGCGATCTGGTTCACCCGTCACGATCTAATGGTCACCAATCAATCTACTACGCGGCACAATTCGAAGCACTCATATGCAATCAAACGGTGATCCTTACCCGAGCGGTTTACTGATGACCTAACCGACGTGGCTCGATCGTGACCACACATCTACAATCGGACGACCACGATTAATCGACGCTTGCGCTACTCACCGGACTGACGTGGCTTGATCCGATGCACTCGAGGAAGATCCGACGGTTGACGATGTTCGGCTTCGGCGATGGTGTTGCAGCGGCGCTGGTTCACCGGGGTTGAAGAAGATGACGAGCCCAACGGCGCTGCGGCGACACTCCGACGACATGGGACGGCGGAACCGGTACAACGCAATGAGGTGAGTTTGGATCTGGGCGCGGAACGGTGGAACGGGCTTCCGGCGGTGGTGAAACTCGGTGGAACACGTCTAGGACTCCGGCGAGGTCGCACGAGCTCTTGGGTGCACTTTGGGTGACGGCGCTACAGAGAAAAGACGCGGCTGGCTCTGGCGAACCTCGGGTGCCCCGCCCCCTATTTATAGCCTCGGCAAATGCGCGGAATCCGGAACCCTAATGGCATATGGCGGCGGCAGCAGCGTATCCGCGGCGGACTCAGAGTCCTCGCCCGAGACGACGACGGACAGCCGTCCACGCAGCACGATCTACGGTCGCGATGCATTTCATCCCAGCCGGACACACGGCGGATCGCAACGGCCCGGATTCGACAGAATCCGAACGGCCACGACGCATCCGGACCGCAGACTCAAATCAACGGCTGAGATTTACTAATGGCGTTTACTGTAGTTGATAATCCCGAGCGCCCATCCATGATCCAACGGCTGGAACTTCTAGGGTTCTGATCCAACGCGGCAAACGACGCCCGACCGATGCTGATCCAACGGCGGCACGCGATTAGGGTTTGGCGATGGCGCGGCTTGCTGTGGTGCGATCGATTGCAATCCAACGGCTGCGGCGCATGCTTCTAGAAACCAGGCCGATCGGGCCGATTAGCCGAGCGGGTGGGCGACGACAATGGCTTTAGCGCCAAGACAAGATCGATTTTGGGCTTTTTCTTTTAAAATAAATACTTAAAATACTTTTGATTTAATTAACCAACTAAAAACACCAAGAAAAATATCAAAAATATTTTGAGACATTTTGGACTCAAATAAAATATTTTTAGCAAAACTTTATTTTAAATTTATCTACATATAATTAGTTTTTGGCAAAAGGTTAATATACTTATTTTAAAACAATTCAATTAGACTCCAGAAAAATCTAGAAAATTCCAAAATCACACAAATAGCAATAAAACACTATTAACTAATTTAGAAGAGCAAAATTTGGGATGTTACAGCTGAGGTGTGAAAAGATTTTAGCAGCACATTCCTCAGATCAGTTGTGCTTCCCACCATGATCCGACCTTTGTATTTGATTAAACCAACTTCACTGCTATATTTACTTTGAGGTTCTCGATTGCTTTGCAAATCTTCTTGAATTTTTGCCACCAGATCATCCTGCTCATAGCTAGCTTGAATATCCTTTACCCATTCTGGAATGACATAGGCAATTGCATGACAGGTTGCAGATTCTTCAGTCTGGTGCTCAATTCTCGATAATGCATTGGCTGCTAGGTTTTCCTTTCCTTTCTTGTACTCAATAATGAAATCAAATTCCAATAACTTGAGCATTAATTTATGTTGAATCTCTTCTACCAGTTTTTGTGAGGTAATAAACTTCAAGCTTCTTTGGTTTGTCTTGATGATCACCTTGTTACCTAGAAAATATTGCCGCCATTTCTTTATAAATGGACTTAGCCATTGCTCTTGGCCCTAAAGTTTTGCTAAAGTAAGCAATGGGCCGACCTCCCTGCATTAGAACTGCTCCAATTCCAGTTCCACTTGCGTCTGTTTCTAGCTAAAATGGTTGACTAAAGTCTAGTAAAGTCAGGACAGGGCAAGAAGTCATAATATGCTTGAGTTGTTTAAAAACTGCAGTATGCTCAAAAACCCAGTTGAAGTTATCTTTTTTCAGCAAATCAAACAGAGGTCTGCAAATCTTTCTATAATCTTTAATGAATGGCTTGTAATAACCTGTGAGGCCTAAGAACCCCCTCAATTTTGATACTGAGTTTGGTCGAGGCCAATTAATTATGTTAGACACTTTCTTGGGGTCGGTGGAAACTCTTGATGAGTTGATAATATGGCCCAGGTAATCAATATTGCTTACACCAAAAGTACACTTGGTTCTTTTGGCTGCTAAATGGTTGCCTCTTGTGGGCACCCGAAAATATGAATCGATCCTCACACGTGCGTTGGACTTAGAGGTGACACCCATACTCCACTTAAGTGTATGCTCACTACCACCCAAAAGTCCCGTGCACGGAGTATTGACTAAATGGCCCTCACCCAAACAAATATGAGCCACATAGTCGCACTGTACACACTTACGCGTCCATGAGAGTTTCGATTCCATTCCGAACAACCATACCGGGATCGAGACCAACTCATCCAAGCATAGCACTCGCCATCCGTCTCAGGACCTTGGTATCGCCCACACTCTCCAAGGGGAGCACGAGCAATAGCCAAAGAACGACGGTCGCATGAGTTTATGCATTGATGGTTGATGACAATTCCAGGTACTTGGATATGTGTCTAGTGCTAGTTCCCAAGATCAACGCCTAGCACTCACATATCACGCATTCGAGATGTATCGCAACACATACACACGAATCTAAGTAGTTGGAACAGCATAAACACAAACTACAACTATTACAACTACTTACTATTACAAGTAGTGGCCGACCGGCCAAATATTACATGCCCAAAAGTAAATTGCAGCGGAAATTAAACATATACCAAAAGTAGGACAACGGTATGCCCATCCATAAAACCCAAAGGCAACCGACTTGGAAAAGCCCAAGTTCATCCATCAACATCATTGTCGGACCCCGGAGTAAAGTACGTGTTGTCAGGGCGTTCTTCCATACCGTCGTCTATATTGTTTGGATTAAGCAACCGTGAGTACACGTATGTACTCGCAAGACTTTAGTGTATGGAAATACAGTAAATGCATGGCTAGAAAAAGGAAACAAGCTTCTACACTAGTCTCATTTTCAGCATAAGGCAGATTTTGTTTGCAAGTAAAAGATTCATAAAACGGTAACGAATTTGTAAAGAGCATTTAATATTAAGCTAAATAACAGTAAGTAGAGTTCATAGATGACATTTCACAACCCTCCTTGGCTGTGATCAATAAGTAAAAACAGCCACCATTGGCTTCCCAATTCACCAACCCATTCCAACACCATTTCCAAAAGCTTTAGCAAAAACAAAGACTATACTTGACATTATTTTTCCAAGTTGCTCATGACCGCGAGCACGGCTAATTAATTAGATTTTAATCTCTGCAGAGAGTGTACACTTTACCCACATGACACATTCTAGCAATCATGTCAACCATACCTCGCGATACACATCGTACCCGATTTGCTAGACTGTGACGAAACCGTTCAACTAGTTAAAGCTTAATCTTGCACCCGCCCCGATGATGTTAAACCCTTGTCACAGTCCGGAGATCCTGAACCACGATGGTGCCCCCATCAGGAGCTCTCCCCATGACAAGGCATGCACCGTTGTATTGGAATGCTTGGGCCCCAACACCTCGGTGAAGGGAGCACCTACGAGCAGCACCGTTCCTCGATGTGCCCTTACTGCTCCGGCCTCCCAAGATGCAAGATTAAATTTCAACTAATCTAATGAGTTTAGGCTATCCCATACTAGCACATGTGGTTGCACCAAAACACTTAGGTGATAGCATCAAGTTCGATCCTTAATTGATCCAAGCGAGAATCTCCCCCTAACTACGCGTGAGGTCCTTTTCACGCTTCAAGTTAAGTAATAACTCGCTTGTGTCTAAATCATAAGTTTTGAGTTGGATTTCTACCAAAATACATGGAAACCATACCTCGGTTCCACACAATCAAACAAAGTTGCTCAAGCTAGTTTGAAATGTATCCCATCATTTAAAAGTTGATCTAATAAGCATATCTAAGCAGGTGCATAAGGTATTTCGTAAGTATTACCCAAGTGACACTGAATAATGTCTAGACCAATACTAGGCTACAATGGCAGTTAATCAAATGACAAGGTAATGGAAGTGCATACAATTGGATTTCACTACCATCACCCACAATATAGCAAGTTTAAAACATACACGCATGCATTATAGTTTGATAAAGCAAAATAACATTGAAAATATGGGATCAAAATGGTCAAAGGAGGGTGCTTGCCTGGTTGCTCTTCTTCGGGAATGTAATCCGGATCGTAGTCAATGTCGTTGTCAATCGGATCCGAAATATCGTCATCTACGCGTCGAATAATAAGAACTGGAACAAAAGCAAACAACATCGAATCAAATGGGGCAAAAAGAAATCAGATAGAATTACCAAATTAAATCTTACCGAGAAGAACATGGTGAATTTTGGGTTCTCAAATTATCACTTGTATAAAAATTTCATTAGTATTTAGTTTATGTGAGGCTTTTAGCATGAGTGTGTTACCTTCATTTATTGATTACATGAAACTATAGTTATGAACACACATAATGTTGTTTACGAATTCAAGAGGCTATATTTACGTGTTTTAGTATTTATAATTTTGAATTCAAGATGCAAAAATTGTTTGGATTGATAAAAGTAAAACATTCACTAAAGGTTTTGCTTGAATAGTTCTTAACTTTAAGTGTTCATGCATGGGAGCAATTTCTACAAGTTAGATCTGAAATTTAAAGTTATTTGCTGTTACTATATGGTCATAGGATGATTCTTGCGTTGCGGCAACCTTGGACGAAGACTTCTACTCTTAACTATTCACATAATACGGCTTCGGCGATATTATCATTTATGGTGTTTGCGTTAACAGATTTTATTTGATAAGTAAGTCATAATTAAGATATTTTTATATAATTTGGTTGTCCATATATTGAAGTATGTTTTTGGACCAATTCCCCTAAAATTTGTGCTTAGGCGAGCTGTTTTACAAGCCCTCGAAAAGGCTTAAGTGATAACGATTCTGTGCAGTTTGTGATCATTTAGGGTTTTTCTTGTGGTTGGATTAAGATGCAAATGAAGTTATAATTAATATATTTTTTCAGATTATGGTATCATATGTATCAGACAATGATCCTAGGCTATTCTATCATAACTTTATATTTATGTGTGATATTTTACGGACTGCCGAAAAGGCTTAAATGACCATGCTATTAGCGCGATTGCGGTTTAGTTTTTTCTTTTGCGTTTGCGACTGCACTAAATGGTATAATCTAATCATTTTTCAGGTATTAGTAAGGAATATCCCTAAGAGTGTTTTAAAGTTAGTTCCGTGGTATTTTTCATTTGTTCAAGGTGTTTTTCATATAAATGGTTATTAAGGCTTAATATGAGCTTAACTCAAAGTTGCTCAAACTGATATTACTTTTGCATGGCAAGCTAGGGCATAACATTTCAATGTCATACGAGTTGGTTTTATCAAGTTTAAGGTTCGTTTGCTAAAGTTACGACCAAATGAACATTTCTCGCATTGAATGTTCGACTATCAAGCAATTAATGCAAACAAAGGTAAAATCTAAATATTTTTATATAATCATGATCCTTGAAATCCCAAGAGTTCAACTAAATTAATTCTACCACATTTTTAGCCGATTTGATACACATTCTAATCATTTGTTTCTTGCATGCAAGAGAGGTTTTCTACAATTAATTTTTGATTCAATTTTTCATCCGAATCTAAATGTTATTACAAAAATTGAACACTAATGATCACATGAGCATGATGGGTTTATTTCATAATTTTTGGAACCTTATATCACCTAGTTGCTTCACAACACCTAAAAGGAGACTTTTATTTAATCGCTATTTAGAAAACTATACTAATAATAACTTATAAATTTTTATTGTATAATCCAAATACTTTTTGCCTAACTCAAATTTAGAAACTGAGTTTGTTTTATTTGGACACTCCTAGCAAAAGATACGAAGGTTTGAATCACATGAGGCAAAAAATAAAAATGAGTGCAAAACTCAGGGTTCAAACTCAGGATCTCTCGGTTGCAACGGACAGAGCTTTGCCACTGTGCCAATGTGTTACATGTGACAATGCTCCATGCAAAATTACTTGAGGCTTACATGCACTAACCCTAGAGCTTCACGGCTTGGCAATGGCGTTTGGCTGGGCTGGCAAAACTGAAGCTTCAGCCGTCACTCTCTTGGCTTGGGCTGCAAGGAGAAGTAGAGCATGACATCAACAAGTGGGAGAGGGAGTGGGCTCGCCGTCTGGGCACGACGGGGGCAGCCAGAGCAGGGAACATCGAGTAGCTCACACCGGAGAAGAAGAAGTCCAAGGCTGTGACAATGCGTCGGTGTTTGCAGTGAAGTGCTTCGACGGAGAGGGGGCAGTCCGGTCTTGGCTGCAAGCAAGGCAGAGAAGCAAGCTCAGGCGCCAGTGAGGAAAATCACGGTGAGGTTTGCCGGTTCCAAGCTCACCTGAGTTTCGCCTGCACACCGGTTCGGCTCATTGATTTTGCTCCGGTGAGACTTCGGCCGGGAGGAAAGGCAGCGAGCAGAAGAGCTAGGAGACTGGCTATCGGTCTTTATGGCTCTGTGATGGCAACGGGTGGCTTCGGTATGGGCAGCGGAGCAGGCGAGGTTCGGCGGAACGGGCCGCGTGGCGAGGATTTCCTGCCGGGGCAGCACGCAGCGAAGAAAGAGTTGTCGTGGCAGCATTTGAGTAGGAACCGGGTGAGGGAGGAAGGAAAGAGGAAGTGGTTGGGAGGCTGGCCAGTGGGCCCAGGCACGCATCGGGCCACCCTGCCAGAGACTTAGCCAGAGATTTCATCGGTTGCAACGGCTTCTTTTGACAATTGGGTGAAATTAAGTGAAGAAATGACTGGTAGTTGGGCAGGCTTGGCAAGAGGTGTTAGCTTGGTTGAAAATTTTGTAAATTTTTGAGCAGGTAGTTTAAAGGTTCTACTTTCCATTTTCTTTGGTTTCATCTCATTCCCTATTGTCGTTTATGAACAGTAATTCTCCAAACTTAACTGGTTTCAAACTACATTTGAATTTTGAAGCTACTCAATTGTTGTGCCAAAATTCTGGAAAATTTATTTTTATTCATCTTTTGGTCTCTAGTATTTTATAAAATTATTTTCTATAGCATGTTGTTTGGTGTTTCATTGAGTTTCATTAATGTGCTTGATTTGACCTTAAAGGACTTGACTAACATAATATTTAGGAAAAACAGATTATACTCTAGAAATAAATCCAATAAGAAATTCCAAAGTGCAACAAGAATCAAAGCATGCCACTTTATTTACTTGATCAGATTTGGGATGTTACACCTCTCAAGACTTGCAAAACTATCTTCAAATGTTCCAAATGCTCCTGAAAGTTTTTGCTATATATTAATATATCATCAAAAAATACCAGCACAAATTTCCTCAAAAATTCAGCAAACACAGTATTCATTAGAGCTTGGAATGTAGGTGGAACATTTGTTAAACCAAACGGCATTACCGTGTACTCATAATGTCCCATATGAGTTTTGAAGGCTGTTTTTGGAATGTCCTCCTCCCTCATCCTAATTTGATGATAACCTGACCTGAGGTCCAGCTTGGAGAATATAACTAACCCATGTAACTCATCCAGTAGGTCTTCTATTACTGGCATAGGAAATTTGTTTTTGATCATCATTGCGTTCAACTGTTTGAAGTCCACACACAATCGCCAAGCACCATCCTTTTTTCTAACCATGACCACTGGAGAGGAGTAAGGACTGCTGCTAGGTCGTATCTCCCCAGTTTTCAACATTCCCTTGATGATCTCTTCTAATGCAGCTCGCTGATGATGGGGAATTCGACATGGTCTCAAATTAGGAGGTTCAACACCAACCTTAAGGTGGATTACATGATCGCATTCTCTTTTTGGTGGTAGCCCTTCCATCTTAGCAAAGACATCAGCAAAATTGCGAAGTATTTCTTCTATCTCAGGGTGAATCTGATTCATTACATCCTGTTGTTCCATCAACATTAAGTTTATCTATACAAGAAGTCCATTTACTTGCTTTCTAACCAACTTGTGTAGCTGACCAGCATTTAAAAGGTAATTGCCAGTAGGATGTGTGTAGTCTTTGAACTGAAGCTTTTGGCCACCCTTAGTAATAGTCAACAGTTTTACCTTGAGATCCAGCTCAATTAGGCTATGATTATATATCCAATCAGCCCCAAGTATAATATCATAGTTTCCCAACTCAAGTAGTTTAAAAGTATTCTTTGAAAGTAACATTCAATCGTATATTGCAATTCTTCCAATTTAGCATCGATATCACTCACCTCCTCCTGCCACTGTAACTTTTCTCGTTGGCATTGTACTCAATGTGTATCCATTGTCGATAGCAAAATCATAATTCATAAAGGAGTGAGTGCTACCATTGTCCACCAAAGCAATACCTCTCTTGGTTCCAATGCATAAAACTAGAGAAAAAGTAATTGGGCCACTGATTCCATGTGCTGCATACGCGGAAATTTGCATGAGTTGGTCTTGTGGTTCTCCAGCATCAGCATTCTCTGGGCTCCCTGGCGCTGTAACAAAGCCTGTCAATTCTCCCGAAACATCTTCTTCTTCAGTTGTTGCATTTCTTTCCTTGCCTTGCTCCAACAGAGCATGCAACGCATTTCTAACACGACAATTCTGATTATGTCCGGGAGTCCAAGGTTCGTTACAATCCCAGCAAGTTTTACCCATTTTGCCTGCTAAATTGCTCTTTTGGCCTTCTTTCTTCATTTGCGGTGAGTTAACCATTTTCATTGGTATAACCCCCTTTTGCCTTGATCCTCCACTAGTTTAGCTAGTCTTTCGTGCCCCAGCAGCTTTTTCTTCTAATTTTGCATACCAATAGGCTTCCAATAAGCCTCTAGGTTGATGGCTGCTCACACATTACTTAATCTCATCCTTGAAACCTCCAATAAAACAACTCAGTAAAAAGTTTTCTTGAAGGTAAGAGTGATCCTTCTTCACAAGTTCTACACACTTCTCGAAATAATCTATGTATTTGGTCATGGTACTGATTTGCTTTAGGCCCTGCAGTCGCTCAATGGCTTCATGAGCAGTAGCTTCCGAAAATCGATCACAAAGTATTGCATAGAATTGAGACTAATTAATTGATTGCCAAGGAATACCAATTCCTTTGAACCATGTATTTGCTCTACCAATCAAATGTCCAACCGTCAAATTCACCCATTGTTCAACAGGAGTATCGGCCATTTCAGAAAACTTTTCACACTAGTCAATCCAACTAATCGGGTTATCACCAGAAACACAAGGATAATTCCAGCTTGGAACTCTTAATGATGGCTTCAGCATAATGATGAGCATTATTTGGCTCCCCACAATATGAGTTCCTTTGGGCATCCAGCACTTGAACTCCAGGAAAGTGCATATTCTGCGCCATAGAACTACCACCATGTTGATTGGTTACCTGATGATAATGAGGGAAAGCAGAGTGACAATATCCAGGAGTCGGTTGACCTCCCTATTCCTAGATGAATGCCTTGATTCATTTGCTAAGATAACTGAGCGACCAAGAAAGACCCATTTGCTATCGGAACACTACCACCAGGACCTCTGAAGAAAGGATACGTTGAAGATCTGATCGTCGGTGTAAAGACAGGAGGTACACTATTACCAGCAACTTGGCTCTGTCATACCAGATGCAACCATAGGACTGCCCAAGGTTTGAACAGGTAATCCAACCCGATTCAAATCAGAAGTGAGCAAAGATAAATTACCTTCAATAGTTACTGATGGACTTTGTTGATCAGCCGAATTGCCCACGATCCGTGGTTTTCCCAGAAGTAAATTCTTGATCTTTACCACATCTGCTTTAAGAGTTTCCAGATCTGATAGATGTACTTGTAGTTTTTCAATCTCCTCCTATACAGCCATCTCCACTTCAATCGCATCGATCTGCAGGCTTCTTCACAGATTGAGGGATTTTACGGAAGATCCAACCTCATTCCAGAACCCTAGATTCAGATTAACACTCCAAGGAATGTATGCTCTAATACCAATTTGATAGGCCCACTGAGAAATCTGAATGAGAGATTGAATCCGCACGCAACAAATACTCGAGACTTCATGAAAATACCCAGAAACAAATTCCAGAAGAACTAAATTACAACTAAGAAGAGTCTAGATAACCAAATGTTTGATATCTCTATTTCCCCAACGTCCCTGTGTTACAAGGGGAAGTATACGATGAAAGTAGACATATGGTGAAATCATGAAAGTAGACAATCAGGGACGTTGGATCAAACTTGAATGGTTCAGATCTATGTGAAATCCCACCTCCTCACTTAAACACGTTTTACACATAACCCCCTAGAAAAATTATAAAATTTCTCCACTTAAGTGGAGGAGGTGGGATTCTAACTAGATCTGAACCATTCAAGTTTGATTCAACGTCCCTAATTGTCTACTTTCATGATTTCACTATATATCTACTTTCACCATATACTTCCCCGTGTTACAACTAAGAAGTTTGTACAACTAAGAAGAGTCTAGATAACCAAATTGCAGTCAAAAAGAAGTTCCAACTACTTTGTCGGTATTCACTGTTAAAGGTAATAAGCTCTCAGCTAGCCATTGCCGAACGCGATCAAATCAGAACCATTGATTCCCACTTAAGTGAAAACGTCGAACCGGTATGGCTGATGCCGTCTTTGCACTGTTCTTCTTCAACCTCCCGTGTTCCTGACACCACTGTCCCCGGAGCGAGCGGAGCCTTGCACTTGCTCCCTCATTCTCACCTTCTTCTCCCGTCTCTCCACTAACAAAAGCGAAGGTGGCGACGACAGCCCGACCACATCCCCAGGGTCCAGTCCCCTCCCAACTCCCTTCTCTCTACCTCGCACTTGCGGTTGTGCCGCGGTGGATCTGCCCGCCGGCCAGCTGCTGCCTTCCTTATGACACATCACGAATCACTTTTTGACTATTTGGCCTCCTTCCTCATCGATCCCCCCTCCATCTTGTTCTCTTCCCCACTGCCTCCCTCCTTGGAAACTCCTCCGTCCCTTTGCTCTTCCTCCCTCAGATTCGGTTTTCTCAGGCATGCGAATTGTAGTCATAGAGTCAAGTGCCTGGTAGTCAAGTTGAAGCGCGGGCGGCTTCCTAGCGAGAGGAGGTGTCGGTGGCTCGGCAAAGGTGGTCAGTCAGGCCAGCGTGCCCTTGCTCGCGTGGGGGCACGGTAGGTGCTGGAATGGCGATGGTGCATGAATGGTGTGGCAACAAAGCTGCAAAACAACAGAAGGTGTGCCAGACCAGACATAGATAGCCTCGACGACTCTGCCATCACGTCGAGGACCTCCTGGTAAAGAGATCCTACTACAATTCTTTTATATTTCCTCTTAAGCTTCTTGGTTCAGATTGATTTCTTCTTGGTTCAGGTTGATTTCATTTAGATCCCAAGAAAGTGGCCAGTTTTCTTTGTTCCTTTTCTAAATCCATGTATTGGATCTGTTGTTCCTGTTCTAGATTGGTGGATTCTAATTTTGCTTGTTTTGTGCTCGATAGAATGCCAAGACCAAGATATTGAGTTGTCAGTTAGAGCACTTCTTTTCCATGGCAGGAAGGGCCAAGGGAAGTGATTAAGCTTTCAATGGAGACACATTTCTCCTAAGTTGTATCCCATTTCTCTAAGCTTTCTCTGTATCCCTTATTCCTTGAGTTACCATTTGTGACTGAGCAGATGCATTATTCTTGAGAGGCATAATAGACAACTCAAACTTGATGATGACCACTTCATTTAGATTGTTCCATATATTGCTTTCCTTTTCGATTGGTAGTACAAACTTCATTGTGTTATTTTGATGTTTGCTACGGCATGGAATTCAAGATGCATATATAATTATTGTAGAATGTCTCCTGTTTGCAGAAACAGGGCAAGTGCACATGCTGCATAAGCTTTTACCTGCCCTTGCCCTGTTTGCTTGGTGTCTAACACGATTTTTAGCCACCATAATAGATCAGATTTTAAAAGATTTGTCTGAGGCACATATATACTCAAACATAATTGTTAGGTGGGCAGTTCATATCATACCTCTGTATGGCAGATCATTCACAACAAGATGGAGCTAGATATCAACTATGTCTCTCATTCTCGTCACACAAATGATTTGTTTTTACAACATGTGTTCTTATATATAAAGTGTTAAATTCTAGGGATTGATAATTGTTTATTGCACAATAAGCTATTTTGGGATATGCTGAGTGCTTATCAGCGTTTGCATTCAGAGTTTTGAAGCTATGTATGTATGTACGCTTTATACGTATCTCTAGGAACATCTATGCAATAAAAAAATAATGAGGTTTCGTATGGTTATTAGGGATCAAGTAAGCTGGCTCGCAAATTTTGTGTATTTCTGAATTTTCTACTTTATATTGTAGCAAAATCCCAGTTGCTGGCCTGGACCTGTACATCTCAAGAACAATGTCTGGTAAGTAGCCTTGTGTCATATAATGAATTATTTTTGTTTGGCTGGTTGCTTAGCAATCTAGCTAATTAGATGTGGCCTCTTGCATTTGCTGTAGGGTTTATGCTTCGATGGGTTTTGCATGTACGGCCATGACCCACTGTGGTTTACCCGGTAATGGTTATTAGACGGTGTTAATTTGGCACGGTGTATGCTTTGATGGTCTGGTTCAAAAGAATGTGCTTAGATCTATCTGCATACTCCCTCCACTTTACTTATTTGATTGATTTGGGATGTTACACCTCTCAAGACCTGCAAAACTATCTTCAAATGTTCCAAATGCTCCCGAAAGTTTTTGCTATATATTAATATATCATCAAAAATACCAAAGACAAATTTCCTCAAAAATTCAGCAAACACAGATTCATTAGAGCTTGGAATGTAGGTGGAACATTTGTTAAACCAAACGGCATTACTGTACTCATAATGTCCCATATGAGTTTTGAAGGCTGTTTTGGAATGTCCTCCTCCCTCATCCTAATTTGATGATAACCTGACCTGAGGTCCAGCTTGGAGAATATAACTAACCCATGTAACTCATCCAAGAGGTCTTCTATTATCGGCATAGGAAATTTGTTTTGATCATCATTGCGCTCAACCTGCTTGAAGTCCACACACAATCGCCAAGCACCATCCTTTTTTCTAACCATGACCATCGGAGAGGAGTAAGGATCGCGCTAGGTCGATCTCCCCGCTTTTCAACATTCCTTGATGATCTCTTCTAATGCAACTACCGATGATGGGGAATTCGACATGGTCTCAAATTAGGAGGTTCAACACCAACCTTAAGGTGGATTACATGATCGCATTCTCTTTTTGGTGGTAGCCCTTCCATCTTAGCAAAGACATCAAGAAAATTGTAAGTATTTCTTCTATCTCGTGGTGAATCGATTCATTACATCCTCGTTGTTCCATCAACATTAAGTTTATCTATACAAGAAGTCCATTTACTTGCTTTCTAACCAACTTGTGTAGTGACAAAGATTTAAAAGGTAATTGCCAAGAGGATGTGTGTAGTCTTTGAACTGAAGCTTTTGGCCACCCTTAGTAATAGTCAACAGTTTTACCTTGAGATCCAGCTCAATTAGGCTATGATTATATATCCAATCAGCCCCAAGTATAATATCATAGTTTCCCAACTCAAGTAGTTTAAAAGTATTGCTGAAAGTAACATTCTGAATCGTATATTGCAATTCTTCCAATTTAGCATCAGATATCAGCTCACCTCCTCCTGCCACTGTAACTTTTCTCGTTGGCATTGTACTCAATGTGTATCCATTGTCGATAGCAAAATCATAATTCATAAAGGAGTGAGTGCTACCATTGTCCACCAAAGCAATACCTCTCTTGGTTCCAATGCATAAAACTAGAGAAAAAGTAATTGGGCCACTGATTCCATGTGTCGACACGCTGAAATTTGCATGAGTTGGTCTTGTGGTTCTCCAAAGATCAAGATTCTCTCGGGCTCTCGGCCAGAACAAAGCCTCACAATTCTCCCAAACATCTTCTTCTTCGCTTGTTGCATTTCTTTCCTTGCCTTGCTCCAACAGAGCATGCAACGATTTCTAACACGACAATTCGATTATGTCCGGAGTCCAAGGTTCGTTACAATCCCAGCAAGTTTTACCCATTTTGCCTGCTAAATTGCTCTTTTGGCCTTCTTTCTTCATTTGCGGTGAGTTAACCATTTTCATTGGTATAACCCCTTTTGCCTTGATCCTCCACTAGTTTAGCTAGTCTTTCGTGTCTCAAAGATTTTTTTCTTCTAATTTTGCATACCAATAGGCTTCCAATAAGCCTCTAGGTTGATGGTCGCTCACACATTACTTAATCTCATCCTTGAAACCTCCAATAAAACAACTCAAGAAAAGTTTTCTTGAAGGTAAGAGTGATCCTTCTTCACAAGTTCTACACACTTCTAAATAATCTATGTATTTGGTCATGGTATCGATTTGCTTTAGGCCCCGCAATGCTCAATGGCTTCATGAGCAAGAGCTTCCAAAATCGATCACAAAGTATTGCATAGAATTGAGACTAATTAATTGATTGCCAAGGAATACCAATTCCTTTGAACCATGTATTTGTTTCTACCAATCAAATGTCCAACCGCCAAATTCACCCATTGTTCAACAGAGTATCGCCATTTCGTAAAACTTTTCACACTAGTCAATCCAACTAATCGGGTTATCACCAGAAACACAAGGATAATTCCAGCTTGGAACTCTTAATGATGGCTTCAGCATAATGATGAGCATTATTTGGCTCCCCACAATATGAGTTCCTTTGGGCGTCCAGGACTTGAACTCCAGGAAAGTGCATATTCTGCGCCATAGAACTACCACCATGTTGATTGGTTACCTGATGATAATGAGGGAAAGCAGAGTGACAATATCCGTGAGTCTGTTGACCTCCCTATTCCTAGATGAATGCCTTGATTCATTTGCTAAGATAATCGAGCGCCAAGAAAGACCCATTTGCTATCTAACACTACCACGTGACCTCTCAAGAAAGGATACGTTGAAGATCTCGATCGCTTGTAAAGACAGAGGTACACTATTACAAAGAACTTGGCTCATCATACCAGATGCAACCATAGGATCGCCAAGGTTTGAACAGTAATCCAACCCGATTCAAATCGAAGAGCAAAGATAAATTACCTTCAATAGTTAATGATGGACTTTGTTGATCAGCCGAATTGCCCACGATCCGTGGTTTTCCCAGAAGTAAATTCTTGATCTTTACCACATCTGCTTTAAGAGTTTCCAGATCTGATAGATGTACTTGTAGTTTTTCAATCTCCTCCTATACAGCCATCTCCACTTCAATCGCATCGATCTGCAGGCTTCTTCACAGATTGAGGGATTTTACGTAAGATCCAACCTCATTCCAGAACCCTAGATTCGATTAACACTCCAAGGAATGTATGCTCTAATACCAATTTGATAGGCCCATCGAGAAATCAATGAGAGATTGAATCAAGACGCAACAAATACTCGAGACTTCATGAAAATACCCGTAAACAAATTCCGTAAGAACTAAATTACAACTAAGAAGAGTCTAGATAACCAAATGTTTGATATCTCTATTTCCCCAACGCCCTCAGAGTATACGATGAAAGTAGATATATGGTGAAATCATGAAAGTAGACAATCGAGGGCGTTGATCAAACTTGAATGGTTCGGATCTATGTGAAATCCCACCTCCTCACTTAAACACGTTTTACACATAACCCCTAGAAAAATTATAAAATTTCTCCACTTAAGTGGAGGAGGTGGATTCTAACTAGATCTGAACCATTCAAGTTTGATTCAACGTCCCTAATTGTCTACTTTCATGATTTCACTATATATCTACTTTCACCATATACTTCCCCGTGTTACAACTAAGAAGTTTGTACAACTAAGAAGAGTCTAGATAACCAAATTGCAGTCAAAAAGAAGTTCCAACTACTTTGTCGGTATTCACTGTTAAAGGTAATAAGCTCTCAGCTAGCCATTGCCGAACGCGATCAAATCAGAACCATTGATTCCCACTTAAGTGAAAACGTCGAACCGGTATGGCTGATGCCGTCTTTGCACTGTTCTTCTTCAACCTCCCGTGTTCCTGACACCACTGTCCCCGGAGCGAGCGGAGCCTTGCACTTGCTCCCCTCATTCTCACCTTCTTCTCCCGTCTCTCCACTAACAAAAGCGAAGGTGGCGACGACAGCCCGACCACATCCCCAGGGTCCAGTCCCCTCCCAACTCCCTTCTCTCTACCTCGCACTTGCGGTTGTGCCGCGGTGGATCTGCCCGCCGGCCAGCTGCTGCCTTCCTTATGACACATCACGAATCACTTTTTGACTATTTGGCCTCCTTCCTCATCGATCCCCCCTCCATCTTGTTCTCTTCCCCACTGCCTCCCTCCTTGGAAACTCCTCCGTCCCTTTGCTCTTCCTCCCTCAGATTCGGTTTCTCAGGCATGCGAATTGTAGTCATAGAGTCAAGTGCCTG
The DNA here is from genome assembly GCA_036346375.1 of Guadua angustifolia. Taxonomy (NCBI): domain Eukaryota; kingdom Viridiplantae; phylum Streptophyta; class Magnoliopsida; order Poales; family Poaceae; genus Guadua; species Guadua angustifolia. The sequence goes on from CM070519.1 coordinate 34,641,071, forward strand.
GTAGTCAAGTTGAAGCGCGGGCGGCTTCCTAGCGAGAGGAGGTGTCGGTGGCTCGGCAAAGGTGGTCAGTCAGGCCAGCGTGCCCTTGCTCGCGTGGGGGCACGGTAGGTGCTGGAATGGCGATGGTGCATGAATGGTGTGGCAACAAAGCTGCAAAACAACAGAAGGTGTGCCAGACCAGACATAGATAGCCTCGACGACTCTGCCATCACGTCGAGGACCTCCTGGTAAAGAGATCCTACTACAATTCTTTTATATTTCCTCTTAAGCTTCTTGGTTCAGATTGATTTCTTCTTGGTTCAGGTTGATTTCATTTAGATCCCAAGAAAGTGGCCAGTTTTCTTTGTTCCTTTTCTAAATCCATGTATTGGATCTGTTGTTCCTGTTCTAGATTGGTGGATTCTAATTTTGCTTGTTTTGTGCTCGATAGAATGCCAAGACCAAGATATTGAGTTGTCAGTTAGAGCACTTCTTTTCCATGGCAGGAAGGGCCAAGGAAGTGATTAAGCTTTCAATGGAGACACATTTCTCCTAAGTTGTATCCCATTTCTCTAAGCTTTCTCTGTATCCCTTATTCCTTGAGTTACCATTTGTGACTGAGCAGATGCATTATTCTTGAGAGGCATAATAGACAACTCAAACTTGATGATGACCACTTCATTTAGATTGTTCCATATATTGCTTTCCTTTTCGATTGGTAGTACAAACTTCATTGTGTTATTTTGATGTTTGCTACGGCATGGAATTCAAGATGCATATATAATTATTGTAGAATGTCTCCTGTTTGCAGAAACAGGGCAAGTGCACATGCTGCATAAGCTTTTACCTGGCCTTGCCCTTTTTGCTGGTGTCTAAGACGATTTTTAGCTGCCATAATAGATTTTTAAAAGATTTGTCTGAGGCACATATATACTCAAACATAATTGTTAGGTGGGCAGTTCATATCATACCTCTGTATGGCAGATCATTCACAACAAGATGGAGCTAGATATCAACTATGTCTCTCATTCTCGTCACACAAATGATTTGTTTTTACAACATGTGTTCTTATATATAAAGTGTTAAATTCTAGGGATTGATAATTGTTTATTGCACAATAAGCTATTTTGGGATATGCTGAGTGCTTATCAGCGTTTGCATTCAGAGTTTTGAAGCTATGTATGTATGTACGCACATACGTATCTCTAGGAACATCTATGCAATAAAAAAATAATGAGGTTTCGTATGGTTATTAGGGACCAGGTAAGATGACTCCCAAATTTTGTGTATTTCAGGTTTTCTACTTTATAGTGTATTAGAAGCCCAGTTGCTGAACTGGAACACTGTACAATTCAAGAATAATGTCAGGTAAGTAGCCTTGTGTGATATTAATGAATATTTTGTTTGGTTGGTTGCTTAGCAATCTAGCTAATTAGATGTGGCCTCTTGCATTTGCTGTAGGGTTTATGCTTCGATGGGTTTTGCATGTACGGCCATGACCCACTGTGGTTTACCCGGTAATGGTTATTAGACGGTGTTAATTTGGCACGGTGTATGCTTTGATGGTCTGGTTCAAAAGAATGTGCTTAGATCTATCTGCATACTCCCTCCACTTTACTTATTTGTTGATTTGGACACTGACGTGGTCTCAGATGATCAAAGATGTGTACTTTAGACTTTGTAAATGGTGTATTTGAGACTATGTATTTCATAGGCAACTCTGCCATGGTGCTTATTGTTGATTTTGGTCCTTATGTTCTACCAATTGCTCATTTTTTTTGTTATACAGAAAAGTGGCAGTTTTCAGGCCATAGCTCTAATTACAACTGATGGCATGGCATGGTGGCATGGCATGGCCACTGCTTCTTAACATGTCAATAGGTACTCCAAATCTTTAGTTGTTGAGATCTTACATTTCCTATAGTTTTAACTTGTTTTTTTAATTAGTATTTAAATCTTGATGGCTATTTACAATTGCATATTATTTTAGTCTTACCCCTTCCAGATTTATCTGTCTCCTTCTAGCAGCAGTATACAACTAATAACTGAAGGCATGCTAATTCTTTCAAAGCTTTGCAAATATCCAGGGACTGCAAAGCATATTATTGCTGTATTACGCTCTTGAACCCCTGTTTAAAAAAACTCGTATATCCAAAAATAGTTTCTGTAAACCACTATTTAAGAGCTGCTCCAGCTCTATCAAGCTTACCAAAGTGTTCGCTAGATCAGTTTTGATGAACTGAAAATGCTTTTTTGGGAACCTGTGTTTTGCATATTCATCCAGTGTTAGCTTTTTTTAGAATAGCACCATTGACATTGCACATGGCTTGAAATGTTGAGTTATGTCACTATATTTTACGTGCAATCAATTTTATATTGTTAGCTGAATTTGCCCTGACCCTTCCACGATTTCAAGCACAGCAAGGCACTCTACTTTGTACATGGTCAGTTCCTTGGACTACCTCTGGAACTATCCTCGCGTGTGTATCCTTTGCCCTACTAAGTATATTGATTTATTTTCTTTCGTGATAAGGCATGTAGAATGGATCATCTCTGTGGCTCAACTTCTTCAAGAAAATTGGCTTCCCCTTGATTTAGCCATCTTTTATTTGGTGTATTATCATTGGTAATTTCGGGAGTTAGCCAAATTCAGTTAGTCAGATTAGTTTATGGTGGATATAATAGTTTTGACCAAAAAACATACTGACATATCAGTTTGACAGAAAACTACTAAAATGATGTATCTATTATTTGACTTTTGACCACACATCTCTATTAAATGTGGATGCCGTATGCTTCTGACCTTAAGTATTTACAACTCTTAGCACCAACCAATCATTTCCACTCACATGCACTCTTGATGATCTAGACAGATTTTTTGTTGTAAGAGTGATGAAAATTCCTATATTTTTTTTACCACTGAGTGTGTATCGATCATCAGTATTTTGGTTTTTATTTCTTCACACTTCTCTACTACTATTTGCCAATGTTATTACGGCGTCGTCTAGAAGGCCCGGCGGCCGGTGGGGGGCGCTAGGGCCAAGCGCCTTGCCTGGAGTGCTCATGGCGGCCGCCTGGGACAGCCAGGCATCACAGCGCACAACTAGGCGTCGGTTGAGGCGTCCCGGCAGCCAATTGGGGGGATGAAGACTGGGCAATAAGAGGCCGGAGGGGGACATAAGGACCCAGTGCCTCGACTGGTGCCGCCCTCAACCGGAGCATTCTCGTCGAATCTTCTCCCTCCAAGCCACTCCTTGGCGCTGCTTCCTCCCGAGCCAGCGGCGCCATCCACCGCGGAGACTCGTCGAGTTCCAGCACCGAATCTACTCCTCTGCATTGGATCTGCGCCGGCTACCTCAGACTGACACGCCTCCTGCCGGTCGTCACTATCGAGCCTGCGCGACTGTTGTCGCCCCTACCATCGCCGCCGCCGCGGCCACCGCTGCTGCCTTGCTCCCTTGTTGCTGCTACTACTGGTGCTCTGCTCCCTTTGTTGTTGTTGCTGCTGCTGGTGCTCTGCTCCCCTTTGTTGCTATTGATGGTGCTCATGCAGTCATACTATTGCATTTATATTGGTCGCCTAAGAGTAAGGCTAATAATAGAGTCAATCATGCTTTTATGTTATCGCTTATATCATCTATAGCCAATCTAATAGTCCACTCATATAATAGTTGGCTATACATACACACTGAACCATTAATACCTGGCCCACCTTCATCCTCTCATTCTCTCACCAACTTTCTTGGAGTCCGTGCTGCAGTCGGCTACTAGCTTACAGCCCGCTTTCCTTCTCTCTCCCCTCCTCTCTCCTCCAACTCAGCTTAAATCTGATGTGGCAACTCTTATAGCCTGCTTACATAAGCTTATTATATATGCTCTAAGCATTTAGGTGCTCTGGAGGCGACTCGACTCGCCAGAGCGCCATGATAACTATGCTATTTGCATTCCTTGACAGGTGGCTCTAAGATGTCAAACCTACGGAAGCGTAGCCATGGAATTTAAACCAAAGATAGACAGGCTGCAGTATTAAAAATAACAGAGGATATGCTTTTGTTAATACAACTTGGTGTATTATGAGCTAAGCTGTTCGGATGAAAAATGTAGCTTGAGAGAAAATTTCTTTATGTAATTGAACATTGTTTTTGTACAGGGTGAGTTGATTTTTCCTTCTTTTTGTTAGCTTGCAATTGCTTGGGGATATCAAGTTGATGTGGTTTATCTTTTTTTACTCTATCTATTGTTTCGGCCTTCTACGCTATGGTTGTAACAAATTTAGGTGAAAACGGCAACGAAACGGTCGGTAGAATATTATTCGCTTCGTTTCCATATTTTATACCCAGAACGATATCGAAATCGAAACGCCTTAAACGGAAACTAAACGGTAGTGACGAAACTAAGCTTAAACGGAACGGATCGGACATTTAAAACAAAGCGGAAAATTCCACAAAGACGTGGTACATGATCTATCAAAAGTTCCAAACATACCAACTTTAAATGGTATTTTAGTTACACTTACACAGAACATCTTAATAGTATTAGCCAACATTGAGCATTGTATGAACAAAGACATGTGAACATTGTTTACCTCAAAACCAACGAACACATCATACTATAATAACAAACATAAATAGTTCCACATCATAATATAATAACAAACACATATAGTTTCACATCATAACATAATTAATAGCAAGCACATAGTTTCCCATCACAACATAATAACAAACAGATATAGTTCAAGTGTTCAACATCACAACATAATAGCAAACACATAGTCCATCATATTCTAAGCTATTTATCGCAATGTCACCCATCATGTTTTCTCCATATCGCACCATCGACATCCTCTTGCTCATCCAACTACAAAGGCAAGCATGAAACAACATTAATCATCTTGAGAAGACAAATAGAAGCACACTAAACTGAAATTTTACTTGATTTGCACAATATGGTTTCAAAGTTAGATAAGAAAAGGCAAACCGTTTCTATGGAGCTTGCAAAATGTCTTTCAAGGATATCCACATCCATCTCGGTCATGATAGATGCAATGGTACCACCTGAATGATTAGTAAAACCTGATTAGACTTAAATATTTTCACATGATGAACAAACTATTGATGTAAACTAAAATGTTACCTTTTGATGCTGCAGTCCAATCTTTAATACAAATTAAAGCTTGCACAATCTCAGGATCTAGACGGCTGCGAAATGGGTCAACAACCCGTCCAACCAAGATCAATGCGGATTCTCAAGCAACCGCCGATACTTGAATAGATAGCACATCACGAGCAAGCTTGAGAGAATAGGAACTCAACTTGCTTAACCTTCCACCATGATAAGACATCGAAATTCTTGTCTTTTATAGATGCTAAAGGTTGCTCCAAGTACATTTCCAACTCATTTTTTGTAACATGATCTGATTGACTGATGCTATGCAAGAACTTGTCAAGATCATCATCCTCATCAATATCAAGTTGAGAACCCACTTGGTGCACATTTGTAGCACTACAGACTATCTTCTTTGAAGTAGAGACATAAACTTGGAACAACTCATAAACAACTTTAGTAAAATTATCAATCTCTTGCATAGAAGTGGCGGTGGTAAATCTTTGGTGCATAATATTCCACTACATTTCTCTTGTATCTAGGATCAAAGAAGCATGCTACAAAGAAGTGCCATGTTGGATTTTTCCCAATACTTATCATATTTAATTCTCATCGAATGTGCCATAGCTGAATTATCGGGTCAAAGTCGCAACACCATTCTCGCAATTGCAATCTTAATTTGACAAAACTTTCTAAAAAATAGATTCGCAGCTTGGATATTTAGTGCCGAGAAGAATTTCAAGAGCATCATAAAAAGCTTCAAGCATGCAGATATCGATGTTGCCATAGCCCAATTACGGAAGTTGGAGCACATTTCTTATATTTACTTGAATTCAAGAAAAAGCCTACCAAAAGCATCTTTATAGTAAATTGCACTCTTTAGCATAAGATATGTGGAGTTCCATCTTGTAGGAACATCCAAAGAGAGACCCTTGTCACATCTAAGTCACACTCAAGCACATTTCTTAAACTCTTCATATTGCAAAGGAGAGTTCTTCACAATTGCAATCAGATTTCTAATATTTGCAATGGTCGGTGCAATCGTTTTAAACCATCTTGGGCAACCAAGTTCAAAATATGATTCAAACATCTCACATGGAAAAAGATGCCATCGCAGATTAATGGAGATATCTTATTGAGTTTACTTACTATCCTCTGAACACATTTATCATTTGCTGAAGCATTGTCCAAAGTAAGTGCAAGCAATCTCCTATCAAGATTCCAATCCACTATACTATCATAAAAAGCTAAGCACAAATTTTTTCCTGAATGATGTCCTTCTACATGCATGAACTTGATAATCCTTTTTGCATACACCAACCGTCATCTATCCAATGTAATCGTGATGCACATGTAGCCTTTGTTTTGATTAGATGTCCACATATCCATGGTTGTACTAAAGCGACATTCAAGTGTTTTAAAGTACTCATACAGCTTTTTTTCTTTTCCTCCACAAACATATTCAATATATCTTTCCTCACGGTAATGCGACTTTTAATTGGAAAAGTAGGACGCAAACACTTGATAAAGTCCACAAAGTACTCATGCTCAACAATATTAAAGGGATATTCATGCATGATAATTGCGAGGTAAAATTTCTTCAAACTGACCGCCTCATCATACCTATAAGTCTCAATAGATGCTTGTGTTTCGTCGCCTCACTCTTCTTCAAGTTGATTGTTTGTCGCCTGGTCAAGATAAAATGCTTGTGTTTCAAGTGACTTTTGAAACCCGATGTTCCTCTCATCGCTTCTCACACCGACCTTTGTAGCAACATCCGGTCTTGTTGCACTTAGCCCATAGTCAGACAACATTGTTGCCCTTGTCATCTTTCGAATTAACCTCATACTTGGTGAAGTGCACCCACACATCAGAGGTGGTTTTCTTAGCTTTCTTTCCAGGAGGTGGCTTGCACTCAGTTTCATCAGTTAAATCCACACTTGCACTTGGAGTAGCAGCTGCAACATTTGGATGTGGAGTAGCACCGGGAGGCTCCAGCAACAGAAGTGACTGACTCACGGGCAAAGCAGGGGATGTCGCGCTTGCACTTGCACTGCTGCTCATACTTGCAGCATTGTCCATGGCTGCCAAAGATGTATAGCACTGCCAAAGATCTTCTAGTTATAGACCGACAAATGTAACTAGCACAAAAAAGGTGGCTCACCGTAATACGACAAGAAAATGGACTAATGGAGGTTCCAAATATAATGTAAAAGCATGAATACTAAAATTACATGAAGCTTCCACTATAATGTAAAAGCACAACACGTACATTATATAGAGTCGATCCATATTGTCACATACTCAAAAGAAATGCTATATATGATCAATCGTGTTGTCAAATACTCAAAAGAAACATTATATATAATCACTCAAGATTGTCAAACTCATATATATATATATATATATATATAGAAATATAAACATGCTTATGGGAACAAGACAATCAAGTTCTCCTGCATCACGTTTAGCTAACGATGGTGTTCATCTCGATGGAATGGAGCATTTATCCCGACAAGGCATGCAAATCAATAACCGACATAAGCATAAACCAGATGAATCAGAGTAACCAAGCATCTAACACATTACAAATCTATGGACAACATGTAATGTAATGTGATTCCAAAGAACAATTGTATCGCATGCACATTCGTGGCCTCCTATTGCGAACAGATATGCGAAAGCCACAAGAATCAAAGTCGATTCCGACGATCCAACTCGCAAAGATCACCATCGCTAATGTTTCTCTCGGGATCGAAACCTACAAGATATCAAGAACTCTTTTTTCTTTACTACCACGTAAATCACCTAATGATCATCTATGTCAAATGACAAACAATGGCTAGATTTGCTCGTAAATCCAATTCGCTTTTGGTGCTCAGACCAGAATGACAAACAACCCTTGAAATGCTTCAAGACATGCAGGTGGGGAAGCTTGCCGCACGGGCGCAGGGCGGGCGCATGGGGAAGCTTGGCCGCCAGCGCGTAGGGCTGGGGAAGCTTGTCGCCGGGCGCAGGGCGGCGCGGGGAAGCCGGCCGGGCGCCAGGGAGGCGGAGACGGAGCTGGCTTGGGAAGCTGGCCGGCGCAGGGCGCGCGGAAGGGAAGTTGTGCCGGGCGCAGGGAGGCGGAGACGGAGCTCGGTGGGGAAGCTTGCCGGGCGCAGGGAGGCGGAGGCGGAGCTCGCTGGGAAGCTGGCCGGGCGCTAGGGAGGCGGAGGCGGAGATCATGGGCGCACTTGGCCAGACGGGAGGTGGGAGGGGGGCTCGTGAAAATGCCTGGATCGAGGAAGGAGGAGGCACCGCATGCCTAGGGTTTCAAGTTTGGCGCTAGATGGGTTAATGGCTTGAAATTCGGCTTGAATTACACGGAATTTCCGCTCCGCTTCGCTTCCGCTGGAATTAGCTCTCCGCTTCGCTTCCGCTTCCGAAAAAAATTCGCTTCCGCTTCCGCATCAAAATTCCGCTTCGCTTCAAAATGAGCTTCGCTTCGCTTTTCGAACGGTCGGAAAATTTCCGCCTGCTTTCACCCTAGTAACAGCGCATCAAACAAGAGAACTGAAGTCTGGCTTGATGTTCCTCTGGCTTTTTTTTTTTGTTATTTTTGTCATAACTATTGAGCACACGTAGGGGTGGTAACGGGGAAAAATCCCTAGGAGAGCGTCCTTTCATCCCTGATTCTCTTTCTCGTCCCGCTCCCCGCACATGGGGTTTAATTCGCTCGTACTCGATCCCTGACAGGTTTGCGGGGTCCCGACGGGGAATAATCCTAAAAATGCTACATGAAAGACCATACCCTATATGAGTGAATCACTAGAGTAATAGTACATGCGTGATTGAAGTGCGAGTGAATCACTAGAGTAATTCATATTTATCATGTTTATTAATAATGATCTCTCTCTCTCTCTCTCTCACACACACACACACACACACACACACATATATATATATATATATATATATATATATATTCTTTTGAGAATGATCATTTGCTTCCACCAATTAGTGATATCGCGGGGGTGGGGATGGAGAACGGTGGAACATCTCTGGTCCTGCGATCCCCTAACAGGGGCAATATTTTTCATGATAAGGCCCCCGCGGAGGAGAGTTCTCCCCATTCCTTGTTCTTTAATAGAGGAATTCTCTGCGGGAAAACGGGATCGTGGCCATTGCCATCCCTATGCACACGCTAAAAGGATGAAGGTATGCTGGACGACCGTTTAATATTTGATCCATCATCTATCAATTGCTTCATGCAAAAGCTGCAATGTTAACAAAGGTAAGGCAGTATTACAAATGGGTCTTCGTGCCCCTTGAGTATTATACAGGATAAAAATTGATGCTGTTGCTATAAATACCAAACAAGCAGTACTTCAATATTTTTCTCTCTCGATACAAGTTGTATGTATAAATTTTAAAGCAAACGAAAAGATAAGTAATCACCATCTGCTTTTTATTTATGTTTTAATATTTATGCAACCGTAAAAAAAAGCATGAAAACACCTATCGTAGAGAACATTGCTTTCTCTAATTAAAGTGTGTTCAGCTTACAGAGAAAACAAACCTTCAAAGCATGTTGACCTATATGCGTACAGATCGTAATTCCAGCATCCATAGGAATCTGGGAACAAATTAGATAGCTACTGATATATGATTTCCCAGATTTTTTTTTTTTGGTTTCAGAGTGCCAGTCACCTTAGATCTAGGAATAAGTTACCGTAGTAGCCACGAACAGACTAACTACAGTCGCACACAACGACCGGCGCAGCCTAACGCGTATATCCATTCTAGTTACTATTGACTGGTTGATTACTACATGCTCTGAATGTGATAACTATGTTCTGTGAGAAGGAAAAAGTCTGCAAACTGCATGAATATTTTCAGAGGTATGCAGTGAAATCATCTGCTCCATCCATGTCTCTCTTTTTTTTTCCGAGTATGTTTTATTTTCGAGATTTAGTATCATCTATCGAGGTCTATTTTTTCCGTGTATTTTTTTTGTGAGGACTTCCTATCTTTTGTTAGAGGTCAGTAGAATCCATATCTCGATAAACTCTGTAACACTGTACCGGTACACCACATATCCAAATGTAAGTAGTCGCACTGCAACGAAAATCCCAGAAGTGAAGTCATTTGGCCATGAAGGGCCATTTAGATAGTAGGAATTTAACAGGTATTCGTATGATTTTCACACTAAACACTAAACAGTTTTAATGTTTAATTCCAGCAGTAAGGCCTTATTTAGGGTGTGTTTACTTAGTAGGAGGAGGATGAATGAAATGGGATAGTCCTATACTATTTGATTCCATTGTTTTGGATAAACAGAATAATTCAATATCTATAGAGAATATTTTTTCAAATTTATATCACACTGTTTAGGATGTGATGGTTTCATTCAAATAACCAAATATATAGATAATATTTTTCTTAAACCATCTTATATATATACCACTTAGTACAAACAACCAAATACACCCTTAAAAAATTCATTTCTGACATGAATCAACCGATAATTTAAACTAAAATCTCGGGCTATCCACCTGAGCCGATACGGTGGACTGGCGAAAAATTTCCGACTTACTGTGGGCAATTGGCGTCCGGCCCTTCCCTGCTTTGTTCGTGGAAGATACGCTACGTGCCATAATTAGGACGCAAAAAAAGGCAGGATTAGCTTTAATTAATTAACTAAATCAAAATTAATTTATGGCAAAGCAAATCAAAGCAACGCAAACCCCACTATATCGTTGCCGAGCTGTCTTGTCTCCGTTAATAGATTTTCCCCTCCTCTCCGTTCCTCTGTCGCGTCTTCCTTCCTCCAGCGACTAGCCGATTAGCCTCCCCTCGCCCCGCCTGCCCTCCATTAGCTCCGACTAGTGTGAGGCCGCGAGATACGGTTTCCGCGCCGAATCGAGCTCGGGGGCTCGGGAATTTTATTTGGGCGCCGCGGCGGCGGCGGCGGCGGCGGGAGGCTTCGATTGGGCTCGGCCTCCGGTACGATCCGATCGGTGAGTGATTCGACTTGCTTGCTCTGGGTGATCGGTTCGGATTGGGCGCTTGCGGGGACGCGCGTCTCTTCGGATTTCACGAGAAGGGATTAGTGTCTTTCGGCGTAGTCGTTTCGCGGGAAGGGATTGGGTTGCTTGCGCGTTCTGCGGTGACCGCACAGGTTGGTGCTTAGTAGTTTCATTTCGGCGAATTTGTCTGAATCCTATGGAATTAGGCTCCTATTCTGGTGAATTTTGCACGATGATTCCTTGCGTTGTTCGTGTAGCCATCCGGATGAGAGCTAATGCTGCAATTTAGATGTTACAGTGAGTGGTTTTTAAATTTTGGGTTAGTCGACCTAATACTATGGCCTAAGTCAACATAATTCGTGGGCGTGGATAAGTTATTATAGTGCAAATTGTATGAGTTATGCCTGCGTGATCAAATTTGGGAGAAATTTAAACTAGTTTTACTCAGAAGTAAGAATAACAAGGGCTTCAATTTGAATTGAGCTAGTGAATCGTGAGGTACTAGTGCTTATTGTGTGAGCGAATCCTTTTGCTCCTACCATATTGAATTCTGGATTGTCGCGATTTAGCGCAAAGCTGTCTGGTTTTATGGTTTCTCTAACCAGAAATATTTTGTACATGTGATTTTCGAACAATAGTATTCAGATTTTGGCTGCGATCGGACCAAGTTCAGCTGTCTTGTACCAGAGTTGTTAGTGACACCTTTAAAGCTGGTATGGGACACACTATGTACTGTTAGGAGTTGTTTGGTACCTTCCAATGCGAAACTTTTGCCATCTGATTTTTGAAGTTTGGTAGAAGAAGTTTTTGCTTTTTAATCGTTTCATGAGCCATGCCATGTTGTACCTAACATGATGTTCCCTTAGGTTGTTTTGTAGTCTTGTCCTTAGTCATTGTCTATTGGTTAGATATCTTTAGAAGTATTCCCCAACTGCTTTCTGCCTTTCTTTTCTAGCGAGTGGATGATTCCAGTTGATATATCTCATGCACTTCCAGTGTTATGTTCATGACCCTTAAGGTATAGGATTATAAATGTCTAGGCTTGATGAGTTTTTACAAACCAGGAGAATATAAATGCTATAAGATAGTTGTTCCATATTTTAGCTTATATTACTATGTTGGGCTACACGTCTATACCATGTTACTATTTTGTCTAGAAGTTATTTTTTCCACATTGACTGACCAGAGTTACATCGATATCTCTTGCTTTGATCCTCTAACAATGTGAGTAACATGCAAACTTGATGAGTATGTCACGACAAGACTGATTAGTGGTACATGCTTGGTATGTTGGAGAACAACACCAGATGTTCCCCTGATTCCTTGGTTCCTTGCCTGTCAGTTTGTCATACTTTACCTTGTTAGGTTTGCTATGAAGTGTTCACTATGAGAATCCTGTTCTTTACTTTGAGACCTTTTTTCTATGTCAAGTCCTTCCTACTGTTCTATATTTGTATAGATTTTATGATGCATAGATTTATCAATCAATGCTATATGGGCTGTCAAAGACTATATACAGCACGATGGTATACCATGCTTCTGTACACGCATTAAGTTTCTGTCATCATCTTTGCAGGCCAGCATTCAAACCTTGCAATGCAAGCTATATTGTCACACATATACATTTAGAAATTACATTGGTTGTAAAAAAAAGTGGCCTTATAAGTTAATTATTCTATGCAGTATTTCAGTTTCATTTAGCAATATTTGTATATATTTGGCATAGTTCAAAGAGAGATGAAGTATTGGAACAGTGTAGGTACTGGTTGTGGTGGATCTAGAAATGCTCACCTGTAGGGTCAGTTATGAGTTAGCACATATATCCTCAATCCTCATTCTTCAAGTACTAGCATATTTTTGGGTCATGTCCTTATGTCTGCATAGGTTGGTATGTAACCCACCACTAGGTAGCTGCAAGTTATCAATTAGCAGGGGACAAATACTAAAATTTCTACTTTCTGCTAATTGCTGTGGAAAACTGGTGTGTACATGTGGGAGTACACCAACCATTGGTCCCTCCTCCCCTATTTCCAATTATGTTGCACTTTGATCAATTATCACCAGTAGCTTCCTCTTATACTACATACTAAGGCACTTAGGCACATTTCTGTTCCATTACTATCCATTTGATGTTCTGTTACATAAATTTTGCAGGCTTACAGTCATAAGTCGCTTCCCATGAGCTTCCGAGAGTGGTGCCTTTATTGCTACAGGTTTTTTCTTAACATGTAGCATCTCCTGATGTTATTCCTGTACTGGATTTATCCTTAGAGGACAGAGATGCAGAAGTCTGACCATCACGAGCAGAATCTTACTTCACCAAGAGGACTAATTCATAAAGTGCTGCGTCGTACAAATAGCAGGCGTTCTCCAACTGCAGCAGAGCAAGACCCTTCTCCTGTATTTCCAGAAACAAACAATTCTAAATTCTTAAAGCAAAAGGATGCAGATGACGCCATCAAGGATCCAGAGAAGGCGAGCATACATGTTAACAGAATTGAAGATGAGAAATCTGATCTGTTAGGATATGAAGTTTGTTCTGGGAAGCTTACATTAGATAACAAAGCTAAAAGTGTTTCAGGCGAATGGTCTGGATCAGGGTCTAGTAGCAGTTGTTTTGATGCTAGGCTCACCACTGAAGCCTTGGTATGGAGCTCTGACATCATTAAGCTTGAGGACATTGTATCTGTAAGTTGTTAGCTCATTGATTTTAGTCTGTAACTTGCATTTATATGTTTCTCAGTTTCATTTCAAGTCCACAGCACTTCAGAGCAATTCTAAGATCTGTTCAACTTAACCTCACAGGTATCATATAATTCTGGCCTACGGTATTTCACTGTGCATGCATGCACTCTTGATAAAAGATCCAGTGGACTTTCCTGCTTTATGAAGCCTAGAAGGACCCAAAAGGACTTGCGCTTCCTGTCCAATTCTCCGCATGAGGCCTTTCGGTGGGTTAATGGTTTTGCAGATCAACAATGCTATGTAAATCTGTTACCTCACCCCATGGCATCTAGCAAGAAGCATTCTTCTGAACTCATCCCATTTGATGTCATGTTTGATCCTTACGTTAAATGTCGGTCTCCACCAAAGATACTTGTCATCTTGAATCCTCGATCTGGACATGGTAGATCTAGCAAAGTTTTCCACGGAAAAGTGGAACCCATATTTAAGGTATGTCTAGCTGAGTAGAAGCATGTGTCTTATCTCAAGATCACATCTATACTGTCTATCGCATCTACTTGGGCAATTGACAATCTTAATTCAACTTATAAGCATGTTTTCGGGATTAGATTTAGTAAGGTATCTCTCTCATGTTCAAAGGTATTCACTAGTATAATCTTCAGTCAACTTAAAAACCTGTGAACAGTGCTTCAATGCTTTCCCTTCCAATACAAGTTGTATAAATCTTGAAACAAGCGAAAGGGTAAGTAATCACTATCACCCTTCATTTATGCTTTAATATTTGTGCAAATGTCAAAAAAAAAAAATGGAAGCACCTCTCAAAACATGTTGCTATGTCTGTGTTTCATGTTTCCTTGTTTACCATTTGTACTGGTTATATTGAGCAATTTAGTTTAGCTGACAAAGTGATGATGACAAAATTACCAACTCACATTGACATTATCTTAACATAAATAGCAGTCAAACTTGAATGTTAACCTTGTAATGTTAAGCTTGGATAGATAGACAGAGAATCATGTATAGTTTATTGGTCGATTTGTTTAAACATGAGGTCATTTGTAGTGGACCACCATAGCAATGTTTATGGTGTTAGTATCTTACTGAGATGAGCTTCTTTATGTATGAAACTCAATTTTGAGTCTATGCTGTACTTTAGAAGCATCAATGTAGCCCATGTTGTCTGAATATCCATTTATTGCCAGGAGCCATTATGAAGCTTCCCTGGCTCTAGTAGTTCATATAGTTGTCAAGGCATGCTGATTGGTATGGTTAGTATGCTTGGGGGAAATGTTCCTGAAGTTTCTGGACTTTGAAATCTCTTCATGGTCTCTGTATTTCTTTTCTTGTAGACTAGCTGTTTAGCTCTGTTTTTGCTGGAGCAGGCATGCTTGCCTGTTTTGCGTTTGATTTGTTCAACACTGTAATTGAATAAACCCTATTAGACTTCTTTAGAAGTTGGGGTGTCCTGATATAAAAAATGCTCTTCATGGATTATATAATCGAATAAACATTAGAGGTGTTACTGTGTTGCTATTATTTCAATCTCTTCCTCGATGCTCTAATTGTATCAAGACCTTGGTGCTATCATGTAGATGCATGTAATGGAATGATTATTTAACACTTTTATATCTCCAGATAGTATCCTCTCTGCTGCCTTACTTGTCATCTTGCTCCTTCATGTGCTATGCCTTTTATGACTATTCTTGACATATTTTGTCAGTTGTATAATACCGAATTATTAGGGATGACCTTTCTGTATAATCTTTAACAACTAAGAGTGGCATTCGATTGCATAAAAATATTTATACCATTATGCTTGTTAATGCAGGCCGCTTGTTTTCGGTATCTTAAAGTGCTTGTGTTTGGAATAATAATAATAATAATAATAATAATAATAATAATAATAATAAGTGCTAGCAACAGCTTGCAGGTTTCAAGATGGAAGTGGTTAAAACTACACATGCTGGTCATGCAAAATCTCTTGTATCAGCTATTGATTTTAGTACCTGTCCAGATGGTATATACATCTCTACATCTTTCCTGAGTATTTTACATTGATCATCCGATTCACTTTTTGCCTGTACTTGCTAGGAATTGTATGTGTGGGTGGCGATGGAATTGTTAATGAGGTTAGTCTATATTAATTCCATGCATATTACTTTTTGAGTTTTTGTTGACCTTCTATCGTACTATTTTTTTCTGTAGTGTATTTGATATACCAACTAGAAAAGATAATCTTAGTGACAGATTTATCCATCTTGCCTCAGCTCTTGTGAATTTCAATTTAATTTATAATGGCAACAAGCCAACAACAAAGAGGATGACACAGTAAACTTTGGGAATTTCCTTGCACCTTTATCTAGGGACAAAAACAATTTGCATAAATTTTGGAGTTCATTAAACAAGTTACTGGATTTTTTTAATACTCAAAAGGTTCAGAACTTCAGATTGCTTTGGTGCCTCTGTTTTACTACTGACTTAGTAATGGTTAACATTTGAGGACCCTGTATGTTTGCTACTATCAAACCTTGTATATTGCCATGAACACTTGAGGGACCTGTTTGTTTGTTACGGTGATACTTTTCTGAAGTCATTCTCTCCTTACATGGTATAGAAATGGACATTCATATGGCAAGTACAGGCTCTGATGCGGTAATCAACTCATTCTGTAGGTGCTCAATGGTCTTCTATGCAGAGATGATCAAAATGAGGCAGTCTCTGTTCCAATTGGTATAATACCTGCGGGGTCTGATAACTCGCTTATTTGGACAGTCTTGGGTGTTAAAGATCCAATTTCTGCAGCATTGTCGATTGTCAGGGTAAACAACATTTTATTGGTCCAGCTTTTTTTTTCTGTACATGTCTCGTGTTCCTTCTCTTTGCCTATAACTTATCATAAATATTACTAGTCTGCTAAGTCTCAACAATTGTGATTAATGGTTCTTGTGCACTATGAAGACACAAGTGTCCCTTATGTCTTGCTTTTTTTTATTATATTTATTCTTCTTCGATTTCTGATTGGCTGTCCTCCCTGTGGTTCCATTGTTCTGGACCTTTATGCCTCTATCACCATCCTATCATATTCTTCTCTGCTGGACCTGCACCCCAAATTTACATGACTACAAAACATCATCCTATTGTTGATGCTCTCTTATCATCTCTCTTTTCTCAGTTTTTTTATGTCTGACCAGCTACCATCCCTAGACGGCCAATCCTCTGTACATCTGAGTTACTTGTTGTCATTACTCATTAGGCTTCCCTTTCATGCCTCCACCATGCACTCACACAGGCCTACAACACTACCCTACTGCACGTCCATGTTGCATTCCAGCAATCGTGTATTACTGTATTGCCATCTTGTGGTCATCACCTTCAACCATGTCTTAACACTGCTGCGCACTAATTGGGTTCCCCTGCTTTCTTGCCTTTGTGTTGCCTTGCTGAATTTTTCTCCTGTAGTTCTATGTGGTCGGTCCACCATCGTGTGGTCCTAATACTCCTTTGTGCATTACTACTCATCATTCTGCCATATCCAAATCTGCCTTATAGTGTATGCCACTGGGCTGTCCTAGTACCACCTTTGCTGCCACGTTGTTTCTCCAATGCTGTTGCTTTGCATGGTCCAGTGGCTAGCGTATTGCCCATTTTGTGCAGGGCTTTTCAGTGTCAGCAAGTTGCCAGACCTCGCCATTTGGCCACTGTAAGAGTCAATTGCACCTAGCCACCTACCTTTATTGATGTTGGCTGTTATTTGACCACATCGTCTCAAACGGTGATGGTGAGTCTGGTGTATCCTAAATTTTGATTGTAAGGTAATGTCAGTTATGTCAAAGAGGACTTTTGTCACAATATAAGATTTTGAAAGCACATGTTATATGCCATATTTTCTTAGGGAAATTTTATACTCTTATTATAATAATTAGGCGAAATTAAGACAACATGGCCAGATATCATATATAAGGTGACATCATTGGGAAAAAAAAAGTTGATAAAACAAGTCTAATTGTTGCATAGCACAAAAATGTGATATACTGACATGGCCATATATATACCATATTTGTCACTGCATAGTTTTTGATCTAAGAGATGCTACCCTATACTTATTTTAACTGTTACTATTAATTCTTGTACTTGCTTTCATTGTCAATCGTCAACTTTTTCTGTTTCACACAAATGTTCTTTGAAATGTTTGTTGGTTGTAGGGAGGTCTTACGCCTATTGATGTTTTTGCTGTTGAATGGATTCAAAGTGGGACTTTCCATTTTGGCACAACCGTCTCATATTTTGGTTTTGTTAGCGATGGTAACCACATAATTGACAGTTCAGAACATTTTCTTTTTCTTGTTGGTTACCTAAATTAGCTTCTTGACCTACATTGTAGGATGACTTCTAGTTTCTTTCCCCAAATGGAAACAACAAAAGTGACTTTCTATGTATATGTTGCAGTTCTTGAACTCTCAGAGAAATACCAGAAGCGTTTTGGTCCCCTCCGTTACTTTGTAGCTGGTTTTCTGAAATTCCTGTGCTTGCCCAAATACAGTTTTGAATTGGAGTATCTTCCAATATCAGATGTTGATGGTGCTGAGCATAAAATTGTGGAAGGGCAAGAAAAGGTTGACACATCAGACCTCTATGATGATGTAGTTCGGAGGTCAAGGGCAGAATGTTTACCACGTGCCTCAAGTTTATCTAGTATTGATTCAGTCATGTCTACAAACATAATGTCTGGGGGAGAGTTGGAGGTTTCTAGTCCACATGCTAATAATGAACCCTCTGAACTTGTCCGTGCTCTTGACCCGAAATCAAAACGCCTGTCATTAGGGAGAACGAATACTTTCAAAGAACCAGAAGAAGTGCTTCATCCTCAAGCTCATGTTTCATCGACTCCCAGCTGGCGTAGATCCAAATCAAAGTCAAGGACAGAAAAGGCTTGGCCAGGCTTAACTGCTACAAATGATACAAAATCTTCTAGGGGCACCACAACACATGATAAGGAAGACACATCGTCCACAGTTTCAGATCCTGGGCCAGTGTGGGATGCAGGACCCAAGTGGGATGTGGAGCCAAAATGGGATAATCAACCTAACTGGGAATCTGAAACTCCAATTGAGCTACTTGATCCATCAGATGACATTGAGCTTGGTCTGACCAACGAACTAGTACCAAACTTAGATGAAAGATGGATAGTTAGGAAAGGGCGCTATCTTGGTGTATTGGTATGCAACCATTCATGCAAGACTCTGCAGAGTTTAAGCTCTCAGGTTGTTGCTCCCAAGGCTGAATATGATGACAATTGTCTGGACCTACTGTTGGTTGGTGGAAGTGGAAGGCTGAGGTTATTGAGATTTTTGGTGCTTTTGCAGTTTGGAAAGCACATTTCTCTTCCAAATGTGGAATATGTAAAGGTATTATAGGGCTCCTTCCTTTGGTCAAATATCCAATTTTACTCATTGCAGAATAAAAGTATCCAATTTTACTTTGGTCTTTCATTCATTTTGAGAAACTGTTGTTTTGATCTTGGCCTGCTTCATATCGTGTGTTTCTTCTCACTCATATTCTTTAATTACAAATCTCTTTGGGTTTACTTCATAACATGGTTCAAAGTAAAGTGTGTAATTTTATTATTTCTCTTCCACATGTTCTCAAACCATTTGCTGATACCTTGCATGGACAAAGAAAAATCTAGAAAGTCTGATCTTATGTTGGAAATTGCCATAGTTTTGCTTGGACCTATCATGATCTTTGTATTGTTCATCCAGAAGTTTGATGATAACCTCTTTTATTTCCTTAGTTCACTGCTGTGCTAAATTTCAGGTAAAGTCTGTGAGACTTAAAGCAGGCCCAAATACACACGAGGGATGTGGTATTGATGGTGAACTACTCCATGTCAAGGGGCAAGTTCGCTGTAGTTTGCTTCCTCAGCAATGCCGATTGATCGGCAGGCCAGTCAGAAATCCTGTACAGTAGTTGTAAATTCATTACTCTGCAGTCTGCCCAGCTCTCAGGTCTGCCCAGAATCTTGCACCTGTACAACTGGCAAAGCTGTGGAATTTTTGTCCGCCTCCACACATCCATCCATTATTATACTCTGAAAAGTTAGAACAGCCTTGCTGACGCTTAGCTGCAGAGATGTACGTTTGTGCTTGATGTGCAAAGTGCTGGGTGGTAACATTTATCCAAGTGTAAAGCCTATCTGGACTGCAGCCTGTTGTGCATCCCTTGGATTCCTCGTTTTTCTTTTGCTGATATCTAATATACAACTACTGTAGAGCCATCCTGATCGGTGTACTTGGGTTCAGAACAACAGTGTCCACCCCCGGTATGTGCGGTTGTTTGGATGTCCCTGTTTTTGTGGTTGTTTGGAGGTCCCTGGTGCCGGCCACTTATGCTTTTCACCCCCATTAAAGGGACAACACCCCCAATGTTATCTCCCTAATCAGCTTGTAGTGTTTACAAAGTGTGAATAAGACTTCTATCCTGTTGGGTTCCCAGTACAGTATCGGATTTCAGCCACCAAAAAAGACGGACGATATTTGTAGCGCTGCTCCCTTTTTCCCGTGTAACTCTTCCTTCTTTGTGAATTGTGATGTATGAGTTGTAATTTCTGCACGTTGTCTGCCGTACGAGTTGGATCATAATTCTTCTTGAAGGTAAACTTGCTGATGTGTATTGTTCTCTGTTGGGGAATAAGCAGCTTAGTTTGAGAGCTCTGTTCACATTCCTGTTGGGGCATGGTTGTTTCTTTTGTATTCCCGCAAGCATACATCTCTTGCACGGAGCAATACCTAACCAGCAAGCAAAACCTTGGATACCCGACTGTGGATGGATAGTTTGTGATAATATTTGTCCCAGAGAACAGAATATTGATTGCTTTATTTCGTTCTCGATAATCGTACGACTCATGTAACTACTGATCAATCTGCACTCTCCGGTTAGTTGGTACCATAGAACCCCCACTTTCGTAACATGGATTGTGAAATTCTGGAAGAGAACAATGGGCAAAACAGTATGCTTCTGACAACCAAAAAAATCTTCAGGTATTGAAATCATCACTGGCAAAGACTTAAACTGTCCTTTTGATAATTGTAGGGTAGCAGTTGGCCGCACGAGCTTGTTAAAAAGCAAAATAAAAGGCAAGCGCAACTGTGCAAGCAAACAAAAGGCACCTGACGATTCTTCTTCTCAAAGCTCAACTTGGGTTGTGTACAAAAGGCAGAACAAACAAAAGCAACAGAATGTGCAAGACCCAATACACATATTGTTGTACTAGCGTACTACTACCACCACCAGCTCAAACAAAGAGAGAAAGGGGAGGAAAGGAAAATTGAAAAGCCGGGAACAGCAAATTGCAAGAACAGCACCAACAGCAATGGGACAGTAAGCAAGCATGCATCTACCATCTGCAGCCGCAGCTTAATCAGTCAGCTCGATTGGCTGCTGCCTTCCCATTAGTTTATTTCCTCCTGCTGCTGTGCTGCGTCTCCTGAGTAAAACTCGACGGATCAACAGTTCAGCACTTGCAATGGCAGCCCCGGCCCATGCCGAGCCCGAGGGACACGCACCGACCGCCGCGCCGGCACCCGCCGTAGTGGCACACGTCCCTGCACGCGCTGTTCGCCGCCGCGTCCGTGGGGTCGCACTGCTCCACCGGGATCGTCACGCCGCACGGCACGCCCGACGGGTAGTCCACCCACGCCGACCGCGCAGGCGCCACGGAAACCACTGCAAAAAAAAACACCGCAGCGCACGGGTCAGATCGATCAATCGCGCGCGCGCGCATGCATGCAAGGATGCACATATCACTCAATGCACGCATGCATGCCGTGGCAGAGCGATTCACCGGTAAGAGTGGCCACGAGAATGAGGAGGAAGCGGAGAGGCCGAGAGACGAGGGTGCATGCGGCAGCCGCTCGACGAGCCATTTTCTCTCTTCGGAGTGGTTTGCAAAGGGTTTTCGCTGCCCGCCCGGCCGCTCTCTGTTCCTCTTCCTGCACGCCTGGGAGGTGACAAACCGACGGCTCTGCTAGCTAGCTTGGTGTGTGTGTGTGTGTTTGTGTTGAGTGTAATATATAGAGGTGACTATCGAACATCGAAAAGTAGAAAGCGGCGGCACTGCAAACGGGGGAAGTACATGTGATGCGACACCGATACGGTTTGCTAGCTGGTGCGCGTGGTGGGTGTTAACAATATTGCTAGTATATATAATCCGAGCATCAACTTGTATTGGTGGCTACTGTTGTATAATTGTTTGATTAGGACGCGCATATCTAGCGTGCTTTTGATAGATAATATTAGTAGTAGATACTCAACATAAAGATTAATCAAAACAAAGGATTAATACACTAAAAATTATGAAAAGTGCGTGATTTAGATCTTTCATATGTAGTATGTAGAGTTAGATCAGAGTTAATTGATCACTGGCCAAGTTATACGGTATTTATAGGACTAATATATGATACCAACGAGGTGACGCCTTTAAGTAAAGCATGAATGAGAGCCAAGTGATGGTGTGAGTCGTTAGCTATGTTTCTTAGAGTGTTAGAGATGGTATCAGATCTATTCTCTCATTGCCGAAAACATGACCAAGGTTTTAAATTCCATTTTCAATTCAAATCCTGTTACCCTCCGAAATCTGAAATTTCGGACGAAATCCAAACAAAATTCAAAAAGCAAAGTTCAAATCCGATTTTTTTTAAATGAGATTTCCAAGATTTCGGTAGGAAACGGTGAAATCTCACCGAAAAAATGGCAAAAATCTCGGAAAAGTTTTAAACCTCTGGATAGAGGACGCAAAGGTGACAGCTAGTGGCGGCGAACATGTTGGTGATGAGGAAGATGGTGTCGCCCTCCCTAGAGTGGGCCTCCGTGGCGACGGTGATGTCCCGGATGAGCGCCATCCCCTCCTCCATTGGTAGCTCCGGCGCCAGTGTCGCCACCACCATCTCCATCGCCCACGCCGGCGAGGAGGAGCCCACGGGCTAGAGTTAGGGTTTGGGCTTCAGCTTCTCTCCTCTAGTCTTCCTCTGAGCTTCTTGGGTGCCGCCGAGTTGAAGCAAAAGGCGCGACCTTGTTTCTTCCCCAGGAAGCGCTTGGCGGAAGCGGCGATGATGGTGGCAACGAATGGCGATGGCTCTGCCGGGAGGGAGGGGCGCGGATCTACAAGGCTCTTCTGGGCTGGAGTTGTGGATAGCAAAAAAAATTTCTGGCTGAATGCTTGTGCACAGGAAAAATGTTGGAGGCTGGGGTTTGATTCCCAAGGGATCACACAGGTCACCAAGGTCACTTACCAATCGAATCAAGTGTTACTTTTGTGTTTGAATAGCATCCGGCCAGATTTCGTATCTCATTGCTCATCGAAAACCAAAATCTCAGCGAGATTTCGTGAGATCTCGACGAGATTTTGAACTGTGAACAAGTCGTTGAGATCAACTCTAAAGAACCAACAAGCACAGTAATTAAAGCTATACCCAACTATAGACATGCTCTGTAGATTAGCAATTTTTTCTACGTTTGCATGACGTCGCATGGCTCGAAGAAGCCTGAGAGTACCCTCGAAAGCCAAATCTGTTGCCGTCTGCAGCTCAATGATGCGGGAAAGATACGCCCTAGGGGGATTCTCGGCTCAGGTTCGGCCGTACGTCGCGAGACACGGGCAGCTATTGCAAAAGCCGATCGATCATGGTGTTCCTGGTTTGTTTCCCTCCCTAGCTAATCTAGCTACTCTAGCCAATGAATCCCATGGGTCGTGCAGTGCTCGTTCAGCGGCATGTACTGCAGGCAGGCCCTGCAGGTAATGTGTTCAAAACCAACCCATAATTTCCATTTTCCAGACGAACCACGTTAGCAGAGGCGGATCCAACAGTATGGCAGGTTGGACTGCTGCCCCACTTATAATTTTGAAGACCTCTTATACCTGGTGTGTATATTGGATAGCCTAACAAATTTGGTCTATAGGTAGGATAGGCAGCCATGTTAGAAACTCTGTTGGTGACTCGTTGCGATTGGAAATTGTCGGTACTACTTCAAACTTGCCTCATCTATAATTTCTTCTTGGGATCGTCACTGCACGTTAGTAAACTTCACTTTTCCAAAGCAACCCAACCCACTTACCATCCCTGGTAACCCAACCGAGCCTAATCCAAATATTAGTATTTGAACTCTAACCAAACCACTTTAATTTCTTTATACAGGTTCAACCCATTTCCTCGTCGTCATGCCTTCCGCGGGCGTCTCTCCATCGACAGCGCCGTCGAGCCAACGTCGTCCCAACGCTAGAGCCATCCAAGCCACCAACACCAACATACTCAACTACTCGTCCGGCTTGATCGACTGCCATCCTCGTCGACCGAGGCAGCCTCTCCGCAGTCACCGGTGCAGCCGCCGTGGCCGATAAGTCCCCACACCGTGTTGTGTTGTACTTTCTCAGTGGACTGAATGACCGGGAGGTTCAATTCTGGCAACGTACATGGCCGGTCGAGGAGGCGTTGACATGCTGATTGACCCGACCGTCCTCCGGCTCTTACTACCGCCTGAGTAACACGTCCTCGGGAACTACACAACTGACCTCCTGACTCCTGAGCCGCTCGAAGCAACGACTCAAGAGGCGACACAGCACAGCCACTGGGCAAGCCCCACTCCCCGGTGTCCACCCTCTCGCCACCGCTCCTCCTTTCCTCTCCCTCACCCTTTTCTCTAGATCTATTTCTTCCGCAGATTTGGCTTTTGTTTTTGATTTTTTTGTTGGCCACACCACCACCTGAGAGCCGTCGCGCAGCGCCCTATGGCCGCCCTTGCTCAGAGGACAAGAAGGGCCGGGATGCAGGAAGCGTATGTATCGTGTGGTGTGCCAATGGTGAGAGGCTGAGAGCCCAGCGTCGCTCTCGTCTCTAGATCCGTCTAGATCTTGATGGTGTCGCTAAATCTGTCAAAGTCGGTGTGGAGGACGCCGGAACTGGCCATGAAGCGGCCACATGAAGGCAAACCTAGATGGCGCGAGGCTGCACATGGGTCGTAGGTTGGGGTGGTGCCGCCTTGGCGAGCCCATTACCACCATACTCAGCAAGCGGTGCCATCTAGCTTCTTCCCCGCCGGCGCCGTGGGAAACCGGCATCGGTGCTGCAGATACAGACGCTGGCATAGGCATCAGCATCGGCTTTGACTTCGGCGACGCTAGCTTAGGCAAGGTCATCTAGCTTCTACCCCACCGGCGTGGCGGCGTCGGAGGTGATTCGGGGCATACTGTTTATTTATGCATGGTTGCAAACCATATGGAACCCATGGGTTCAAATCCATATGAAATCACAAATATTCAACCCAAACCAACTCAAACCAAATCACTTTCCAAGCAAATTAACCTGAACTAGCTCAACCCATTTGAACCCATCCAATTACGTACACACATTCCTTAACCCAGAATTTTTTTATTTAATATTTATTTTAAGGGATTTGATAAACATCAACCGGATGTTTTTTTTTATTGAAATCACCCAAATCTAGAACCATTGGATCATTGTTGAGATTCGGGAGTATCGATTACATCCGATCCTATGATTTGATCCAACTACCGTGAATTTGGATGTTAGATCCAACGCCCACATCCGATCCTATGATTTGATCCAATGGCCGGTGAATTTGGATGTTAGATCCAACTCGGTGAATTTAGATGTTAGTTAAGACAAAAACATCCGGATGATACCTATACACTCCCTTATTTTAATTCTTTTTTTCGAAAATAATGAATGGAAAAAAATTGCGAAATTAGGTGCCCGTCGCTCGGATATAGGGCGATCGCCCCATATCCGGGCTATAGGCACCCTTCGCCGTTAATCGTCGGCCGTAGGCGTTAGTGGCCGTTAATAGCCGATGCAGGGAGACATATCGCTCTAATATGGGCGATATCTGCTCTTTAAAACACTGGTTCAGCGAGTGAGACCGGCCTTCATTTTCATCTCAGTGAGTAAGATCGAGAGCAAAGACAGAACCGAGAGAAGAGAAAAGAAGAGAGAAGGGAAGGAGAAGAGAAAAGAAGAGAGAAGGGAAGGAGAAGAGAAAAAAAGAGAGGAATGAAAAATGCCAAGGCGTGCAAGTGGAAAGGGAAAGGGGAAAGCAAAGGAAAAGGGATGCACTTCGGATTGGCCAAGAACGTCAAGGCATCAGATCTCTTCCTACCTCACGGGTCAGTCCCACCGATGTATATAAAGGAGATCCTTACATGCTTGTTCATTCTTGGAAAATTCTAACTTGGAAGAGGAGGTATTGAAGTATTGAACTACGCCTCAAGAATCGCCAGATGATAACAATCATACGACCAATACTTGAGAAGAGCCTCAAGAATCACCATATGGTAACAATCATCAAGCCAATCGACGAGGAGTTTTCAAAATACTTGTACATGAAACTTTGCTAATTTATATTTCATGCATTATTTTCCTTATTCGTGATGCTCCTTCCAGCTTTTAAGTCGTAATAAAGAGTGTGAATTTGAGCGAAGGGTTTAATATGGAGATTAACCCCGGAAAAAAATCACGAACACCAAAGGCTACCACTTGATCAAGCCAACCGACGAGGAGTTCGAAAGCACACGCGCCACTTCAAGATTACTTATCTATGGGCGAGTTAGTCGACATTGCCCCAAAGACGGTTGCGAAAATCGAAAAAGGCACACGTGTTACTAATTGAGAAGGATAAGCTAAAAAAAATGCTAGGACTGAGTTCAGACAGTTATACAAGTCAGACAGGTAAAGGCATTACAAAGTATAGTTGTATAACAAGTCACTCACTGCCACGCTTCCTGATTTGGTTCGTGGGGTACGTGAGTGGCGACATAGGACGAACGGCCCTACGGCGTAGGGGTAGTGTAGTCTGGTGGCGACTCGGGTATGTTCTGGTGCGGTGCTCCCGAGAGCTGAGAGGGGCCGAGGTACTCGGTTGATAGGTACCGCGCCACGTCGAACGTTGCCTCCTCCCGGTCATCGTATTCCGCGTCGCCGAAACCACCCTGGGGTCCTGGTGGGGCGTGAGATGAAGAAGGCCCCTCGTCACCCCATTGTCCCCATTGTTGTTGTGGGGGAGGTCACAAGGACTCGCAGTAGCCGACGTCGGTCTGTGGGAGACGACTGCCACAAGGACGTGCGGGCACGGCTCCACAAGGAGCCACCGTGGGAGGACGAGGTGCTGGCCCACGGGGACGCGGTGCGCTGCGTCCGACGATGTCTCCGCCAGCAAGTGGCCAGCGATATATCCGCCGCCTTGTCACGAACCCGCTCCCAAGCTGCCTCAGCCTCAGCGGTGGTCATCTGGATGCCCGCTCGGAGGCACGCCAACATGGATGTAGCCATCACGTCCACCTCCCCTGCAAGCTGTGTCTGCATGTAATGCCGGATTGATATGAGGTAATTTATATGAAAAAGACATACGTATAGAGATTCGATTGTGACACTTACCGAGAAGTTGTCCCTCTCGGACATCTGTGAAGAGTACGTGTCCGACACCAATGCCTGAGCTGCGACATACGGTGCTAGTGTGTACCCTACCCTGAGCCGAGTCTGCGACGCGAACCTCTCCATGTACTCATCGTACATGTCATGGTCATACGCTTGGGTCTCAATGACCCTGTCCGCGAGCGCGTTGTCCCACTGCAATGCCCATGGTGTCATGCGATGCACGAACAGAGTGCCCGCTGCAGCCCCCATCCGGGTCATCCTGCAATGCAAAAGCGGGAATCTACATACAATATCCATTCCACGGGAATGCTAAGCAGTGTGCTCAGGAGACGTACCTGTGAGCGCCACGTGAGATAACGTGATGAGGCGGCAAGGGAAAAGACTGGAACAGGCCGAACTGCCGCAACACTCGATACGGCGAGTACTCCTCCACGCACAGGTCGAAGACGAGAAACTTATAGGTGAGCCAGAACTGCTCATCACACGTGCAAAGCACGAAGATCCCATAAGGTGCTCGGACGTGGACGTCGTACGTGATGTACAGTGTCCACCGCACGTCTTCATTGTGGAGCCTGTCGAACTCTCGAACGAACTCGGGGTAGGACCTCCTGACCTATTGGTGGGCGTAAAACCACTGCACGAAAATAAAAAATAATGTATGTTATGAAAGTGTGAAAGTGGGGAATAAGATACGAGGGGACCTGTCGCCGAATCCAGTAGTGGCCCATGGTGGGCCAGTCTATCAGGTCCTCATCGTATAGGTCCTGTGAATATGGCGCGGTGTCAACAAGAGGCCTACCAACGGAGAAGCGCTCCCAGGACCACAACTGCATTAGTAGGACGCAACCCGACATTGTTATGCTTCGCTCATTCGAGAGACATACACATATGCACTCTATATGTCGTCACGAGCACAGCAGAGGCCCACGACCATTGCACCAACTGTTTACAACGAGAAAGTTAGACATGTCCTGTCATAAGAGATTTTAATGGAATGTGTTACCTCATGCGCTGGGGTGTTGGTGATAGACTGGGCGTACTTGATCAGGTGCCGGTCCATCGTGTTCCCGTGCGAGGACGGGAACATCGCCCAACCGAACAGCAACAGCAGGTATGCCTCCAGGTGATGGGCCACGTCCTCATCCTCGGCGTGCGGGTGGATCAGCCTACAGCATTTAGTACAATATTCTCAGCAACTTAGCGCGTCTCCGTTAAATTGCAATGAAGGAGATACTAACCGTGAACTAAAACAGCCATGCCTTTGTCGATCCGTGCCGCTCACCCAGCTTGAAGGGCACGTGCGGGCCACCCTAGGAGTGTCGCTACATCTCGGCGAATCGCACCGACAACTCCGCATGCCACATGACGGAGACGTCATGTGGTACAACTGTACGACCCGCACAGGGGAGTCCTAGGAGGTAACACACGTCTTGCAGCGTCGGAGCCATCTCTCCGTAGGGCAGGTGGAATGTGTGCATCTCCGATCTCCACTAGTCGACGAGTGCGGTTAGCAGGGATCGGTCGCACCCGAACCGTGGGACGTGCCTTCCCTCCACCGGGGCAATAGTCTGCTTCACCATCCTACAGAGTGAAAGTAAGCCAGCCGCTCGTAACCTGCACGTAGTGTGTAGCGTCATCAAAATTCCATTCACAGGTAAGTACATGTACATAAAAGAGTAGGAAAAGTTGGTAGCTTACTGTGAAACCCAACGTGGGTCAATGCGAAGCATCTCGTTCGGCACCCGAGGCCGTAGTGTTCCCAACTGTCGGTTCTGAACTACGGAGAACCTAGACCGGTGGGTTGAATCTACG
This sequence comes from Guadua angustifolia, assembly GCA_036346375.1. Lineage (NCBI taxonomy): Eukaryota > Viridiplantae > Streptophyta > Magnoliopsida > Poales > Poaceae > Guadua > Guadua angustifolia. The sequence continues at coordinate 34,670,106 of CM070519.1, forward strand.
GTCCGGTCTAGCAGCTCAGGGCAAGCATCAGCATCACGCCCAGCTCCCGCCATTGGTGCCTATGCCTACATGGTTACAACGCAAATACATGGTTAGAAAGCAAATAAAATAAACTGGACAATAATTAAATGTAGAAAGCAAATAAAACAAACTAGACAATAAGTAAATGTAGAAAGCAAATAAAACAAACTGGACAATAAGTAAATGTTACACATTACAACTACCAAAAATTAAATGAAAAATAATGAAATGTTGCATATTTAAATATATGTTCGATCGCGCATATAGAATAAAAAATTACATGACGGGAACAATAATTAACTGGTACATATTGAAGTACGTGAAGTAAAGAAATATATGAAATAAAATTACATTATCCACAATTACAATGCACTTCGGTCTCGTCCATATTGTTCCTAATACGTTGTGTCCTTTGACACCCAACCTTCTACTTCAACATTCGGATGTCTGGTACCCATCGATGCCCTGGAGGGGGGACTGCTGTGAACGATCCATCCACTCGGCATCGTACACCTCGTTATGCCACGTGTTGAGAACACTTTGCTTATAGTAATAGTGGGAGATGTATGGATGACATGATTGGTGTGTCTCGGTGGCTGCGGCAATCACGTGCAATCGCGGCAATCACGTGCAATCACGGCAAGTGCAGCAGAGTGGCTTCGGGCAGAGCACTCACAACAAGGCTTCGGAGTATGCACAGATGGGAAGTCCTCTCCCAGTGGGCACCTCTGCAACCCTATTACGTAGCAGGCACGTGGTACCTCCGTGCCACTCCACTCTCCGTGTCAAGCGATGTGTTCAGGCCTTTCGTGGTTTTGTTGGCCTATGTACGAGATACAATCGTTGAGTAGAATAACGATTGTCCGACATATATGCAACGGAGTTCGTATATCGCTCAATGAAATATCTTTGGGTGCCTAGTAACACACCTTCAACTATACCCACCAATGGAAGGCATCTCATGCCTTTTATTACCCAGTTGTAAATCTCCGCCAGGTTTGTTGTCATTATTCCATAACAGGAACCGCCCTTGTTATGCAGAAGGGACCATTTCTCCAATGGCTCGTGTCGTATCCAGTCCGTGAAACTCTTTATGCTTGTCCCTGACTTACGCCAATGTTTGGTGCGCTACCGGGAGCGCACACAAGGTCAGGTCATCTCCTTGCTCGTGGTAGACCATAGGGTTCCTTGATGAACTAGCGGCATCCCTTGGATGTAGTGATTGCTTCTTGGTTAATTCATCCAACGTCCTCCACAGTGCATTGAACTTCCTCCGCTGGTTCTGCTTGCATACCGCTGAACATGTTCATAAGCTCCTTGTTCCTGAACTGACGAAAAAATTGGCACGCATATGCCTCATGCACCACCTGCTCTTCAGGTCTGGCCACTTTGCAGCTCCCACGACGTCGGACTCTTGTTGCACATCCACGATCGCTCTTAGCAACCCTGCATATCGTTCATGGATGACACATATATCGTAGGCGATCTCGAACAACCGCCACTTGACTCTTTTCAAGAAACCAAGATACCGTCCGTGTTTTCTCCACGAAGGCCAATGCGACCGGTAGAACCTGGTTGTTGTCGTCCACCGCGATTGCAGTTAGAATTTGGCTATTGTATTTCCCTGTGAGGAATGTGCCGTCCATACAAATGACCGGACGACAGTGTCGGAATGCATTTATGCATGCGCCGAGGGCGAAGAAGGCCCGCTGCAAGATCCACTTACCTGCGCATACACCATCCGCGGGAAACTCTGCAAGGTCAATGAATGTATCGGGATTCCTATGTGATATTGCCCAAGCAAGTGTGGAATATTCTCATATGAAGCCTCGTACATCCTGAACCATATTTGTAAAGCTGGCATTTTTGCTCTCCATGCCTTTCCGTAGCTAATCTTGTACTGAAACCTCTCCTCCACGGCTCTGATAATAGATCAAGGCTTCAGGTGCGGATTGTCCACGATCTGACCATAAAATACATTTGCCACCCAAGTGGATGACAGATTACGGTGTTCCTGCTTCGCTTTCTCTAGTTCGCAGTTATGCTCCATCACTATGGAACATTTCCAGTAGTCCTTCCACTTCCCCTTGTATGCATGCACCCGCCATGGCACGAATCAACTACACACTTCACGCCGTAATCTTTTTTTGCTAGACTTCACTACCTTGAATTGTCGTCGAAGAGACATTGACTAGTACTTCACCGCATCGATCACAGCTTCCTTGTCTTTATATATGGCCCCTGCGTGACCTCGTTCTCATGGTACTCCCATGCATCATTGTTCCTTTCATTCATTATTAGGTCTTCGAAATTATAATTAGTCCACGCACCAGGGACAGACACCTCTAGAGTATTGTCCTCCTCGTCCGAGTATTCACCATCAGGGACTTTCTCATCCGCACGGTCCTCCTCCTCCATCATGTCAACTATGTCCTCCACCTCCTCCCGCTCGTCGGCCACCCCCTGCGCCTCCACGACTTTCTCCTCACCCCCCATCCCCTCGCCACCGCCAATCTCATGTCCCCCGTCTCCGGGCTCCTCATTATCTTCATCATCGCATTCTTGCATATTTATCTTCCCCTCCTCCATAATATCTACCCCGACATCACAAACTTCCGACACCGATGGAGCTACCTGGTACCACTGTACCAACAACATGAGTGGTCAGCCCCGCTCTACGGCAAACCCAACATAGCTCCTCCACGATGATATCGCGTTAATAGGAATTAACTCTCCATAAAAACAGTGTTGCGTACGGCTTACTACTGCTCTAACCCTCAACCGAACAATCTAAGCATCCAAATTGAACATCCCAAACATCCACTCCAAAAAGCCTCAGATGTCCTATCGCCGGTCTAGATATGCCCCTGCACAACTCTTGAAAATGCTGACAAATCCACTCCATCCACCCCCTGTGCTATCTTCCCATCTCCATAAAATATTTGAAAATATAATTTCTCCGACATGCTGCCTACAACGTCGGACCGAAAAATTCATTAGTTATCCATCTAACCACATCATGCATTACCATATAAATGTTACATTATATTTTTAATTTTTTTCTCTACTAATTTCTAATGATGCCTGACATTTCCAAATTTTTTTTACTCTACTAATTTCTAATGTAGCACGATTGTTCGATAACGATGATATGTCGCTAGCCTACTATGTTTTTAAATATTACTCTAAAATACAATATATAAAACGATGGTGATCATACTAAGAAATTCGACTATAAATAAGTCATTCGACTACTCATTTTTTCATTATGGAATTACTACTATATATTATTAATTTTTCCCAATCTTAAAAACCGTGATATGTACATGATATATCATACTTCCTTTAATTTCTACGCCGCAATTTTCAAACATTACCCACGCAACATATGGCTAGCTTCATCGTCAGATATACGCTAGGGTACCTCTCCACCGCATAAAGTGCGGTCCACGTGTGGCCGCCATCGGGCGGCGATCACGCCCGCCGCCAGCGTCGGTTCACGTGGCGCGCCGGCGAAAGTGGGCGAAGACGCCGCCGCCGGCGCCAACCGTCACGCGGCGGGCCATCGGGCGGCGATCACGCTCACGGCCGGCGCCGGTCCACGTGGCGCCCGGCGCAGAGTGGGCGAACACGCTCGCCGCCGGCGCCAGCCGCACGGGTTGCTCGGGCGACGGGCGGCGATCACGCTCACGGCCAGCGCCGGTTGCGTGGCGCCGGCGAAAGCAAAGGGCGAGCAGCACGCCTGCCGCCACCGGCTACCATCGCGGGTGGCGAGTGGCAGCAGTGGCGACGCCACTTTCGCCCGCCGCAAGGCAAGAAGGTGGCGCGACGGTATTTCGCCAAGGCTCCTTCGCGCCGCAGATCGCGGTCGAACAGCAGCTCGCCAGAAAGGCATTTATCAAGAGCAAGGGTTTACGCAACAAGCCCATTCTCGACGCCTCACCTACATCACAAGGGGTCCCATCCATGGACCGCAAGGGCACGCAGAGGCATTTAATGAGGCCGAGGAACGGACAACACGAGAGAAAGCATTAAATGTATTTAGATCAGCATGATGACCTCCTTGCACCTACCCTGCTAGCCTGGCCTATATAAGGGCCCTTGCATGGGGAAGGGGGATCGGATCTCAGATCACGACCAAGCAATACTAGAGAAAGCTAGCGGATGCGCTTGTAACTCGAGAACTCAGATCGGGTTCGATACACCCCATAAGAAATTTAGCAGGCGTAAGGTTATTACCCTTCTCACAAGGGGTCTTAACGGGTAAAAATCACTTGTTCTTCCTAGTTCAGAGGGCGCCAAACCCTCCGCTGGAGTCCTCTAGGGTTTTCGCCGATTAGCCGACCACGAAGACGCCTCCATCAACAAAACCCGGTCAGAGATCACGGGCTGTTCGTGGAATACGCCAACAGGCGCGCTGTAGGGGGCTAGTGGTTGGCTTTTTCCGCTAACTCGCGGACGGACGGTGTTCGCAAGTTGAAGGTGCTCACGATCGAAGATGGCGGATCCGCAGACCAGATCTCGCGGGCGAGCGACGACCAAGGCGCCCCGCCGTCGCGTCTTGCCGAGGAACCGCCGTTTCGCCCGCCCCAGACGGGCGCTGGCCGCTTCCGGAAGCGGAGCAGCCTGCGCGTCGCCGGCTGGCTATGGAGGGCCACCCCGCCAGAACTTGCACGCCGCCCGCGTTCTTCTCGACCACCGCCGGTGGAGTTCGCGGGATTCTCCGGCCACCTGCGGTCGCGGTTATTGCTTGGCCTCGTGGATGCGCCGGCCGTAGGGCTCTCGGCCAACAGCACCGAAGGTACCTCGGCGCTTAAGGCGATGCGGCGCTCAGCCTCGAGTCGCCTAACGAGAAGGGCTCCGCCAGTGGGCCGGGTCAAGGAACGAGCGCGCGCCATCCGGCCCCGCTCCTCGAGGAACCGTGAGGACCTTCGCTCTCATCTCGACGAAGCAGCGGCAGCTGGTGATGACCTTCGCGCGTCTCGCCCGCTTATCCGGACCAGAAGCGTCGCCATGGCAAGTGGTGGCGCGGCAATGAGAGTCCCCTCGTGGCCTCGCGCAGACCGGAGGAGGTCCTCCTCCGACTCCTTGAAGAGACCTCGCGCTCCCATCGCGCGTCCCGGACCGGCTTCGATGAGCGGGCTCGGCTCCCTACGGCGTCGGGTGCCAGCCTTTCCCCGGCCAGGCGGGCACAGGTGGCTGGCCGGGACAGTTTCGCCCTACGACCATAGAGAAATATGACGGCACCACTCAACCCGGAGGAGTTCTCCAAATCTACACGACGATGGTGCGGGCACCGGGCGGATCTCAAAAGGTCATGGCCAACTACCTCCCAACGGCCTTGACGAAGTTCTCGCCCGCTCTCGCTGCTGAATCTCCCGAGGGTGGTGCACTCGTGGGACAAGCCAGCGACATTTTGTCGCTAATTTCGTGGCTCTTCAAGGCATTCGGCAGGAGGATGACCTCCACGCCTCGAACAAGAAAGGGGAGTCGCCACGACTTCATCCGGCGGTTCACATCGCCGCAACACCATCCCCACATCTCCGAGCACCGGCCGCCATCGCCAGAGGGGCGACGCGATCGCGAAGATGAAGGAGAAGATGGCCACCGCACCATCGGCTCAACCTCCGAGCTTTTCTCCTCGCGCATAAGTGCGCCGATAGGCGGAGGCGAAGGCCGCCCCAAGGGTGGCTAAGGCAAGGATGAGGCCGGACATCGAAGGTCCCGCCAGGCGGGCAAGAAGGCGCGAAGCGAGGCGGGAGCCAGTGCAGTCTTGGCCGCCGAGCGCGACGACGAAGAAGACCTCGCTCGGAAAGCGACCGCCGCGATCCGGCGTAATGATCGCCGCCAAGCGGCGGCGCGACGACCGTCAGGATCGGCGAACGACGCCGTGATCGGCGCGATGACCGCCCGATAAAGAAACGATCGCCGCGATCAAAAGGAGGGCGAGCCCACCGCCCGATACATAAAACCAATACCCATGACCTAGATAAGCTGCCGGTCGTGGGCGGGATGTAGGAGAAGCGCTCAGGAGCGCCACCGATGATGACCAAGATGAAGATCCCGCCCCATCGCTTTTCAAGAAAGCGGATCACACTGTATGCACATCTATGGTGGTTCATCCACCATTCTCCAACACCGCTTATAAGCGGTGAAAAGGAGGTGTGCGCCACGGCGCCGAGCTCGGGCGGGTCGGACATCAAGTGGTTTGAACAAACGATCACCTTCACGGCCGACCACTCGAATACACCTCACCTAGGGCCTCTCCCGATCGTGGTCGCACTCCACGGTCCGGAATGTACGGGCGTGGCCGAGTCTGGATCTGAGGTAGCCTCAACCTCCGTCGCGCCGGCATTCATGGCTGCAGATCAAGGCCAGACTCGCGCCCGACCGCCGATTCTTGGTGGCCCAGATGCGGCTTGTTCCCTTGGGTCAAGTTTGCCTCCCGTCACTTTTGGGGAGAAGGATAACTACGCACCGAGATGGTGGATTTCGAGGTCGCAGATTTCGACCTCCCATACAACGCCTTACTTGGCTCGGCCGCGCCGTCAAGTTCATGGCGGCTACCCACCACGCTTACATGGTGGTGAAGATGCCGGGCCCAGCGCCCCATTGTTATCAACGTGATAGGTTCAAGCCTGCTACGCCACAAGCAAAGCTTGGGATCCGCGGTGCCACTTGCGCTTGGCCGTGCCGACGCCACTTCCTGGAGCCCCTCAGTTCGACCAGAGCTCACGCCGGCCCGCCGGTGAAGTAAAGGTGGTCGCCTGAGTGGGGCGAACCCGAAGATCACAAGATGGCGCCAACCTCGGCGCCAATAGAAGACGCGCTGTCACCTTCCTCCACCAAACGCAGACGTGTTCGCTCGCAACCGTCCGACATGACTGGGGGTCCCCAGTGGAGGTGATCGAGCACCGATTAACAACGCCTCAGCGTCGCCCGATCGGCAGAAGGTCCGGAGGCGGTAGCCGGGCGCAGGATGCCATTCGAGGAGGTAGAGAAGTCACGTTGGCTGGAATAGTCAGGAGGTCTCTCACCCCGAGTGGCTTGCCAACCCCGTGGCTCGCCAAGAAATCCAACGAAGTGACGCATGTGTGTCGATTTCACCGACCTCAACAAAGCTCGCCCGAAAGATCCTTATCCTCGCCACGAAGTCGACCTCATCGAGACTCCACTACGGTGTGAATTGTGTGCTTTTGGATGCATACCGGGTACCACCAGATTAGCATGGCGCTTGAAGACGAAGAAAAGAGCGCTTTGTAACCCCAACCGGTGTATCTTGTTATGTAAGGATGGCTTTTGGTTTAAAGAATGCAGTGTTCTACTTACCAACATATATGCATATTACCTTCCGCCCCAGATAGGGCGGAACCTTGAAGTTTATGTTGATGACTTGGTGGTGAAAATCAAAAGAGTGAAGAAATGATCCAAGACCCGGAGGAGACCTTTGCTAACCTCCTGATGAATCACCAAGCTCAACGGAAAAATGCGTGTTCAGTTGCCTCCCTAAGAAGTGTTGGGTTTTCCGTATCCGGTAGGGCATTGAGGCCAATCTCGACAAGATATCGGCCATCGAGCACATGAAGCCGCCACGACTCAAGCAAGTCCAATGTTTGGCCGTGCTTTGGCCTCTGGGCGGTTCATTGCCGATTGGAAGAAAAAGCTTGCCTCTGCTCAAACCTTTGAAAAGACTAATTATTTTGAGTGGACTGACGAGGCGCAGAAGGCATTTGAAGATTTGAAGCGGTACCTCTCCTCTCCCCGGAGAGAGGAACGAGAGAGGGCACGCTCGTGCCGAGAAACCCCAACGGAGGCATGGGCGAAAGGGAAGTGGCCTCGATCCACTCAAGAGACATCAAGTTGTAACCATTATTTTCATTGTTCATGATGCTCCTCTCAGTTTTAAGTCGTAATAAAGAGTACGGCCTACCTTATTTTCCATAGTAACTTCTGATTTGAGAAATTGTGGCCACTTAGGGGTTTTCGTAGCCTTGTGGGGCCCACCGGATACGGCCTAGAAAATACGGGAAAAATCAAGAGCGACCTACGCAACGCGAGCTACCACTTATATATGGGTGAGCTGGTCGGACGTTACCCAGACCTAAATTGCGAAAACGGAAGGCACACGGCATAAACCTCGAATTGTGGCCACTTATGGGTTTTTGTAGCCTCGCGGGGCCCATCGGATACGACCCAGAAAATACAGAAAAAATCACGAGCGACCTACGTAACGTGGGCTACCACTTACTACCACTTATCTATGAGCGAGCTGGTCGGACGTTGTCCTGGCACGAAGTTGTGAAAATTGGAAAAGGCACACGGATTACTAATTGAGAAGGATAAGCTAAAAAATGCTAGCACTAAGTTCGCAAGCTTATACAACAAGTCGACAGTAAAGCGCATAAAAGCAGTTGCAGGCCAACAAGTCACTCACCGCCACGCTTCGACGGTCCGCAGTACAGGGAGTGGCGACGATGACTGACGGCCTCCTAGGCCGGCCCTACGCAGAGGTAGTGTAGTCTCGCGGTGACATGGGTGTGTCCTAGCTGTGCTCCCAGAGCCGAGAGGGCCGAGGTACTTGGCCGATAGGTATCAGCCATCGTCGAACGCCGCTCCTTCCATCGCGAGTCCGATCACCGAAACCACTGGGGTCCTAGTGGGCGTGAGACAAGGAGGCCCTCGTCACCCCACCGCCCCCACTTGCCAGGGGCGGCCATGAGGACTCGCAGTAGCCGACGTCGGCCTGTGGGAGACAACTGCCACGAAGAGGTGCGGCCACGACTCCACGAGGAGCCACTGCGGGAGGGCGAGGAGCTAGCCCAGGACGCGGGCCGGCTCGATGACGCTTCGCCCAGTGGCTGTGTGACATATCCGCCGCTTGTCATGGACCCGCCCCAGCTACCTCGGCCTCGCCGTGGTCATCTCGGATGCCCGCCGAGGCGCCGCCAACATAGACGTAGCCTCCACGCCCACCTCCCTCAGCCAGGCTCGCATGTACGCCGGATTGATATGAGGTAATTTACATGAAAAGACATACGATAGAGATTCGACAGACACCGGAAGTTGTCCTCCCGACATCTCGGGAAGGGTACGGTCCGACACCGATGCCCGAGCGCGACATATGGTGCCGGTGTGTTCCCACTCGAAGCCGAAGTCCGGGCGCGAACCACTCCATGTACATGTCGTACATGTCATGGTCAGACGCTCGGTCTCGATGACTCGCTCATGAAGCCTCGTCCCCATCGCAGCGTTATGGTGTCATACGATGCGCGAACAGAGTGCTCGCAGCTCTATCCGGCCATCTCGCAATGCAAAAGCGGGAATTTACATACAACATCCATTCCGCGAGAATGCTAAACAGTGTGCTCAGGAGACGTACCTGTGAGCACCACGTGAGACAACGTGACGAGGCGGTAAGGGAAAAGATTGGAATAGACCGAACTACCGCAGCACTTGGGGCGGCGAGTAATCCTCCATGCACAGGTCGAAGATGAGGACCTTACAGGTGAGCCAGAACTACTCGTCCTGCGTGCAAAGCGCGGAGATCCCGTAAGGTACTCGGACGTGGACGTCGTATGCGGTGTATGGCGTCCACCGCACGTCCTCGTCATGGAGCTTGTCAAACTCCCGAACGAACTCGGGGTAGGACCTCCTGACCTATCGGTGGGCGTACAATTGTTGTGCGGAAATAAAAAATAGTGCATGTTATGAAAGTGTGAAAATGACGAATAAAATATGAGGGGGCATACCTGTCGCCGAACCCAGTAGTGGCCCATGGTGGGCCAGTCCATCAGATCCTCGTCGTATAGGTCCTATGAGTATGGCGCGGTGTCAACAAGAGGCCTACCGACGGAGAAGAGCTCCCAGGATCACAACTACAACAGTAGGACACAACCCGACATCGTCTGCTCCGCTCTCTCGAGAGAGCATGCAGACAGACCTCAGACGTCGCCATGAAAGCACAACAGAGGCCCACGACCATTGCACCATCTGTTTACAACAAGAAAATTAGACATATCTTGTCATAAAAGATTTTAATAGAATGTGTTACCTTATGTGCCGGGGTGTCGACGATGGACTAAGCGTACTCGATCAGGTGCCGGTCCACTGTGTTCCCGTACGAGGATGGGAATATCACCCAACCAAACAGCAACAGCAGGTATGCCTCCAGGTGGATAAGCTCAGCCTATAGCATTTGGTACAATATTCTCAGCAACTTAGCGCGTCTCTGTTAAATTGCAATGAAGGAGGTACTAACTGTGAACTGAAGCAACCACACTTTCATCGGTCTGTGCCGCTCACCCAGCCTCAAGGGCACGTACGGGCCGCCCCAGGGGTGTCGTTGCACCTTGGCGAACCACGCCGACAACTCTGCATGCCACGTGACGGAGATGTCGTGCAGCACAATTGCAGGATCCGCACAGGGGAGTCTTAGAAGGTAACACACGTCTTGCAGCATCGGAGCCATCTCTCCGCAGGGCAGGTGGAACGTGTGCGTCTTCGGTCTCCACCAGTCGACGAGTGTGGTCAGTAGGGACCGGTCGTATCCGAACCGTGGGACGTGCCTGCCCTCCGCCGGGGCAGTAGTCTGCTCTACCATCCTACAGAGCAGAAGTAAGCCAGCCGCTCGTAACCTGCACGTAGTGTGTAGCGTCGTCAAAATTTCATTCACAGGTAAGTACATGTACATAAAAGAGTAGGAAAAGTTGGTAGCTTATTGTGGAACCCAACGTGGGTCAATGCGAAGCATCTTGTTCGACACCCAAGGCCGCAGTGTTCCCAGCTGTTGGTTCTGAACTGCGGAGAACCTAGACCGGTGAGTCAAATCCATAGTCCAGTCTAGCAGCTCAGGGCAAGCATCAACATCACGCCCAGCTCCCGCCATCGGTGCCTGTGCCTATATGGTTACAAAGCAAATACATGGTTAGAAAACAAATAAAATAAACTAGACAAGAAGTAAATGTAGAAAGCAAATAAAACAAACTGGACAATAAGTAAATGTAGAAAGCAAATAAAACAAACTGGACAATAAGTAAATGTTACACATTACAACTACCAAAAAGTAAATGAAAAATAATAAAATATTGCATATTTAAATATATGTTCGATCGCGCACATAGAATCAAAAATTACATGACGGGAACAATAATTAACTTGTACATATTGAAGTACGTGAAGTAAAGAAATACATTTAAAAATACATGAAATAAAATTACATTATCCACAATTACGACGTGCTTCGGACTCATCCATATCATTCCTAATACGCCGTGTCCTTCGACACCCGACCTTCTGCTTCAATATTCGGATGTTCGGTACCCATCGATGCCCTGGAGGGGGGGCTGCTGTGAACGATCCATCCACTCGGTATCCGTACACCTCGTTATGCCACGTGTTGAGAACACTTTACTTGTAGTAACAGTGGGAGATGTATGGACGACATGATTGGTGTGTCTCGGCGGCTGAGGCAATCACATGCGAGCACGACAAGTGCAGCAGGCGTGGCTTCTGGCAGGAGCACTCGCAATCAGCAGCTCGGAGTATGCACAGATGGGAAGTCCTCTCCCGGTGGGCACCTCTACGACCTTGGTCACCGCAGTGCATATGGTACCCCCGTTCCACGCCACTCTCCGGTGTCAAGCGATGTGTCTGTGCCTTTCGTGTTTTGTTGGCTATGTACATAGATACAACCGTTGAGTAGAACAGTCGATTGTCCGATATACATGCAGTGGAGTTCATATATCGCTCAATGAAATATCTTTGAGTGCCTAGTAACATACCTTCAACTATAGCCACCAATGGAAGGCATCTCGTGCCTTTCATTACTCAGTTGTAAATCTCCACTAGGTTCGTTGCCATTATTCCATAATGGGATCCGCCCTCGTCATGCAGAAGGGACCATTTCTCTAACGGCTCGTGTCATATCCAATCTGTGAAACTCTTTATGCTTGTCCCCGACCCACGCCAATGTTTGCGCGCTGGTCGGGAGCACACACAAGGTCAGGGTCATCTCCTTGCTCGTGGTAGACCATAGGGTTCCTTGATGAACTAGCGATATCCCTTGGATTCAGTGATTGCTTCTTGGTTAGTTCATCCAACGTCCTCCACAGTGCGTCGAACTTCCTCCGCTTGTTCTGTTTGCACAGCCGCTTGAACATGTTCATAAACTCCTTGTTCCTGAACTGATGAAAAAAATTGGCACCCATGTGCCTCATGCACCACCTGCTCTTCAGGTCTGGCCACTTTGTAGCTCCCACAACATCGGACCCTTGTTGCATATCCACGATCACCCTTAGCAACCCTACATGTCGGTCATGGATGACACATACATCAGGGCGATCCTGAACAACTACCGATTTGACTCTTTCAAGAAACCAGTACCAGCTGTCCGTGTTTTCCCCCTCTACGAAGGCCAATGCGACCGGTAAAACCTGGATGTTGGCGTCCACCATGATTGCGGTTAGAATCTGGCCTTTATATTTCCCTGTGAGGAATGTGCCTTCCATTAAAATGACCAGGTGACAGTGTCAGAACACATTTATGCATGCGCCGAGGGTGAAGAAGGCCCGCTGTAATACCCACTTACCCGCACACACACCATCCGTGGGAAACTCCGCAAGGTCAATGAATGTACTGGGATTCCTATGTGATATTACCCTGAGCAAGTGTGGAATATTCTCGTACGAAGCCTCGTATGTCTCGAACCGTATTTGTAAAGCTGGCCTTTTTGCTCTCCATGCCTTTCCGTAGCTAATCTTGTACTAAAACCTCCCCTCCGCGGCTCTGATAATAGATCGAGGCTGCATGTGCGGATTGTCCACGATCTGACCATAAAACACATTTGCCACCCAAGTAGATGACAGATTGCGGTGTTCCTGCTCCGCTTCCTCCAGTTCGCAGTTATACTCCATCACTATGGAACATTTTCAATAGTCCTTCCACTTCCCCTTGTATGCATGCACCCGCCATAGGCACGAATCAACTACGCACTTCACTTCGTACTCTTTTTTGCTAGACTTCACTATCCTGAATTACCGTCGAAGAGATATTGACCAGTACTTCACCGCATCCATCACAGCCTCCTTGTCTTTATATATGGCCCCCTACGTGACCTCGTTCTCATGGTACTCCAATGTATCACTGTTCCCTTCATTCATTGTTAGGTCTTCAAAATTATAATTAGTCCACGCACCAGCAACAGGCACCTTAGGAGTATTGTTCTCCTTGTCCGAGTGTTCGCCATCAGGGACTTCCTCATCCGCATGGTCCTCCTCCACCATGTCAACTATGTCCTCCACCTCCTCCCCCTCGTCGGCCACCCCCTGTGCCTCCACGACTTTCTCCTCGCCCCCCATCCCCTCGCCACCGCCAATCTCGTGTCCCCCGTCTCTGGGCTCCTCAACACTTTCATTATCGCATTCTTGCATATTTGTCTTCCCTCCTCCCACCTACCATGTTTCATCATAATATTAAATTTCTACCACATTACATTTCTAAATATTGCCTAATACATTATTTGCATAACAAAATTTCTACTACACAATCCTACTACATTAAATTTCTAAATATTGCCTAATATTTCTACTACATTAAATTTCTACATTTCTAAATACTAAATACTACACAATCTTAATATTTCTAAATACTAAATACTATATTAAATTTCTAAATATTGCCTAATATTTCTACTACATTAAATTTCTATATTTCTAAATATTAAATACTACACAATCCTAATATTTTTAAATACTAGACAATCCTACTACATTAAATTTCTACATTACATTTCTAAATATTGCCTAATACATTATTTGCATATAAAATTTTCGGACTTACCTCCGCAAAAACAACGAATCTACTTTCTTTGATTTCTTTTCTATTTTTTCTCTCCTTTTTCCTCTCTTTTTTCCTCTCTTCTTTTCTTTCCTCTCCTCTTCTCCTCCTCCGGGTCTCGCTGCCTTCGGTCGCTGGTTCTTGCATCTGGGCGAAATGAGGCGAGAGAAGCGGTGCCCGGACTTTTAAAGCCCTCCTATCGCCCCAATCTCTGACGATCGCCCCAACCTCGGACGATCGGTGCTACGCGTGCAAATCGACTGTTACTTCTACCCAACCGTTATAACTAGCCGTTAGGTGGTGCTCCTATCACCCGTATATGGGGCGATCGCCCCATATCCGGATGACAGGAGGCTATTTTCGTAATTTTTTTTGTTGATTATTTTCAAAAAAAGATTTAAAATAAATATTAAATAAAAAAATTCCCTTAACCTAACCCACTCAGCCCGTTTGAACCCAAACCATTAGCAGGTCTACTTGCATCTATAGCTTTCACCTCATGTCCTCGCTTTAACAAAACTGATCTCCTTATCCTCCAAAAGAAACACCAACACGATCGAAAAAGAAAGAAATAGTTTTCTCCCTCTTCGTATCCACGACCACTACTCCGTCTCGTCTTTTCACAAAGCTAAAATGCTATTTTACTAGCTACTTTATCTCCGCAGATCGAATCGGCACAAGATATTGGCCACACACCGGGTTAATTACCCTGGACGGGAGATCAGCTGACCAGTGTCAGTAGAATTATATTATATACGCAAATCGTTTTTCCAAAAGGTGGCGTCGGGCTCGACCGTGCATGCATGACAGACTGGTAAGTGACATGATCATAATCCCTTGAATCTCTACGCAATGATCATTAATTATTGCAATTAGTTGTATATAGAGGCCTATAGCAACTTGCAATTCCCACTAACTGTAAAGGAAACCTCACTACTTATTGGTAGAATAGCCGCACAAAGGAAACATAGTTAAGTGTGTCTGATCAGTTTGGTCTCAAAGGTGCCGAGGAACAAATTAGTGGACATTTATTGAGCACGACGGCTCCATTGGAGACATGGCATGCGCGCCCCTGAAACCGGTGGCGGCATAGAGGCTCCTGCCGAATGGTGTCTTTCAGACCCCTTCTGCTGGGGACGAAACGTGGTAGGTCAGAACTCAGAAAGCTACGTACTCGCACGCGCCCATCACTCAAAACCCATTTCCATTTCGATCAGTTCTTAGGTCATTTTCAGTGGAGGTTTCATGATGATTTCATTCCCATTAAATGATATGACATATCAGCAATTTAGATGACATGGCATGCTAATTATGAAGAGAGAGAGGGAATGAGTTTCATCAGGATAGATGAAACTAGGTGTACACTGTTTCCAAGACTATGAAACCTGTTGAAACTAGCACTAGGGCTATAGAGTTTCATTTCATCCAACTTCGCCCAATCCTGTGCCTTACAATTAAATGCGATGGTTAGCATATGAAACCGTGAAATGAAACTGTGCATTGTGGCCCTTGTTTCATTCATCTACTCAAATCTCTTTAGATGATATAGCAATTTTGGAAACCGTGAAATGAAACTCTCCAATAGGAATGAATGGTCTTATCATCAAATGCCAGACGGAAACATGCATGATTAATTGACTGTCTGAATGCAATTAATTAATTACCACATGTGCTATCTCCACCATCCAACGCGTTCCAGGATCTGTGCTCCATTCTCTCTCGCGCACGAATCTCGAAGCATAAATGGAGGTTCCACGGCAGTAGTGGATGTGGGTGCATGAATTTTTCCTTGCCTGTTTGATAGAACTTATCAAGTAAACCAACTGGTACCGGCACATACGCCTAGCTAATGTGTGACCAGAGGCCACAGTTCGAGTCCACATACATGTTAGGTGCATATATAGGTTTATTTATGTATTCTCTAGAATTTGATCATGTTACCTCTTGATTGCCAATCTTTAAAGATAATTGTACTAATTTATTTTAAAAAATAACAGTCTTAACCAACTGCACCCTATTATGCTGAAGTATAAGTGGAGTATATTGCTTACTTACTCAAATAATTTAAGCTTTTCGTTAAACTAATTGGCATACTGCAGAGAACATTTCCAGTGCTCTCAACGTTTTCTGCACTACCGGTGCTCCTGCTACTCGAAAAAGGTTCAAATAGTTATGTAAAAATCCAAAACAATTAAAATAAATAGGTTGTGATACAATCTATCACTACACAAAATTTCAAATCCAAATTCGATATAAACATTGAGAAACAAAAAAAGTTTGCTGAAAAGAAAATCATCATTCAAAAAGGAAAATATAAAGCTACTATTCACTGAAATTTGTCTTTCTTGTCTGTCAATGTATAGAACGAATTTGGATTGTAAATTTTGTGGTATGATGGATTGTATCATAAGCTATCTATGTAATTGTTTTTGGAATTTTACATAATTATTTGAACCTTTTTCGAGTACCGGGAGCATCGGTAGCGCAAAAAACGTTGGGAGCGCTAGAAATGCTCTGGTATACTGCACAGTAACCACAAATGCTTGGATCTCCATGTTTACATTGTTCACCATCGACTTTGCTCTGGGATTCATACTGGTAAAGTGGGTGGGAACGACAGGTATTTTGTATCCACTGTATATGCGTATTATGTACCACGTTTCCCATATAAAACTCAATAATCCTCTCCCTCCTCTCTAATTCTCTCTCCTTTCTTTGCCCCCAATAATAGAGATCAACTAGCAGGAATTGCTAATTTATGCGTGAGATATCTGATCTTTCATAGTACCACATATGTTAACTTGCAAACCAATTTGAAAAAATAAAATTGCAAAGTCTTCCTTCGGCACAATCATCAACTTGCACAATCAACTATCTCCCTCTTCTCTCTTGTGCAGCAACTCTCGATCCCTCTCTTTCTCTCTACTCGCAGCAATCACGCCCATCATAGTGCCCAAAGGTTTTTCTTTATTTCACATAACTCATAATTTCTTAATCTCTAATCTTTCTTACAATGGAGGACTCATAAATATGTAGCACACATGGATAGGGGGTGTTCCACCTTTGATTCGGTCAAGGTGGTCAAATCCTACTCTATCTCTCACACCTATACTCTACCACAAAAATAGAAAATTACACATATATAACTAATTTTAGCCACTAGTAGGCTAAAATTTGCTGGCCAATTTAAACATGAGTTTGCACACATTCCTCTTTAGATGCTAGTGTTTCCACAACCTTCCCTTGGCTTTCCTCCCTCACCTCCCCCTCATCTATAAGTTTACACTTCATTTCTTTGCTCAAAATAGTACCACTTTGATCATTCATCTTGATTTGCACTTTGTGAACACAATCCAATATAGTGTTTGTAATTGGGGTCGTATAACCCAAAGCCACTAAAGAGCAGTAATGCACAGCGGCACACAATGATCAGAGCGGTGACACAAGAAAGGCATCACACGACACTAGCCAAGGTGGTCATTGCTGACCGCCAGGACTCTAGATCCAACCCTTTGCTTGCCAGGTCCGATGAGTAGGCCAACAAATCTGGCCGACCGAGTTAGGGAAGGCGGAGGCGAAGTCAGGTGGCTACAAAGATATTGCACACCGTTCTCCACTACCCCGTGCTCCCGTTGCTGCCATCGCTAACCATGGGGAAGATGATGTGTTGAGGATGATATTCATGGTTCTTGGTTTTCTTCTTGTTCTTGTTTGTTGATAACGAGTCGAACATTTTTTCTAAATTTGTCCCTAGCAATGCTTGAAGATGACATCTTCAAGATGTAAAATCTTCTTGCCTAATGATTGAAGATGCTTGACATCAATGTCGGTTTTATCTTTCAACTTTTTCCTTGTGGTGTTTTCCAGACAAATGTACTAGAAAATGGTGAAAAAGTAATAATGTCCCACAAAATATGTACAGACCTGAAACTTGTACACAATTTTTCTAGTATAGAATGGTTTTGTATAAAATATTTACAAATCCAAATTTGGAAATTTTAAAACTCCAAAAAATACAAAAAATGTTATAGCATCATAAGATTTTACAACACAAAACTCGAAAATGTGACAAACTCAAAAGATATTTACAAAAATAAATACCGAAAATGATACAAACTACATTTTTCACAAAATAAATACAAAAAATATGTACAAATCTGATTTTTTTTTTTACAAAATGGAACATGTACAAATTTTTTGTGCTGAAATCACCTCCCCTCCAACAAATTTAAAATGTAGAACATAAAAACAAAAAATGTTACAAAGTCCAAAAAAGTTTACGAAATACATACCAAAAGATGTGGCAAACTCAAAAAGAACTGTAAGATCAATATATACTAAACTAGCAATCAAATGGGGTGAATGATTACACGGAAACTAAAATCAAATTTTTGATGATTTTTTGAAACGCCCCAATTCGGATTCAAATTGCCTTGATTCGGATTCGACAAAAACCTTATTGCACCGGACCAAATTTTTGCTTGCACGCCGGACCAAATTTTTACTGTGCCGAACCAAATAAGAATTCGCGTTGGATCAAATAAAAACAAACTGACACATGTTTACTAAAATAGAAATTTCTGAAGATCCCACCGTTGGATTGATGTGAAATTTTAACTATAGAAACTAAATTCAATTTGGAAGCTAACCTAATAAAAATCAGCTCGATCGGATCTACGGATCTAAAGATATTAACTTCGCAAGGTGACTCCTTTGTGACTGTCCGAACTCCGTGATGGTTCCCTGCGCAACGGACCAAACTTCAAAAACTTCAACTACGAATCTTTTTGCAAGTCGCCACATGCAATGCACAGGACGTCACCAAAAGTTTCCAGCGCCTCAAACCCCGATCATAAGACAGCACGGCCGCAAGGAACACTCTGGCCGCAACGCAAATTATCCAGTCGATCGCCAAGGAACATTCCAGCCGCAAGAAGCTATTGAAATTTTCTAGTCGCCAAACACCAGAAACTTCAAGCCGCTAGGACTCTCGTCCAAAACTCCTGGATGCATGCAATGATCAGGCCCTAGCACTAAAACTTCTATTCGCCGTTTCTTTTTGCTTGCATACTCCTGGCCGCAAGAACAACAGGCGCTAGGAACTTGATGAGCCGCTGGCCAAGACGCCAGGGAAAGCAAAACCGCAATGCACAGCCGCCGGCCGCCAAGAGCAAAAAGAAAATTGCCAGCACTTCTAGTCGCCGGTTGCAGGAGACGCAAAAAGATTTTTATTTTTTGATCTGGTTACAGTATTCTAAAACAAAAGAGTATAAACTCTAAAACCTCAGCGCTCACATAAACAGGAGACACATCTCTCTATTCATACTGAGCAAACATAAAGAGACTGAATACAACTCCACTTTCAACATGGAAAGAGTTTGTATACAACTCCACTTTGGCCCAACATGGCCAAAAATAATTTTTGCACGCATATACAGTCCACATGCCATACTCACGTGACTAACCAGCCTCCATGTGCACTGTTCTCTAGCCTGAACGTCCCGCATGACATTCTTGACCACCAAGACCTCGATTCCTCTCTGAATCTAGTCCCGAACCTCAGTTCCTCTATGAATCTAGTTTCAGTCCCGTCATCGACCACGTTCGCCTTCGAACAACACCTGCACATGAATAAACAAGAAACAAATCCGAGCACAAGTCCACGACTTGACTCAAAGTCAATCCATACAACCACTCACACGAGCGTATTGCATTAAGCAAAATCATTATCATGCTATCAGGACTAGCTCGTGTGTGTTGTGCGTAACATAAGCATGTCTCAATTGTATGATGAACCATACTAGCTAAATGGGATCTGTGTTGGATTCTTAGGAACCATAAGTACTAGTTGTATGAATTTCTAGTGTAATGTGTGTGTCATTGCCAATTAAAATTGAAAATAGTGAAGCTATGTTTATACCCACTCCTAAATTACCATCTAATGCCTGCTATTAGATGACAAAATAGAGCTAAAGATATGATGGACACCGCATCATAATCTCACGATCAGTTATTATCTCATAACCGATTGTGATGTGCCCCTCATCACAATATATCTCTATCGGTTAAAAAAATCGGCCGGCTCTGGCTTGTTGCTTCCAGGCCTTAATCCCTCCCCCAAAACAAATGAGTGAAAAAATAGGCCGAACAAAACAAAATTGTCTATTGTTTGCTATTCCTATAATTTCATCGCGAGACCGGCTATTTTCAGGGAAAAAACATCAACTAAAACAGTTCAAAGCGCAAAAGGTAAAAAAAATCATTGGCCATTCCAGTGGTATGCTACCGCTGGAAATGCCCAAAAAAAAATTTAAAAATATTCAACACTCTCAGTCCATAGAAAAGAATAAAAATAATAAAATATTATTCAGTTCTTCTAATCCATTCGAAATAAATTACAAAAAAATTTCTAGCGGATAGCGCTGGCTAGAAAAAAAAAACAACGCATCTGGTCCACTGATCTTGCATTGTACTGGAGCCATACTCGCAAATTCCGATCACTAGCAGCCACTTTCTAAAAAAATGCGAAGCGGCAGGCTACAACAGTGAAAATTTTGACGACGAAGTATCTAAACAAAACTGTTTAGTCCATCTCCAACAGCATTCCTCAAATCTTATTCCTTATATCCCCATATACAGAATTTCCTAAAAAGATTCCTTCCCTATATCTCTTCCCTCTCCAGCAGCATTCCCTAAATCTCATTCCCTATATCCTCACTCCTATATTATAATGATATTTCATAACCGCCATACCAATCACATTTATTTTTTAGCGAAAAAAAATTCAAACGGCTATTTTTAATTACGGGAATTTAAAATTCGAAATTTATTCTAACGGTCAACGTAACGGCTATATTGCAACGGCTATATTTGAACGGCTATATTGCAACAGCTATATTGCAACGGCTATATTTCAACGGCTATATTGCAACGGCTATATTGCAACGGCTATATTGCAGCGGCTATATTGCAACGGCTATATTGCAGCGGCTATATATACACAGCCATTTGCACTTCCAAACCCTGGCCATTTCTGAATGTTCACTATCTAGTATATCTCAATGAGTCGTCGCAACTTAGTTCAGAATTTCCTCTCAGAAGACTCATCGTCGGATGACGACGATGAATCTCTTCTTACAATTGCATTTCTAGCACAGCAGCAAGATGAGTTTGTGAGTGCTCGACGCCGTGGGGGTTCTGTTGTTGGCCATCAATACATACATCGCAATAGAGAGGAAGGGCATGCCAGGCTATACCGAGACTATTTTGCTGATCCTCCGGTCTACGGCCCAGCCTTCTTTCGCCGGAGGTTTGTGATGAGAAATATTTCATTTCTTTGTATTTCTGATTGATCATCTTGTATATGGCTCATTCTTCTTTTCGGCGCAGGTTTAGAATGAGTCGTTCTCTATTTCTTCGCATATTGCATGCTATAGAAGCCCATGATGATTATTTTGTTCAAAAAAGGAATTGTGCTGGAACTATCGGGTTATCTTCTTTACAGAAGGTAATCTGAGACTCGGATGATAGCTTATGGAGTACCGGGTAGATGCTATTGATGATTGTCTATGGATTGCGTAGTAACGCCATAGAGAGTCTTAAAAGGTTTGTGCGAGCTATTATTGTCCTCTTTGGAGATGAGTACTTGAGATCTCCAAATGAGAATGATACTGCTAGATTACTTGCAATCGGTGAGGAAAGATGTTTTCCTGGGATGCTAGGAAGCATAGATTGCATGCATTGGAGGTGGAAGAATTGTCCCAAAGATGGCAAGGCTTGTATATCGGGCATGTACACAAGCCAACAATAATTCTAGAAGTTGTTGCTTCACAAGATCTATGGATTTGGCATGCCTTTTTGGTTTACCAGATCTCACAATGATATTAATGTTCTTCACGTTTCCTCTCTTCGCAAAGCTAGCGTATGACAAGCGTAGGAAGTGAATTATACTATCAACGGTCACAATTACACAATGGGGTACTATCTTGCGATGGGATATATCCTGCATGGGCAACATTTGTGAAGACAATACCAGCTCCTCAAGGGAATAAGAAGAAATATTTCGCCCAAGCTCAAGTGAAAGTGCATCTAGGCACTTATGTTATTTTGGTGATTAATGACAAACACATATAATGACAATCTATGTAATTGAGTAAATGCTTAACTTAGTGCTTAACAAATGACAAACCTCTAATATGATTATAGTGCTATGAGACTAACATGTTATTGCCTAGTTGAGTATCGCCTCACCTATTTAGAGGAAATTCAAGTGGGATGGTTACAAAGATAAGGTATGCAATTTTGGTATCTATTCTATATTTGTTATTGCATTCCATTTGTGCAAATGCATAGTGAACTCCAAGTAGCATGTTGATTATATATATGCACATTGGTTCATGTCATATTTATTTGTGCATATATATTCATTTGAGTTCATTATGTGCTTTGCTTTTAGTATGCATGTATTAACTAGAGTTAAACTTCATATTGCTATAGATTGACTTGGTGCATGCATGTTTTAGTTGTATATCTTCTCATGCAATTCTCTTAGTGAAGTTTAATCTAGTGTTGAATCACATATTTACTCTTAGTCCAAATATTATTTGCACATGTACAATTCGTGTATATTCCATCGTGTGCTTCAATTAAGTAAAGACTGTGATCCTTGCCATGATTTAATTGATTCATCATATCGGCAATTATCTCTCTAGTGCATATAGATCAATTACATATTCATCATGATGCACTTAGTAGAGAACATTTCTCATGTCAAGTGTTTCCATTTATGTTGTGCTTCTTTATATGAAACACTTGTAGCAATCAACTGCTCACAAATATCAATTTATTCATATCTATTGAGCTTTTGGGACTAATGTCTTTCATGAGTGGTTTGGAAAGAATTAGGTCCCGTGTGTGTATGATGACCAAGATATCTTGGAGGATGATCGTTAAGCCGAGGTCAACAAGACGGCGGTGTCACCAAGAGTTGAGGACTAAAGTCAAGATCGACTTGGCGTGGAGATCGTCAGAGAGGATGATCAAGTCAAGGTTGATGGGACGAGAGTCTCATGAGGTGAATCGAGTCAAGTTGGACAAGGCGAAGATGTCATCAATTATATGGTGAAGGTCTTCATGCACCGGCATCAAGAAAGAAGACGGCAAGTAACTAGTTCTAGACTTAGATTTCTTTGATTTAATTTGAGTCTAAGGATTGCAGATTATTAAGAGGATGCTCCATTGAATGACTTTTAGATGTGTCAAGTGCTCAAATGATCCATCTTTGTGAAACTTAGAGAGTGTGGTGTTGGTGGTTCCGAAAGTGAGAATTGTAGGTCTCCTTGGATTCTTGGTGAAATCTGGATTTATCCTTTGAGATTTGAGTAGTGAGACCTTGTTAGTTGTGTAGCCCTTGCTCTTAGCTTTCAATAGAGTCCAAAATCACTAAAATCGAGTCCGAATCAAAAGTTATGCTCGTTGCCGGGCTTGCTCGAGTGCCAGTTCGGACTATCCGAAGATGAACTCGGAGTATCCGAATGTTCGGACTATCCGAACATATTTTCGGACTATCCGAAGTGAATTCTCTGTTTCTTCGAGTTTGATGCGCTCGACTATCCGAACTTGAGCTCGGACTGTCCGAACTGACCTGAACGTTGAGGAAAACGGCTAGTTTTTATGGGCTCTATTTATAGCCCCATCCTCCCCCATTTTGAAGGAGCTCTTACCCTATTGTTTAGAGGTGTTATTCCCTTCATTCTTGAGCCCCAAATCCCTCTCTACTCTTAGATCTAAGTGATCCCCTTAGTGAGAAGGGTTGAGAAGAGTTGGAAGAGGTGTGTGTTGAGGAGAGTTGGAAGAGGAGTGTGTTGAGTAAGATTTGAGTTGCTTGAGCACTTGATTTCATCTCCAAGCTTGTTCTTCGTGAGCATTTGTTACTCTTGGAGGTTGAGGACTCCTAGACGGCTAGGAGGTCGCCTACGAGCCACCGAAGCTTTGTGTGGTTGGCCGTGGGAAGTTTGTGAAGGCCGGATTCCGCCTCCGCAAGGGAAGGAATCAAAGAAGTGAAGACCGGCGAGTGTATTTGTGCAACACCGGAGGAAGAGGGTTGAAAGAGACCCCTCAAGCGCCAAAGGAGTTGAAACCATGAGTGCATTTGTGCAACACCGGAGTAAGAGGGTTGAAAGAGACCCGACTCAAGTGTGACCGAGCCGCCTAACGGAGACGAGGATCCTCAAGGATCCGAACTCGGTGAAAAATCATTGTCTTTATGCTTACTTTTACTCTTGCTTTAGTATTTGATTTTGAATCTTGAAATTGCCCGATCTACTTTTCTAGTGAGTTTTCGCCAGATTTCTATTTGCTTCAAGTATTCTAGGCTAACTAGTTTAATTTGGTATATTTAATATCCCCAAATAGCCTAGATATCATTTACGAGCTATGTGTTCGGAGCATTCGAATATCCGAATAGAACTGATACTCAATAATCTCG
This sequence comes from Guadua angustifolia, assembly GCA_036346375.1. Classification (NCBI taxonomy): domain Eukaryota; kingdom Viridiplantae; phylum Streptophyta; class Magnoliopsida; order Poales; family Poaceae; genus Guadua; species Guadua angustifolia. Next base: position 34,694,446 of record CM070519.1, read on the forward strand.
GACTATCCGAATATAATCTCGGACTATCCGAACCACTCGGACTGTCCAAGTATTATTCGGACATTCAAGTTTTGTATTCGTCATTGCGATTTAGTTTTAAATTTTAATTCGCTTATTCACCCCCTCTAGGCGACATCCTCTGTCCTTTCAATTGGTATCGAGCTAGGGCTCTCATTTTATTAGACTTAACCGCCTAGAGAGTTAAAGATGTCGACTAGAGGAGTAGAGCACTCAAATGATCTACTTGTATTAAATGGCTCAAATTATGCTTTATGGAAATCTCTTATGACTATTCATTTTAAATCCATGAGCCCCCAAATATGGTGGATTGTAGATGTTGGCTTTTCGTCTCCATTGAACGAAGTTGATCCAATCAAGGAGAGACTAAATGCCTACATCTCGACGCCAAGCTACTAATATATTATTTTGGGTTGTGAGCGATGAAATTTTTGATAGCATATGCGAACTCAAGAGCACTCATGAGATGTGGATAAAGCTTCAAGATCTATTTGAATCATCCACGTCTTCAAATGAGGAGTGCATTAAGGAAGAGACATCGGGAGATGAAACCTTAAGATCCACCTCAAGCTCAAGTGAGGAAGAACCGACATCTCCATCAACCTCAACCTCCGCCTCAAGCGATTTATGAAGATTCACTCTTCTCGAATCCGCTGCTTCATGGCTAAAGGTAAGAATGAGGTAAGTGATGATGATGATGAGCTTTCTTGTGAAGAATTTTTCAATATGTTAAAGGAGCTCAATGAATGTCTTGGGAAGGAGAAAAGAAATATAAAATTTTGAAGCTTGAACATGAATCACTTCAAAATAATTATAATATGCTTCAAGAAGATCATGAATCCTCCTTCTCAAAGAAATTCATAAGCCTAAGGTGGATATAGGAATTTCATGTAATTTAGTTGATGAAATGCAACGCTTAAATGTCAACTCTAATACTTCATCAAATAAATGCATATCCACTTCTAACGATGATTTACCTTGTTGCTCTAATAAAATTTCTTCTAGTTCCTCTATGTCTCTAGATGCTAATCTTGTAGAGGAAAATAAAGAGCTCAAGGCGCAAGTCATTAGATTAGAAAATGACTTAAAGAAGTGCGTAAAAGGAAAAGCCATTCTCGATGAGATCTTGAGCAAGCCAAGGGCGCCCAAGATAAGCGAGGACTCGCTACAACTCCGAGAGGAGAAGAGCAAGAAGAAGCACAATGCGAGAATGAAGACGATTGTGTGCTTTGATGCAACAAGAAGGGCCACTACTCCTTGTGCCCTAACAAAGTGGAGATCAAGCCACAACAATCAACAATGAGGCAAACCGACAAAGAGCAAGTCAAGAAAAGGAGACGCTCAAAGCACACTTGCTACAATTGTCGGGAAAAGAGGCACATCGGTAAGGATTGTCCCAAAGGTATCATTCCTAAGCCTATTATTGTCAATGATCATCATTTGCTTAGGAAAGACAAAGATGGTAATGTGTTTACCAAATTTGACAATTCTTCTAAGTCTATGCAAAATAATGACAATCAATTGCTTAGAGATATAAATCTAGAAATGTATTTGCTCATAATGCTAGATTTCCTAAGACTATGAAAAATCATGTTGATCATGTGCTTAGGAAAAATAAAAATAGCAAAACATTTGCTAGAAATGCTAGATCTTCTAAGCCAATGCATAACTCTAATAATCATATGCTTAGAAAGATCAAACTAGAAATAGTTTTGCTAAGTATCATTGTCCTCCTAAGCCTTATTACAAAAATGCCAATCAATTGCCTAGGAGGAATAATTATCGCAAACCTATTCCTAGTCATGTTAGTTCACCTAAGACTACTAATATTAGGAGCATTTGGGTTCCTAAATCTATTGTGACTAACATTGTTGGACCCAACAAGGATTGGTACCAAAAATCACCTAAAAGATTTTTAGGTAACATGGGATGGATTGGACGCTTGGCTTCTTCAAGAATATAAGGACTTCATCAATTACAAGTTGGAACCAAGCATAAAGATAATCAAGTCCATCATGAGCCAATGCCATCTCGGTAACAAGTATTTAAATTGATTCTTATAGCTTATAGCCTTGTGTAGGTTATATTGCATTATTCATGAAAATCAATTTAGATTGCTTGTTATATGCTTGCTCATGCTTATTAGTTGTTTTGATTGCAATCTTGAGCAAGTTTGGGATAGTGGCACATTAAGGGGGAGTGTTAATTCATATCCATGTGTATTACATCCCTACATGTGCCCATATTTATATAAGTGCTAATATATATTTTCAAAATCAAGCCATTTAGCCAAAACTCAAAATTTTGCATACTACTAGTATTCTTATGAAAAACTAGTTGCAAAATGTATACAAATGCTTTTGAAATATTTTTCAAAGGTTTTGGCTGTACAAAATCTATTTTGAAAAGAAAATGAGTTTCATGCTCAAAACCTAGATAGTAGTATCTTGTTTTGGATTTAAACTTATAATTTTCATAGAATTAAATGTAAAATGATTTTAAAAGTAATTCAAAAACGAAAAACCTAGAGTTGGTCATTCTTAGCAATTCTTGTGTTGAAAAGATTTTCAAAAGACCAACCTAGCAAAAGTTATTTGATTTTGAAACTCAATTAAAAATTATATTTGACCCATAATGGTCATATTATTGCACTTAAGTGAGTTTTGCCAAATGAATCAAGTTTCATGCTATGATTTGACTCACAAGGGTATTTGCAACTCATATAACCTTTTAAAACCTTAAATACCCATTTAAGCTCATTTTGGTAAAAATGAAGAGTTTCTTGAATATTAAAGCCTTTATTGACCAAATCTTGCCTCTCGAGAATTTAATTGTCTTCTTTGTTGTGAATCTGCTCTAAATGGTGTATTTGATGGTTATCTTGATCATTTGGAGCATTTCATATTGGTTTCATGAATTTTACCAAGGTTTATTGCAAAATGCCTTTTTGAAGTTCATCAAAATCTCTTTTGATCTTATTTGGCATACTCTTGCATAAAGTTGATTTTACGATTTGAATGGATTTGATTATGCTAATAGGCTTATCTCGGCGTCGTTGACCAGAAGGTGCGGCGGCTTGCGGAGAATACGAGGGTGGTGGCGGCGCATTAAATAGGGGCTCGAGAGAGCGTGCAACGGTGGGGGCTTCGAATCCAAGGTTCACGGGAGTTTGGTGGCACGGCGAACTCGGATAGGCTGACGTGGCTGCATCGGGAGCGTTCGCGTGGGCTCGATCGAATGGACGACAACGATGCGATGGCGGGCGACGATGACGTCGTCGAGATCGAATGACCAATGGCGAGGCATTTGGGCTAAGCGGCGGAGTCTGCGGGGATTAAATTTGGATCGGCTGGGTTTCGGCCCAAACACTATTAGAGATTTATATTTCATTTTCGATTAAAAACAAATCAAGAAAATAAATAAAGTTGAAATCAATAGCAAGAAACATTGGAAAAAATCCAAAAAAATTCTAGAAAAATACCTCAAGACCTCTAGAACGTAAATAAAATACTTCCAATAAAAAATCAACAATAAATTGCACAAAACAATTAAAAGACAACAAATGACCTATTTAATAAATGCAAAAGAAATAAAGAAAATCTCATAAAATCAAATAAGAAAAAGAAAAACACAATAAATCCAGAAAAGAAAAATTTGAGATGTTACAATAGATATCTTTTGCAGACATAATTACCATTCTCTTCTATCATTGTTGCCGCATGTTGCTGTTTGTTTCAAGTATAATGTGTACTTATGCTATCTATAGTTTCTGTCTGTACTTGAAACTTCCAAAGTGAATTATTCAAAATCTTGTTCTCATTTATCATTTCTACAAAAATGCCCCTCGTGAATCCTGATTTTGTGATTATTTCTGGTTTTCTCGGATTTTTAGGTTTTGCCAAATAAAAAATGACATCCACCAGCACCAGCACCTCTGCTATTCTAGGGAGTCGGGCTCATTAGCTGCACTAGGTGTGTTTGGTTGGTGGGATGAGGTTGAATGAGATGGGGATGGTCTTGTACCATTTGGTTCCATTGTTTTAGGTGAATGGAATGGTTCAGCATCTATAGGGAATATTTCTCAAATTTGTATCTCACCATCTAAGATAGAATGGTTTCATTTAAACAACCAAACTTATGGATAATTTTTTCTTAAACCATGTTATGCATGTACTACTTGGTACAAGCAACCAAACACAGGTAACCCTCCTGTTCCCTTTTTATGAGTTATGAGCCGATTCATTTATTCTTAAATGGTATGTGTAATTCTAAAGTAGTAGAGCTATTGGGAATTTTAATCGTTGGCACACATTATCTCTTTCAACCAAGACTCCCTTGATTCATTTTGCGCCTTTAGGTAGGTTCCTTTAGAAGTTTAGAACCATTCTTCTCTATGTGCTTCTAATTGATCATGGCATTGATTTAATCCTAGGCTTGATCAAGCAATTAGATTATCTTTGTTTCTCCACGATTACCATCATCGGTGCCTCTACTGTTCCAGGGAGTCGACTTCATCATCTGCTCTAGGGTAAAGCTCCTGGTCCCCTTTCCTTCTATGCATGTGTGAGCCAGTTCTATTATTCTTAAATAGTATGTGTAATTATAAGCTAGCAAAGGTATTGCTTCATGATGTTTAGATAACAAAAATAGTTGCTTTTATGAGGTGAGCGATGTCTCATTTGAACTGAGTAGTGTTAAAATGCCATTGGCATTATAGGAATAAATTTCATATGGAATTGTTATTGTGAGGTATCATTGGTTCCTGTTCTATTGCTTCATTTGCTAAGAGCACATCTTCCGTGCAGAAAGCGCGAATTTTAACAGTTGGCGCACATTATCTCTTTCAACCAAGACTTTGTTGCCTGTTTTTGTGAAATTAGGCGGGCTACCTCAGAAGTTAACCATTCTTATTAGGTGCTTCTAATTGATCATGGCATTGATTGAGCTATATTTTTTTGTGTTTTCAGCAGTATGCTAATCAAGCAATTATATTATCTTTTTTGTAGGATTTTTATAAGTACTCTTTTGCCAGAAATGCTATTACTTTTATCTAACAACAAAGGGTCATCTGATGATCAATGTTGAGTGCCTAATGATGCCTAAACTCATTGAGTTCACTGGGGCCGTCAAGAATTCGTTGTATGGGGTAGCCATTGCACAATCACCCCTACAGCTTAAGCCTTCTCCATAATTGGAAAAAGCCATGGTTTCTGAACAAAAACCTCTTCTACAGGTGGTGGAATATTGCATTTGCCATGGGGGAGATATTTATATAAACTAGACAACTTCTATGGTTTCACTAGAATTTAAAGGTCAGGTTTTTTCTAGGAATTCTATTTTTCATTGTTTCGTTGTTTTGTCTACAATTTTTAGTTCAGGAATCAATTCCATTGGTTAACAAGCAGCAATTGGTCAGTTAACAGGCAGCATATTGGAATAAACAAGATCAACATGTGTCATTAGAGTTTACTGCATATATATTCATTACTTAAGGTGACAAATGGCTTTGTCCGCTTGTTTTTGTTTAGTCCGCTCATTCTGCCAATTGGAATGGGTTTCTTGTGGTCTATCTGATCTTTCTGCTAGGCATATGTGCACTAGCTCAAGGAGGTTTGTGGCAATATTTCCCATTTTTTGTGTTGTTGTCTAAAACTAAGTGATCTTATAGAGTGTTCTGATATAGTGCCAATGCCATTAGTTTAATGCAATTTTGTTGTAGCTGTGCTACATCTACTAGAAAGATATATGATGGTTCCTCTTCCTGTTATGATTTCACATGTTCATAATATGTGCAACGGATATATGATGTTGCTTCTTTTGAAATGATGTTAGAATCTTTTCTTCCTTTAGTAACTTTCTAGCTGGCTTGTTTTTCATTAGTACAGAATGGTACAATACTATCGCTTCATCTAGATCGGTTCCCAGTTTTTCAGGAAAAAAACCGATTATGATAGATGATTTGGTATAATATGGTAAGGAATCATTATTGATGTAGCATGAGGCACATCACAATCAGTTCTGATGTAAGAACTGATTGTGATGTGTATGTATACATCACAATCGGTTCTAACCTCAGAACTAATTGCTATGTGCTTCTTCGCTAGGTTATACCTTTGTGTTGAACTCTCCACAGCCATCTTTATAGTGTGTTTCATTGGGAATGAAATAAAAAAAGCAGCTTCCCAAGCTCTAGCTCCTCTTGTTGTGTGCACGCTGCCAGATGCGATTGCTATCATATCTTGTCATTGCCCTCCCTGTGCCCTAACGCTGCTGCACGTCGCGGCCAGCACTATCTAGCACAACGGCTATCACCCAACGTACCTTGGTGCTGCCTCGCTAGCTGTTGCCCTAGTACCTTGCTCTTCTTGATGCGCGTTGCCCCTGGTGTGCTTCTGTTGCATGCGTGCTCTATGCTGCCGCTACTAGTTAGGAGATGTTGCTAGCATCCACGGCAAGCCATCGGGAATACATAAGCAAGCCAGTGGGAGGAAGGGAGCAAGGCAGAGGGAAGAGAGAAGAAAGGAAGAAGGCAAGATAAGAGTAGGAGGGCTACTGTAGCGAGAAAGGAAGAATTGATGTGACTTTGGGTCCCGATCTTTCGATGAGAGTGATAACTTCGATTTGGAGGAATTGACTTTGACGATCCGACTACAACATATGACGACGATGCACCTTATCAATCGCTAAACCAACTCCAGAGAGTATTGATCTTGCCGTTGGCACGATCAACCTGAACACGAGGTTCAATTCTTGCATACAACCGAAGAACAAGCAAGAACAATGGTAAAGCAATCTGAAATTACGAATATGAATGAAGGCAAAAACAAGGGTGGGGTTCTATTGAAGATCTTGACAAGGTGGTTGTCCAGCACAACTTGAAGACTTAAAGTTTGCACTTGGCTAAACTAATCAAACAAAACCCAACCAAACCCTAGAGAAGGGTGTGGCTGCCTATTTAAGGAGGAGAGGGGGTGTGGAACTCAGCCAAAATAGTTGGAAACGAACTAGAACTCAAATTACAAGGCCCAAGGCCCATGTCAATTCGGACTAGAAAAGTGACGTCAATTGTTTTGCAGTTTCCCGTTGACTAGTACAGAATTTGAAGATGATTCTGGATCCATTCGAAAGTAGACTTGATTAGCTTTTAGGGAAATACAAGAACACCCCAAACGGAGTTCGGATGAAGTCGGGGTGGCCGAAACAAATCAGTGCTGTCCTGGAGTCGAATCCGAGTCCAACTCGTGCACAAAACTTGTTTTATGTTTTTTGACTTCTCTGCTACACTTGAGCTTGTATGGTTCTGTGCCATGGTTCCTAAGGACAAGTAAATAATCACAAGAATTAAATAGTATTCCATTCTTTGAAATATTAGTATGCAGCCCGAGGAACGCATTCACCTGGTAATAGAGTTGACGTGCGCGAGCTCGAGTAATTGGTCCTTGTAGTACATCAGTGGGTTCAACTTGATTTGTTGGAGTGGTTGTATCCGTGGAAGTGATGTCCTCATCATCCTCCCCTTCTTGCATTTGAGTCGCCCTCGACTCAAGCTCATCCTCTTCTCCCAAGTATGACTTTAAATCTGCAATGTTAAATGTGGGACTAACCCCGAATTCGTGGCGGAAAATTTTTAAAAAAAATCAGCAGTCCTAAACCGCAGCAAATAGATAAAAAATTCCAGCGTTACCCGAGCGTTGAAATCATGCGTTGGGGTTTATTTTTGTAATTTCATCGAGAGACAGGCTATTTGCAAAAAAAAATTAGCCAGATGGGCTACTACAGTAAAAAATCAATAATCGATGTATAGCTACAAAGAGAATTAGATACAATGAGCAAAAAGATTTTATCTTTTATCTCTCTCTTTATACTGGTTTCTTTTGCATTTATTGATCTAATGCTAGCTTTCTAATTTCCCTTTCAAAATTTAAAGAATAGTTTGACCTTACGGTACTGTAAATCTCTATAGTCTATATAGCTCATTTTCTAAAGATTCTGTAGGAAACTTCTATGCTGTTTGTTTGTTTAGTGCCTTCTAGCTGATTAATCAATTATTAGTGGCCCCTGCCCAATTAGAAGATCAAAACAGAATATTGCCACATGTAGGATATATTAATTTATTCTCTTTGGTATAACTGAGGGAATTAAGATTGGGTTGTCATTTTACATAAAAAAACTCAAGACATGCACAACTGAAGAAATATTATGACTTGCAGTCATGTCGATCAAATTTCTTTGCTCTTTTTTTTTTGTAATTTGATATGTTGCCTGCTTCAAAAGAAAAATATTGATATGTCCTCAATATAGCAATAGGCATTTGTCTTTTGCTCTTTGAACTATTTTACGGTTTTTACCTTGTGTTTATTATGTTTGTTTCGGCGCTAGCTCTTACTCTTGGATAAAGTGTTGCCTTTTTTTCACATTATTCAGTACTCTATTTTTTTAGGAATAATAATTTGATTTTTGCTAAAGCAAACAATCATTCTCATGACTCATGGGCTCTTCCGAAGACTGCACGCACCTAATCGAGGAAACGGTAATCTACACAACCCGTCCCTCTTAACTGGCATATCTATTAATTCTCCATGTCGATAATAAATGTGTATCGTATGTATCTAATCAATGAATTTTCACTGATATTATATGCATTTATATTTAATTTTCAAACCCTTCCGTGTTTCACCGCAGCTAACTTTAAATTAGCGAGGTTTGAGAGGTGACGATCGCACCGAAGAGGTCTCGTCTAGTCGTCCCCGCGCGACGTGCGTGCAACCAGGCCTCCCAAAAGTGGCCGCCGTGGGCTTCAAATCGGCCGAACTCACGCAAGCCCAGCGCGGTCCGTCCTCTCGCCCGTGCCGGCGCCGCGCGTACGTACTCACGTGGACTTCGGGCCCTCTGGTAGGGTAGCGTGCGTGGCAGCGGCAGCGGCGCCGGCTCGGCAGGGAATTTTTTTTATTTAATATTTATTTTTAATCGTTTTTTTCAGAACTAGTCGCCCGCGGGAAAAAATTTCAAAAATACCCGCCCTTCGCCCTCGCCCGGGGCGATCGCCCCTCAGACGGACGAGCAGCGGGCCCACTAACTGATCGGTTAACACTGACGGCCAGCGTTGCTCTCAGCGTCGTCTGGCGATGGACACCGCGTCGGCTTCATGGTGATCGTCGCCCGGGCGAAGCGATCGCTCAAGCGGTCTTGACGGGTGATTTAAACGCCACGCGAAACAACAAGATTCATTTGCATTTGCATCTTGGTAGAAATTGCTTTCATGCGAGAGGAAAAAAGAGGAAAGGAAGAGAGGAAAAGAGGAGGAAAAAAGGAGGGAGAAAAAGAGGAAAAAAAATATTCGCTCGTTTTTTGAAGGTAAGTTCGAATATTTTGTACTCATATTTTTTGAAATGTTAGTATTGTATAATTTTTGAAATGTAGAAATGTAGTATTTAGAGATTTAATGTAGTATTTAGAAATATTAGGATTGAGATGTTGAGAATTAATATAGTATTTAGAAATTTAATGTAGTTAGGATTGAATAGTACAAATATTAGGCAATGTTTAGAGATTTAATGTAGTTTTTAGAATTATTAGGATTGTAGTATTTAGAAAATTAATTTAGTTAGGATTGGATAGTAGAAATATTAGGCAATGTTTAGAGATTTAATATTTAGTATTTGCGGTATGTAATATTTTAGAGATTTAATATTTAATATTTGCGGTATTTAATATTTTAGAGATTTAATATTTAGTATTTGCGGTATGTAATATAGGTAATCGAATTACTTATTTATAGTCAATAATGAGTGTTACGTTTAAAATTAGTATATTTAAAAACATGGCGCTATTACAAATCGATAGGGTAAAATTTGACGACAATATATTGTGACATTTGTATAGCGCTTAGGTGGAGAAATGATGATTTTTTCTGGTTCGACGTTGTAGGCGATATGTCGGAGACATTGTATTTTCAGATATTCTATGGAGATGGGGAGATAGCACAGGGGCGAATGGAGTCGATTTGTCGGGATTTTCATGATCATCTGAGGCATATCTAGGCGAGAGATAGGACATCTGAGGGTTTGATGGAGTTTATATTTGGATGTTCGGTTTAGATGCCAGAGTGTTAATTTGCGGATTAGAGCGATAGTAAGTCGTATGCGAGACTTTTTTATGGAGAGTGATTCCTATTAACGCGACCTCGGCATGGAGGAGCTATGTTGGATACGCTGTAGAGCGGGGTTGGCCGCTCATGTTGCTGGTAGATTGGTACCAGGTACCTCCATCGGTGTCGGAGGTGCGTGATGTCGGGGTAGATATTACGGAGGAGGGGAATAGAGATATGCAACAACGCGATGATGAAGGTGGTGGCGAGGTTGGCGGTGGCGACGGGATCGAGGGGGGCGAGGAGCACCGTGGAGGCGCGGGGGGTGGCCGACGAGGGGGAGGAGGTGGAGCACATAGTTGAGTTGATGGAGGAGGAGGACCGTGCGGATGAGGAAGTCCCTGATGGCGAACGCTCGGACGAGGAGGACAATACTCCTGAGGTGCCTGTCCCCGGTGCGTGGACTAAATATAATTTCGAAGACCTGACAATGAATGAAGGGAACAGAGATGCATGGGAGTATCATGAGAACGAGGTCGCGCAGGGGGCCATATATAAAGACAAAGAGGCCGTGATGGATGCGGTGAAGTACTAGTCAATTTCTCTTCGGCGCCAATTCAGGGTAGTGAAGTCTAGCAAAAAAGACTACGACGTGAAGTGCGTAGTTGATTCGTGCCCATGGCGGGTGCATGCATACAAGGGGAAGTGGAGGGACTATTGGAAATGTTCCATAGTGACGGAGCATAATCGCTTAACCGGAGGAAGTGGAGCAGAACACCGAATCTGTCAATCCACTTGGGTGGCAAATGTGTTTATGGTCGATCGTCGACAATCCGCTTTTCGGACCTCGATCCATTATCGAGCCGTGGAGGAGAGGTTTGATACAAGATTAGCTACGAAAGGCATGGAGAGCAAAAAGAACATTTTGCAAATACGGTTCGGGACATACGAGGCTTCTTACGAGAATATTCCACACTTGCTCGAGGGCAATATCAAGTAGGAATCGATGACGGTCATCGACCTTCGCGGAGTTTCCGCGGATGGTGCGTCTTGGCAGGTAAGTGGGTCTTGCGGCGGGCCTTCTTCGCCCTCGGCGCATGCATTAATGCCTTAAGACGCGTCGCCGGGTCATTTGCATGGACGGCACATTCTCACGTGGAAATACAAGGGCGATTCTACAAAGAATCGCGGTGGGCGCCAACAACCGTGTTCTACGGTCGCGTGGCCTTCGTGGAGGGGGAAACACGGAGAGTCGGTCTTGGTTTCTTGAAAGAGTCAAGATGGTAGTTGTGCAAGACCGCCCGATGTATGTGTCATCCATGACCGCATATGAGGTTGCCGAGGGCGATCGTGGATATGCAACAAGGGTCCGGCGTCGTGGGAGCGACAAAGTGGCGATCTGAAGAGCGTGGTGCATGAGGCACATGGGTGCCAATTTTTTCCGCCAGCCAGAACAAGGAACTTATGAACATGTTCAGCGGTACGTGCAAAGCAGAACCGGCGGAGGAAGTTCGAGTCATTGTGGAGGACGTTGGATGAACTAACCAAGAAGCAATCATCAATCCAAGGGATGGCGCTAGTTCGTCAAGGAACCCTATGGTGTACCACGAGCAAGGAGATGACCCCACACCTTGTGTGCGCTCCCAAGCGACCAAACATCCGTGAGGGTCGGGGCAAGCATAAAGAGTTTCACGAATTTGGATATGACCACGAGCCGCTGGAGAAATGGTCCATTATGCATGACGAGGGCGGTCCCGCTATGGAATAATGACAACCAACTTTGCGGAGATTTACAACCGGGTAATGAAAGGCGCGAGATGCCTCCGTTGGTGGGCATTGTTGAGGTGTGTTACTAGGCACCCAAAGATATTTCGCTGAGCTGTACAAGGCCTCCGCTGCATGTATGTCGGACAATCGCTGTCGTACTCGACGACGGTTGTCTCTACGTACATATGGCAAACAAGACACGGAAGGCACGCATGACACATCGCTGACATTGGAGAGTGGCGTGGAGCGGAGGTACCACGTGCTTCTGCGCGTGACCGGGTCGAAGAGGTGCCCTCTGGCAGAGGACTTCCCATCAGGCGCACTCGAGCCGCCGACCGCGAGTGCTCCTCGCGAAGCCACTTGCCTTGACTTGCCGTGCTTCGACGTGATTGCCGCGGAAAGCGAGACACACCACCATGTCGTCTGTACATCTCCCACTACTACTACAAGCAAAGTGTTCTCAACACGTGGCATAACGAGGTGTACGGTACCGAGTCGATGGATCGCTCACGGCGGCCCCCCCTCGTGGCATCGATGGGTACCGGACATCCGAATGTTGAAGCGTATGGTCGGGCGCCGAAGGACACGGCGTATAGGGAACGATATGGACGAGTCCGAGCGCGCCGTAATTGTGGATAATGCAATTCTATGTACCGATTATTTGTTGTCTCCGTCAATGTATTTTCTATTTTATGTACCGCTTAATTGTTGTCCCGCCAATGTATTTTCGATTCTATGTACCGATTATTTGTTGTCCCGTCAATGTATTTTCGATTGTATGTACCAGCTTATTTGTTATCCCCGTCAATATATTTTCGATTGTATGTACCAGCTTATTTGTTATCCCCATTAATGTAATATTTGAATATGGAACATTGCATTACTTTTCATTTAATTTTTGTAGTTGCAGCGTACCACTTAATTTGCTTTCTAACCATGAATTTGCTTTGTAACCACGCAGTCTGACGACCATGGCGAGAGTTAGGCGTCTTTTGACGCTACTCCCGAGCCGCTAGACCAAGACGTGGACTTGACCCACCGGTCTAGGTTGTCCGCAGATTGAGGGTCGGCACGACCGGGGACACTCACGGTCTCGAGTCTTAGAAACGAGTTTCTTCGGATCGACCCGCTGGGTTCCACAAAGAAGTCAGAATTTTCGACTATTTTACTTACCGCTAATGGAATTTTAACGACGCTACACACTACGTGCGAGGTTCTGAGCTGGCTTACTTCGCTCTGCCGGATGGTGGAAGCAGACGATCGTGGAGGGCCCGACGTCACACGGTTCTCGACGACCGGTCCTCGCCGACCGCTCTCGTGGACCGTGGAGACCGGAGACACACACGCTCCACCGCTGTGCGGAGAGATGGCTCCCACGCCTGCGGGGCGTGTCGTACCTCCTCGGCCTCCTCGCTGGTCTGCGTTTGTGCCGCACGACCCCTCGATTGGCGTGGAAGCGATTGAGGCGCGCCACCCAGTGAGACACGAGCAGCCGACATACTACGCTACCCCTCGGGAGCGGGCGGAGCTAGGAGGGTCGTCCGTCATGCCGTCGCCACTCACGCACCCCACCGAAAGCGATCAGGCGTCGCCGTGGATCGACTTATTGTGCAGCTTGTACTTTTGTAATTTATTTATCTTCACACCATATTGTCTAACTATCTGAACTAAGTGCTTGCATTTGCGTAGGTTATGTTTTCTTAGCCATGTCGTTCACCTTATTTTTCCGATTTTTCGAACTTCGCGTTTGAGAACAGCGTCGCATAGCTCGACAATGTATAATTGGCTATTAATAAACGATGAAAAAAGCTCTTTGTGAAAATGTAAGGAGGCACACCGCCCGAAGGTAAATTTCGCATACGAAATGGGGCGATAGCCTGATATGTCGAGGCACATCGCCTAAGGTAAATTTCGCCCTAAATGGGGCGATAGCCTGATATGTCGAGGCACATTGCTGAAGGTAAATATCGCCCCATACGTGAGCGATATCTACCCTTTATAATCATCGCTCAAGACGCCTCCTCGCATACCCGGCCGAGAGAACAAGAAAGAACAACAGAGAAGGGAAGGAGAGAGTACAATGTCGCTTTTACGTCGCCTCTTGACAGCGAAGTCCTCCGCCCGAATATCCGGATGCCGATGGCGTCGGCGCGATTCTGCGGAGTTGCCCTGACCCAATCATTGCAACCTCTCTGAAGATGGAGCAATCTACCCATGGAGCGGCCGCGCACCACTATCATCTGCGTTCGCACCTACAAGGTAAACCTCTTTCGTGTCCACACATACTGAGGTAATACTACTATCTCATGCTTCGTTCTTTCTTTTCTCGGGACAAGGACCGGTGTTGCTTCTTCCAATGGATCAACGGCCGAACGGCGACGACTCATTTATTTCTCTACAAGCGCCACGACGCGCCAAACCGCTTGGCGAGAACTTCACCGGTGGGAGGCCGCCGGGATATGTACCTTTTCTAGATCGACAGAGCTTAGGGCGGTGTGCAAGGGCCAACCGATCGGTGAGTTTCATGCGACATACTCATGTTAAACTCACAAACTAGTAGTGCTAAACCATTCATCGCACGGGGAGTTCAAAAGGACACTTTCGAACATCAACAAGTCAAAGGAGGAACCTCCTCGGGGCCACCCAAAAGCCCCGGACGTTTGCGAACATGGCTCGGATGCGATGGTTGATACCGCCACGGTGATCTAGCGGACCGAGATTCTACGGTGCCCTTGCCCGAGGATGAATCGTGCGGCTACTTCATTAGGTGGACCGGAGACGTACCACCCACATCTCATGCAACTGCATGGGATAACTGGGGAGAACAACCTCTCCGTGGTGCCACTACCGTCGGAAAAGCGGACCCGAGTGCGCCTACGGTGTTATGCAACCACCAAAGGGCATCTTGCATTGATGCAGGCACGCCCGGTTGTCCAAGCATAAGCCCAACACACACCTCCCTGCACCATATAGTGGAGTCGAGCCGAAGCAGGCGGCGCCTCGCATGTCTCCGCCAACGGCCAACACAAGAGAGTCTTGGGAGGTTCCTCCACTCGAAGAAGAAGGGACAAGGGAAGCAACGCGGCGAGATCCGCACCACGCAACAAATCCTCGACGTTCGCGCGGACCACCCGGAACCCGGTGGTATTAACATAGGGACGCCGAATCGGGATGACATGCCCATATGGGAGGCGAAATCCACATAAACAACAACCAAAATTTAAGTCTTATACACCCGAGGCGTCACGGCATAGGCCACCCAATGGGCGGCAATACGGAGCCTCGGAACCCCATGGAGTTCTTTCATAGTAGGGATTGAGCGGTGTCCAGATGACCGGTCGCAATATTAGAACGAATCGGGTAATATGCGTAAAATGTCTACATCATTCGTTGTACCCGAGATAGGCGGAACGATCATTTGTTCCACCACGATTTACGACGCAGTGCTTACCTTATTAACCGTCCATCGTTGTAATGCCCATGTAATATAATATAATCTAATCTATTGCTTATTTTATCATCTGAACTTTCGGTGTATATGCCCTTATATATGTATTGTTTGAATTTTAAAAAATTCCTCATATATTAAAATCATTTGAAATTTTTATGGTAAAATCACTGATTTATCAGGAACCTCCATAAAAAGTTTCAAAATTTTCTGACCTCGTAAAAGTTTTCATGGTTTCGTGGCCGCGAGTGCCTTTTCCGATTTTCGCAACAAAATGCCGGGGCAACGTCCGGCCATCTCACCCATACGAAAGTCGTAGCTCGCGTTGCGTAGGACGCCCTTGATTTTTCCGTATTTTTTTGACCGTGTCCGGCCTGTCCCGCGGGGGTACGAAAACCCCTAAGTGGCCACGATTTCCGTGGTTTCGTGGCCGCGAGTGCCTTTTCCGATTTTCGCAACAAAATGCCGGGGCAACGTCTGGCCATCTCGCCCGTACGTAACTGGGAGCTCACATTGCGTAGGCCGCCCTTGATTTTTCCCGTATTTTTTTGACCGTGTCCGGCCTGTCTCGCGGGGCTACGAAAACCCCTAAGTGGCCACGATTTCCGTGGTTTCGTGGCCGCGAGTGCCTTTTCCGATTTTCGCAACAAAATGCGGGGAACGCGTCCGGCCATCTCGCCCGTCTGAAAGTCGTGCTCGCGTTACGTAGGCCACCCTTGATTTTTCCGTATTTTTTCGGCCGTATTCGTGGACCCTCTGAGGCTACTGAAAATACCTAAGTGAGATGTGTATTACTAACGAACTAAAACAATTTTTCCGGTTCATTACATGACAATAAGTTTTTTTCTAATTCGTCGATTCAATACAACAATTCTACAAACAATTTACAACAAAAATTTCAAAAAATTTATCTCTGATCAAATCGCCTGGGCGTATGATCAGTTTTATATTTTTGGATTCTGCACGTTACGTTCATGAGTTTTGTCAATTATGGCACCCGCCGTTCCTCGCGTCTGGCGATCGCCCGGCGAGGCGACGGAGGTATTTTGAAATTTTTCATGAGCGACTAGTTAAAACGATTAAAAATAAATATTAAAAAAAAAATTAAGCTCGGCGGAGACCGTCTTGTGAAGGCTGGCTTTGTTCATGATTTTATTTTATTTAATATTTATTTAAATCTTTCAAAACTAATCGACGAATTTAAAATTACAAAAATACCGCGCTGTCAGCCTCGATCACTGATCTAACGAAATTGAAAGTTTAACGGCAAAGCTAAAAAAATTTTAAAAAAATATCAATCGTTCATCTCACAGGTGATAGGTACTGTAGTACTGTTTGGCGATGGCACTGTAGCAATGTACTTATCGCCCATCTCAATGGCGATTGTATTTTTTAAATTTTTTTTTAGTTCTTTCGTTAAACTTTTAAATTTCACCGTTAGGTCAGGCACCTGTCGCCCCATACTAGGGCGATAGCCCCATACTAGGGTGATAGGCGTGTATTTTTACAATTTTTAAATTCCGTCGATTAGTTTTGAAAAAAAAATTAAAATAAATATTAAATAAAAAAATTCGCTGTTCCGCGCGCCCTCCTTTTTTTCCGCTTGGAATGGTGAGAGTTGGAACCACGGGCCGCGTCGTCACGAACCGGCCCAGGCCTTGGCCCAGAGTTACCAAACTGGCCAGTCATCCCAGTCAGATAAACCTAGCCATTTGTAACGTGTACTAAACACCCCCCCTCTCTCTCTCTCTCTCTCTCTCTCTTAGGGTCATAGATCCTGCAGCTGATGTATGGGCCCCACGCATCGCAGTCAGACAAACCTAGCCATTTGTAACATGTACTATCCCCCTCTCTCTCTCTTGGGGTCAGAGATCCTTGTAGTACTGCAGAGGATATACGTCCCTCTCTTAGGGATGGGTATTTTTAAACCTAAATCGAATTACCGAATCGAATTAATCAATTCTCGGTTTTCAGTTCGGTATTTGTTTTGGTATAATTCGGTTTTTGATCTTCAGTTCAGTTTTTCGCTTTCGAAGAACTGAACCGAATAACCCATATACAATACCGCTTTTATAATATTCTTCCTAAAGCACTAAATAATTATCATGTTCTAATACATTTATGCATATGTTTGATATATTCTTATGTTTTATTATGCTTATATTGTAATGACCTATAAATATTGCGTGGATTTATCCATACTTTGTGTTGAAAAAACCGAACACACACCCCTACTCTAGATGCGACACAAGCAGGGCACAGAGTTCGGTCACAGAATATCTAATGCGTGAACAAATTACGCGTTACCACGTACTGTGCATGCAAGTAAATTAATACGGAAGACACTGGATTACGCGCGGCCAGCTAGCTAGCTCCTCCCCGAAGCAATGAACCAAAACACGCAAAGGAACAAGGAATCGAGTAGCTAGCATGTGTGGTCTATTCCTTGATTCCTTCACTATAAGTAGCTAAACCTAACAGGAAGGGCAGGAGGGGTAAAGACATGGACGCTACTGGAGAGACGACCTGAAGCTACGGGCGCCCGCAATAGCTGCTGCCTACATTCTTCAGAGACCTAGCTGGAGCTCGATCCTTGTCCCGTTGCCATGCCATATTCGGCTTTTTTCTCGGGAAATAGCTTCTGCCTCGGTTGCTTCTGGTATATATGCCGTATGCGTATGCCGTATTTACACGCACGTTCATCAAGAGTGGAGACCCCCTATGCTTTTGAAATCGGGAGGAGTTTGGCAACCCTATGCATGGCCAGCTCTCCCAGATCTGATCGATCGAATGAATAAATACCAGGAGAGTAGGCAGAGATCGATCGAGATGAGTAAGTCGCAGCAAGCAGGCCCACACATGTGCAACTGGGCTTATCACTTACGCATGCATGCTGCATGATGGCCTCTCTCCTCATTGCTTCCCTTATAGGAGTATTTTTTTACTGGTGCTCTCTTTTAATTGGTGGATCTCTTAAATGTTGATCTAAGCACAAAGAAGACAGGCCTTGGAAATGGAGTATATTGGAGAATGAATTATATGTGTAGTCAACATTGGCTGCATGATATTTGTTTTGGCAAACACGCTTAGATGTTTCATGACAATGCGTGAAGTACTACTGCATGCATGTTAATCATTATACATGCAGAAAGAACAATGCGTAAGTACTACTGCGTGCATCTTAATGATTGGTTAACAAGAGTATAGTTTGTACAACGTACTGTGTAGTACTAGTATGTAGTATGTGATGATGACATGACAAACTGGCCTAACCCTTTTGAATTAGGCCAAAAGGCCGACCATGTTGGTGCACTCGACCCCATATGAACCCCGGCTCGCAGACCCGTGCCATGGTCCATGGGCAAGGCTAGCTTTGAATAGTAGTTAGACATGCTACACTATTTTTTGCTGTGTGTAAAGTTGTGTTGTAGTGTCAGTGTGTCACACCTAGCTCGCATATAACAAACCCAACACATGGACAGAAAATTGCTCGCGCGCATATATATTAACAAAAACCAACTGTGTCCGCCTTATCACATGTGGTTTGCGACACGCATGAAACAAGGGGGCTCTGCTGCAGGCCTGCAGCAACTCAAATGCATCTATATTGTTCGTCGTGTACGACATATCAGCAACACGTAGTTCATGTTTTTGCAATGCCGGCTAGGCATGATCAAGATGACTATGCATCGGTTAAAAGATTTCATTATGTCACAAGACATGGGCATTAATCAAACATATCTGAGAAACATAAAAAAAAAGAGAAAGGATCATCTTTTCTATTGCTGATTGAAACAACGTGGTTTTGTCAGCTGCTAAAGCACGCAGTACACCACCACACTAAGGACGTGTGCATACGCATCTGGTCTGATCCGGCCGCTCCTAGTGTAAATCTGCCCTCTGGTTTGAAACTGTTCAGAGGTTAAAACTCCTTAAATGTCTTAACTCCTACATGTCGGTACCATGCAGTCAGGCTCTACAGTTCATGTGTTATATCATATGTCTCCTGTCAGTGACTCAGTGGTAACACACAGAGTTTTTTTTTTTACCATAGCTAGCTGTGTGCTCCAAGCAATATGAAATATGAATAATGCATGGCCCTAGGGCAACACAAGAACAAACACACACCAAATTCCAAATCTTGGGCCGCGCATTTAACTCAACCACTCCCCCACTGACTGCCCCCTCGTAATTTCTAGGGTTTCACGGTCTCTCGTCGCTCCCACCCGTCATGATCCTGATGGACGGCTGCGATGGCGCCCCAAGTCTCCACAACAGCAACCACAGCTGTAGGTACGACCCTCTGCCGCTGTGTTCTTTGTCACCATTCATTCCTCTTTTATGGTTGTTTAATGCCTTCTCTTTTTTCCATGTGATTTTGCCAGTGGCTGTTCTAACGTATCGCTTTTTGTGTCCGGTGACACTGACAGGTGGGCACCAGTGATACTACGGCTACGACGTGGTCCACTTGTCGGGGACTATGTAAGTGCATGTCTCGTTCAATAAATGCATGGTGAGTATTTATTTCTTCTGAATAATTCGGTGAATCCAAAATATTTTTTTGATGAATGTGTAGCAGTAATCATTTCACATATCATGACCACTCACTAGACCATGCCACTGTGCGCTTGTGTCTATACATACCCATGCTCCTCACCCATAGCTTCTTGCAAAAGGATGAGATGTGAGGGTGAGAAAGAGAGAAGAGGGAGGTGCGAAGAATATGAAGCTAGTTGCTTCTGAGTGGAATGTTGTCTGGTTCAAGGCCTTGCTTGTGATTTGAGGATGATTTATTGCATGATTTTTCATTTCTCTAATCTACGGGATCTCGGACCAGGCTTCATTCCCCTCAGAGATAGCTTCAAATATGAGATCTAGAAACTATTTTTTTGAGATATTATTGAGAAATTTTTTTCCCATGTGATGCTCTATTTTGGTAAGGTGTAGAGTTTGGTAGTACTTTCTCTCCCTCTTTTCTTGCACTTCACTGTGCTTTATTATTTGTTTGTTTGTGGATAACAGAGGAAGTTCTTACACATCACTGCATTTTTTTGTTTGTTTGTTGAAAATCGAGGAAGTAGGAAGATTGGTGCAATGATGGCTTGCTTTAACTCCTCTTTTCTCTGTCTCTCTGGTACGTGCTGGAAAGTTTTCATCATTACCTTTTGATTGGGAGGATCTTTGCTTTCTCTCTCCTCTCCCATCTTCTCTCTTTCGATTTTCTTCTTTTCCATTCTCTTTATGCATGAGAGGTGTACTGATCTTGTTAACCAAGTTGGTGCAACCTTATTTATCTGGATCTGATTACTCTTGCTTTCGGAAATTTATCTGTTCTAGGTAGGATGATCGTTTAATTTCTTGGTGCATGCTGGCTCTTCAAAGTTGGAGCGTCTAGTTCTCAGGACTAGATGCAGTATACATATGTAGATATTTTCCTCAGTAATGTAGGAGCAGGGGTGTATATATATGTTTTGTTTTAGTACAAAGTTTCTATATTTCTCGAGCTAACATCGATCCATGTAGTGCTCTTGTGTTTGTTCTTCTCAGGTGCAATATATCATGGAATCTTGGTGCGTTTTAGAAGCTGTGAAGCTCATTCTCTTGTACATTTGAGTAGTTCAATCTATCTTTTGCCTTCAAGAATGTATGGAGACTTTGAAATTGAGAGGAAGAGTATCAGAGAAGAGATCTAAGAACATTATTGTACTGCTTTGTATTACTGTATATAATTGTTTAGCTAGCCAAGATTGTTTGCTGAACACTTGATACTTCGTTTGAGCAAAGGCAAACTGTGTACGGTACTATGCTACCACTAGATTATTAGTCCCTGTTTGTAATCTGTATTTTCTTCCTGTATGTACACTTCTTTTCCTGTGAACAAGTGCTCCCTATATGTTTTTGCTATTGTTTTCGTCCAATCTATATTTAATAATGTAATGTTCTCTCCTAGCTAGGGTTTTGGCGTATCAAGACCTTACAGAGGTCCTGATCGACAAACCTTTTCCAATTAATTTTCAATGCCATGCTGAGTGATTCTGCATCTGTGCTTATTTAATTGGTTCTTGTTTCCTGTTCTTCAGTTTCCTTCACATCGATGGATCCTGATCATTGGCTCAACTTGATCTCAAGACATCTTCCTAGGTTACTTCTATATATAGAGATGAAATCCAGCGAACCTTTCATCTGTCATACACCATATTGTTGGCGGAATTTTGGGATCAGTTTGTTCAGATTTGTATGTTTAGTCCTGAGTCATGATTCATGCACAAACTACCTTTGGCTGGGATATATAATCAATTTGTGTTGCATGTCAGCATGTAAAAGTCGTCCTTGACAGTAGCACATGGCTGAAAAAGAAGCCAAATTAAATGATATTGCTCGATTTGATCCACAATATGGTAGTTTTGTCTGTTTTTCTGTACGTACTCTTTCTCCACGAATCTAAAATGTAGTTATGAAATTATTGATATTAGCACCCATCACTTGGAGCATGCATGCATCATCATATTGTTTTATTCAGTGTTTTGAGGCACTTGGAACATGCATAAAATTACAGCGTGCGTCAAGCTTACCTTACTGGGATCAACATCACTGTATCAGCTTCTGGTCAACGGTATATTTGAGGAAATTCCACAAGTGTACGTTTGACTATACGTACGAGAAATACGCGCGGTATATATATATATACACACACATACACGTCGTTGTGCATGTAAACTGCTGCTGCATTTCACACTAGTATCCTACTGCTAGACACTAGTAAGTACCCCATGGGGGGTTGCAGTTTATCAGTAGCACAGAGAGCTAGCTAGGACTAGACGTGTGAGTCAATCAGTCGGTAGCTACGACGACTTGTGCGAGGAAAAAGAGGAGTCACCATGCAGCATTGATGGCCCTGCGCTGCGCAGGCCTGCACCAATGCAAGAAGCATAGATCCATAAAGGCGCGAATTCAATTTTGAGCGCTGCGCCCTAATTTACCTCGATCCCCCTCCCCGTCCTCGAGAAGGGCACCCCGGCGAGGACAGCGCCCCTGTGGACTTGTGTTTTTGTCCGTCACGAGTTAGCGTAGTAAACATACTCATTTAACGACATGCATAAGCATTTTTGATGATGTGGCAAAGAGTTAAAAGGAGAGAGAAAAGTGTATCTTGAGGAAGATACCATTTGGGCACGAAATCATAGACATTGAAACTTGAATCATCTAAGTGGCCCACAATTCATACTCTCATACACATCTAGCATTTAATTATCTTGTGAGGACTAAGAAATAATCCATGATACTATGACGCAGCAACGGAATCCCGAGACCCGAGTCCCCCCTCCTCACGCACATCCACGCGTTCGCACGCATATGTACACACGCGCGCGTAAGTACTATTCTACGGCCTCTCGCGACGGTGGCTACTCTACACGTGGGTTCCTTTCTATTATGTGTCAAAATTCATCTCTCGCCTTGGTCAAAGTTCAGACAAATGAGATCCATCACTCACCTTTGTCAAGCCCCCTCCATTGACTTCTTCGAGCTCTCTCGTCTTCCTCTATCCACACTTTTCATGCTAAGGAAAAGCATAATAAAGTGAGGTAAACAGATGTAAGGATTGCCACATCAGATTTATGGAGAGAGGAGAGGAGAGAAGCGGGCTGCAGATTTACAGCCGGCTGCAGCACGAGCTCCAAGAAATTTAGTGAGAGGATGAATGTAGGCCAAGTATTAATGGTTTTGTATGTATGTATGGCTAACTATTATATGGGTGGACTGTTAGATTGGCTGTATATGATATGGTAATAAGATAAAGCCTACAGTTGGCTCTCTTATTAATCTTGCTCTAAGACGAACCAAATCTTTCTTCCATCGACCATTAATTTTCTTCAATCCGGAGATGGCTGTAGGGTTAGCATATTTATAACGAATATAACCGAATTGAAAAAATTGAAATTTATGATTTATTCATGTACGAGATATCTGATCTTCTCGACGTAGGATCGCAAATAACTTGCATCAAACTTTACAAATCATAGTTGATCTCCTGTTGCTAGACGAAATAGATTTGCAACTCTTTATTAATTCACCTAATACACACATGATATTCTTCACTGACCACCAAGCAAAGAATATCGATCACTCAATTCCTAGCGGAAAGACACAATGATGTAACGCTCTCCATTATGAGGGTCTCCATGATGTAACGCTAGCTCCCGATTCCCCTCTCCATTAATTATGACTGCACCGATCAATGAGGAAGAACAAGTGAATAACGCTAGTATATGCAATTTGCAATATAAAAATATTATTCGTGATCGAGATAACAATGAGACCTACGTAATGGGAGTAGCTAAAAGCTAAAACGCAAATGTGTATTTAATTCATAATATTGAGTCGGAGTTACATGCACATTTTCAATGGCTTATATACCTAGGGCACCTAACACAAGAAACAAAACTCTCTAGATAACTTGGACTGCCGAAAGGAAACCCTGAAATTTTCATCGGGTTTTTTTTTTGTTGTTGTGGCGTAGATAGATGGAATCTGAAACTAGCACTTTCCTTATGCCTATGTCGAATTTAGCTTTTTCACAAGTATAAGAACACCAAAATTGGACCCCATGCGCAAAAGATATGGTGTTTGCAAAACAGGATGTGCTGACAGTGATGAGCTCAATCTGAATTGACTTCAAACCTTCCAATTTTCAAATTCCTTGTTTGGGCTAACTTGGATCTGTGAAAAATATGAAAAAGAAAGTCTTCTAGACTATCAAATTTTTTTGGAATATTCACATATCACTCAAAGAAGTTGTACAAGTCATGGATTTCTCAAGATTGTCAAATCTCGTGCGGCATTTAGGACAAACCATGCAACATCCAATGAAGTTACCATAACTTTTTTGTAAAAAGCTCCAAATAAAGATCCAATTGATCCGTTGGAAACTAGATGTACTCGAAAACCTTTCCAAATGTGTATATTGTGTGCATTAGAAAACATGTAATTCGTGTAGAAAGCTTTGCCAACTTCTTGAACACAAATGTGAGCACACTAACATGATTAATCTTTTCTCCTCCTTTTGGGCTGATCACCTTCCTCGCCTCCCTCTACTGCCCAATTGGTGTATATGCACTAGATATCCTAATCAATTTGGTATTAGTATTCGGGACGGTATAATTTTTTGTGATATTCGATACTCGATGTATGGTACGATTTCTAGGTCCTAAAAATTGAATTAGTCAAAAATACGAAAAGTATTATAGTAACCATTACTCCCTCGTTCCGGCCATAGCCCAAGGCCCATTCATGTTGCCCCACCCCCATCCCTCTTAACCTAGTATGCCTAACCCTAGGTTCTTACTCTAGCCGTCGCCCGTTTCCCACTCGACCCAACCCCCATCCCACGATGTGCCAAGCCGGCGACTTTGGAATGAACAAATGAACATATCAGTCGTGAACTGGTGATTGACCAAAATACCAAGTCGAAATATTTCAGCTTATTAGGTTCAGTTTTTATTTTTCCTACAGATATTTGTCATCAATATTAGAAAACCAAATTACTTTTATACCGAACGCACACCCCTTTAGGGTATGTACAATAAGACCACCTCAGCTGACTCTTAACCTATACACATCAGATTTGATCTATGTAGAAGAGTGAAAAAAGAGGAGAGAGAAGAGAGTTGACTCTTATTTAGTAGCAAGTTTTGTACGGAAGTATAGGTAGATATATATATATATATATATATATATATATATATATATATATACACACACAAGAGAGAAAAGATAGTTATTATACAATATCTAGAGACAATCTTTAGAAATAGTTATTATACAAGTTGATTTTTAGTTTACTACTAGATCAATGCCCGTGCGTTGCTATAAAAAATAAAATTGGTAACGAAACATAAAGGTCAAGTGATAAAAGAAAATTGTGCTGCAAGATCAAACATCTATTTCTCCAGATTACAAAAAAAAATTTATGGTTTCTTCTCTGGTATGAATTAAAACCAAATATATTGTACGTAGCAATATATATTACCAATCTCAAAAATCAATCAATCATTTTTATCCCTCTTTGCAATTTATATTACCAGCTCGCGTTCCTCTTCCTCTCGCCGTCGACCTCGTCTTTCTCGTCGCCTCGCTCATCCTCGTCATCCACCGCCTCCGCAGGGGCGACACGGGGGCTTCCCTCGAGCAAGAGGCGCTGCTGCCGAAGCCACCGTCATTCCGGACCACTAGTCGCTACGAGGTCGCGCTCGGGGCATCCGCCGTCTTCGCTGCGGCGTCCACCGTCCTCCTCGCGCTCGTGTTCTTCCTCCTGCCGAGCACGCCATGGCGCGCTGTGGAGTCCACCTTCCTCGCCGCCCACTTCATCATGCACGCCATGGTCGCGTGGTCAGTCGCCTCGGAGAAAGGGACCACTGCCGCCACCCAGCCTTTGCACCTCCGCATCTTCTGGATCGCCGCGCGCTCGGCTCGCGCTCTTCTCGCTTGGCGGTGGTCTGGCGCAAGCGATTTCTTTGCTTTTCCCAGATGACTCTCTCGCCTTTACCAGCCTACTCGTCTCCATGCCTCTGGCGTACCTAACCATCACTGGCTTCATCGGCCATGACACCGGAGCCCATGAAGGTGAACTAGAAAACACCAGCACTGAGGCGCCCGCCACGCCGTGCGCCACCGCGTCGTTGCTCTCTCTCGCGACATTCAGCTGGATCAACTCATTTATCTCCAAGGGGTATGCCAATGACTCTCACCACCGACGACGTCCCACCAGTGTCGTCGGACAACTATGTTGGAGCATCATACGCTTTGTTCACGTCCAACTGGCTAACACTAGGGTCACAACACCCGGTGGGCGTCGCGCTCTGGTTGTCCTTCCGCGCGATTACTCTTGACATGGCGCTTGGCCTCCTGCGTCTCGAGGCCATGTACGTCGGTTCGTCACTTATTGATTAATTTGTCAAGTTCATTCGCCGTGGCAGCACGATATGGGAGATCTTGAATGAATTCCCTTGATTGATTCTGTGAAAACTGTACAGCATATATAGAGTACAAAAGGAATGATTGGCCGGCTATTAATTACCAGCAATAATCAGGGATTTTGTTATAATAATTAGCCATATTTAGAGAGATATGGCTGGCTGTAAATCAGGAAAGAATAATTAGCTATAATGACCGGCCATTATTGGAGATATGGCGGGGGGGGGGGGGAGGGCTAGGAAGAACGGACCGCTGCCACCATCTACAAATTTATATTAGTAGAGATAGAGATTAGCCAGTAGTAGGTTTTGCTGTTATACTTGCCCTTATGGCTGGACATGGGCCACAGTAATTTAGCCCAGATCTGGTTTAGTTCCTGCCAGGCTTTGACACCATCACTGGGTTGCACGTAAATCCAATGGAAGACAAGGACCTACTAGCAAAATAGCAGGGCACGTGCGGTGCATATACTAGGAAACGGCTACGGCAACGAAAACACGGGGACCTTATCAGGAGATGGACGGATAAGAACGCGCCTAAATTTGTGCCTCCACCACCAATGGCTCTGCTGGATGCCAAGGCGGCGCCGGCGATGACTTTCGCATCCCAACCGCACAGCGGAGGCAACCTCCGGCGACCGTCGCCGCCTGCCGCGGCGCCGCTGCGCCTCGGGCCCCTCTTCTGGCCGTGGCAAAAGGTCCCAGCACGCTAGCTCTCCTCTAATTTAAACGTTACATACATGATACCATAGTCCAAATTACACTAGGCAAAACCCCATTGCGATGGAATACTTGCACTGCTTAGGAGGCAAGTAAGCCTCTTCAGTCTTCACTAGCCATGTGAAAGACTTGTCTTCTTGAGACCTCAAACTGACTTGGTTGTAGTTTTTTTCTGGTACAGTATCATCACAACATTCAAGGCTTACACAGTACGAGCTTTTACCCCAGAGACTGCACTATACGTTGCTGATTTTGTGACATGACATGAGCTGAGTGCACAACTTGCCATTAAGAACAAAGCAAGTGAATGAGATACGAGTACAAACCTCATGTTCTGTCTGAATGTGCACGACTTTACTGAACCTATATTTAGTGCCTCCTCAAGCACAAACCATAAGAAGGATCCGATGACAACGCACGCCTCTTCTCACGAGGGCACGTACAATAGTTTGTATTTTAAAATTGTCTTTAATTCCAACTCATCTAGAGACAGTACTGGAGACAATATTTCTGGTAGTTCGTCTCTAAAATCATTTTGATAACTGTTTTGTATTATTTTCATCATATTTTACTCTCACACTCTATCACTATTTATGTTGATTTGCATGATCAGATTGTCTCTTATATAAGAGACAATACGTTCTCATTCCTCATCTCCAGTAGGATTTTACTGAAATGATATAGATAAGAGACAGCTGAAGTGACACTATTGAAGATACCTAAAGCTTGACTAGGAATGTGATTAGATTAGTAGTACTTTTTGGTATCCAGCTACGAGTAAAACATCAAACCTTTTCTATTTGGCTCAAATTAAGCTATTTTTCATATGTACTCTTAGGCTGGTGTTCCTCTTTATCGAAGTTTTGCACGGAAACCCAAAAGTTCCATATTGTGTGATTACCGTTGGAACAACCTAGATGACAGAAGTATGCTATTGTTACCATTCCATGGCCATGCTTATATTACTCTAGATGGGTAGAAAGCTACTGACATAGTGGCTATATTTAAATTAGTTAATGCATCAGAGAACTGGCATATCAAGCAGAGGATTCTTATCCCTCTTCCACGAAATTCCGATGAACACGTGGAACTTTGAACAGTTATAATTTCATACTTTTTGAAAGTTTTTAAGCTGGATCTGTTAAGCCAAATAGCCCATTCTGCATTTTTCTATGCTCAAATTTCAATCTCTGAACCATAACATGGGACAGTATCTAGAGAAATTAGAGTGTACCATTGGTACGTGAAGTTTTCATTCATACTTGTTCAATGACATCTGCTTAAGGTAACAATGCTTTTCACAATTCTAGGTGAAAGTTGGTCCCCTTTCAGTTTCCCCCATGGGTTTTGGAACATGGGCATGGGGGAACCAGCTACTTTGGGGCTATCAAGAAAGCATGGACAATGAGCTTCAGGAGTGTTTCAATTTGTCTCTGAGGAAGGGCATAAACCTTTTTGACACTGCTGACTCTTATGGAACTGGAAGGTTGAATGGTCAGAGCGAGAGGCTGCTTGGAAAATTTATCCGTGAGTTTGAAGGTTGGATACCTTAATGACTCAAAATGAATTCAGCAACTGTGAAATGATGCTCTTACTATCATTTGTATAATCTAAAATGATTTCATTTTGCGTCCTTGTATGTCTCAGGTCCGATCAAATCTCCAGATGATGTTGTCATTGCAACAAAGTTTGCTGCATATCCTTGGCGACTAACATCGGGCCAGTTTGTCAATGCCTGCAAGTATTCTCCCAACTTGTTTGCTTAATGTATATCAGCCATACTTCACTTTGTTCAGTGTACAGATTTTACTCTAATGCCTTGAATGTGAGCAGCATCATATTAGCATAAATGTTCTGACATATGCATATTGATATAGCTCATTGAGTATGGAACATATAACTGAGACCTTTAGCTTGACTTATGTAGTGCCTATTTTCAGGTCTTCATTGGAAAGATTGCAGCTTGATCGGCTCGGAATAGGGCAGTTGCATTGGTCTACTGCAAACTATGCACCTCTGCAGGAGCGCGCTCTTTGGAATGGTCTAGTTGGAATGTATGAAAAGGTCACCACACTTTCAAATTAAATCTTCTAATGTCATTGTTCAAGGATACTGAATTCCTCTGTATATTCAGCGCTACATATCATCAGTTAGGTACAAGAACAGGTTCTTTGGAGGCAAGATATTCTCCAGCTTTGTGTATTTGATTCCTTCGAATATTGACTATAAGTTGTGTTTTAAAGGGTCTGGTTCGAGCTGTCGGTGTCAGCAATTACGGGCCAAATCAGCTTATGAAGATTCACAGCTATCTAACGTCTAGAGGTGTTCCCTTGAGCTCAGCTCAGGTACCTGCAGAAAATGGTTAGCTGTATATCTTGAGCTGATATGTTCTTCATTCAGTGAAGTTGTACCTGAACATACCATGAAATGCAGATTCAGTTCTCACTACTGAGCATGGGTGATGAGCAGATGGAGCTGAAAACTGTTTGTGATTCCTTGGGGATCCGCCTGATTGCTTATAGTCCACTGGGATTGGGAATGTTGACAGGAAAGTATGATGCTTCTAACCTTCCAAGTGGACCAAGGTGATGGGTTCAGTATATATCTTTCTGAACTTTATGGCAGTTGATAAGTGCATGCTTTAGGTTCAGTTTGTTTGTTCTCTGTACTGTAGGTTTGTGTTGTTCCGGCAAATTCTTCCTGGGCTGGAATCTTTACTGACTTGTCTGAGAAGTATTGCAGAAAGAAAGGGGAAGACCATGTCTCAGGTAAGTGCTTTCCAAGAGCACAATGACTTAGAGCTTGTTTGTTTTAACTTTTGATTCTAGATTTTGGTCTCAAAAACAGAACAAAAAACAAACAGCCTAATTCTAGAATCCGATTTTCACAATTCAGTCCACCCATATACACTAGAATTTATAATCCACTTCATATATGCTTTTGGATTCCAGTTTTTAGAGAATTAGCTTCTTTACAATCACAATCCAGAATCGGCTTTTAGAGAATTCAAAACTGAAACAAACAGACCCTTAATTTGAAGTTCCAAGATTAGGCTATACAAGTCATCAACACGTGCAGCTGCACGGTCTACATTATATTATTTTCTCACTTTTTATTTTCATGTATGTATATATTGCAATATTTTAATATCTTAAATTCCTAATTTATTTCAATGCTTAACCATTTTTCCCTTTTTCAATTGTTCTTTACTTTTTTAAAAAATATAGTTCCGAATTTTAAATTTCCTTATGTCAATCTTCTAAATGCATGAGGATAGCTTGCATGATTTCTTTTCTTATTGTTTTGTTCAACCACTTATATTTACGATCATTTTTAATATCTCCATAATTTCAAAATGAATCCCGTTTATGCAAACACCCCAGCCATACTCTACACATATCCATATATGCATGCAAGACTTCTATTTGTATTACAAATTAATGGACTTGCTTTTTTTTATCTGTCAAGAACTCATATCTTCAGTTATATACGTGTATACCTCTATGAATGTTGAGCCAATACGGACTCACATATTTAGTTCAAGCCATTGCTATATGACATGAGGTCATCAAGTACATGGATTGGAGTTTTTAAAACCCAGACTGCCATCTCGGATAGGATTCCATATTTTTAAATGATGTGTACGTGGATTTGACATAGTACTTCAAGTTAATTGATGCTATATAAAGCTATGTTTTTTTTTTTTTTTATTAATGTGATAATTTCTAGTGTTTTTTTCTTTTTCTCTGATTAATATGAGAATTTTTAACCTTTTATATCCTGTGATTAATGTGGAGGTTTCTAGGAGAACCTCCAATTAGTATAGATATAGATGATGAGTTTTTCTGCATAACAAGTGAATTTTTCTATGCACATGCATAGTTCTTGCTTAACTTGTCAGACCACATTGCCATTGCCAAGTTCATTCTGCTTCATTTCCATTAATTTCCCGCACCTTAGATGAGGCGACCTCACAACGTATGAACAAACCAGATACTATGATCACGGTCTCGACGCATGCAGGTGGCCATAAACTGGTGCATTTGCAAAGGTACAATCCCTATTCCCGGCGTGAAAACAGTCAGGCACGTCGAGGAGAACTTAGGTGCACTTGGCTGGAGGCTGAGTCCTACTGAAATTTCAGAGCTCGAAGCTGCAGCAATGGAATCTCCGAAGAAAATGATCCAGAACATATTCCAAACCGCATAAGCGTTTGCAGTAATACCAACACCAAACACGGCAGCATCTTGAAATAAGAGTAGTGAGATACCTTCTTTGCCTAATTCAGACTCATGTCATTGTAAATTCGGTCTAGTTTTTCAGGGTCCGGTTGTCTATCGCACAGCTATATGTTGAAGCAAGATTGTTGTTCGGGCTTTGGCTCACTGTGTAAGCTGTAGGACACTGTTAATTACGGTGACTTATATAGTTTTTAGGATTTGAAGAAGTGTGCTCCAATAGAATTAGGATTCCTACTTTCTCTCGTAAAATGACTCATACATATTTTAGAGGAGGATTAATTAAGAAGACTATATAAACCTGTAGGATAGTAATAGAGAGTATAAGCAACTAAGAAGACTCATTCAAAGCAAAAAAGCATAAGAGTGTAGGATCGATATATACTAAACTAGCAATCAAAGGGGTGAATGATTGCACGAAAGCTAAAATCAAAATTTTGATGATTTTTGAAACACCCCAATTCGAACTCAAATTGCCTAATTCGGATTCGACAAAAAACAGAATGATACATGTTCACTAAAATAGTAATTCCTAAAGATCCCACCGTTAGATCGATGTAAAATTTTAACTGTAGAAACTAGATTCAATTTGGAAACTAACCCAATAATAATCAGCTCGATCGGATCTACGGATCTAGATATATTAACTTCGCAAGATGACTGTAACAAATAATGACGAAAACTGATCAACCCCAATTACGAGATTAATCAGAATATATGAGAAATTAACCAATCAAACTTTTCAAATCAATCACTTGATACCCTAGACAGATTTTGAATGGATCAAATCAAAATTATTATGATGAAAATATGAATCAATCTAAAAAGGAAACAGGCATGTAAACGAAGAGTGAAAACGAAGAACGAGATTACCAACGCATCGACTTGCAAATTTTGATTTTTGTTGCCAAGATGCGTTCACAAGATGCCTCATAAGCAATCTTCGAAAGTCGCCGCCCTTCAAGTCACCAAAAACATGCACGCATGCAATCCTCCGGATTTTCAGTCGCTGCTTGCGTCGGTCTTCAGGAGCACAAAGAAAAGCCGTCAAGAGCAAACACTAGAAAGCCATATTATCAGTCGCCAGCATCTCACGCATGCAAAAAAGCACAATGGCCGCAACACATTAGTCACCAGAAGCAATTCACATCACAACAAGGATCTCCTGACGCTGGCAATCTTCTGGACGCTAGAGGTCACTTGTTTGCGCTAGATCCTCAAGTCACAATGACATACCGCCGCCAGGACTTCTGGTCGCCGGTTGGATGCACAGCCGCCGGAAACAAAACAGCGACACAAAAATAAAAGCCCTAATCTCCTATTAAATACATATATATGCATATCTACTTGACCCAATAACACATAGTCCAATATATGCATATAATTCACACATGCATGCGTACGACCCGCTTGCCGCACTCACGTGACTAACCAGTCTCCATGTATAGCGTTCTCTAGCCCAAACGTCCCACATGACATACTCGACCATCAAATCTCGATTCTCCCCTGAACCTAGTCCCGAACCTCAGTTCCTGCATGAACCTAGTTCCGGTCCCGTCATCAATCACGTTCACCTCGAGCAACACCTGCACACGAATAAGCAACAAACGAATCCGAGCACAAGTCCACGACTTAACTCAAAGTTAATCCATGCAACCACTCACAAGAGCGCATTACATCAAGCAAAACCATTATCATGCTATCACAAGCATATCAAATAATCATCTGAAACAACACATGCACGAACACCACGCATGCTATGATCACAACCACATTGCAATGCCAATTTTATCATTAAGCCAATTTTTCAGCACATAATTTCACAAAGAGAATTAGATGTTAGATTATTTTTAAGTACTAGATTCTTATATAGGGTAAGGATACAAGAGCCAAGTGTCGGTGTTTCGTATACTGGCAAGTAAATTTGTAGTTAAGGGGCCGCGCGTTCCCTCTCCTTGAATGGTTAGACTCAGGGAGCCCAAAATGTATGCTGGTTCGGGCCGAATGTCCCTACTTCCAGTTCGTAGTGGTTTTGTATTGCTCTGGGTGCAGGAGGCTGCACAGCGTTACAAGCGAGGGCAAAGGGCTGGCCTGGTGCGCCTCGTCCGAGTGAAAGAAGTAAGAACGGTTTGCTCGTAGAAAGGCTCGTAAAAGCCCTCCCCTTCCCGGAGGGTCCTGCCTAGGATGGGATGTCCTACGCCTAGGAGTTCTGATCTTCGGACTTGCCGACTGACCGGCGTCTTCTCGCCCTACGCCGGGTCGGTAGACACATCGCGTGGCATGGTTGTCCGTTCCATCGGGAAGTGGCGCACCTACTTTCTGCGCGTCTGTCAGGTGCTGACGCCATAGCGAGTGGCTCCGGTCTTGCCTCGGGAGGGAGCGTATCCTCCCACTGTACGTGACGAGACGATGAGACCGACGCTTGACTTCGGCAGCCTCCTCGCCACCTTGGGAAGGAGCCACTTGCCCCCGCACGGTCACTTTGAGCCGTCATGTCCGTGGAGCAGGTGGCCAACTCGAGATTGACCGGCGATGGTCTGGCAGCCGACCCCTGGCGGAGATTGCGTTGGCTTGGTCGGTGTCCCATGGCGGAGGTCGGAGCTTGCAGGGCGCCTGACCTGTAGCGGGGGTCGGACAGCCCCCTGGTCGGTTTGGTCGGGGACGAGTGTCCTTCGCGGCCCAGCGGGGCCTTTGGCCGGAGCTGGGCTTGGGGTAGTCCATTCGCTCTCCCGGGCCGCTGGGGGTATCTATGGTATAAGTATTCGTCACCAAGCTTGGACAAATTGTGAGAGAGCAATAATCTCTTATACTCTTTTGATGTTAGTTTAAAGAATTTACGGTCGATTTCACCAAATCTCTCTCTCCTCATGATTGCGTCAATGTCATATTTTTGATTCTCTCTGCAAGAGTTGTCTTCTTCGTTCTTGAGATCATAGATGCTCGTATCATATATATATATATATATATATATATAAAACTTTAATCTAATCCATAGAACTACTTCGCATTCGGATAAGAAGGATTATCAGAACGTAGCAGATATATTACCAGAATCGGAAGTTTGCAAGTGAAAGAAATGAAAGGCGATGATATACACGGACAAACTTCACCAACTTATTCCAATACACATTTCCAAATTCCCGAGCTTAAGCAGTTTAACGTTGCCATACATCTGAACCTGAGGGATCAGATATTGCTTAACCTTACTTAGCTACTAGTGTATACACCCAATACACCACAAACACTGCCACTGTGCCACACTTGGCTTACAAGCGCGCGTACACGAGACAACGACTTAACACATTCGATCGATCCATGAATGCATCGCATGGCAGCGCGCGCGCTAGCTCGTCAGACCTTACAGTACTTGCCGGCGGTGGCGTCGCGGTCGGCCTGCTGCATGAGCGCGAGCGCGCGCTCGAACTGCCCCCAGCGCTGCTCGAGCGTGCCGCTGTATCCGACGGACATGCGGAGGAGTCCCGGGGAGATGCCGGCGCGGGCGCGGTCCTCGGGCGGCATCTCGCTGCTGGTGCTGCTCCCGGAGCAGGACATGAGCGTCTCGTAGTAGCCGAGGCTGACGGCCATGAGGCCGAACTGGGTGGTGTTCTGCAGGTGGTGCATGAGGCGGTTGGCGCGCTCCTCGGTGCCCATGTCGACGCAGAGCATTCCGCCGAAGCCGTACCCGGGGTTGCCCATGGCGGCGAGGCGCGCGTGGTGCGGGTGGTCGGGGAGGCCCGGGTACGTGACGCGCAGGCCCAGGCGCCGCATGCGCGCCGCGTACTCAGCGGCGCGGCGCGAGTGCTCCTGCATCCGCAGCGGCAGGTGCGGCAGCCGCTCCGACAGCTCGAACGCCACCTTGGCGTTCATCGTCGGCCCCAGCAGCATCAGCGCACCGTCCTGCAGGTCCATCATCGCGTTCACCAGGCTCGCCGGCCCGCAGATCGCACCTGAAAATGATTGATTGATCACAAATCAGTACGCACGTGCGTCCACAGATCATACACTTATGTTTAATCGTGTACGTACTTGACACTAGGATCAAATTTAGTTTGCAACAAGCTACTGCTGCTACTGCAAGATTGAATCAGGGTAGGTTAGTTGCATGAGCAAATCGTGCTATATAGCACGTATACTAAGCACCAAACGACAAGAAAGCGCGGCCAGCTAGCTCTGCTACGTTCGTAGGCCAGGACAATCACACTGCAGGCAGTGATGAAAACGGAACGGAAACGATCAGCAAATAGTTGTTTGATTTCTGGTTTCACATCTTGTATTGGTAACGAAAACGAAATCAGAAATCCTGAAAATGGATAGTAACAAAAATAGATGTGGAACGAAACAAAGCGGATATAGAAACCAAAGTGAAAAATTTCACAAAAATACAGTACATGATCGTAAAAACAATACAACTTATTCCATCTTCAAGACGAATACAAGAACAATGTTATATTCACCGGTATCATTTGGAATTTTTCTAGGTTCAAAATGTTCCAAAGTATTTTTAAGAATTTTTCCAAATTTTTTTAACTCTATTTGATATTTTCTATAAAACTATTTGTATTTATGAAATTATTTTAATTCAAAAATAAATGTAAATTCTCCATTATCCTTTTTAGGCCAAGTGGCCTACGTTTTCGATGGAATTTTCGGTTTTATTTATACGGAATTTCCTTTTTCATTTCCATTTCCCGTTCCGTTTCTGTTTCCGAGAAAAATTTCCGTTTCCATTTCGTATCAATATTTTTCATTTCCGTTTCAAAGATTTCTATTTCTATTTTTCTTCAGAACCGTAGGAAATTCTGTTTCCGTTTTTATCCTTAGTACAAAGTGCACACTTCAGCGGTTCATTTGCACCAACCACTACTGAAGGGAAAAAAATGAAGCAAAAAATAAAAACGGTATCACTACGAAGAAGTGTACATAAATTTGCATCACGGTTGACACCAGTAGGATTGGAAATTAAGCTCGAGACTTGCAGCTCGGCTCAGCTCGGTGCAACAGTGAGTCGAGTCCGAGTCTAATACTTGGCTCGCTCAGCCAATGAGCCGAGCCCGAGCTGGCTCACGAGCGGCTCGTTGGCTCATTAGGCTCGTTACCGGTCAGCTGTTTCTCGAGCTTGCCTCACGAGCCTCAACGAGCCTCAACTTAAAATGCTTGGTCCACCTAAAAGGTTTGAGCTGTTTCTCGAGCCGGCTCACGAGCCTCAACTTAAAAGGTTTGGACCACTTAAAAAGCTTGACTCGCGAGCCTCAACGAACCGGCTCAAGCCTCGACTGAACCCGAACCAAACTTAATTTCTAGCTCGATTCATACTCCGAACCGAACCGAGCCGCTCGGCTCAATTCCACCCGTAGACACCAGCGCACACAATTATTAACCGGACAGTAGCCCAAAAAAGCGGGAAAGGAAGCGGAGGAAAAAGGCGCGCCACTGCTCACAAAAAACGCAAAAGCGGACAAAAGGAAATGGAAAGACGCATGCATCATGCATTCATGCATCCGGTCATCTATCACGGCCTGGAGGTGGACCAGATCGTACGTGCAACTCGGGCGCGTAGTTTTCGGGTCTTTTTAGTATTTTCTTTTAGTTTGGCTCTTGTAGTATTATACAAATGAAATTGTATATATATCCTTTTGTCAACTACAAAGGACCGAAAGACGACACATATACAGACAACAACAGATCACTTGCTGTGATATAAAAACGAGGTAGATATCTGTCGTAGTATAAGAGTGTAAGTAGGATATAAAGGACCATTAAATTTTAAATAAAAAATAGTAATTGTTAAGTGATACTCAAGTATTTTTTTATTTGTAAGCACTTAATTTTTTTTTGTCTATAGAGGACTCAAATATGAAAATATGTAACAACTTGATTTCATCAATTAAAGTGCTCAAAATTTTAGTGCTATGTTAAAAAAAACACTAATATGCTTTCTAAACACCGCCATAAAAAATTGGGTCAAGAAAAAAAAGCCAAAGCTTCCCGCGCGCGAGGCGGAGTTGAAGGCCAAAGCGGGCGGCTGGGTCACCACGTCGCGTACTAGGGTAGGCTAGCTATATAGCTCAGGATCGAGACGAGGCCAGGCCACTGACTCATTGGTTTGTCCTCTCGGCCTCGTGTGCTGACGCGGCATGCGTGGATCAATCATCAAGCGCTGATGTCGTATGTCCGTAGTTGGGACTTGGGACGGTAGAACTTGAGAGTACGTGCCATTGCCGCTGAATGGACGCAGTGCTCTCCGTAAAACTACGGAGTAAATTGTTCCTGAGCAATAGGGCTTAGACCTACTCGTCTGTACAAAATCACGATATGAGTTTCAAAATAAAGAACGCCAAGTCGCGCGTGTCTCGTATAATAATCCATTGACAGGCATGTGGAATTAATGGACTAGAAAGGATAACGAGTCATGTCATAATCACTGTATGGTTTCCTAATTATTAGTACTCCACTGGTACTCTAGGTTTTTTTTTTCTTGAGAGGTAGTAGTACTCTAGTTTATTAGTCGTGATTCTTGTTGAATCTACTAGACCGGTAGTATCTTTTTTCCCCATCTGACGACGGCAAAGCCTCCTTTTCTTTAGTCCCCGAGGCTTGGAGAGTTCCCTCCCAGGTGAGGACGGCTTGAGCCCCAGCTTGGCTGGAACGTAACACATACTACGTACACGACAAACCACAGTACGTACGTAGCATCTATCTGTTCGATTCCTAGCCTGAGTACGTGTTTCTTTTCTTAACTGCAAGTGTTAAAGTGTGCGTTTATACGTGCATTGTGTGTGTATGTTACACGCTAATGAAGCGTCTGGAACGCTCGTCTCTTGGATAATTCCACGAACAATTGTTAGGCATTCTTGGATATATGCACATGTAGGAGCGGATTGAGTCAGGGTAGGATCCTTACCGGCGATGATGTCGGCACCGCCGCTGATGAACTTGGACACGCTGTGGACGACGACGTCGGCGCCGAGACGCGCGGGCGAGACGATCACGGGGGTGAAGGTGTTGTCCACCACCAGCTTGGCCCCGGCCTCGCGCGCCACGCGCGCCAGCATCGGGATGTCCACGACCGCCAGCGTCGGGTTCGACATGGTCTCCACGTACACCACGCGCGTCTCTCCGGGCCGCACCGCCGCGCGCACGGCCGCCTCGTCGTCCGCATCCACGAACGTCGCGCGCACGCCGGACGCGCGGGGCAGGAACCGGGACAGCAGAGCGTGGGTGCCGCCGTACAGGCACCGTGACGCCACCACGTGGCCCCCCGCGCCCACCAGCTGCATCAGCACAGACGAGATGGCCGACATGCCGGAGGCGGTGCAGTACGCGGCCTCGGTGCCCTCGAGCGCGGCCATCTGGCGCCCGAGCGCCAGCACCGTGGGGTTGAAGTGGCGGCTGTAGATGTACAGGTCGCCGCGGTCGGGGCCCAGCTCCCCTGCGAAGAGCCGGCGCATGGTGTCCGGCTCCATCACCGTGAACGTCGCCGACGCCTCGATGGACATGTTCACGCCGCCGTGCTCGCCGAACTCGTGACGCGCCGCGGCCAGTGCTGCCGCCGGGTCGGCCTCCCGGCGGCGCGCCTTCGGCTTCTCTTCGGCGTTGTCGTCGCCGAAGCCATCGTTCTTGGGCAGGGGGCGCTTCAGTGTGACGAGCTCCGAGGAGGCCATAACAGGGGCCACAGGGATGGGTGTTTTAGAAAGAGCCGGGGATCGGAGAGCAATCAGTAATGCGGGGAGGGGAACAGGGAACGGTGGCAATTTATAGGTGAAGGCCGGATCTTCTGTGGCCCGGAGACGTGAGATGAGTTCCTGTGAAGTGGGTAGCTATGAACCGTACGCGTGGAAGAACGAACGGCGGATGGAAGGGCGGAATAAGACGGGGCCCTTTCAACGGCCAGTGGGGAAACGATACATAAGGGCAATCCCAACTCATGGTTTTTATGAGCAATGTTAGAGAAGAGAAAGAGTAATAAACCAATGCATACACCACAAACACAGCTTGGTAAACGCACAGAAATGTCTAACCCCGATTTTGCTCGTTTGCATCTTGGTGCCCGCGCTGACCTAGTTTCTTGTATGAGACACGGTTTTTTTGTTTTTCTTCTCTCCCTTTCTTAATTTCTATGCCACATTAAATTTTTGCTTAGTTGACAGCGTAATTAATTCTATAAACACCAGCTGATGTGAAGAGTTGGGACTGCCTTAAGCTACTCTTCCCAGTTTTGTAGGCTTCACCCGTTCGTGGTAAATTGTTACTTTAATGTCAAATGTAATGCTAAGCATTTACGTATAGAGTAATTGACTTGTCGTGATATACTCTGATTAGTGCATGCTAGCTATCAATCGAGAAAAAATTCTACGGAACTAAATGCTACAGAGCATCTATAGCATCTCTTAGGGCATGCAATAAGGTTATCTCATCTTATTCTCTTTTGTTCTATATGAAAAGAGTGAGAAAAGAGAAGAGACAAGAGAGGGTTAGCTCTTACGACATGTACAATAAGACTACATGAGTTTACTCTTAGCATGTTTACGTCAATTTTATCCTATATAGAAGAGTAAGAAGAGAGAAGAGAGATAGCTCTTATTTAGTACTAATTATTGCACGGAAGTATAGATAGATTAGTTATGTACAAAAGAGAAGAGATAGTTAATGCACAATATCTAGAGTCAACTTTTAGAAATAATTATTATATAAGCTGGTTTTAGTGCTTACTTTAGATGACATGACATGGACAGGAGATAGAGTAAGCAGCTAGTTTTGTTATTGTACTTGCCCTTATTTAGTAGTAAGCATTGCACGAGAGTATAGGTAAATTAGTTATGTACAAGAGAGAAGAGATAATTAATACACATCGTCTAGAACTAAATTAATGCATAACATCTAGAGCTAACTTTTAAAGATAACTATTGTATAAATTAGCTTTAGTGTTTACTCTAAATGATATGGATAGGAGATAGAGTAAGCAGCTAGCTTTGTTATTGTACTTGTAGGATTGATATATACTAATATAGCAATCAGAGGGGGGGTGAATGATTACACGGAAGTTAAAATCAAATTTTTAATGATTCTCAAAACACCCTTAAACGAAATAAGAAAAATTGTTTCGGTTTCAATGAAAACAGAATGATATACGTTCACTAAAACAGTAATTTCTGAAGATCCCACCGTTGGATTGACGTGAAATTTTAACTGCAGAAACTAGATTCAATTTCGAAACTGACACAACAAGAATCAGCTCGATCGGATCTAGAGTTATGACCTTCACAACAGTGGCAAAACTAGAAAAATTTTAATAGGGGTGCACACTTCACGCATATAACTCTATAGTCTTGTACAATGATTTCGTATCATCATAAATCTAACATATATTTTTGAAATTTGCTAAAAGTATAATACAAATAGTTCTAAGGTCTTAAAAATCACAAATTACTAAAATCAAAATAAATTCAATCAAAAAATTTAGCTTATTAAAGGAGTGAAATTTTGGCGGTCCTCTAGTTCTGCCCATGCTTCACAAGATGGATGTATCAATAATGACAAAAGTTGATCAAACCCTAATTACGAGATTAATCAGGATTTATGAGGAATTAATCAATCAAACTTTTCAGATCAATCACTTGATGCCCTAGAAAGGTTTTAATTGGATAAAATCAAAATTATTAAGGTGAAACTATAAATCAATCTAAAAATAAAACAGACATGCAAACGAAGAACGAGATTACCAATATATCAATTTGAAAATCTTGATTTTTACTATCCAGATGTGTTTACAAGAAAATTTCCCATCGCTCCTGCTCAGCGCAAGAAACAATGCTCCTGCACAGCCGCACGACTTCCAGCGCTTCTAGTCGCAGGCGCTCTCGCCAGGACGTCCGGCCACCAGACGCAAGCAACAAAGACCAA
Source organism: Guadua angustifolia (assembly GCA_036346375.1). NCBI lineage: Eukaryota > Viridiplantae > Streptophyta > Magnoliopsida > Poales > Poaceae > Guadua > Guadua angustifolia. The sequence continues at coordinate 34,735,594 of CM070519.1, forward strand.
AACAGCCACCGGCCGCAAGCGCTAGAACGCAGAAACTAGAAAGCCATCGCCGCGATGCACATGAATCCTCTAGTCGCAACAATTGCATGCATGCAGCGACCGGCCAGGAGGACTTTTAGCGCAGCTTCTACTCGCCCTTTTTCTTCTATATCAGGAACTTGGAACTGGTATTCAGAAAAATTGAGTTTCAGGATGATTTTGAAGGCAAGTATGGAAGTCGGCGGTCTATGTTGGTTCGTCGCTGAAGACTTCAAGTGAGCATCCACGGCTCGGAAAGGCTCCTGATGGATTCTTGTCGATAGGACGGTCATTGGTTTTGTTGCAGTATTTAGCGAAAACGCTATAGCTGTCATCTGTTTTCACTTTCTTAGCTCATCTTGTTGGAGAAGTCTACTTTTGCTTTTTACTTTCACCTTGTCTGGCTAAGGCCACCGTAATTCTGAGAACTATGTAAGCGTGGGAAGGAAATGGAATACTACGCTTTCCCCAATTTCTTAGTTGTCCTGTATTGTTCGTAGCGTAGTTTCCACATTCCAGTACAACTCGTTCGAAAATCCTATCCAAAACTTTAGAGTTTGATTCGGATGAGATTTGGTTCCTGAGATTCAGTCGTCCATGCATGCGCACCTTTATTACTAGTCGCAAAGAGATTGTCATACCTCATATGTAGATTTGAGATGGATCACACGGTCGAAGTCACTTTTTCCTAATCTTTGGATGATCAAATTTCGTGTTTTGCTATTTGCTTCCATATATGCTCGATTGGTTTCGTTGACGTCATTGTTCTTGGGCACTTCATATGGTTTATACACCTTCTCCCAAATTGTAAAGCACTGAACTTGAATATATGCCTCCATTTTCGCTTTCGAAAACTAAAAATCAATACCATCGAAAACACAAGATTTTGTTGAATACCTATCCATCGCCACGATTTCTAATCACCGGTTAAGATTAATTAGAAAAACTTAGTTTTGATACCACTTATGGGATCGATATATACTAATATAGCAATTAGAGGGGAGTGAATAATTGCGCGGAAGCTAAAATCAAATTTTTAATGATTCTCAAAACACCCCTAAACGAATTAAGAAAAATTGCTTTAGTTTCAACGAAAATAGAGTGACATACGTTCACTAAAACAATAATTACCAAAGATCCCATCATTGGATTGATGTGAAATTTTAACTGCAGAAACTAGATTCAATTTTGAAACTAACCCAATAATAATCAGCTCGATCGGATCTACGGATCTAGAGTTATAACTTTTGCAAGATGACTATATCAATAATGACAAAAGTTGATCAAACCCTAATTACGAGATTAATTAGGATTTATGAAGAATTAAATGCCCTAGAAAGATTTTGAATGGATCAAATCAAAATTATTATGGTGAAACTATAAATCAATCTGAAAATAAAATAGACATGTAAACGAAGAATGAGATTACCCATACATCAACTTGAAAATATTGATTTTTATTATCTAGGTGTTGATTTTTATTATCTAGGTGCAGGAAAAATTCCCGTCGCTCCTGCTCAACGCGAGAAACAATGCTCCTGCACGTACAGCCGCAGGACTTCCAGCGCTTCTAGTCGCAGGCGCTCTCGCCGGGACGTCCGGACACCAGACGCAAGCAACAAAGACCAAAACAGCCACCGGCCGCAAAGCGCTAGAACGCAGAAACTAGAAAGCCATCGCCGCGATGCGCACGACGCTCAGAAATCTTCTAGTCGCAACTATTGCATGCATGCAGCGACCGGCCAGCCGGAAGATTTTTAGCGCAGCTTCTACTCGCCCTTTTTCTTCTAGTCGTCCATGCATACGCACCTTTATTACTAGTCGCCAAAATCACAGCCGCAAGGACGCTTTCCTGCCTCAAGGAGCACCAGACGTCTGAAAAACCCTCTGGACGAAGAAATTGATTTTGTATTTTTTTTATCTAGTCTAGTTATAGTATTCCAAACAAAAGAGTACAATCTCTAATGTCTAGTACTCTATAAACAGAAGGCACATCTCTCTATTTATAATGAGCAATTTAAAGTGTTTATATACAACTCCAATTAGCCCAACATGGCTTAATACAACTCTGCACGCGTACGGCTCGCATGTCGCACTCACGTAACTAACCAGCCTCCATGTACAACGTCGTTCTCTAGCCCAAACGTCCCGCATGACATTCTTAACCATCAAGACCTTTTGATTCCTCCCTGAACCTAGGTTCGAATCTCAGTTCATCTATGAACTTAGTTACGGTCCCGTCATCGATCACGTTCGCCCTCAAGCAACACCTGCACATAAACAAATACGAAAACCGTGTAAGAGCACAAATCTATCACTTGACTCAAGATCAATCGATGCAACTACTCACACGATCGCATTGTATCAAGCAAAATCATTACCATGCTATCACAAGCATACTAAGTAATTATCTAACATAGCACAAGTATAAGCACCACACATGACATGATCACAACCATTTTGCAATATTAATTTCATCATTAAGCTAATTTTTCAGTATATGATTTCACAGTATTTGCCCTCACATGATATATATTGGAGGAGAGAGAAGATTATTTAACTACTTTTGAAATGTATGTTTTTTTTATGTGTCTGGCTTTTAAGAAGGGATGCTAGTTTTTTTTCCCATGAAGCATGCTTACCCGTTGGTTAATTGCCGGCAAGTCTTTATTTATTGGTGCGTTATTAACAGCATGGCAGAACAGTTTAACCGGCAGGCTACAGTGACTGTATACATGTATGAAACAGGATCCAGTGGACTTGCTTGAATGCTTGTGGTGAAAAGACGGACATGTTCAATGAACCAAACTCACAGGCGACCTCCTGCCATGGCTACTAGTAGTAGTCAAAATTGGGCAGCGTGCATGCTAACTTTGGTGGATCACGTAACAGCTAGGAAAAGCAAACTTCTAAACTTGTATTTATGCACATCCTGAACCACACAACATCACTCGTTAGCTCCTTACTTGAAATCCCAAATGAATCTGGCCGTGAACCTTCCCAAATATGGCAGCAAAAGGGGCCATCCGAAAGCCAAGCTGAATTAGGATGCCTTACCTGCCTCTGGACTGACCACTTGTAGATGTAGGTGATCCATCACTTTGTGACAAGTGTTTGACTAACCCATATATCAAGAAGGCAAATTTGTGACGAATTTCTCCTTCCAAATTAATGTACCGGCATGCATGACAGGATGTAGTAATCACGTTACCACGACCTTTTCGTTCTCTGTTTGAACGACCCATAACCACAAGGTTGTCCAAAAAAACATCACTGTATATATCTATAAATAAGCGGATCAGATAAAACCATTGCCAACCTTATGTATTAACTCGCCTTGTGAGTTGTGAGTGCTAGTATAGATACCATCGAGCTTGAGCCCGCCTGCCAGCTACCATTTTATATAGTGAGAGAGTTTAGCCCATTTCACCATATGAAACGCAAGAACCTGAACATGCCTAAAAAGGTTGTTCATATAAAATATGAGTACAGGCGCCCCTGAATTTAAAGAAGAGATTTTAATCGATGCAAGGGTCGGCTATGCACCGTGATCGTAATGCACTACCTAACGATGGCTATGATCATGAGTTCAAAGCCCATCTTCTATTACACCCCTTCCGTCCAAATTTACATGACATATTATCTTTTGGTATATAGATTAAAATGATATTAAAAATGATTGGACTACGTCTAATTATTATCTCTAAACACTATATTCTATACATGTGTGTAGAGAATATCAAATAGATCTAAATATTTGTTAAGATATAAAAAGAACATCACACTAATTTTTATAGAGTAAATTTCATAAAACTATAGGTTTCTTGTATGAACTATCAGCAAACTACAGATTTTAGTTTCTATTTCACAAAACTATAAATTTTAGAATAACTTATTTCATAAAACTATAGCTTTCTTGTACAAATTATAAGCAAACTACATATTTTAGCTTCTATTTCATAAAACTACAAATTTTAGGAGAACTTGTATCACAAAATTACATGTTTTAGAATTAATCGTTTCTTGTAACGGGTCTAATAGTCTAAGCTCACATGACAGGTTCAAGTGTGCGTGAAACGGAAAATAAGGGTGCGTGGGGCCGCCATGTGGCCTCACACTGTCAAATCCGTTACAAGAAATAGCCAATTCTAAAACCTGTAGTTTTGTTAAACAAGCTCTTCTAAAACCTGTAATTTTGTGGGCAACGTATCCTGTGTATATAGGCCTTCCCGTGTACACACCGTGCACACCAACTAACAAAAGTCACGAAAAATTTTGAAAAAAATTGTAGATATACTTCATAGATTGCTCTACCTACGTATGAAGTTTTAAGATCAAATTCATTATATATCGAGAGTTACAAAAAAGAAAATTCGACAAGTTGATATATAATGAATTTGAACTTACAATTTTATACATAAGTAGAGCAATCTATGAAGTACATCTATAAATTTTTTTAGAATTTTTCGTAACTTTTGTTAGTTGGTGTGCATGGTGTGTACAGAAAAGTCTGTGTGCATAGGATACGTTGCCAATTTTGTGATACAAGTTCTTCTAAAATCCGTAGTTTTGTGAAATAGAAGCTAAAATCTGTGATTTTCTGATAACTTGTACAAGAAACATATAGTTTTATTGAACAAGTTCTTATAAAATCTATATTTTTATGAAATAAAAGTTAAAATATATAGTTTTATGATAATTTGTATAAATACTTGTGATTTTGTAAAATTTACTTATTCTTATATGTTTCGGAGTAATGTAAAAGAAGTATAGCTTATTAACTCCGCCTCGGGCCGTGGAAAAAAAATGATTTTTGATTAGCGATCGATTAGGCTATTCATAGTGCATTGTATCTTGTCACAATATCCAAAGCTGCCATATCATATAATATTATAGAAGATACAACCAGTGGCAGAGCCACCGGGGGGGCGTGATGGGGCCTGCCCCCCCCCGGTCGGCATTGCTAGCTTGTAAAGATTTTTTTGACTAACTCACAATAAAAATTCAATTGCTTACTTCTAGCATATACATACTCTATCGATTAGTAATTAATTAATTACCTAATGGCTGTGATGATCAGAGCAGACTATAAAATAGCACTGAATCGATGTGTTTCAACAAATCATAAGGATAACCAAGAAGAATGTCTCCTAGCATATATTTTTGCTCCATTTCTCATATTAAAGAACCTAGTTTAGATTTGCTGGCGTAAGGGAATATAAGTAGGCTAATTTAAGAACATTTGGACTGGTATATATTTGTATTAGAATTTGAGGCTACAAATAGATAGTATGGGATTGTAGATATGTAGGTATATGTATCCTCTGTTTTCTTTGGTTAGAGAAGTCTCATATAGAATGTCTGGGGTTAACGTCGGTGAGATCACACAAGAGTCCAATTCTTAAGTCATGATTATACCTTCCAAAGCGTTTATATATTGTACTTACTATATCAAGTGGTACGTTCCCTAAATCTTTGCAAGCTACAAGTGTTACATATTGTACTTAATATATATTAAACTTTGAATATCAATGAATCAATCATTAGTAGAGGTTCATTTTATTCTTAGGCCCCCTTCTTTAAAAATTTCTGGCTCCGTCACTGGATACAACTATCCCAATGCATGGTATCATAGATTGTTTCTTAGTCCTCACAAGATAATTAAATGCTAGATGTGTATGAGAGTATGAATTGTAGGCCACTTAGATGATTCAAGTTTCAATGTCTATGATTTCGTACTCAAGTGGTATCTTCCTCAAGATACAGCTTTCTTCTCTCTCCTCTTAACTCTTTTATCATATCATCAAAAATACTTATATGACATACATTAAATAAATATGTTATCATGTACTGAAAATAGCCTTAGCAAACGGCTGGGACGGCTCGCGTGGAGATGACACGGATGGATGACGCGCGCTGAAACGTTGGAACTCGGGACTCGGGAGGCAAAGTGCAAGTCGCCTTTGTACGGCTAAAAACACGTGGAGTCTGCCCTCCCGTGGCAGTGCAGTCTGAAAGGAAACACCCATCCATTCATCCATCCCGTGTCAATTCATTTTACACCCTGGCGGCCTGGCCCAGCCCCGGGGTCCCGTAGCTCCACGGATTTATCGGATCAACGAAGCAGATAGGACCATCCTTGATGTAATCACTTTTCTAAACTTATTTCCTCGATTTTGCAAATTTAGTTTACTCTCCAGCGAAATTATATGGTAGACGATATCTATCCACTACCATGTTAAAAAAGTGCAAGAGTCAACACACCCGATAGCCAGTGGGCAAGTATGGGAGCAACACTGCTGTGGCCGTGAATGTGAGAAGCACGTTTCATGGTTGTGACATGACTATATCTGTAATTCCACTCCCATCCAGTCATCCACAAGAGTAGTACATGATTTGTATTTCTTTTTCGTGCTGCTCTCAAATTTCCACAGAGCTTATCTGAAAAGCCATTATTCTTACAGGCGCAGCGAGAGAACCAAAGAGTTAGGCGTGTTGGCGTGTTGCACAGGCTGCAATGTAATGCTGCGTGATTAACAAACAAATTCTAGTGTTTGTTTCCCGACAGAAATGAGCACATGTAAGTATAACATGAGTGACCGCGATATGCCACGCCACGATCGTTGCCTTCCATGCAAGTAAATCGAGAAAATATGTGAAACGGTTGAAAGGATATAAACGTAATTACACACTTTTTTCATTTATTTAGAGTCTTTTCGCAAAGGATCCGTAATTTTGCTGAACCGAAAGGTCTTTTTCACAAAAAAAACGTTGAAAGGATCTGAATGTAATTACATGTTTTTTGCATTTATCTGGACCCTCTCACGAATGATTCACGATTTTACTAAACCGAAAGGTCTTTCCATAAAAATGACTAAAAGGATCTAAATGTAATTACACTTTTTTTCTAAGGGCCTTTCATGGAGGGCTGACACGTGGCTACCCTCTCTGAGTAGGAAACTTGCCATCTTTAGTATATAGTATAGGTACCTTTCAATTAAAGCCTGCTTGCCGTGCCATTCCTCACAAGATATGACGATCTATGATGGATTCGCGGTAGATTTAGGGCCTATTTATTTTTATTAAAGATAACTAAATATCTTAATTTACCATATCTTTTGATTCTATGCATAGTTTATTAGAAGTCAAATCTTTTACAACTAGAACTCTTTGGCTATATAAGTCAACCCCTGTACTTATAATCTTTGAAACCATATAGTGCATTGTTTCTCGTGGTTTTCTCATGCAAGGGTTTTTTCATATTAAATCTCCTCTCCAATATTATTTACCGTTCATCTATCCTTAACAAGTGGTATCAGAGCCCTAACAAGTGGTATTAGAGCAGTTTTTCTTCATCTTGATAATTTTGCAGGAGTAGTTTCAATTATATTATGGATTTTCAGTAGGCAGTTTGCTGAATTTTATGTTTCAGATGGAGCATTTTAAAAGTTCATATTATGTGTTCTTCACTATCTATCTAGTACCACAGATGATATCTTGGCTTATGCCTTTTTCATGATTGAGCATTTGTTTCAGGAGGTCAGTTGCACAAACTCAGACTTTACTGAGGTTATGAATCATTGAAGACCTAGGTTTTCTTGTTTGCTTTGTTATAACTATGTGTTTGGATTGATTGCTCCAATCTTTTTCTCGATCTACTGGTGATTTGCTCAATCTCGCTTCATGGAAAGCATTCAGATAAGACTGTTGTCGGCGTATTCCACCAGACAGGCCCGAGTCTACAGACCGGGTTTGGTTCAGTAGGAGGGCGTCTTCGCGGCTGGCAAACCCTAACGAGTGAAAACCCTAATAACTCCCACACGAAGGACTCCGGAGCCTATGAACTAAGATGACACAAAGATTTTTACCCAGGTTCAGGCCTCCTCAACCAGGGTAATAGCCTTACGTCCTGCTAGATCTTTTATAGAGTGTTTGAAGCTAGTACAGAGCTTTCAGGTTACAAGTTCTTTCTTAGGCTCTACTGCTGAACTCTCGATCGTTCGACCCCCCTTCCCCATGCACCAGAGGGCCCTTATATAGCTCAGGCTAATAGGGGTAGGTAAAAGAGGGGTCATCATGCTGATCTTCATACATTTATTACTCCTTCCCGTGCTGTCCCGTTCCTCCAGCCTCATTAAATGCCGACGCATGGCCGCCCAAGCGCCCGAGATGTGACCCTTTGCGACGGGTAGGTGAGGCGTCGCGAGGAATGGGCTTGTAGCGAAATCCTCGCATCAAGGGACTGACACAGCCGAACTGCCGTCTGGCATAGACGATAGGGAAGGAGACTTCGAGGCGGCCACCTTGTTCACCCTTTTGCCTTGCGGCGGGCGGCAGGCGTCCTCACCCACCTGCCGCCCGAACGCCACGTGGCGGCACTGCCGCGGGCGTGTTTCGCTCACCCACCGCCAAAGCCGCCACGCGGGCTGGCGCCGGCGAAGCGGGCATCTCGCCCACTGCCGCCCGAACGCCACGTGGTCGCCGCCGGCCGGGCGTGCTCGCCACTCGCTGCCAGTCGCCACGTGAAATTGGGCGGCGGGCGGAAGTATCGCCTCGCCCACCGCCGGACGCCACGTGGGCAAGACTGCCAGCGAGGCGGCTTTCGCCACCCGCTGTCGAGCCGCCCGCGGGCTAAGCGCCGGCGGAAAGCGTCCTCTCACCTGCTCGCCAGACGCCACGTGGGCCGCATTTGTGCGTCGGTGAGGGTACCCCAACGTAGAGTACGCTGACAGTAGCCCCGGGCCCGCCCTGGAGCGCGTGCTAGAGCCTTTTGGAACCTTCATTAAATATTTGGTGCGTTCTTGGGCGGGGCCACCACTCATGAGGATACGACCGCCTCGGTTCCCTCCCGTATCTGCCGATTTTTCTTGAGACCCGAAACGGCGCACGATCTTATCTCTTTACGAACCGTCGGTGTGGGCGGCGTGTATATATGGATACATCTGTACCAAGCAGTTTACGCCTTCTGCTTTCTTGCGCACTTCAACTTTCGCTTCTTCGTCTTCCTCGCTCAAAGTCTTCACCTTCGTTGCCTTCATGGCGCCGTCCATCCATGCTTCCACCGCTAATGCTGCTATGGTGAAGATCTCCCACATCGCACCGGAGGGCACCTTCCACTTTCGGGCGGGGACCCCCACGCCGCGGTGCCTCTCCAACGAAATTCTCATCCACGTCTGGGCGATGATGGTGGGTCTGGTCCCTCTATTCTCCGACTTCTTCCTCACTGTCCTCCATTTTTATGAAATCCATCACCTTCACTTCACCCCCAACTCCATCGTCTTCCTTTCCATCTTCGCACACCTCTGTGAAATGTTCATGGGGGTGATGCTGAATCTTCCTCTTTTCCGCTATTTCTTCCTTTGCCGCGGCTCTACCGACGGCGAGGTAGTGGGGAGTTGCTATTTCCGCCTCCGGGACGGATTGGCCTTCCGCTACATTGCCTTCGGCCCAGTCCAATCGAAGGCGTGGCGAGCTGGCCGTACATCGGCGATAATGAGTCGACGCTCGAGGGTGCCCGCCGGGAGCGAGGCCTTCAGCTGGAACTTGCGGTCGAGGAGGCGAGCAGAGTTTTATAATGGCGGCGCATCAGCAGATGCGGGACGCGGATTAACCAGTATGCCGGTGGTTCGGGACTTCGACCGGAGAATCACTTCTTCGTCGACGCAACGCCCATACGCATGGTAAGATACCTGCGGCAGCGACATAACGCGACGCACTCGGTCATAAGTCTTCGCTTTCTTTTGGCTTTTTTCGCATACACGCTTCTTTCTGCGGCTCCCTACCAACCGGCAGTTTTCTTTATCTTTTGCCAGGTGCGAAAAACCTGGAGGAGCAAATCATTAGCAGATGGCTTGCCGGATTGACGCCGCCGATTCCAAGCGGCTTGGACTTTCCGGCAGCGGCCCGGCTGCTCGCCGACTTGGAGCATGCGGAGGGCCTGCGGATCGTCAGGCAGCTCCCGCCAATGGACTCCACTGGACCCGCCGTGGTGCCAGCCCGCGGACCGCTGGTGATCAGGGGAACGACCACCGCCAGCGATCGGGGTGCAGGCAAGCGGCCACTTGGCCCGGACGCCACGGGCTCGGACCCTAAGATAGCCGCACCACGGGCGGACTTCCGCCACGGCCCTAGTGTGGCGGCACGCCGCAAAAGGGCGGCAGCACAGCCGCCTGACCATGACTTCGCCACCAGAGGCGTTGCCTCCTGCGGCGCCAGCTCCTTCTCCTTCGCCAGTTCTTTCTCCTCTGGTGCCGGCCCCGACAGCCACGGCGCCAACACCCTCGGCCACGGGAGCCCATGCCACCACTCAACAGGGTGAGCTTACGCTCCCAAAGGCCATTTTCAGTTTGAGGGCGCCGCCAAGGGCGGCCCCTCAAGACGCCCGAAACACAGACATCCCGCCCATCTGAGGCGGCGGAAATTCCTCCCAGTGCCTCCGCGCACCACGAGAGGGTCAAGAGGGCGACCCTAGCTCAGGCGCCGCCGCCTCGCCCCTCGCCATCTTGCGCCGCCGCAACCGTCGAGCTCTTCACCGAACTTGGCGGAATACATGCCTTGCTAAGCGCCGTCCTCGCCACAGCCGCCAGGCATGGGGCCCAGACGGCCAGCGATTAGCGTCGATGGCGATTTAATCGACGCAGGAGCGGAGAAGGCGAAAGGCGGAATTGGCGCAGGAAAGGGCTAACGTGGCCGCCATGCAGCTGTGGGCGGAGAGGGCCGAAGCGGCGCTGAAACACTCGGGGCATGAGTCCTTCCGCCTGCGGCACAATCTCGCCATCATGCTCAAGAAGGCCTTCCAGCGCACGAAGAGGTGCTTGGAGCCCTTGGGGGTGGCGCTGAATACGCCCCTGCAAGACTCCGCCTTGCAGTTCGCCCATGCGACCAATTAGGCCGCAGAGGCACTCCGGGGGCTGCCCGCTGCCCTGGCCGCCCGCTCCGCCAGAGAAGGTCAAAAAGTTGCAATCATGGCCGCGACTTACGTCTTTGTCTTTTGCGCCCGGCCGCAGCGCCACCTTCGATCAATGGCGGTGGTGACGGCGTTGAAGGAGACGCGCAAAGTGAGGGATCGAGTGCGCACGCCGCAAGCCGAACGCGTGGCCGGGCTGCTGCGCAGTAGACGGCCGATCATGGACGTCTCCACCCGGTGGAGGAGGGAGAGAGGCGTAACGACCTCAACCTGGGCGACGAGTGAAGGGCTGGGCAGCCGCTTTAGTTCTTTTGCTTTTTCTTCTTTTTGTCTTGTGTTGATCTACCTTCCTGCATATACCAACATCTGGACAAATCTTAGCGTAACGGATGTTTTTACTTGCCTTTACCCGTGCGCTTGTTTATTTCGCTTGATTGATTTCGTTTGTTAGAGCTGCCAGGCGACCAGCCTTGAACTTAGCCATAACGCCAAGTAAGCTTTCAAATTTAGGGCAATACTTCAGGATCCCTTTTTAGGTCACGTGCAGCCGGCTACAAACGCAAGCACAAACCACGCAAGTTATGTAGAACTTAGGTACAAATGACCTTAAACCTGGCAGTTCACGCGGAATGCAGAACAGCCTTAGCTTTAGGTTTTTGTGCAAGATTGTCGCTGGTTCAAATCCCTTCGGAACTTAGATCCCGATGATCTCCTGGAACCGTGCTGCAGCGCGGCGCGGCATGGCAACAAGTTTCTGGGAGTGTTTTTAGGCCAGCAATACCCGACGGTGACAACCAGCGGTGCTTCAAGGAGCCAACCCGAGGCGTGCGAGCCGTGTTCGAGTACTGTGCCCAACTCGCACTCCGGTCACTTGCCCTTGCCGGACGCTAACACTTAGCACTTTTCCTTTATCACCAAGGGGCCGTCGTTCTTTGATGCCCACAACAATCACGCATAACTTGGCCCATCTCAGTGTATACATAAGCAAAGGATTAGAAGTGTAGCACAAGACACTTATCTGGCTTATGTACCCAGGCGATCGGCCGAGTAATCGGGCGACCGGCCCCAAGCGTCTGGGCGACCAAAGATGGAGCATCGGCGGCCCAGCCCAGCGTCGGGCGACCAACCTGGAACATCGGGCGACCAGTCCCCAGCACTTGGGCGATGTTGAGCTTTTCTTTGGAGTGGGTTGATGCCTTGATCTTCTTCCTGCGTGCACACACATCTATCGCAAAGACAAGCAGACATAACGCGTGGCATGTGTAGGGAGGATTTAAACAACATAAACCCTCGCATGGGATCGTTATGGTCCATTCTTATTGGATTCTAGGTCCGTGCGACCTTTCTAGGAACCGAACCACAGCGCTGCGTGGCCAAGAAGCGGGCTTCCTGGGGTGGTAATAGGCCAACGGCGCTCGCGGTGACGACCAGCGGTGCTTCTAAGAGCCAACCCGAGGCGTGCGAGCCGCGTCTGGGTGCCGTGCCAAACTCGCCCCCTGGTTACCCGTTCTTGCCGCACGCAGGCGCCGGGCGCCACCACGGATCGACAGAGAATTTCCAAATAGTCGGGACCAACAACACCCATACGAAAAACTACCCCTTGAGGCGCAAAAGAGATAAAGATGGTAAAGCAAAAGCCTTCAAGGCAACAACTTTACTAATTGCCAGTAGCCGCCGATCAGCCGGGGGAAAGACTTACCTCGAGGCTGACCAAAGCGAACTGCTGGGCACTTACAATTTTTTCATGGATAGAACTTCCGCAACAACTCTATGTTGTAGGAATTCGCCGATTCTCGCCTCTCCCTCGGGCCAACCGGATGCGCCAGGTCTAGATATGAAACCACCTTAAAGGGCCCTCCCACCGGGAGACAACATGCAACCCGCAAGATGTCTCAATCTCGCGAAGACCAGTCGCCTACGCCGCTGTTCTCTCGGAGACCCGGGTGGCATGGTACCGCCTGAGGCTTTGCTGATATCGGGCGGCGCGCAAGGCGGCTCGATCAAACACCTTCTCCAGGAGATTGACTTCTTCTCATCGAAGATCTTCTTGGCTCTCCTCGTTGAACGCCGAGACGCTTGCAGGAACCGAGCTTCGAAGGGAGGGGAGGCTTCGCCCGTACACGGGAAGAAAGGTGTCTGCCCGCGGGCTTGGGCGGGGTGCGGCGACCACAAGACAGCCGGAGTTTCTCCGTCCACCGCGCTTCGCTTAGAAGCCAATCAAACGCCCTCGTCTTGAGACCCTTCAACACCAGCACGTTGGCGTGTTCTGCTTGACCATTACTCCTGGGGTGGGCCACCGAAGCAAAACATACCTTGGTGCCCATTTCATCGCAGAACTCCAAAAAAGCCGCGCTGGTGAACTGAGTTCCGTTGTCGGTGATGATGCGGTTGGCGACTCCGAAGCGGGTGAAGATCCCGTGCATGAATTTGATAGTAGTGAAAGCCGTAATGGCACGTACTGTTTTGGCTTCGACCCACTTGGTGAACTTGTCGATAGCGACGAAAAGATGGGTGAAGCCTCGTGGTCATGCGAACGGGCTCAGATATCGACCCTGCATCGCAAGCGGCCAGAGAGCGGGATGGTTTGCGAGCTTAATTTGGTCGGTGGATCTACTGGCGAAGAACCGACAAGCCGCATTTCCTCACCACCGCAAGCATCCCGGAGGCGAGAGGCCAATAAAATCCTTGGCGAACGCTTACCGACTAGCGTTGGCCGTACATATGGCTCCGCGATACGCCTCCATGGATATCAGAGAGCATGCCGCTCCCTCTTCCCGAGTGATGCGCCAAGAGAACTCCATTTCGCTCTAGCGGTATAGGTCCCCACCTACCGAGTATAGCACTTGGCCTTGCGTGCAATCTTCTCACCGAGGCATCATCGTCGGGATCACTTGGTCATGCAGAAGGCTAGGATAGGATCCATCCAATCGACCTTCTCGCCAAGCGTGGCGAACACTCGGTGCTCGCCGCACTACTCAGAGCCAAGCTTTTCCTGGTGCGATCGGCAAGACCGCCGCCTCCCTCCGGACACAGGGGCTGAGGTGGGCACGTTGCCTTTCCTCCACGAGCCGAGGCTACGCAGCGGCAACCGCTTTGCCTTCGCCGAGTTTGAGGCCGCAACGCCATGCCGCCGTCCCCACTGAGCCGGAGGTCTGCGGCAATGACACCATCATCACCACCGAATCGGGATTATGGCGGATCGCGATAGTCTTTCTTCGAAGACCCCGACCGGAATAGAAACTTTTGAGGACGCAAGTTGTGAAAGCCCGTCTGCGAGATGGTTGTCGCGTCGAGGGATATGAACATACCCCAATCCTTCAAAGTGGCGCTCCATTTTTCGGACCTCCACTAGGTACGCCGCCATGGTGGGGTCAGAACATTGGAATTCCTTCCGCGCTTGGTTGATGACTAGCAGGGAGTCACCCTTGACTTGGAGGCGCCGGATGCCCCAGCGAAGCGTCTACGCTCGCCAAAGCAGCTCTCATATTCAGCTACGTTGTTTTTGGCCTTGAAGTCGAGGGCGACCACATACTGGAGGGTGTCACCGGTCGGGGAGACCAGGACAACCCCAGCCCCCACGCCTTCCAACCTGAATGAGCCATCGAAGAATAAGGTCCAGGGAGAAGGCGCATGTGCTTCTTCGGCTTCAGGAGTGGCGGGAGTCCACTCGGCGACGAACTCCACCAATTTCTGGCTCTTGATGGCGGTGCGGGGTACAAATTTAAGGTTGAACTCCCCCAGTTCCACCGACCATTTAGCAATACGGCCTTCCACTTCACGGTTGTGGAGAATTTCTCGCAGAGGGTAGGCCGTGACCACGGTGATTTCTCGCCTTGGAAATAATGCCGCAGCTTCCTGGACGCCACCAAGACTGCATACAACATTTTTTGAGCTTGCGGGTATCGAGTCTCCGCTTCATGCAACACCTTGCTGATGTAGTAGACCGGCTTCTGGACACCTTCCCTCTCCGAATTCAAGATCAAGGCCACCACCTCGGGATGGGGCAATGTATAGGAGCGGCGGCTCGCCTGCTTGGGGAGACCAAAGACCGGGAGAGGTGAGGTATTGCTTCAAGTCTTCGAATGCCTTCTGCGCTTCATCTGTCCACTCAAAATGGTTAGTCTTCTTCAACAGCTTGAACAGAGGCAACCTTCTCTCTCCCAACCGGGCAATGAACCGCCCTAGGGAGGCCAAGCGACCGGCCAGGCATTGGACCTGTTTGAGTCGCACTGGCGACTTCATGTGCTCGATGGCCACTATCTTGTTAGGATTGGCTTCAATACCCCGGTTGGACACCAGGAAACCCAACAGCTTGCCGGAGGGCACACCAAACACACATTTTTCAGGGTTGAGCTTCAGGCAATTCTTTCGGAGGTTAGCAAAAGTTTCCTCCAGGTCTTGGATTAGTTCTTCGCTCTTTTTAATCTTCACAACTAAGTCGTCAACGTAGACCTCAAGGTTTCGCCCTATCTGCGGGCGAAAAGTAATATGCATGGCACGTTGATAAGTAGAACCAGCATTTTTTAAACCAAAAGCCATTCTAACATAACAATAAACACCCGTAGGGGTTACAATGATCTTCTCTTCATCTTCTACCGCCATGCTAATCTGGTGGTACCCGAGTCTGGCCCGTAAAGCTGACTTTCGCACCCTAGTGGAGTCAACAATGAGGTCGACCATGGCAGGGGTAAGAATCCAGGCGGGCCTTATTGAGGTCGGTGAAGTCGACACACATGTGCCATCTCCCGTTGGACTTCTTGACAAGCACAGGATTGGCAAGCAACTTCGGGGTGAAGACTTCCTGACTATCCTGCTTGTAAGGCAGCTTCTCTACCTCCTCCCGAATGGCATCTTGCCGCTCCGGCGCCTGCCTCCGGACCTTTTGCCGGACCGGGCGCGCTTCGGGGAGCGTTGCCAATCGGTGCTCGATCACCTCCCTAGGGACCCCAGTCATGTCGGACGGTTGCCAGGCGAACACGTCGGAGTTAGACTGGAGGAAGGTGACGAGCGCGTCTTCCTATTTGGCGTTGAAATTTGGCGCCAATGTTGACGGTCTTCCGGGGCTCGCCCTCACTCAGGGCGACCACCTTAACCTCACCGCAGAGCGGTGAGGTCTTGGTTCGAACTCGAGGGGCTCCGAGCGGCGGGCGGCGCACGCCTCGACGCAGGTGGCGTCGGCCAGGTCCCATGCCTGCTTGTGGCAGCGCAAGGCCTTCGACCTGTCCACCTGAATTGTAATGGAGCCGCCGGGTCCCGGCATCTTCACCATCATGTAGGCATAGTGGGTTGCCGCCATAAACTTGACCAACGCCGGTCGGCCAAGCAAGGCATTGTAAGGGAGGTCGAAATCAGCGACCTCGAAGTCCACCATCTCGGTGCGGTAATTGTCCTTTCCCCGAAGGTGATAGGGAGGCGCACCTAACCGAGGGGCATTAAACCAGCCTCCGGGGCTACCCCGAAGAAAGGCAGAGCCGGACGTAGATCCTGCTGCGGGATCTAGAGCGCTAGGAATGCCGAAGAGGACAGGAGGTTGATGGAACTCCCTACGTCCACCAGCACATGCCCCAGCCGTACATTCCGGATGGTGGGCGACACCACGATCGGGAGATGTCCCAAGCCGGTGGTGCTTTCAGGGTGGTCAGCCCGACTGAAAGTGATCGTCTCCTCCGACTACTTCAGCATCCGACCCGCCCCTGAGCTCGATGCTACGGCGCACACTTCCCTTTTTAGCCGTTTATATGCGGCGTTGGAGGAAAAGGTGGATGAACCACCGTGGATGTACGCCACAACGTGATCCGCCTGCTGGAAGGCTAGCGGGGCGGGGTCTTCGTCTTGATCGTCGTCGGGGTGGCGTTCCTTGAGCCGCTGCTCCACCATTTTGCTCACGACCCGACAGCCGTCCAGGTCATGAGTGTTGGTCCGATGGATCGGGCAATAGAGCTCGCCCTCCTTTTGCTCGCGGCGGTCGTTCCTACGACCGCGGCGGTCATCACACCGGTCTCGGCGATCGTCACACCGGTCACGGCGGTCGTCGCGCCGGTCACAGCGGTTGCGCTTTCGCGGCGCGGGGTCCTCGCTGTCGCATTCGGCGGCCAAGACCCGCCTGGTCTCTCCTGCCTCACGCTTCCGTGCCTTCTTGTTCGCATGGCCGGAACCCTTCGGGGTCCCGGCTTCGTCCTTGCCTCGGCCATCCTTGGGGCCAGACGCTGGCCCCCTTGCCTCCGTGGCACGCGCACACTTATGTGCGAGAGAGAAGAGCTCGGAGGTGGTGCTGATGGTACGGGTGGCCATCTTCTCCTTCATCTTACGGTCTCGAACGCCTCTTCGAAAGGCGATGACGACCGATTGCTCCGAAATGTGGGGGATCGTGTTGCGGCAAGGGCAAAACTGGCTGGATGAAGTCGCGGCGCTCCCCTTCTCTGCTCGGGGCATGGAGGTTGTCCTCCACGCCTGGCTGTGCAAAGGAGCCTTGAAAGTTGACGACGAAGAGGCCGCACAACTCCTCCCACGAGTGCATCGACCCTCGGAGGAGGTTTAACAGCCAAGAACGGGCAGAGCCCGTCAAGGCCGTTGGAAGGTAATTGGCCATGATCTTTTCAGATTCGCCAGCCGCTCGCACCACCGTGGTATATATCTACAGGAATTCCTCGGATTGGTGGTGCCGTCATACTTCTCTATGGACGCGGGGCGGAACCTGTCGGACCACGCCACGCGGCGCAGCTGTTGGGAGAAGGCCTGGCATCCGACGCCATAAAGGGAGCCCAGCCGCTCACCAGAAGCCCGGTCCGGAGACCGTCACCAGGAGCGTGGGGCCTGGCTCCCTATAGAATCGGAGGAGTGAACCTTCTCCTTGGTCCGAGAGTGAGAGCCATGGGAGGGACTCTCACCGTCAGAGGCTATCTGCTTCCCGCGACAGCCTCGACGGGTGGCGCGGCGGCGTACCACGGAGGTCATCACCGTCTTGCCGGCGGCTTTCATCAGTGCGTTGCTCGGAGGTTCCCACGGTCCCTTGCGAGCAGGACCCGGCTCATGCCGCCCGCCTTTTCGCCGGCTCGGCCGCTCGGCGAGCTACTTCCATTAGAGGCGGCTATCGCTGGGTGCGTTCAAGACGCGCCCGAACAACGGGTATGTGACGACCCGCCACGGTCGAGCCCTACGGTTGGGCGCGTCCACGAGACCGGCGATGCTCGCACCACGGGTGGCCGAGAGTCTCTGCGAAGTTCCACCGAGGGTGGTCAAGAGGAGGCGAACCGCATCTGAGTTCTGGCGGAGTGGGCGCCTCCATGGCCAACCGACGTCGCACGGGATGCTCCGCCGCCTCCAAAGGGGCAATGCTGCCACCCTGCAGGGGCGGGGTGAGACGATCCTTCGTCCGGCGAGATTGCCGGGACGCGCCCTCGGCGACACTCGCCCCCGCCACTTCTTGACGTTGAAAACCGCTATCTCCAGATGCGCGGGCTTGCTTTCGAACAAAGGACGCCGAAGTCCGCCGGGGAGTTGGCCGGGAAAACAAACCACTAGCCCCCTACCTGGTGCGCCCCTGTCGGTGTATTTCACCAGACAGGCCCGAGTCTATAGACCGGGTTTGGTTCAGTAGGAGGGCGTCTTCGCAGCTGGCAAACCCTAACGAGTGAAAACCCTAATAACTCCCACACGAAGGACTCTGGAGCCTATGAACTAAAATGACCTGATTTTTACCCAGTTCAGGCCCCTCAACGTGGAGGTAATAGCCTTACGTCTGCTAGATCTTTTATAGAGTGTTTGAAGCTAGTCTGAGCTTTGAGTTACAAGTTCTTCCTTAGGCTCTCATCTTGAACTCTCGATCGTTCGACCCCCTTCCCCATGCACGGAGGGCCTTATATAGCTCAAAGCTAATAGGGGTAGGTAAAAGAGGGTCATCATCTTGATCTTCATACATTTATTACTCCTTCCGTCTTTGTCCGTTCCTCCGGCCTCATTAAATGCCGACGATGGTTTCGCCCGAACGCCGGGATGTGACCCTTTGCGGCGGGTAGGTGAGGCGTCGGAGGAATGGGCTTGTAGCAGTAAATCCTCGCGATCAAGGGACTGACAGCGAGCTGCCGTCTCGGCATAATGCGATAGGGAAGGAGACTTGAGGCGGCCACCTTGCCCCACCCTTTTGCCTTGCGGCGGGCGGCAGGCGTCTCGCCCACTGCCGCCCGAACGCCACGTGGCCGGCACTGCGATGGGGCGTGCTTTCGCTCACCCTTTGCCGAGCCGCCATGTGGGCTAGGGCGGCGGCGGCGGCTCGCCCACTGCCGCCCAACGCCGTGGGTAGTCGCCCGGCCGCGGGCGTGCTCGCCACCACTGCCAAAGCCGCCCGTGGGCCGAAGGCGGCGAGCGTCTCGCCCGCCACTTTCGCCGGACGCCGTGGGCGGCACGGCCAGCCGGGCATGCTTCGCCACCGCTGCCGCAGCGCCACGGCCGTGGCGCCGGGCGGCGAGCGTCTCGCCCACTGCTTTCGCCGAACGCCACGTGGGCGGCACGGCCGAGCGTGCTCGCCCACCCGCTGCCGAGCCACCACGTGGCCGGGGCCAAGCGGCGAGGCGCCTCGCCTACTGCTTCGCCGGACGCCATGTGGGCCGCATTTGTGTGTCGGTGAGGGTACCCCAGCGTAGAGTACGCTGACAACTGTCCCAGTCTTTCATACCCTTTATGGTTTTCGTACTACAAGTATTTTGGTTTAACTGTTCTAATCTTCCTCGTTTAGTAGTCCTTTGAGCTTTCAACGCACTTATATTTATGTATTTAATTACCTTAGGGTTTTCTGGAAACAACTTCGTTATAGATTTTGAGTTAATGTGAGATTTGTTGGAGATAACTCAATATCTTAACTTACCATATCTTTTGATTCTATCCATAGTTTGTTAGGAGTCAAGCCTTCTACAACTAAAACTTTTTGGCTATATAAGTCAACCTCTGTACTTGTAATATTTGAAGCGATATAGTGCATTGTTTCCTGTGTTTTTTCCTGCAAAAGTTTTTTTCCACGTTAAATCTCCTTCCCAATATTTTTTGTCGTGCATCTATCCCTAACAGTTTTAGCTTTTGATTATGGATTCTAGCTCCCAAAGCATAATAAAAAACAAACAGTCTGATTCTAGAATCTAATTCTCACAGTCTAGCCCATCCATATACACTAGAATCTACAATCCACTTCACATGTGCTTTTGAATTCTAGCTTTTGAAGAATTAATTTCTCTACAGCCACAATCCAGAATTAGCTTTTAGAGAATCCAAAGCTGAAACAAATAAATCCTTAATACTTCAAGAGATACATCTGCAATCTCATAATCAAACTCGGGCGAAAAGAGTGCAATGTGTTAATTGTGCAGGTAAGAAAACAATTCAAGTTTAGGGAAGACAAATCATTCCTGCAATGGTCATTCTTTGCTAATCATATCATATCATATAGATACTAAATATTTTTGAGGAGGTACGACGCGACACCCGTGTGTCCGCGTCACTCAGTTGCTACAGTGCATTCAACATGGGCTCAAAACATTTTTTCGTGTCAAATTTCACAAAACGCACTTAGCTCGGCTGGTTGAGCCTTTTCGCGATTTACTATGCTCTACAGAGAAGCTAGTAGGCTTTGCTAATTTGATTGAACCATTAAATCATGTTATAATTATTTGAAATTTGTACAAAATGTTCCTCAAAACATGCCTAACCTATCATAAAAAATTCAGATCATGATTAAATTTATGCAGTTTTTAAAAATTCTATCAATGCTACTAATATATTTAAAGCAACTTCGCTAATTTAGTTGAGCTATTAAATTTGCAGATTCTTGAAAATTTTAGACAAGGGTTCTCAAAAAATTCCCGCGTTACCATAAAAATATCAGATTATGATCAAACTTTTACAATTTTTAATATTTCTGACATTGCTACTGATGCACTTAAAACAAATTCACTAATTTGGTTGAGCAACTAAATTTGTAGATTCTTTAAAATTTGTTAGAAGGATTCTAAGAGTGTACCTGAGCTACCATAAAAAAATAGATCGTGATCAATCTTTTACGATTTTTAAAAATTACAACAATTCGGTTTCTTTTTTGTGTGTTTTTGAAAAAGATTCCTTTCTCTATTAGAATCTCTGCCTTTATTGGTGATTCCTTACGCCCACAACAACGCACAAACCTACCATAAAAAAGGATCATGATCAAATTTTTGTGATTTTTAAAAATATCAGAAATGCTACTGATACATTCGAAGTAATTTAGCTGATTTGGTTATAGTACTAAATTTCTGAGTTCTTGAAAAAATTTTAGTGTCCTAAAAACATATCTACGCTACCATAAAATTTTAAATCATGATCAAGCTTTTTTGCTTTTTTTTAAAAGAGTGATGATGCTGCTAACACACTTTAAGTAATTTCACTGGTTTAATTGAGCTGCTAAGCTTGTAAATTCTTTAAAAAATTTGGAATGATTCTGAGTGCATGCCTTAGCTACCAAAAAGAAAAAGAATGTTTTTCTCGTTCGGAATTTTTTACTGCATCATGTCGACGATTCCTTCCGCTCGCAGCACCGCGTGGTCCGGAGAGCATATAGTACATGTAAGTTCTGGGGGAAGACGATTCCTTCCGCTCGCAGCACCGCGTGGTCCGGAGAGCATATAGTACATGTAAGTTCTGGGGGAAGGTAGTCTCGTCCTTTCGATAGCAATTGAGAATTTTATCGTTTCACTGTTTCGCGGATCGAGGGAGTGAGGTTTCTGACAAGTGGTGCTGGCCGGTTACATTGTCTCTCTTTATCGAGCTTTTGAGCCTGCCTGCCACTTGTAGCTTCGTCCACGCATATATTCCTACGGTGTTTTTGGACGGAATAGACTTGGCGTTGTTCGATCATTCGCGCCCTTTCGAAGATTCCGGATCAACGAGCCAGATGTATGACTAGTAAAACGTGGCGTCCGATGAGATCTTTGCAATTGCAAGGCATATTTGTTTTCTTGAAATTAGCCAAACAGCTTGCTTTCGCAAGAATTAATGATGGTAAACGTTTCAGTTGTTGAGTAGAGCAAAACGATGACGGTACAAGTGTAGCACCAAGCAGTAACAAATTAGCATTGGATCTTGAACTTTTGTTTTTGGCAGATACAATGCAAGTTTCTTATCTGTTTCTATATGTGATACATAGAGTAAAGAGCTGATGTGGCAGTCAATTAATTAAGAGAGAGAGTGAAACTGTTTCTTCACATAGCTCAAAGCCATGAAACAGCTAAGACACCCCATTGGAAGGTCATACCTGTTTCATACATGGGCCCAAGCAATAAAGACAGCCAATCGAGAGATGTATCTATTAAATATGTAAGATATGTTGCATTGGATAGATAGTTTCTTTTACCGTTTCATGCTGACTTCTAAACCACCATTTAATGCACTCTCTCTCCTACATGGCACACTTAGAAACCATCTAAGAAACAATGCATTGAAAATGCCCTCATTTCAGCCGAGGTTTCATCCCAAGTAGTTGTACTACTCCTGTCTTTTTACCGCACAGAGATATAGGGACCCTATGTCGCGTAATATAAGTTCATGGTCCAATATACTAGTAGGGTGCCCATACGTTGCAACGGAATATCTAAAGAGGAGGGTAATACTATCATCAAATGTGATTTAAATTGTACTATCAACATTAAAATTCTCTTACACACATATCAATAAAAACATATATGTACATATTTAGTGTATGTATGAATGTAGCAGGATTCCTGTAGGACGGTTCAATTGAATTTCAATTTAGAATTAAAACTAAAAAGATATGGCATAAGATGGATCAATCCAATTTGGCAATGTAATACACTGTACCAAATTTACATCAATTCGCAACAACTTATGGAAAAGATTTAAGGGGTGGTGAACACCTTCCAACACCCCGCTGCATCTATCCCATCCTCCTCCGTCCTTATTTTCACGTAGCTGCTCAACTCTTTGCCATCATCCATCGGCATAGTGGAACTCTATGCAAAGATCAACATAGGAATCACATACTAAAGAATAATAAGCACTTCAAACTAAGATTTTATTCTAAACAAGTATTCAATTGTGGTCAGCTTAGCTACTAAGTTAAAAACATGTAACAACCATCATTTTCAAGGTTCCTTGACATAAAATTTTGTAAAGCAATCAATCCTGCCAATGAGAGGGAACAACAAGAGCATGTTATTCAAACCTTTATTTCTTCAGCCATTAGCTTATTATTTGAATTCTGGATTCCACGTTTGACAGTGATTTTCACCACTAAACTCTTCTCCAGAGCTTAACAATAGCCACTGCCAAACCTTGATGGTTCTGGTTCCTCCCTTCAATGAAGTTTAGAAAGCTATAAGCAGGTTCTTGCTGCCAATAAATGAAAGCTGTGATGCGAAAAATGATATACACACTCTCAGAAGCAATTCCCAGAGCAAAATGGCATGGAAGGTTCCTCGCTAACTTTCGCAAATTTGTCAGCTCTGCATTGGTAAGGGTCGAACGCATTCCGGTAGGAAGAAGTCTAAATAGTGTTTTATAACCAGGAATTGTTTGAGGCAGCAAGTCAGCATTCACAGGTAAAATACCTGTTCCCACCAATCCACAAAACGAGGACCCAACTCATCATGCATTTGATTGAACTCCAGCTCTTCTTCTGTCATGTCCTCAGCATTCTGTGTGTTCAGTCTGGATACATTCTCATGTTGAGCAGTTAAATCCTTCCCCTGGTTATCATTCTCAGTAGGGCTCGAGGCATGTGGGATGAATAATGTACCATCTTCCCCTTCCATTGGTGATGAGGTACCATCCAAAGTTTGAGATTTCAGAGGCCTTTTGTAATTACTACTGCGGTAAACCACCATTGCACTTCCAGACCTCCATATGATCAATCCTCGTGTCCGCCGCTGATCAATGCACACAAGCATCATGTAAGGAATCAATTTTCCTTGAGATAGATAATAATTCCACATAAACCTCGAATTTACCGCGACAAACAGAACAACCAAACGAGTTCAATTGCCACTATCAATTCACTACACTGAACAAGGCGTTATGTAGCACAAACCTCGACAAGCTCGTCAGCGGTCTTCATGTCGTGCACGAGGTCTCATGGAACTTGAGAGCAGTTGAGCCGGACCAGCTCCGGATCTGGGCCAGATCAACCGCTAGAGAAGGATAGGAGGAGGCGGCGCTTCAGATCCGCATGAGAGAGGGAGGGGGTGGCGCTCGGGACTCAAGGCGGCTCGGTGGAGGCTAGGGCTTCGGCCGTCGCTGTCCGCTCGCGCTTGCCGCGGCCAGCGGTTCTGCGTGAGAAAGGATGATGACGACCACTCCACATGAAACCTTGGTCGCCGGCCGGGACACGCCTCCAGTGCGCAGCCTTGATACCTCGCTGACGTGCTAGTGTTCGCCAAATAGGGGGAGGACAGGGGAGGAGGAGGCCACACTGGTGCAGGAGGAGGAAGATGGATGGGGGACGAGGTGGAGCTGGCGATGGATGGGCCGCACTGCACGCTGGGTTTGTTTAGTTTAGATACACTAGATTGGGTCGCGCGCGTTGCTGCGTCGTAAATGGTAAATTCGTTTGAAGGTTTTTTGAAAATCAAATGTATGGAAGCATCGGTATGTTTTTCTAAACGAAAACAACAGATGAATATATTTAGGATTGCAAATTGTTCTAAATAATCTGAGCGGAAGGGTTTGTATCGGTAAATCGTTGTACTGTTATAAATCGTTGCTGAGGATGTGTTTTTTTTTTGCCAAGTTGAAGTACGTGTAGGTGGTTAAATGTAACTCAGATATTTTTTGTGGTATCGTATTATAAAGGCAACGAAAGGGTTAAATATGATTTTAATTTTTTGGTGTGTATGGCTGTGGACGTATGTATATGCGTAGATGGGGAACATGGGAGCGGATGGTGTAGAACAGCGGTGTTGGTTCAGATGATCGACGTGGGGCTAGGGGTGGCAGCAGGGGCCATTCCCGTCGGGAGTGCCTCCGTCTCAAGCGATCAAAATTTTCCCGTCCGTTCCGTCTCGGGAAAATCCCGTCCCCATCCAGATTAAGATGCTCGGGGGCGTCGAGGACCCATCAAAAATTTCACACAAGAGAAGAGCTTATAGCCATTTTAACTCTAAAATCATATCAATAGACAAGGAAAAAAAGAATGCATGCATTCATTGAAGATTATGTTGTCCCATTTATGTAAATATGAATATGATGGGCTAGAGAATATGTTTGCAATCTAATAACTAAATTGGACTAAACTAAATTTGGATCTAACCGGATCCCCACGGAAAAAAACTCCTCGTCCCCATCCCGCCATCCCCAAGAGAATAATTTTCCCGCTTCCATCCCCATGGGGACGATTTCTTCCCATACTGTCGTAATAGAGAATTCCCATGGGGATCGGGAACGGGTCCCCATTGCCATCCCTACGTGGGGCTAATTCGAGAAGAACCGATGTTCTGTAATGGTGTATGGGGCATGTGCTCGTACGGTCGATGAGTTTTTGTATGCACTGCGGTATGGGAGACTGTTTGTTGCAAGTAGTGGTCGATGTATTTGAGAGAGTGTGCTAGATACGTGTGTAGGGAAGTGACTTTAGTGTGTGTGAGCTCCTGTGCGTTTGCTACGACAGTTTCTAGGTAGGTGAACGGGGTAATACAGGGTGGTGTGGCATTTAATACGCGTAAAGAGCTGGGCTGTGCGGGAGTGTTGCAAGCTTTAAATACCGATTGGTAAAGTGGGGTAGAGTATTGGAGAGTAAACGGTGAGGAGCTTCTGGAATGGCAGACAGCGCAAGATGGGCTGGGAGCAGCGGCGTGGGAAGGTGTTAGCGGCAAATCACCGGGCCGGCCGTGAGAGGAGCGACTGGTATGTTGCCGTTGACTCGCGAAGCTCATCATATCGGGCGGTAGTCTGTGGCGAGTGACGCGAGTATATACTGATTTGTGAGCGTTGTGTATCTTCCTGGATCTACGTGTAGATTAGAGTATATAAGCGTGAGTTTTTTGGTAGTAGGCGTATAGAAGTAAGTTAGCAGGTGTGCTGCGACGGGTAGGAACGCAGGGAAGGGTATGGGTAGGGTATAGGAAATCGTTCTAGGGTGCGTAAGAACGGTTGTGCAAGGTAATTTGTTACTGCTTCGAAGTAATTTCCGTTGTCTAATTTTTTTCCTTTTGGGAATGTAGATGGAGCTCGGAGGGTTCGTATTTCTCGCAAAGTAATCCTTTGTGAAATCGCAAAGACTTTGGGTGGGTCAGAGCCTAGATACACTTGTCGTTCTGGAGAAACAGGTATTATTGGGAGTGTGGAGATAATGTTTCCGAGTACGGGGATGACGGCGGAGGGCCACATAGCTAAAGCAAGTGGAGTGAATAGCTGCCATTTGTAGGTACCTGCCGAGGAAAGTCTTGTTCAAAGTGATGATTGAGAAACTAAAGGAGGACCAAAATATAGAGATTGACGATACGAACTGGGTTGGCAGAATTCAAGGAGAGGAGCGCATCTTATGTCTGAAGGAAAAGCTAGCTGATGTTATGTACGAAAAGAGTGTTGTAGTAAAGAAATCGAGTGCAGCTCTACAGGGGTGGTCGGAGACATTGAACACACTAATGTTCATTGAAGGAGCATGCGAAGATATATGTTGTTCTGCTGTTGGAAGCATGACGGGAAACAACGCTGGCGCACCGGAGTCGATTGTGTACTCATTGTTTACGGCAATGGACTGAGAAACACGAAAAGGAATCAACAGCTGCTTTCTATAAAATAGCTGATATGTAAATATAGCATGTATATTCAGTATAGGCTTGCATGGCAGGTCTACAGACATAGGGGAAGCGGTGTATGGTATGTGTATCGTAAGTTTATATCTGGAATAGTAGTATAGGTGCTATGGCTGTTTTATAGGTGGTAAACACATCTGCGTGAAGTCGTACGTCGTACGTACGAAGACCATGTGTAAACTGGAATGTGCTGTGTACAGTGCTGTGTGGTAGCCAAGTAGCTCTGTTTTGGTTGTGCTGGATAGTATGAATCGGTGTAATATATGTTTGCTATGTGTGTGAAGTTGAGGTTCAAGTTGGAATGTGTGGTGGGTTGGTGGCATGGTACACAGGTGATTTGGTGGTGATTGCATTGTTGGTCATTAAGTGTGGTCTGTGTATTTGTATGGATTTGGGTGGAAGCGCTAAGAAGCGGATAGTTGTTGTTCTGTGCGTATCATCGAAGATGCAGTGATGTATATTGTATAAGCATAGAATTGTGTGATGCATGCAAAGACGATCGTGCCAGAACATGGAAATACAGGTTGAGCGGCGCGCGGTCGGTGATAGGGAGTGATCGGTGTTGATAGCTGCTGTTGGACTGTATTTAAGGGGAGGAGTGTGTGTAATGACGTATGAGTATAGAGAAAAGAGCGGTGTGGAAAGGGTGCACAATCGGGGTAGCAGGTGAATGGATACGGGCAAATGTAAAGTGCGAAGGCTTGTATAGCAGTGAAGAGTAGCAAAATATCCATGTTAATGCGTTGTATCATACATCGGAAAACGCCAGCTCTGGATAAGCAGGGATAGGTCTAAAAGCGGTTGCTCTGGTAAGGTAAGGCTATAATATGAAGCATTTGTTCGACAATCCATAATACAAAAGACACGAGGAGTAAAACAGGTGATTATACAGGCGGCGCTGCGTGAGAGGGTAAATCAACTGGAGTTTCTTTGGAAGGCAGCGGGACGCGTTGTACATTGGGTACCTGGGGGCAAAAGACGGGCTAAGGGGTGCGTTTTTGTGAGCAGTTGTTTAGCACGGTTAGTGTGGCGCTGTCTTCGGCTGCCTGTAACAAATATACGTGTGTATAAGGTTCAATGTAGTAATGTAAATATGGATCTAGGTTTTGCTTTGTATAGCTGTGTATCAGGAACCTGTTACGCTGTTAATCAGCTGGTTTATCGGTGAATAATCTCCTCTTGGCAGACTGTGTTTGTTGAGCAGCGTTGTAACAAAATAGCAGGATGTAAGTGATGGATAGCAGTATAGAATGAAATATCAAGTGTGGAGCAAACAGACTGGAAACGTTTAAGGAAGCTGAAACCTGGGTTGGTCTTGGGAGGAAGTGAGGCCAGGGTCACTGTCCTGTATGGGTCTCTTGAGCATTCGTTCTAGTCACGGCAAAAGCTGTAGGTCACAGGAAAGCGCGGCGAAATGTCATTGCGTGTGGTAGATTAAAAAAAGCGGACCTGATTCATGAAACGATGAGAGGAATAACCTGTTGATGCTGCGGTGTGGTCTGGACCATGAGATCAGTAGGGTCATTGTGCTCATCCTGCAATATTAATAGAGGAACTGAGGGAAACAAGCATTCGGAATGTGTAATACGTAGATATAAATGTAAATTCGGTATGAAAGGAACACCGCTGGTCCAGCGAGGTTTATTAATTTGTGGCAGACATGTTTCTGTGGTCACTACAGTTTCCATAAAGCAACCTATAGCTCGAACGTAGGTTTCATGGGAAGGAAAAGGTCGCAAAGATGATGGTAGTAGGCTTATTTAATGCTGGTGTAGACAATGTGGAATATAAATGCACGAACTAAATCTATGAAAGGTACTACTATATATAGTTGCCTGTAAAGTTTCTATACGTATAAGAGTATCAGTGAAAGACAACGGCATTCTGTGGCATATAAGTCCGGTCGGAGTTCTAGCACTTTGGATCAGTGGATAGTATCGCTGCAGCGGTGGTAATGGTATGATGTTTCATTTAGGTTTTAGATAGTATGCTATTTTTTTTAGGTTTGAAGTAGAGATAAATATATCAAACCGTTATTGGGTTAGCAGGTTCGGCATGATGGAACCGTCAAATGAAAGGTAAATGAGTATATCGACGAACATAATGTAAGGTTAAGGGCAGTGTTGGAGAGTATACCTTGTTAGATATGGAAAGACTTGTTGTTGTGGGAATCGAGGGTGCTGATGGTGACGCTGTAAGACATGTTTCTGTGAAGTGACTTCCTTCGTGAGATGGAGGCGATTTTGTTTTGTCAGGTTCAGGAAGGACGCTAGTAGAGATAACAGGTGATAACTGTTTGGAAACTATAGGTTGTGGATACCTGTGAGTTTCTGGGATGGAAACACGATCGGTGGGAGTAGGCTGAACTGTGTATTCTAGTTGTGGGGTCTTGGAAGTGGATGCGGAGGGAAGTAAGGGAAGTGAAATGGAGTCGACCTGGTACGAAATTCTTGTGCGTTGTAGGGCATGACGTGTGACAGAGACTTTCAGGCTATATTATTTTCCATACAGGTTGGTGATCTGGGGCGGAATGTAGCCCTGTATGTGTTGGTTGTCTATGATAAGTGAATCAACTGGGCATCCGAGCAATTGTTGGGCCATCTCAGCAAAGAATATGAATTCAGCTGTTGTAGCATTTGGGTTCCCAACGTCGCTCGGATCAATACCCTGGATGGTGAGGCGATATCTATAGCAGAAAATTATGTAAGAAAGATGTAAGATGGATATAGGAGCGGTGCATGTAAATTTGATGGCATAGCACACAGAAGCAAACCTGGCAGCAGCTGTGGTGAGGCCACACCTAGAGCACCTGTAAGATTCGCCTTCATGCGATGTTGTTTTTTTGCACATAGTACATGCTAGGTACCACCACGGTTGGTCCGGTGCGAGGTCTTTGATAACGATATCAACGCTGTAGTTGCTGCCCTGTAGAAAAAAATGTTGTAGAATGCGCTATGAGTAAGGGAAAAGGTGTGGAACATAAGGATAATCGGTGAACACAGGTCAGAAAGAAAAACAAAACTCACAAATACATCGTGCGGGTTCAAATCATAAATCTCTGGAATCGAAGCGAGAATTAACGGTTTCTGTAGTGGCAGTTCGCCGATCCATTTAATGACATGCGGAACCGATGCAAACCTAGGGAATCCATAGTGAAAGAGAAACATATGTGCTGTGAGGACGCTAATTAGATCTAAAGCGTGGTTATGTATGATTAAGTACATAGTAAGTGGAAGAGCAACTATCTAATGCAGTCGAAACACGTGAGGAATATCAGATACAGAAAATGAAGGGAGTAATTAAGAGCGCAATTTAATATGTGTTGCTGCAGCAGTTCGTATGGTAGAAGGGACTATGGAATTAGCAAGAACAAAACTACGGGAAGCGCGTTATATGCACAAAAACGATCTGGTAACGAAGGATGCACTGTAACTACTTTAGGTGTTATGAGTGAAGCGGCTGATGATGTGATGGAATAACAAAAGTGAATTCGAGATAGGTAGGATAGTGAGTTGGTTGGTGCGTTTGTGGCACAGCGGGGTATGCGAAGCGTAGGAAAGAAGAGGAGTACTTATCCTGCAGAGCAGCTACTTCTGGGAGAGCTGGATTAGTGTACCATCTACAGACGGTGCTTCCTTGTAGAGACAGCTGTCCTGGAATTGGGGAAGCAATATGGTAGAATTAGGAGACGAAGGAAATCAAGAAAATTCAACCTACATTTGATTCGAAGTGCTAGAACGAAGGTTACGTGTGGATGTACCTTGACGTAATCTAACCAGAGGCCGATAGCAATGAGTAACAACCGAGCACGATGAGATTTAGCTTTGAATTGTTTCAAAGATCAAAGCGAAGCGCATGAGGTCCCCACAATGTGATTTCTGCGGTCTCACTGTTTATAGTAGATCACAATGTGTTAGGATATATAAGTATAGCGCTGGCAGGGCAATAAAAACAGGAACATATATTGTCGGCGTTTCATGAAACCGGCAAGTAGATTTGTAAGTCTAGGGGCCGCGCGCTCCCTCTCCTTGATGGTTGACTCAGGGAGCCCAAGATTTATACTGGTTCAGGCTGAACGTCCCTACTTCCAGTTTGAGGTGGTGGCGGTGTATTGTTCTGGATGCGATGGACCACGTCGAGTTACAAGCGAGAACTCAGGACAAGCCCCGAGCACTCGTCCGAGTGGAAACGAGTTTTTGCCCTTCGGAGCTCTCAGACCCCGACTCCCTCAAGGAAAAGAAAAAGCCCGAGAGCCCCCCTTATATAGATGGAGGGGGCAAGTTACACGGGGCTCAGGAGTGGAGAACGGTTGGGGCACGCTGTGCCCCGTGAATCTGGTCCTCGGCCTTGAGGACTGACAAGTTCCTGTTCATGTCATGATGGGTTGGCAGGCTCGGGTAGTGACGCCCTGTCGATAGACTTTAGCTAGCGGCGCTTCATCGGGAAGGCGTGCACCCACCCTCTGTGCGTCTGTCAGGAGTTGACGTTGTGAGGGTGGCGCCTCTGACGCTGCATTGGGAAGGATCGCCTATCCCTGCGCGGCCGTTTTGTTCTGACGGAAGGTGACCATCTTCGAGGTCGAGCAGTGATGTGGTCGAAGTCGCTGGGATGACGCTCGCCAGGGCCCCGACCAGTGGCTGGGCGTGTAGCGATGCGCTTCTTCGTCTTGCGGCCTGGTCGGTGCTCGCGGGAATCCTCGACCTAAGGCTGGGTCGGGAGCCACGGGGGCATCCGACCCGAGGCCAAGTCGGAGTGCTACCGGGGGTTGCGGCGAAGGCCGAGGGCCCTTCGTGGCCCATTTGAGGCCTTCTGACCGGAGCTGGGCCTAAGAGGGTCCTTTTAGTACTCCGGCCGATATTTAGGGATAATCCCATCTGTGAGGGGCGGGACTTTGGTAATGCCCCTTCCGGCACTCTGCGCCGATCTCGTCGTGATGATCGTATGACTGAGAGAAATACGTTCTTGAAGTAGATGCATACTTCCCTGAGGGGTACCCCCAGTATGAGTATTCATCATATATGGATGGCAAGTAGGCTCCATAGGGTTTTGCTATGGGAGTTATATAAGGCATGTTATTTCCTGAATATCTGTTGTCATACATGTGTTAAGAAATATACCTTCCGTCACTAATTTGGATGTTTCGAATTGGTTTGGGTACGCCCTTGACAGAGACTTCCTTTGTGTGTGAGATACTTGTGATAACACCTATAGTATCTTTGGAGCAATAATCTCAGTGGGAATAAAAGGAAAATGAAATAGAGAGGCCATTGATATGTAACAGCGATGGTTTAAGATGTATTAGGAAGGGCCAACACATACCTGATAGTAGCAATCTATCATTGACTCTTGCCCTGAGTATATCGAACATTGCTAGAGTGCATGCGTACATCGGGAAGTTGTCCGGCACAGGAGAGATTTCAATAATGGTGGTGTATGCAGTGAATCTAGCCATAAGAACATTGTCAACCGGGCGATAATTCGGACTTGCATCAGCAACCTTGAAGAACTGAACATAGTATACAGAATCTTCTTTGAGCATTGGGTAAAATCGTGGGATATGTCGTTCTGGTATTTGAGCATCCATGGTGGTTCCCTGTAAATAAGAAGCCAAGGTATCAATGTTAGGATGCAATGTTTGAGCTGCAGAAAAGAAGCAAAGAACATAAGTAGAACAACCTGCACGTCAAGGAAAACAAGGTCAAGCCGCAGTGTCTTCTGAGGTCTGTTCTCATCAGTGTATTCAGAGAATCGTGTCATCCTAGCACGGATTCGCCATCGATGTGAGCTCTGTGTGATGTCCTTGAGTAGAGTATACTCCATCTGTGTAGGAAAAGTTGCTAGGTTAATAGGCAGGAAGAAATTTTGAATATGCTAAAAAGTAAAGGCAGTGAGGAGATAGGCAGGGTAATAAAACCAACTACCTACTGCAAAATCAGTGTCACAGAACGCAATATATCGATGCTGACACAGAAAGCCACAAAAGGGTACGATGAAGAAAGGTAGCATGCCCAGGCTGATATACGGCACAGTATAATATACTGATGGTGATAGTAAAAGGCACAAAAGGGTATGACACAGAGAGGTAAGACGTCCAGGCTGATATATGGCGTCGACAAGCGATCATATATACTGAATAAGCTGTAGGTAAAGCGGTAAGAACTGTGAAACAAAAGTAGTTTAGTAAGGAGGTATGGAACAGGAGAGTTTGCCATAGCAATAGAAAAGTATGTCCAATGCGAAAGTGTTGGGTCAAGGAAGATAAGAATATCGAAATGGAGTTCAGAGTAGACGTTGTTTGGTAAGAAGGACGTGGTGTGGCTGGATGTAGAGGAGCAACTAAAGGTATGGACGGATTTCATGATAGACGACATTTTTTTGTAGATGAGGTAGACGCGCCATCTTCATTCTCAATTAGAACCGCTATGTCTCTCAGTTTGATACCCAAATGAAATCCCTTGTCTCCATAAGGGAACAGGAGCGGGTACTGCAGGGCCATCAGAAGTGGATGGACCGGTGAAATGCGCTTTAAACCAGCAGATCGTGACTCTACCACAACATCGAACCTGCATGCCTCTGCAGATATATCTCCAACTACCAGAGTGGCTAACTCAGAAGCAGCCGGTAGGCAATATTGGTGGCCATCTACCTTACGCGGGCCAATTAACCTGATGGCAACTTCAGGAGCTTCAGGTGAGAGCAGCCTGTCACGGGCAAGCCTAAACTGCTGTACAATAGGGTTGCAAATATCCAGCATAGAGATGAGTGATTGAACAACAGCCGGATCAGGTTGATCAACGAAAGAGTGATCCGGCTGAAATACATACAACCGATTTTGTAGCTCATTCGCTGTGTCATAAATGTATAACTGCGCAAACTCCGGGTGGGTTCCGGGAGTTGGAAGCAAAGATCCAATGCGGTGGTGAACAACCCCGTTAATCCGGAACACATAAGGGCCTGTACCGGTATTAATAGCTCTGTCTACATCAACACCAAGGGAAGCAAAGGCGAAAAGCGAGTTGTAATGACGAATGAGACGCATGAAACTGCTAGATCGTGAGTCGCCATCAAATCGTATAAGATTCTTCAAAACCGGTGGGAACGGCTTGTGGGGAGGCAAACAGACTTTCCCTTCCTGACAACAAAATCTGTAGATAATACGGGATCGGGTATACGAACTCCGGTAGGCAAGCCGCTCTTGATACCAGAACAACGCACCGCATTTACCACACGTATATTCGGGGCCACCATAAAATGAACTTGGGGGTAGGACGCTACAGAAGGGCAGGGAAAAGGATAGTAAGTATGAGAAAAGGTACAGAGGTTTGCAAGGCATATCTACTATATAAAAGCGAGAATCACGTATATAGGCAAAGAAAAGAATAATCACCTTTCAACAAGTCAACATAGTCCGTTGGCAAAGAGTAGCCAGGAGATACAACAGGTCCACGCTGGACGGAAACTATGATAGGTGGGAACGCACAGAACAAACATTAGGGAAAGATACGTAAGGATAGGTAGTTATGGCAAACAGACAAGGCGCAGTGAAGAAAAACCACAGAGAGTCGAGGGAGACGAACCTGTCTTCGCAAGCGCTCTACGGGTGTTAGCAATACGCCTCCTCGCTCTGTTCGCACGAGCAACAGAAGGCGAAACAGACAAAGACGAATGCTTTTCTAAA
This sequence comes from Guadua angustifolia, assembly GCA_036346375.1. Classification (NCBI taxonomy): domain Eukaryota; kingdom Viridiplantae; phylum Streptophyta; class Magnoliopsida; order Poales; family Poaceae; genus Guadua; species Guadua angustifolia. The sequence continues at coordinate 34,769,981 of CM070519.1, forward strand.
CATAGGCACAACAAAGATTATCGACACAAAGTAACGGACAGAAAGAACAAAAGAACAGGCCGGTAGTACCGAAGAACGATCGGAGCAGACGTTGAAAGGCCGGGACATGTAGGAACGGGAAAAGGATGAATACCACGAGCAGAGAGAAGAAAAGAACAAGACGATAGTACCAGACAACGATCGGAGCACACGGTGAAAAGCCGAGACATGTAGGAACGGAAGAGGATGAATACCACGAGCAATACGTCTGGCAGAGGAGGCTAACGTAGATGAGCAAGTATGTTCGCACGAATGGGCTTAACGGTTTCGAAGAACAAAACAGCGAGCATTAAAGTCGAAGCACACGCACCTACAGAGGGGCCTGGAGCATCCAAGGATGGAACCGCAGCCGGGGCGAGGCGAACGGAGGATGGAGCAAGCGGCGCATCCATAGGCAGCGAGGCGTGTCGCTTCCCCGGAAACTATGGTGAAACATAGCCCAAAAGTAGAAACAAGGAGGAGAAGCAAGCGGCGCCGTCGGAGCCACCGCCAGCACTACGGCACGAACTAAGAAAAAGAAGCCGCACTACTTGTGGATAGGGAAAGCGACACGGGAAGCAAAGCGAAAATGCTCCAGCATCTACGGCGGTGAGCACAAAAAAAAGAACATACGCAGCAGACGTCTTGGCAGTAACAACGTTTCGGTATGAGCATAGACATAGACAATGGCCAAGACCCAAAAACAACACAAGCAGCACACAATCGATACACAGCCAGGACGACGAGCCGGCAAGCAAGAACTTAGCACCGAATAAGCGGAAGAAGGAAACAATAAGCGAAGGGGTGTGCTCACCTTCGATCTTAGATAGCACAGAGCAGAATTGCGGTGGACGGCGAACCGGCCTGAGCCGAAGAACGGCGATGCACTGCCAAGCCGAACCTGCAATCGTACAAGCAAATCAAGTCAGAAAGAGCACCCAAAGCATCGAAGGAATAAAGAAGAGAAGAGGAGCATTAGCGCGAGCGAAGCAACAGCAAAAGGCTAAGCGGTGGGAAGCAGCGGTTGGTCGACGCAAAGAAGGCGCAGCGCGGCCGAACGAAGGAGCGAGCAAATGGCGGAAGGCGGAGCAGTTCGCCGGGGCTAGTAGCACTCCAAGGATGTGCGACGGTCGATGCGAACAGGACGTAGCGCGGCCGAACGGAGGAGCGAGCAAACGGCGGAAGATGGAGAAGTTCGCCGGGGGCTGGGGGCGCTCCAAGAACGCACGATCGGGGGGGACCCGAGAAGCGACGAAACAATGGGAGGCGAAGGCGGTTTCGGAGCGACCAATCGAGCTCAGGTGAACTGGAGGCCTCCCGCAGCTGGACGGGCCTAAGAAGGCGGCGATCGGCCGCACCGATTCGCAAACGGAGGCCAAGAGGCGGTGGACCAGGTGGAGGAAAGGGAAAATGAAGCCGAATGAGCAAGCTGCGCACGGGCAACGCAACCGTAAGTAAACGGAAAGCCGGAGGGACCAACCGAGCACAGCGACTCCCGAAGCCGAACGGAGCGGAGAAGACGGCGGACGGTCGTACCGACGAACAAAGGGACTCCAAGAACCGGCGGAGCCTACGGAGCAAACCAAACGCGAACCAAGACGACCAAATCGAGGGCGAAGCAAGCCGATGAAACCGAGGGTAGGTAACGCAAGGGGCGCAAATCCAGAGGCAGCTACCAGCCATTGCCAAGACCAACGGTGAGAAATACCGAACGGAGCAAACGGATCCGGCGTCGGCAGGAATGGGACGGGGCGGCGCGAACGGCACGGGAGACGTGGCACACCTGGCTGCTCGCGAAATCTTGCCGCTTTTATATAGAGTATATACACAGATCTAGAGAACACTAAATCTAAAAAAAAAAGTTTATGTTATTGGAACATGTGCGGCTCTATTAAATAGTATACTATAATTATTTATTCACTTTTTAGTATTAAAAAATAAGATATATGGTACAAATGCTACAATAACTACATATATTTAATCTCCACAATAGGCTTATTATATTTTAAGAAAACATTATTTTAAGAACAAGAACTTATATTATGGGATAGGAGGAATATAGACCCGGGATAATTTAGATGCCAACGACTGTTGGCACATTAAAGAGAGAGAATGCTTTCTCACAACGTCCTGTTTGCATGTTGATCCTTTGGCTCTACATAGAGGTATAGGACTACCACGATTATCGACATGTTGTACAGATCTTAAAAAAACTAATGTTCTACCGTTCTGAAAGAAACATGTTTCTACCGATGAAAGCTGTGCAAATTCACGTGTTCAATGATCTAATATGCATTTCCGGTACCGGATTCACGGTTCTACGCTCGGATACTCTCAATATGCAATATTTTTTTGCAAGGTGCAACTTCCCTCATTTCCCGTAGCGAATTTCACTGCTTGTCGAGGAATGGGTACACACGCGATGTGGTTTTCATCACGAAACAAAACATTAAGTCGACAACTTGACGTACCTTCCGACACCAACAGAGCAAACAACTCGTAATGTACGTGCAGCATTATCATATTGGCTCTAGCATCGGCATGCACGCCACAAGATCTAAACATTGCTCAAAACTCTCGACAAATTGATGTAACCAGACACGTTGCCGCGGTACAACCATTGCAAGCTAAGAAAGAAAATTAGATGAGTTTTGAAAACTAATAGAGAAAAAATAGATAAATATATAATTTCAAAAAGTTTCGAGCAAATGCCTGAAAAAACGACGCGTTAAAATATAAATTCTGGAAGCTTCGAAGGGTCCATGCATGCAAAAATTAGAGTGCCTCTCTGTAACGACGTGCTAAAAATAAATTTCGGAAGCTCTGAAGGGTCCATGCAAAAACTGGAGTGCCTCTCTGTACAAAACGATGTGTGAAAAATAATCGTCGGAAGATTCGGAGGGTTTGCGCAAACATTTGAGTGCTTTTTTGTAAAAAATGGGACGTTAAAAAATAAACAAAAGAAGCCTCGGGGGTCTTCTAGGAAAAAAATCAGGCTCTAAATCGAAAGGTCCTCTTCGCGAAAAATAGCTGGAATGATCCAAACGTAACTACGCTCTTTTTTCAATATTTACTTAGGGTCCTTTTACGAAAGATTCGATATTCCTCTGAACTAGAAGGTTCTTTTTAAAAAAACCACAGGAAAAACCTACACATAATTATATATTTTTAAATGACCTAGATGCGAAAAAACAAAAACGAGCCGGCTTGGCCAGCCTGGCTCAAATCGCTGAGAGGCTGACAACCCTGTGACATTTAATATAGATATGTGACCGACTCGATTTAAATCGCTGAAAGATCGGCAACCCTGCGACATTTAATATAGGTATGATTCTAACGCTCGAAAGTAGTCGTTTCATTACGCTTTCGAACAGAGAACAACATGCCAGACTACACCACCGGAGCACCAACGACAGTTTGCTGCTGCCTTTGCTTGGCGCCTTAACCTTTTCTACACTGGGCCAATATTAGGTTAGTTATCAAAGGTCATCAGCTTTCCAGATATGTTTGCTAGGCCCTATCTTTGTTTCACCCCTGAGGCCCTGACCAGTCAGGTGGGCCAAGTTGGGCTGAGCTTTGCTTAACTTCCAATGTAGTAGCACTTTGGAAGTTTCTACGTGTAAACTCAGTTGGACATGCCATTCAATTGTTATAAATGTACCTTTTCTGTTTTATGTACGTATGATGAAAGGAGCACTAAACCAAAATAAATAAGTTGAGAAACAAAATAAACATGCATTCTGCATCTAAATCAGGTTTCTAGTCCAGCGTTTCCCAGTGCCGGTTGTTCCAGAAACTTTTATATATGGCTCATGCAATTTATATTTACTGTAAAACTTGCGGGGATCAAACGAACAATTGCCCTCGCACGTTATTGCCCTCAGTTTTGTCGTCTTGCTCGGCTGAGTTTTGCCTTGTCCAGTATTACTTTTGTACTTCGCCGCCACACTCGATCAAATTGTTGAGAAGAGTGAGGAAATTGTTGAGATAAGAATAAAAGAACTAATTTGTTTGATGAGAGATTTTTTTAAAAAAATCTTGTTGGAGGCGAGAGGGTGAATGAACTACCAAATTAGTGAAACCTCCACCATCACTTTCTAGTCAACGTTGGAGAGTGCTCCATGTTTTATAATAGTATTCTAAATCCCAATAATATCGATACACCGATAAACTTTTCCCAACATGTGTTTTATATAAGAAAATGGTAAGTTCAGATTTGCAGATGTGATGTATAACAATCTTTAAACAATATGTTGCATGTTGCGCGCGGTTCTATTTCACAAAAATTTCCTTAGAAAGATCTTAACTTCTTTGTTCAAGAAAAAAGCTAGGCTCACACAACGGTACATATAGATATTTGATCTTTTTAGTGTAGTGTAACTCTACTTGCTTAAACAACAAACACCACTCGAATTGAGGATGTGCTATTTTTATCCTTCGTGCTAGTCTTCGATCAACAACGTGCATATAAAATTTAATAAACTTCTGATATATTGTTCCACACAACTAACATGATCCAACTCGTTAAGAAAGTAGCAAGTTTTGTCCCATGTTCTGTGCATAGATTGTTAAGAAGTTAACAAGTTTTGCAACACGTTTTTCACATTTGCTTCACATCTTGTAGACTGTTGACCGGATCCACATGTCGGTACCTGTTACCTTATGAAAGGAGGTAGTGGTGGAATGGCAGATGAACCATCACGTACCACTACATTCTTTTATAATAATAAAGATATCTAGAGTTTTTCTTAAAAAGAGAGATGGTTAGCGGTGGAAAAAAAACTCGAAACTCGCGAGTTAAACGAGTACTCGAAAACTCGACTCGACTCGACTCGGCTCGAACTCGTTTCTTAACGAGTCGAGTCGAAGTTGGTTTTGAACTCGTTAAAAAACGAGTTAAAGCGAGCCGAGCTAACGAGTTATCGAAGCGAGCTAACGAGTTAATCGAGCTACATGGAAAAAAACCTAAATCCCTAAATGACTAAATCCTAAATCCCCTAACGAGTTAATCGAGCGAGCTAACGAGTTAATCGAGCTACATGAATCAAATATGTATGCTCTCTTGCTCACATTACTAACGAGCTTAACGAGTGGGAGTTCGAGCCAACTCGAGTTTATAACAGTCGAGTCGAGTTGAACTTCTAGCTAGTTAAGATAACGAGTCGAGTTCGAAGTGACTCGTTACCTTTACCGAGCCTCCGAGTCGAATCGAGTTGAGTCGAGTCACAGAGATGGTGATACCAATTTGGTGGTTCAACCACTCAACACGTTCCACCCATGCTCAACTTTTTTTTTTTTGTAAAAACGCATGCTCAACATCTCGATTGTTCTTGAATAAAAAAAGACTTGAATCGATTATTCATGTAGCAATCGTGGCAATGGAAGAACACTGACAAATAAATAAAAAAAGATATAACATGCATCCTCACGCAGTCACGCATAAGATGCGTCACGTAGTGTACTGATCACTAGCTCGCACGCCACCACCAAAAACCATGCACGTTGCACGGTCACGTACGCACGTCCCGCACCGCGCGCGCGAGAGAGAACTCCTGGGGCGCCACGGCGCGCAGCTGAAAGGCAAATTACTTGTTCGCAGGGCGCCGCCCGGCGAGTCCTCCTCCTCTCCTCGGCGAAGGCGGCGGCTGGGAAGGAACGGCCGATCCCGACGGAGGACTTGAAGTAGATCTTGTCGGCACCGTCGAGATTCATCTCGACGATGGGCACCCAGAGCATCATCTGCTTGCTCTTGACGCCCGTCATCCGCTTCATCCGGCCCTCCTCCACGTACGCCGTCACCTCGGCGTTGTACCGCACCCGCGTGCCTGTGCCGCGGAAGTGTTAGATCTAGCTCAAAAGATTGCACACACGAACACAATTTTTTCACACACATTAAGTCTCCTTTATTTATTCACTAATCACAAAGAATACAGCACACACACGGAAGCACAACACACTACTGCGCGCTCTCAACTCTCAAGCACGCACTGCACTTTCTTTCATGCACTACTCTCTTCCATGCACTACTCTCACTCCCACCTCCTCGCATACAGCTCTCTTTTTAAACACATGCACGCGACATTTGAGGCCCGCCCACGACGCCCATCGCCGCCACGACCCGGCCTCCCTTGCATGCACGCCACCGCCGCGCGACCCGGCCTCCACTTTGCATGCATGCATAAGCGCAGCTCCTCCATAGCTGTCCGCCACGACCAGGCGCCTCAATCGCCACGATCTGCATGACACAGTATATCCTTGCATGCATGCACCGCTGCCACGTGATCCTCATGACACGTAGCAAGACTACACGCATGCATGCTCCTTCCACACACTAAGCAACTCATGCATGCAAGTCTTCACTTATTTGCACGCACACACATCCACTAACACAAGCATGCACACCATGCTTTCCTTGATCACACACACACTTAACTCTAAAACATTAAACAAATCAAGATTAAGTTTAACAATCACCCCCTAATCTTGATTATCTTTATTTTGCACCTCCACACCGGACTTCACAGCAGCGTGGGCTCGTCGTCCGCATCCGCAATGGCGAGGCTGCGTCATCCCTTGGTCACCTTCTTTCGGTTGGGGGCACTCATCCATAAAGTGCCCATACTCATCACGATTGCGGCGGATCGATCTTGGACTTGTCGAACTCGCTGGTAATTCTTCTGTCACCGCTGGGAGAATCGGCATGCTGCGCTTCTCTTGCAACTATGGCCTCCCACTCGCAGACGCTGTGAGCATGACTCGGCGTGCGCCACCGCAACTTCTCCTCTTCTTTGTCACGCCGTCGCCTTTGTAGACTCCTCGAACGCCCGCAGGCGCCCGACAACTTCCGCCACCGACATCGTCGACACATCCCCCCATTGCTCAATAGTGCTCACAATGGGTAGGAACTTGTCGGGGACGGAACGCAGGAGTTTCTCGGCGACGTTGCCTCCTCCACTTCGTGTCGAGAGTGATCTCGTATCTCGTTCACGGCAGGTGGTCACCTTCAAAACAAACTCATTAACTTTTTGAGACTCACCCATGTACATGCCATCAAGCTCCCTCTTGAGGGTTTGTACTCTGCCTTCTTGACGCGTTCTTCACCCATGTTCATTTCCTTGAGGCGTCCACGCCTCCTTCGCCGTCTCTTTCTCGGATATGGCCATCACCACGGCCTCACGTACAGCTTGGACAATGGCGGCGAGCCATTTGGTCCATCCTCTCATCGGTCGCCTTGCCCTCCACAGCAGAGCCCACACGCCTTGTGCACGCATGAAGATCTTCATCTTCACCGCCCACACGCCGTAGTTATCCTCCACGAGCATGGGGTAGCAGTGTCACCCCGCCTCCTTCACTTGCCGCACCACCAGCTCATGCCCACCATGGTTGGCGTCGGCGTAAATGCGCCGCCCCGGACTCTAGCGGTGGTGGTGATTCCGATCCGACTTCCGAGTTCGAGGCATAATAAAATCGGTGAGGGCACGATACAAATGTTAGATCTAGCTCAAAAGATTGCACACACGAACACAATTTTTTCACACACACTAAGTCTCCTTTGTTTATTCACTAATCACAAAGAATACAAAGACACACACGGAAGCACAACACTCTCATGCAAGGCTCTCAACTCTCAAGCACGCTGCGTGCACTTTCTTTCATGCACTACTCTCTTCCATGCACTACTTCTCCTCACCTCCTCGCCTCTGACTCTCTTTTTAAACACATGCACACATTTGAGGCCCCCACAGCTTGCCCATCGGCCGCGTGACGACTGCCTCCATTGCAGATGCACGCCATCGCCGCACGACCGGCCTCCACTTGCATGCATGCATAACTGCCGCAGCTCCTCTCAGAATCGTCACTTCGACTCTTGCGCCTCCAATCGCCACGATCCGCATGACACAGTATATCCTTTGCATGCACTGCATGCATGCTCCTTCCACACTAAGCAACTCATGCATGCAAGTCTTCACTTATTTGCACGCACACACATCCACTAACACAAGCATGCACACCATGCTTTCCTTGATCACACACACACTTAACTCTAAAACATTAAACAAATCAAGATTAAGTCTAACAATCACCCCTAATCTTGATTATCTTTATTTTGCACCTCCACACCAGGACTTCACAAAGCGTGGGCTCGTGGCGTCGCATCCGCAATGGCGAAGTGCGTCATCCTTGGTCACCTTCTTCGGTTGGGGGCACTCATCCATAAAGTGCCCATACTCATCACGATTCTTGGAAATCGATCTTGGATTTGTCGAACTGGCCTTGGTAATTCTTCTGTCATGCCGTGCCGAGGCTCGCCGATTGCGCTTCTCTTCAAACAACTATGGCCTTCCACTCGGCACACGTGAGCCATGCTCGGCGTGCGCCACCAGCAACTTCTCCTCTTCTTTGTCACGCCGCGCCTTTGTAGTGAGCGCGGACAACTTCCGCCACCGAGCATCGTCGACACATCCCCATTGCTCAATAGTGCTCACAATGGGTAGGAACTTGTCGGGGCGGAGCGCAGGAGTTTCTCGGCGACGTTTGCCTCCTCCACTTTCGTGCGAGAGTGCGATCTCGCTCACTGACAGTGGTCACCTTCAAAACAAACTCATTAACTTTTTCGGACTCACCCATGTACATGCCATCAAGCTCCCTCTTGAGGGTTTGTACTGCCTTCTTGACAGCGTTCTTCACCCATGTTCATTTCTTGAGAGCGTCCCCACGCCTCCTTCGCCGTCTCTTTTCCGGATATGGCCATCACCACGGCCTCCGGTACAGCTTGGACAATGGCGGCGAGAGCCATTTGGTCCATCCTCTCATCGGTCGCCTTGCCCTCCACGGCAGCCCACACGCCTTGTGCACGCATGAAGATCTTCATCTTCACCGCCCACACGCCGTAGTTATCCTCCACGAGCATGGGGTAACGCAGTGTCACCCCGCCTCCTTCTTCTTGCTGCACCACCGGCTCATGCCCACCATGGTTGGCGTCGACGTAAATGCCGCCACCGGACTCTAGCGGTGGTGGTGATTCCGATCCGCGCCGAGTTCGAGGCATCACCGCAAAATCGATGAGGCTCGATACCAAATGTTAGATCTAGCTCAAAAGATTGCACACACGAACACAATTTTTTCACACACACTAAGTCTCCTTTGTTTATTCACTAATCACAAAGAATACAAAGACACACACGGAAGCACAACACTCTCTTTAGCAGCTCTCAGTCTAACAGAAGGCTCGTCAGACGCGCTTCTCGCTTCATCCACACGAACCCGACTCGGCACTAGCTCAAGACTCGTCCGAGCCACGCGAAGGCATCACGCCCGCCGGGAACCCCAGCGCCTTGAGGAGCTCCTTGGAGTGGTTGTAGCACTCCTCCTCGCCGGTGATGATCTTCGCGCCCTCGCGCTCCTTGTTGCCACCCGCCGTCGTCGTCGACACGGTAAGAGAGCCCATCGCCGCCGCTGTCGACGCACGTAGGTGTGGATTGGAAATTCGGAAGTGATCGATCACTCGATCGATGTGGCTTGCTTATGGGAGTTGTTGCTTGTTTGGATGCGTACGTTTGTATGGTGCGATGCAAGTGAGGGGTGCATGGAAGCAGGTTTAATTTATAGGGGACGGTTCTTGGAGTGGCGGGAGTAATTAAGTAGGTGACTGGGCGTTGGGCTAATTAACGGTAATGGGGAGGCGGCTAGGATTTGGTTAATTAGGTCACCAAGCGGGCAAGAATGTTCGGTTTTAGCTGGGTTGTAGCTTGTGTGTTTGTGCCGATTGGGTTAACCTAGACGACTATCTAACCCGCCTGTTTACTGGACTCCCTCAGAAGTTACTAATACTCACTCTTATGCTCTCATTACCTTTTACTTGTCTTGCTTCACATCAAAGGAAGAGAGAGCTTAATTCGTTCGAGAAGGAAAGAGCCAAGGTGTTTATGCATGCTTGCATAGTTGCACGCAGTGTAATTTCCAATTCTGGCGCACCATTTTCTGAACCCACCTGATCCGTGTCCGCACGCATGACAGGCAGAGACTGAACGGTCTCCTTTTGTTGATTCTTAACCATACATGAATCTCTACACTGCCATGGCAAAGGTTTTTTAAAAAATCATCGTTCCATAATACATCGTGTTGAATTAGGATTACTAGTCTGTCTCAAAAATATCATTTAGAATTACTCTTCGTTTATTTTTATAAGACGTAATATATTTAACTTGGTGCGGTCTTCTAAATTGAACTCTGAGTTTTAATTCTGTAACTCTCTCTAGTCAACAATACTTGTCATTTTAGATGAGATTTAGAAAGCCAAGGTACGAAGTTTTAGACTCTTCTACCCCAGTTAAAATCGATCTCACATCGACCACAGCCCTCCCAACCCTCGCCGGCCGGCTGCTATTCCTTCCATGTCACCGCCTCCACGCCGAGCTCCGTCCGGCGGGCTCCCATCAAGACTAGGAGCACCACCACCTCGTTCCACATCGCCGATGAACTGTGGAGCATGCGTTGAGTGTCTCACATCGTCATCCACTATTTGCGCTGCTCGTCGCTGGAGGGGGAAGAGCCTGCCTCCTCCTTCCACCTCCTCGGCGACCTATGGAGCACGTGTCAGGAGCTACGACCTATGGAGTGTGCGCCGCAGCTCGGTATATGCCTCGCCTCTTGCTGGAGGGGGAAGGGCCCGCGCCGCTTATCGCCTGTCGTGTCCCAGGTCTTCTCCATAGTTTCCCCTCAATAAATCGAAGACGAGGAGCCCTCAACCGTCCAGGTCGAAGCCTCCTTGATAAAATCCAAGTGCTGCCACCGTTGATTGCATCATCGCCGGTGAGATTCCACTGCCTTTGTCCACTTCCCTAGATTTGCCTCTTCGAGTTCTATCCTCTCAGCCGGAGGCCCATCAAGCCACCGTCGTTGATGATCCTAGGTTTCTGCCCTCCACCACTTCCAAGAACTTGAATTGCAGCCTTGCAAGGAGTTATTGTCAATAGAAGTGCTTGCATGCAAGAATTGATTTAAGGTATAAGTGGGAGAATAAGCTTCATTCAATCCAGAGCAATGCTTCAATACTTTTCCTCACAATACAAGTTGCATACATTTTAAAACAAGTGAAGGGGTAAGTAACCATTATCTACTCTTCATTCACGTTTTAATATTTATGCACCTGTTAAAAAGAAAAGTATGGAAGCACTTCTCTTCGACCCAAACTACATGTGAACTTCTCGAATCAGTCCCAACACATCTTTTCGTGACTGAAGGGAGTATAATATATTATTCATCGCTACAAAATCATGATATAAAAATGCAAATTCAAATACAAATAGAACAAAACCTACTATAAATGAAAGATTACAAAGTTTAACTTAAAAATCAACTTAGTAATTTTGCCATTTAGGCCCTGTTTATCTTTTGGCTTAACTAGCTTAAAAGTTGTCCGTTTTTGTACATGATAAAAGTGGGTAATTTTACCTTAACTTCATTGGTATTGGTCTAAATCCAACCCTTAATAAATCAAAAAACACATATTTAGTGGCTTTTTTCTTTTAGTTATACGGAATCTTATAGCTTTTATAAAAAAGTAAAAAGTCCATATAATATAATAAACTTTGCTCGAAAGCCTGTCTGGCACACCGAACTATGAAACTAAATATTTAACGCTGTGAATTTTGCACCTCGATTCAAATAACACACTGACCCAGCTTCGCATAGTGGTACTGCCCAAATGGCGTGATGATGGATGACTTTGCCATATAGGATGACAAACTATGCAAGTTTAGGTGAATGATAGATTGAGCTCAGAGGGGTTTCTTCTCTAAATCGAAATAGAGAGGGAGGAAACTATAAGGGCCGACAGCTATGGAAGCATGCACAATTAGAGCCCATATGGCCCCACCCGTTATTGATCTAACTTGACTAGTTTGTTATTCTACATGGTAAAATCACCTATTTATTATGCCACACGGGTGATAACACTATGTGAAATCATGTCAGAGTGTTATTTAGACCAAATTACAAAGTTTAGGGATCAAATATCTGATTTAATAGTTCAAGGTGCTAGATAGACTTTTGACTAATATTCGAGATACTGTATAGACTTCTTTCTTTAAAAAATCCTAGTTAAAAAGTTACATCTTCATTTAGATTTTAATTTTTTTTCAACTTTTAAGTTAGAAAAAAACAATTAGACAGGACTACAGAAACCTGATCATGCACTCGTTACGAGCAGCCCAGTCGCTAGGGCCTTAACCGACACATGCCATGTCACACCCAGCTGTCCCCCATGAGGGCCAAGGGCCACGAACTTAGGTAGGATGGCGCCAGGCTCGCGTCCCTCGTGCAGTCGCAGCGAAGGGCCGAGAAGGAGCTGGTGTACCTCACAATGGCTGTCTCCAGCACAGCAAAGTGCATGCACCTGGGCCTTGGCTACAGCGCCAAGGAGACCGAGACACCTATGACACTAATGGAGGCGGCGGCCGCTATTACCATGACATCTACGACCACGTTCTCGGCTGCCAATTCCATGTTATTTTTTAGGTCAACAGGTCATCCAAAAAATGGATGCCCCAGTTCCAATTGTATTGAAACTGCATAATATTCAGTTCAAAACTCATATCCAACATCGATGCTCAATTAAAAGCAAGTGATCAAAAGAGAAAAACCATGCTACTCTTGACCCGGCACTAAAGACCACCAAAACCAAAACCCAAAGATCGCTGAGATTTTCATCACCCGATGAGAATACTTCAAACCTTCATCATACGCAGAAACAAGAACCATCGATGCCCGAGACCACACGACACTAGAAACTCACATGCTAGAACACGATTACATTTTCCCATCTAACAGATTACTAATATAATTAGTACGAAACTTCAGGACTGACACAAGCACACCATCTGGAGCTTCAGAAATCATCTGGGTTGCCTCTGTTCTGGAACTGAAGACTCGAACATCAGGGGGAGCGGCGCTTGAAGCCTGGACTCCAACATCCTGCAGAATTGGTCCATTTTTGTCAGCATATCTTCCTTGAATAGAGGTCTCCAGTCCCTCAACGAAATAAGCATTCTTCTCCAGATTGTTTTTACACTTCTCCAACACTGAAAACGGAAGATCAAATCATTTCTGTTAATCCAAATACACCAAAGGGCAGCCGCATCAATGGTATTAAGCACCACATTTTTCTTATTACTCAACCAAAAGCGAGCAACGGATTCATAATTGAAACCAATATTAATGTCAAAGAACTCTCCCACCAAAGACCAAATATTTGTAGCAACAACACAATCGAAAAAAATATGAACAACAGATTCATTTTCATTACGGAAACTACAAACTGCTCCATTATTCATACCCCTTTTCAATAGATTATCACGCGTTATGATTTTGTTATGAGAAACAAGCCAAAGGAAAAATTGAATTCTGGGGGGAACAACCAAGCCCCAAACTGCAGGAATAAAAACAGGCAAAACTCCACAAAAATTGATAATAGCATACAAGGATTTAACAGAGTAAACACCATTACTATTGTACTGCCACACCAAAGCATCATCTTCATTGATAAGTCTAACAGAATTGACCACTTCCACCAATTCAAACCACCTAATCATCATGTTGTCAGAGAACGTTCTTCTAAAGGTGCATTTAACATTAACACCGTCCCAAATATTTGCAATCGATAACCTTTTTCATTTACCAATACGTAAAGATCCCGAATTGTACAGCCAAACAGGAGTTACCAAACCAAACATCCTCCCAAAATCTAATCTTAGTCCCATCTCCAACACACCATTTATATCCAAATTTTGTAGCTTGCATTGCCCAAATAACCCCTTTCCAGAAAGTCGAAGCATGATCCGAGTCCAAAACAAAAATATTAGGATTATCAATATTATACTTGTAATTAATGAAATCTTTCCACATCTTATCCTCATTAGCATATAATCTTTTGATCCAAGAAGCTAGAAGGCAAAGATTTAAATCTCTAAGGTTAGGAATTCCAAGACCCCCATAACTCTTTTCCATACACACAAGATGCCAGCTAGCCAAATGGATTTTATTGTGACCTTCATAATCATCCCAGAGACAGTTGGCCATATGAGAATTGATAAGATTTAGAGCCCACTTAGGGAATTTGAAAAAAGATAACAAATATAGAGGAATACTAGCCAGACAAAATTTAATTAGAACTAAACGGCCACTATACGAAAGCAATTTTCCCCTCCAACCAGCAATTCTTTTAAGGATTTTGTCAATTAGCGGTTGAAAATCTTCTCTTTTAATTTTATCATGATGCAGGGGAATACCAAGGTACTTAATAGGGAAATTACCAATTTTACACCCAAAAATATCCGCAAACCTCTTAGTTTCATTCTCATCACATCCGATAGAAATTAACTCACTTTTATGAAAATTAATTCTCATTCCTGACATTTGTTCAAAGCAAATAAGGAGCCATTTGAGATGTAAAGCATAATCTTCCCTATTCTTTAAAAAAAGGATTGTATCATCAGCATACTGTAAACTCAAAATGCCGCCAGAGCAAAAATCATCACACAACCCTTTGATTAGATCATTATTCGCCGCTTTATAAAGAATTCTAGCAAAGACATCAGCAACTAGATTGAACAGGATTGGAGACAAAGGGTCACCCTGCCTTAAACCTTTACCAGTTTGGAAAAAATCGCTCTCGTCATTATTGATTTTAACTCCCACAGAGCCTTTAACCAAAATCAGATAAATCCAAGTCCGCCACTTAGTCCCAAAACCCCTTTTATCCAAAAGATCTAACAGGAAACTCCACTTCACCTTATCATAAGCTTTCTCATAATCTAGTTTAAGCATAAGCCCTTTTTCTTTGTCGCGGTGAATTTTATGAATCACCTCATGAGCAGTGACCACACTTTCCAGAATATACCTGTTTTTTATAAAAGCAGTTTGATTATGTAAAATGATTCTATCACATATCGAACCCAGTCTGTTAGTTAACACTTTAGTGATAATTTTATAACTACAATTCAACAGACTAATAGGTCTGAAATGTTTCATGTTTCGGGCATTATTTTCCTTGGGGATTAAAGAAATCATGGCAAAATTAAGTCTAAACACATCTAAATCACAGGCATCCAGTTTTCTAAACAAAACCATAAGGTCCTCTTTGATAATAGACCAAAATTTTTGATAGAAAAAGAAAGGGAGACCATCGGGGCCAGGAGCACCATCCGAGTAGGAGCCAAAAACAGCTTTTCTGACCTCCTCCTCAAGAAAAGGAGCCTCAAGAATACTATTCTCATCAGCAGAAACTTTCTCATTACTACTAAAGAAAGCATCTCCTAAATTAATGTTAGGCTTAGCTTCAAAACCAAATAAAGATTTATAGTACTCACAAGCAACAGTCAGCATTTCCTTAGAATCGTGAACCGGCCCATCAGGCCCGTCAAGGACATCAATAGTTTTTTTCCTACGCCTTTGATTAGCTACAGCATGAAAATATTTAGTATTTATGTCCCCCTCTTTAATGTGTTTTTCCCTAGCCCTTTGTCTCGCTTTAGTTTCCTCCATAGCCTAAATTTTTTCAATCTCATGCTTAGCAACAGACAACCTATCCTCCTCTTTACTAGTAAGATTTCTAGACTCAGCAAGAATATCAAGATAATCCAAATCTTTTAGCAAAGAACTTTTCCTTTTCCTAATCTCAGAATCAACGTTTAGGCTCCAACCTTTAGTAACTCTCCTGAGATTACGAACTTTATTTTGCCAATTATCAATAGCATTGTCTTTTTTTGTAATATTCCAAGCCTTACACACCACATCATTAAACTCTTCACGAAGCAGCCACCACTTCTCAAATTTATAACTAGACTTACCATGCTTAGTGAACTCACCTGAATCCCACAGAATAGGTGTGTGATCACTACCAACTCTAGCAAGAGGAGTGACCCTAGCTAAAGGATATCTTCCTTCAAAAGAAGTGTTACAGAATACTCTGTCAATAACCGACATGATTAGATTATCCCGATTGTTAGCCCAAGTAAAATGTCTGCCTGACAAATGCAATTCCATAAGCCCCCATATATCTATCCACTCATTAAACTTGTCACACCATTTGTGGTCCACCTTACCATTATTTTTATCCGACTGGAATCTTACCAAATTAAAATCACCTCCCAGCAACGTTGGAGTATGATCATCGATCACAAAAACACCATGAAGTTCAGAAATAAACTCCAATTTGCCTTCTTCATACGGCGAATTCGTAAACAAAGAACTAGCCTCCGGACAAAATCATCTTCCTTTGTCTTAATCCAAACTTGGACCAAGAAATTTCTTAATTCCACAGTAAGATTTCCAATATTGAGAATCAAGACCAACCAAAATACCACCTTGAGTGGTTTTGGTAGGAAGCCAATGCCAATCAAAACTCTTCGAGCCACTAATAGTATTGAGAAAGAAAACACTAAAATTTTCCTTCTTAGTTTCTTGAAAACCCACAAAGTCTACATGATTATTTCTAATGAGATCTATTAGACAACGAGTTTTCCCGAGCTGACCTAGCCCTCTCACATTCCAAAAAATACCCTTCATTTTCCTCTATTCTTCATGGGGTGCTTGCCCCGTTTAACCTTTCCAACTTTCGTCCAACCTTCTTCATCAGAAACCTCCCTATCACCCTCCTTCAGAGGGCCGGGGGTTGTGACATTACAATTCTCATTCATCAAATTACTATTGATATTACAGCTAGAAAGGCAAATATCACTACTGCAATTATCTCCCACAGAGTTTTGTTCACCAAAATGTGCCAATCTCATAGCATCAAATTCTCTACACACATTAATATTATCCACTATTTCAATGTCTGAACCACCCAGCTGAATATCTACTTTACTAGCAAAAGAATTTAAATCATAAGCTGAAAAACAATCAAAAGAACTAATACCTGCTTTACCTTTAGGCTTGGGACAGCTCTCCAGGTTCTTTTGTTGCAATAGTTCTTGAGCTTTTTGAAGGATGGTTTTGCCTTTATCTTCCACTCTTTTCTTTGCTACTCGTACTTGGAACTGGCCCCACCGCTTCGCCTCTTGTTCACAGCTTCATTCGGTGTATCTCAAGATTTATATCTTCTTGTTTTTCAACATACCCATCTGCTACAATGGTTTTGCGAACCAAGATTGGATCCTTTCCCATCTTGTATGCTAGGAAACATAGTCTCATCCAAAGAACCTTTCCTCTTGAGGTAAATCCACCGAGTCACGAACTCTTATATCAATGACCATCCGATCCCCTTACAACCACGAATATTTGAGAATAGATTCTTATCCAACAATTCTTCTTCTTGAGGTAACTCAACCTGACCACAAACTCTTGAATCGGTGTCCATCTGATCCTCACCACACTTCTCTTTGAAGCCTTCAAAATCTTCCTCAGATTCAACCATTTCCAACTCTCTAAGTAACTGAAAACATTTCACATCATCAATGTTTTCATTCTGAAATGCCTCTCTTGCGTTGTTTTGAAATAACTGTAACCATGACATCTTTCCCACCTCAGCAGAAGGTTCATTTCCTGACTTATCATGATGCATATGAACACTCTTAGTATGAGAACTATTTACTTGTTTAGAAGTAGAACCAGAAATAGCTTGATCAGCAACCTTGCTCTGTTCAGTATCCATATTGTTATTATTGTCTTCAATCCCTTTCTCTTCTTCCTCCAAGTCATCAAACTCATCATCTTCACCATCCTTATCAGCATCCTGATCCTTTTCAACAACTAAATCTGAAGCCTCAACTTTCTCCACTTCAAGATTAATTAGAAACAATATTTTTCAGCCCCCATGATCCTCTGTTGTGGTATTTTAGTGGGGTCCCTACACGCAATTTGGAGCCTGACTACCTCATAGAAGCTTTTAAACATCCCAGTCCAATCCACATTAACCAGTATGCCAAAACAAGAAGCGACTTGAGCAAAAATCTTCCAAGTGCACCATTTGGGAGGAATGCCCCTCACCTGCACCCACACTTCCTGTAACTCATCAAAAGTATCCACCTCTCCTTTCCATGCTTCAACATATACTGTCACTCCAGTCTTGTTTAGATTAAAACTAGGTAATAAGGCTAAGTCAGACACCTTCTTATGAGGGGGAAATCGAACAAGGAACCCGAAATTTTCCAATTGCCTAACTTGCCAAGGCCAATTAGGATCAAAATGTCGACAAATTTTTTTCCAATTCACCAAAGAAATATCACCCGATCGATAGTAATGATCCCACAATTACTAAATCTGAAGCTAGCGCTCTTACTGGATTCTGGAACTTCTAAATGAAAAAAATCCCAAACCATTTGCAGCACTTCCCAGATATCTAGCAGACTGCTGTGGCTTAAACCGGACAGGACAATAATCAACTTGATGCCCTGTTTCCTCACAAATAAAGCACAGTTTTGGATTTTTGCAACTGCCCCTCACCAATTCCATGTTATCAACTATGTTCTCTTGGAAGAAGATGGAAGCGTCTGCTGTTAGCTAGATGTGGAGAGAAAGGAGAGCTTGCTGCATGCAAGGAGGCTGTTGGAGTTGGTTCATGACGGCGGTGGGCTAGCATGGAGGGTGTGGTCTGCGACTAATCGAGTTTCAGCACTAGTAGCTATTAGCCAGCAGTGCAACCGCGAAGGCCTGTCCATGGCGCCATTGTTGAAATATTCCCATGTGAGGTTTCATCTCTGGATTTTTTAAAAATAATAGTTTTTTTTATTCAAATTGTAAAAATATACATCAATTGAAAAAATTTGCAAAACTATACCTCTGTCGCCGTTTGAAACGACGAGAGGGAAATGTCGCCATATGATATGATGACAAAGAGTTGTGTCGCCATTTGAACTGACGAGAAATAGCCACGTCGGCACCACATAGACGAAAAAATAGTCGGCCTCCGTGTTGCCAAATGAAATGGCGACAGAAACCTCTCCCACCGCAAAAATTGATCGTTGGTTTGGCGATAGAGGGGGCGTGTGTCTCTGTCGCCAAACCAACTGGTGACAGAAACCATAAAGCGGTTAAGTTTAGCGTGAGGAGCTCACTGTTGCCAATTGAAATGGCGACAGGCTCCTGTCGCCAAATGGTTTGGCGACAGAGGCCTGTTATTGGCGACAGAGAGGCCACATTAGCGTTGACTTAGTTTTTTTGTGTTTTGCGCTATTGGCGCCCAACCATACGGCGACAGAGGTATAGTTTTGCAATTTTTTTAGACCAAGATATATTTTTTCAATTCGAATAAAAAATTTATTGTTTTTAAAAAAGTTCTTCATCTCTGTACTAAAAATCATATGCTTGCATTAGTTTTATATGAGCAGGCAAAATATGGCAAAGAAAATGAATTGGAGTACCTTCACATCGCCGGTGAGTTCCACACCAACCGCCTGCCAAGCCTCACTAGCATCTTTGGCTCTCTTGCCGTTGTCTACTTCCACCTATTCTCTATCTCCAGCAATTTCCCTTCATTCCCTTCTTTTTCCTCATTCCCTTCTCCATATTCATTCCCTTCATTCCTATCATCTCCAGCAGTATCCCCTCGAAGGATTTTGTATAGGGATTGGAGAGAGAATCCTTTTCTGAAGAGATTCTTACTTCAAATCCCTTCCGAAGGGAACCGTGAAGGGAATTCATTGGAGTGCTTGAGATCTGTCTGCGATGGGATTTAGAGACTGAAGGGATGCCGCTGGAGATAATCTTAATCCCCTTCCACCTATTCTCTCTTAGTCCCCTTCCTTCCCTTCTCCCAATCTCCCTTTCCCCTTCTGATCTCTTCCTCCCCCTCTCTTTCCTCCCTCTACTTTTCCACCCTGACCTCACTTCCCTTTTCTCCATACTCCAGACTTACCACCCCCACCCCCTTATACATTTTGTTTGTTCTTTTGAAATTAGCCTCGGTTTTGCATCTTACCATCCGATTTTATTTGGTTTCACCTCTATTTCCCCCTCTTTGTGCAGAGTTTTTGCAGGCTGATGGGAGTCCATGACCAGGTGCAAATCTTTTGTCAAATTAATTTGTCTACCTTTGAGCATTCCTTTATCTACCTTTTTCATGTAGATTTTTATACATCTTAATTGTAGTCTATTTCCTATCACACCTTCAAATTTTCAGAGTTTTACCCAGACCGAGATAAATACTTCTTTTGTGCCTTCTTTTGCTATAAAGTGTTGCAAAATTCACAGGTACCGAGTTCTTGTGATATATGGGATGTTCTCTTTGTAGCTTTTGGAAGCTTTTGTTGTCATTTTTTTTGTGCAATTTTCTATTTCTAGTTCAAGGCTTCCAACAAGATGAGCAACTGCTCTTTAGTGCTCTCTGCTTGTTGTCGCTTTGTTCCCATCTTGGTAGTATTGTGGTTTTTGCAGGTAGTTGCCTAGGAAGTATTGCACATTTGCATTTTATTTAATCTTGAAGTATATGTGTTAGCATTATTTATTTAGTTAGCCTTTCAGGAGAAGAGTTGGTGTTCATGTCAAATGGTGATAGTATTTATGAGAGTTGGAGGGATTATGTCCCCAATCACAGTGGAAGTGCTCCCCCTAGCATGGAGGGGTCTTTGGTTGCATTTCGTTATCTCATAGGTCAGAAGAGTGGGAACCTTGAAGCCACATGGGGAACTTGGACACTAGGGTTGCCAGTTCAAAGTCTAAGGAGCACCTGCATTTTGATCTGACATGCTTTAAATATTAGGGTTAATTGGATATATGCCACTGCAGAAACCGCTTATTCAAGATTTACCATCGTTCCTTTGCTTTTTCGAAATATGCCATTATGAAACCGTGGTTATTCGAAATATGCCACCGCTCGCGACACGTGTCCCTTCTGGTCAAACCGAGCGCAGGACTCAAGCGATTCGGACGTTTTTGCCTCGCAGTATACGAATTTTTATATTTAATTTAAGGCTAAAATGGTATTAATATTTTATGAAATTTTTTATCAAGATCTGAAATAGTATTATTAATCTTATATAAAGTTTTGAAAATTTTAAAAAATCTGACATTGCTATTTTCCTATTTTGAACTTTATTTGTTTTCTGTTTTTGAATTTCCAAAAGTTTCAAATGTAAGTTTTAATTTTTTATATTTTTACCAGAGGTAGATGAGGATCTCGGGTCACCAAGGTAAAAATCTTAGCTTCAGATCTTCTTTGGAGATTTCTACAAAATTCTGACAAGACTTTGATGCGAGGGCAAAATCGTCCGAATTGCGCTCGGTTTGACCGGATGGGACACGTGTCGCAATCGGTGGCATATTTCGAATAAGGATGGTTTCATAATGGCATCGTTCGAAAAAGTAAAGGAACGATGGCAAATCTCGAATAAGCGGTTTCTGCAGTGGCATATATCCAATTAACCCTAAATATTATGGTTCTAAGGTGAATCTGCACCCAAGGCTTCCCCAACAATCATTTCAAGGGAGATCTGTCACTTGATGAACCGATGTGGGACATTAAGCCTGGTGGTGCAGTTGGTGTCATGCTTGGTAGTGTGGACTCAAATATGAAGAACCTAAAGATTAGAGTTTGGACACCCGGGATAATTCACATGTTATGCAATAGTGGTAGAATAATGCCTTACTGCACAATCATACTAAATACCACCTCATTGATATATATGAGGATGAATATTTAAGTTTAATTATATTTTTAATGCCTGTACGGTGTTCATTTTTTGTGGTATTTATGTGTCAACTTGAGAAATTGACATCCCTTTCAGGTGAGCATTGACTGAAAATGCAACACCAAGTATGACCGAGGCTCCCAACTGGCGAATTAATTGAAACCTCTGGAGTCGCTTTAAGGTTGTTCTCTATGCACATGCTGTGCTTATAGTATTCAGTATTCACTATCAAGGTTGTTACTCTAATTATTAAGCAAGAAGCATAGTTCAACATTAGTTTTTTTTCCCAGAATGAATGGCGATTGCTATTATATATATATAATTGAGCTCAGTATAGGCTTCTAACATTTTTACCTCCTTTTGTCGTATACTCGTATCGTGTCATAATCTACTTTGTGTTGGTGTTCTCGAGCACCAGCTGGGCTCCTTTCTATTTTTCTCTGAATTATGTGGTTAATTCGGATGCATAACTGAGGTTATAACTCCAAATGGTCCGGTTGATGCATCTCCAAATTATGGTCCATAGTATTTTGTTTGGCTTGCTCTTGCGAATAGTATAACCATTCATAAACAAGACGACAATGCGGCATTAGAGATGAGGATGAAGATGTTACATTAGCTGTGTGTTGTTTATCTTGCTGGAAAACGCTACCTCTACTATCTTGCTGGTTGTACGGGGAAATGTTGTATTTCTTTCGAAATTGGGGCAGAAAGGATTAATTCTTTATGCTTTCACATTTACCTTGTATATTGGAAGGAACGGAAGTGTAATTGTTATCTTTGTTTCATCAAGCTTCTATAATATTTTCTTGATGTATGCTTATGTAAGATTTGGAGTTTCATTGCAATGAACAAGCACCGGTCCGATTCTAAAACAGTATTTTATGATATATACTAGTTATGTGTCCGTGTGTTATAATGAAAACTCAATTTGCAATAAATTTTTTTTTGCAAAGAGCACTAACACTGTCTGAATGCTACTGTTCACTCTAAATATGCAATGGTTAAATGTTTAAATCACTTCATCGAAGCATACAAATTCCAAATACTTATTCACAAACTCGAGTTTAAAATTATCTTTAATTTCGAAAGCCCTCACGTTACAAAATATTTTGCAAATTTTAGTGCTGCTTATGTACAAACATAATGAATAGCAGAGGTGAGAGAACCAAACCAACAGTGCGAGCATAGCGTCGAACAGGTGGTGAACAGATCTGGGAACTGTAAAGGGGGAAGGAAGGGAACCTTGTCGGGGGCGAGGAGCTGCAACTGTTCGTTGATCGGCCGGTGCCGCTCCATCGCTGCCTTCCCCATGGGTGCAGCCATCAGTAGCTGCGCCTGTGCGAGTGTGAAACCGTGAAATCCGATTGAGTTGCCCCATGGGGGGATCTCGACATCACCAGTGATACTGTTGCAGACGTGATTGTGATTGTGGCTACGACGGTTTGTGGTGGGAGATAAGGCACCATATAGGGTGGAGGAGAAGATGAGAGAGAATGCCAAAAGTTTCGTGTAGCCGCACGCGTTGAGCGAGGGAGCCAGGGAAGGTGTATGTGTCGAACGAGGCGCGGGACTATCGAGTTAAATCTCTCTTTCATCTCAACCGTTTATATTGGATCTAATGAATCAGGTATTCTAGAGAAGAATAGATGACCACCATCAACTCTTAATTAAAAGCAGTAGAGATTACCTTCTCTCGATGTTGTCGCTAGCAGCAACGTCGATCTCAGCCTTATGTGGTGCACACAGCCTCTCAGTGGATACATACCACCGTGCATACTAACTAAAAAAAGTCGTGAAAAATTCTAAAAAAAATTGTAGATGTACTTCATAGATTACTCTACCTATGTATGAAGTTTCAAAATCAAATTCATTATATATATCAAGAGTTACAAAAAAGAGAAAAATCTGACTTGAATCTATAATTTTATGTATAGGTAGAGTAATCTATGAAGTATATCTACAATTTTTTTCAGAATTTTTCACGACTATTTTTAGTTAGTGTGTACGGTATGTACATGAAAGAATCTGTGTGTACAGGATATGTTGCCCCGTTGTAAAGTATGGACTATGCATACCTTACTAGTTAGAGAGGAAAAGAAGGTTAAAGAAAAAAACCGGAGGCCCGAAACCGTCGATTGTGGGCACCTGAGGCGGGTCGCGGCGGCGGGAGATAAGCACCGGGAGGAAGCAGTGGAGCGATTCGGCGGGAATCTGCGCCCGATGTGGGTGTGGGGCTACGTCGAGCGTGTCGCCGCCGGCCTCCTCGGCTCCATCGGCGCCCACGGCGACCGCTGGAACACCGCCGTCGCTGTCGGGGTCACGGCCGCCGCCGGCCTCGCGCTCGTCGCCATCATCGTCTCCTCCCGCAGGTCAGTAGGACACCGCGCCACGCTGCCGAATCCTCCCTGAAATTGTTCCTGTTGCTGTGGCCAGTCTCAACGCGTGTGCTTTTGGATGCAGAGGCGAGCTTAAATCGCCGTGGTGGAGGCGGCGGAGGAAGGCCGCGCTTACGGCCCAGGAATGGCGCAGCTTGTTCACGCCGGAGGGGAAGTTTCACGATGGCGGAGTGAAGCTTCTGAAGAAAGTTCGGAGCGGAGTAAGATACGAAGATTGCTTTTGATTGATGTTTTCCCAATCTATCTCATGAATTGATGGTGTAGTTTACGAAGTTATGAGATTGAGTTATGTGCCTCTGTGATAGGGGATTGAACCGAGCATCAGAGCACACGTCTGGCCATTCCTTCTGGGAGTGTAAGTACTCTGGAAATTGTGCTCTGAAGACAGTTGCACTTATGCCTGCAGATGTATAACTAGATCGACAAGATACTCGCACGTGAGAAATCCATGCTAAGATCGTTTTGTACTTCAGCAATGGATTCAATCGTTGTAACCTTCCCCGTGGTGATGGATGGATGTCCCTGCATTGCAGGGAAGCTTATAGGCCATAGTGTGGAACTTAATGCATACAGTTTTAGACTTTCAAGCTAAATAGACTGAAGAAAAAAATTCATGAATACGCTAGCTGTACACACGACTCAACCTTGACTGAATACTGCTTGTATGATGATTTTTTTCTTTTTCTTTTGACGGGTACAGTATGACTATATTGTTCCAGTAAGAGATACTTCGCCGAAATTTCAGTGCCACAGGTATGTGGGCGTTCAGTAATCAGGATGATTGCCTCCAAGTAATCTGAATTTTTAACTCATGCAGTTATAACCTTGACAATTCAGAAGCTGAAAGAGAAGCAATTAAAGCCCAAAACAGGTACAACAGTGTTTCTATTTATTATTTCTCTGTTCTTTATTTTTAACTCCATATACTTGCCTGATGTTGATGAACAAATTTTCCAGAGGAACTTTCTGCTAATAGTCTAATACGGTGTCCTCAGTCTCCACTATTGTTTGTTTTGACCACTAGAGAAACACATTGCTTCTTTAGTTAAAGAACAGTAAATGCTTGTTAATTTTGCAAGTCGAACTTGACAATGGTGGAGGATTTCATGTAGGAAGGGATATCTGCTATTGAGGAAACATTGCTTGCGAAAATCTGTGTACAACAATGAAGCGAGCAAGCAATCAAATGAAACAGCTGGAGTCAACCATGAAGAGATCACAAGTTCTGAAAAAGGCAGAGAATCTGTTAGTCCCATTGGATCTGAAGAAGTACCTGAAAAACATAGTGTGGAAGAGCATCTCACGAGTGAGGAAGAAAATACTCGTGTCAATCCAGAGCAAGAAATGCAGGTTGAGACAGCTAAAACAATCCCAGAGAAGCAGATGGATGAAAATCTCTCTTCATCTAGTTCATCTGTTGAGAATGAGAGTGGGAAAAGTGACGTGACTCATGTAGAAGCATCTTATAAGGATATGGCCTCAGTGCACCAGTCTCCAGTTGAGGATGAACAAGAAAGTATGCCCAAATATTCCAACACAGGAGGAAATACGGAAATTGATAATGAGTTATCTAAGGCTGCCCGTCCTGTGAAGGCTGCATGGGCAATTGAGGATTTTGAGACCTGGCAAAGGATTATTCGTTTGGATGCGGTTCGTGCTAATGATGAATGGGTTTCCTACTCACCACCCCAAGTTGCAGTTTCCAGGGAAAAGGCAATTGAATCTGCTAAAGCTGTTTGTCTCAGAGACTACGAGCACTTGGAATCACATAGGATCCATCATGCGTCCCGTCTTGTTGCAATACTTGAGGCCTATGCAATCTATGACCCGGAGATTGGATATTGCCAGGGCATGAGTGACCTCCTTGCACCTCTCCTTGCTGTGCTGGAGGAAGACGATGAAGCCTTCTGGTGCTTTGCTGGTTTTATGAGGAAAGCCCGTCACAATTTCAGGCTTGATGAAGTGGGTATTCGCAGGCAACTCAACATGGTGTCCAAGATAATCAAACACAAGGACTTCCATCTTTACAGACATTTGGAGATGCTCCAAGCTGAAGACTGCTTTTTCGTTTACAGAATGGTGGTGGTAATGTTCCGAAGGGAGCTCACCTTTGAGCAGACCCTCAGTCTGTGGGAGGTGATGTGGGCTGATCAGGCAGCACACCGTGCTGGGATCGCAAAATCATCCTGGGGAAAATTGCGGTTAGGAGCCCCTCCTACGGATGACTTACTACTGTATGCAATTGCAGCTAGCGTATTGCAGAAGAGGAAATTGATAATAGAGAGCTATAGCAGTATGGACGATATCATTAGGGAGTGTAACAGTATGGCTGGGCAGCTGGACATCTGGAAGCTCCTGGACGACGCACATGATTTAGTGGTGACCCTTCACGATAGGATCGAGTTGTTGTGATCTGCTCATGCTTATTTTGTACGATTCGTTGTACTAGTTCTCACGTTATACTTTCGTTATATCCAATCTCTTTGTACGTTCAAGTTATGGATAGATACACATTGACGGAGGTAACTGGGTGGATGTGGCGGACAGGGCTTGTTATGTGGCTGCTCTGTATGTCCTTTGCTTCAGTCATGTGTCTGCAATTCTAATGTACAATTTTTGTCATGTTTCTTTGTGTGCGCTCTCCACATGTCGAATTTATCACCTATGACTGTTGTCTGCTCAGAGCAGATTTGTGGATCTTATTTTCTGTCGTCACTTCTTGGACTGGACGATAAATCCCACATAGTTTGGTTTCGTTGGTGGATTTGTAGCCAGAATTGCTGTACTTGAGGGGAGCCTGATTTGCTTCAGTGCCACTGCCACGACGGTAGGCGGTAGTGGATACTCGCGGCGCGGAGGCAAATAGCTTCCTGTCCTGAAAGATGTTCGAAAGATGTTCGGTGCCCATGCAAGAAGTATGTTCAGAAAGGTATCCTGCTTTCATCCACTCAATTCAGAATTTCCGATAATCACCGAACCTCAACTGGTCCAAGCCATCACTAGATGCAAAGATTTGCTGGAATTGCTGAGTTTGCATGGACAGAGTCATGCATTTTTACCCTAGCCATAACTGCAAGAATGCTTGCTTTCAAAACAACAAAAAGGAACTGCAAGAATGCTTAAAAAAATTTGGAAGTTTGAAACCAAGGTAGAGCATCTGGAACAACCGAATCGGAGGGCATCCCATGGTTGTCTAAACTGTAGGAAACGTTTCATGTGAGAGACAGCAGTTTTAGGGGTTATTTGAGTTTGCTTTAGCTTTGAGTCAAAAACTCTCCCAAACAGTATGACTGCAAAGCATCTAGAAAGCTAAATCACAGCAGAAACACCCTCAAAAGCTGCAGCTTGCTGGGGAGAAACTTTTTAGCTGTAGCTTTGTTTAACCACCTCTCACCTCGGTCGCTCTGCCTTCTCGACCTCTGCCACCCCGCATCGCCGCCTCCACGTCACCTCTCCACTCGAACACCGCTGTACTTCGCTATGTTGCAACTTCCCCGCTCGATTGGCCCCCAAAAACTGCAGCTGCAGCAGCCAGTTTGCTAAACAGTATAACAAAAAAAATACAGCCGTCAGCTACAGCTACTTTACAACTCAACAAACCAAAAGCAGCTTTTCAACCCAGCCACAGCTCCCTAAACAAGCCCTTAAGTTACCAAGATTTCATCGTACGCATACTGATGCGCACAGACAAAAATAACAGAGTTGGGCTAATCTAGTGTCGATTTTCACAGTGTAGCATCTTCTATCACGGTCCAAAACAAACCATACTTGGGCATACACAGATGTTTAGAATACAGAGTACCGTATGTAATCAATGAATTAACAAGAATACTTAAATTGCTAAACCATTTCACATGAAAACTATATCTCCCAAGTAAATTGCTAAAAACAGACCTACTCAGATTTGGTGTACTGCCGGATAACAAACGCAAGCCCCAAGATCAGAATGGGAACGAGAAACTGCAAGATCTTAATGAGGAAGTCATTATCCTTGTCTGGGCTGTGAGCCACTTGCTGGGGAGCTACGAAGGTACGCTTTGCTGGGATGGTTGAAGCATCAATCTCCCCGATGTGGTACTTCTCCATCATCTCCCTTGCCGATTCACTGTGGCCAATATCTTCAAAATCGCTAGTTGCATCTTTCCCTGGTTGCATTGGAGATGAGCAATCAGATTTTGAAATGACATGGTTCAAGGCTGAAACTCATCGCCAACAATGAAATACAACGAAAATATAACTCACCAGTTACTGCTAGCAATACCTCATCACCACCAGGATGCTCATCCATAAAAGGGGTGACATCAAACACCTGAAATGTTAAATTAAATAGCATGAGATGATATGCTCAAGAATGTTATCCTCAGACATTTATCCGAATGTGTGACGGGTAACTGGGTAAGTGACATAAGACATATTAAAGACGGGAGAATTATAAGTATTGATGTTTGGTGTACTGCCCAATTGATAAGCTTTTTGACTTTTGATACAGTTCGTCAATATGCCATTGAGAATAAAACCCTGATATTGTGCAACGTTAGGTGGATTGAATAAGGCGTATAATTGTCAAAAGTACATGGAACAACATGAAGTGGACCTAGAACATAGAAGGTGGTTATTGGACTCGGATTGGAACACACCGTATTAATAACCCCCTATTTGCCCTCATAGAACCAAGTCAAAATATCTTTGCTCATTTGCTGACATGCCACTAGAGAATAAGCAAATGAATGGATCTTATCGGAGGAATACTGCAAGCTCAACAGTAACCGCAGCATATATTGGAAGCCACACATAGTCATACACTCAAGATTTAGACGTACGAGCCCAACAGATTCAATTCTGCCTCGTCAAGGAGCCTAGCATCCATTAACTTCCAAGAATAAAATTATCCAACAGATAGCACCTCGAATTGTCCCTAGATCTACAAACTTGGTAGCCAGGGGGAAACTAACCATGCACCAACTAAACAACACGAACGCTAAGAACTCGCATAACTAGAGACTAGAGAGTATGAAGACACAAGCAGGTCACCAGCCATCCAAAATTCCATAGCACCACAAGATGGGGGAGCAGGAAACTGCACCTTGCCGGCGATGATGAGCCAGCAATCCTTGGCGACGTTGTGCTTGGCGACCTCCTCGAAGCCACAGACCTTCTCACCAGCCATGGCGGCAGACGCCCACACCCTGTACAAAAAACTCCCCCAAAGATGAAAAATCAGCACTCATTGTGCACCTAATACTGTACCCAATATATCCACGGAACATCGAAAGGGAAGCGGTTGGGTTGTTGTTGGCTGGCAGTTGGCTCACTCACCTGCGAGGTGGAGGTCGCCGGCGAAGTGAAGGGATGGCAGTGGGGCGCCGAGTGCGAGGAGGAATCACGCGATTTGCATAGGCCTTCGCTCCGCGGTCGGTGGCGGCGGAATCTGCAGGATTTGAGCCCGCCGGTCCGGTACTGCGGTCCCTGCATCGCCAGGAGCGGAGTATTCCCAAAATACCCTTCGTTGGGTAGCTCTGGATGGGCTTGGACTCTTCCGGCCTCGTGCTGAATTTCCAGGCCCGCCCGTAATGGCCCGTTGACACGTCAGCTTTCCCTCCGGCGAAGTCACGCACTCACGCCCGCTCGTCCCCTCGCTACCCTTCGTTCTTCCAGTCCTACGCGGCCGCGTGGGGCGTGACGAGAGCACGAGACGAGACCACTGACCACCGCCAGCTCGCGCCTCCGCTCCCAGATCCCACCGCGCAAACCCGACCCCGATCCGTCCGTACCATGGAGGAGCCCGCGCAGCCCAGGCCCGCGGACGCCGCGGACCTCTCCAACGGCGTGGCGGAGGTGGCGGTGGCGGAGGAGGAGCCGCCGCGATCGGCGACGGTGAAGCAGGAGGAGGCGAAGGCGGCGCTCGACACCGAGGGGTCCAGCCCGTTCACCATGTGGGAGCTCCTCGGCGAGCTCAAGGAGGACGGCGAGGCCGCGGCGGCGGCATCCTGGAGCGGAGGTGGCGTCAGATCAGCGTTCGGGGAGGGGAACGGGATTGGATCTGGCGATGCCGAGAGCTCTTACAGGTTGGTGAAGATGCACGCTTTAGAGCCACGCCTTTTAGATCTCACTCTACGTACTGTATCATTGCGACTTGATCACGTTGGGTTTTAGTGCCATGCCATTTGGATAATTGGATCTCACTCTATATATTATATCACCGCGACTGGTTAAATTGTTTCATTGAGATCCATATCACCTACGTGAATTACTGTATTGTGCTGCTGCTGCTTAGTAAGAGTTTTAACAATGGTCAGTTTTATTAATTCATCAATCCATTTCAGCCAAGAGAGCATGCAGCAGTTTTCATCCTATCATGATGTAGCCGTGGACTTGATAAATAGTGTCACTGGAGTTGATGAGGAAGGCCGTTCTCGCCAAAGGATTCTTTCTTTCGCTGCCAAAAGGTTTTGGTTATTTTACCTTGTTAACCTTTTTATCCTAATGTTTTAATTAGCTCACACTTTCAATGAACCTCATTTGTAATTACTTGCTGCTGTCAAATCTTATAGATCTGTTATGCAGATATGTAAGTGCAATTGAAATAAATCCTGATGACCCTGATGCATATTATAATTGGGCCCTAGTCCTTCAGGTACATCTACATCCCTTCAGTTACATGGTGTAACTGGCATTATGTTGTTAACACTTAGCTGTGACCAATGCAGAATTGTTTTTTGTTTTCTGTTTAAAGCATGAATGTTAAACAGACATTATGATATATGGCATTTGTTTTAAAATATTATTTCAGGAGAGTGCAGACAATGTAGATCCAAATTCTAGTTCCTCTA
This sequence comes from Guadua angustifolia, assembly GCA_036346375.1. Classification (NCBI taxonomy): domain Eukaryota; kingdom Viridiplantae; phylum Streptophyta; class Magnoliopsida; order Poales; family Poaceae; genus Guadua; species Guadua angustifolia. The sequence goes on from CM070519.1 coordinate 34,800,854, forward strand.
AAGATGCATTGCTTGAGGAGGCTTGCAAAAAGTATGCTGAAGCTACCCGTCTGTGCCCAACTCTTTATGATGTAAGTTTCTCATTTCTCACATTGGTTTGATTTGAAGAATTTGAATTGATAGATTTTTTTTTTTGAGATTTTTTTGGCCTTATTGAAAAGAGAAGGGAGGACATGGTCATTATTTACCAATAGTCTATGAAAAGCTTTGGAATCATTGCAGAATGTTTGCATGGTTCTGAATTTCTGATGGATAAATTCTCATTGTCAATCGCTTATTATTGCATCTGATATCCACATTTGACTGTTGATGCTCCTTTAGGCATATTATAACTGGGCTATTGCTATTGCTGATCGGGCTAAAATGCGAGGTCGTACCAATGAAGCTGAAGAACTTTGGAAGCAGGTTTAGTCACATGCCTCACATATCTATAGGTTTTGTTATGTTAAAGGCCAGGATTTTCTTATGCTAGTATGCCCAGATACAGCATTTGTAGCTGACATTAGTTTGTCTGTTACAAGTGTGTTGCTTATTCACTGACTTAATTTAATTGATTATGTTGTTCAAATTACCAAATTTTGTGCAAATTTCCTTTTGAGTTGTTAGCTCAAATGTTAGTTCTACACTAATATAACAAGCTAATGATGCTTCAGGCTTAGTTGTATCTAGATTATTTCTATTTTTACCTTGGCCTTGCTGAAAATTTGGAAAGCAGCATTTTGTGATATTTGGGGCAAAACTATCCCCAGCGGATTAGAAAATAATGTCCCCATGTCTTTTTCCTCTCAATGGCCCTGTTTGCTTTCAGACAGATTCTACTAAAAAAAGCTACATGTTGGATTTGGATTCTGATTCCTAGGTGTGCTTTTGTGGCTATTGGGCCAAATCCGCCTTGTTCGAATAGTTTTGGAATCAATTGTTCTTACAACTGGTTTCTTTGTTGAAATATTTATTTGCTACCCTAAGTGACCTCTTTTTTTTTTTGGCTTGCGTAAATAAATGAAAACCATAATTTCACTCTTCCAATATTGCGGTAGCTGAACTTATCCACTATGTCATCACTCATCCACTGTATATCCCATTCCTGTGTTTTTTTTAAACTATTGTTTAATTCACTAAATCAGAAGTTTGATAATTATTCCTTTTTATGCCAGATGTACTGCCGTATTGTTTAAAGTTTATTAATGAAGTTTGATGGCATGCGTTATTTACATCTCTCTTCGCAGGCAATACTGAATTATGAGAAGGCTGTCCAGCTAAACTGGAATAGCCCACAGGTCAGTGCTGAATCTTTTTCTTTATCTTAACTTCACATTGTAAGGAGAAATGGAAAGATAAGAAAATTTCGCCTAGCGAGGAAATTAAATATGGATTAATGTTGCACACATCTTTGAACTGTAAAAGTGCCATCATATGTGTTGGCAGCATGACACACATGATGGCACGTGTTGGCAACCTTTTGTAGAGGTACTAGGTTTCTATTTGGAAATATGGATTGTTTATGTCCTAATATATCCATTGAAGAAAAAGTCATCAACAAACATTCACCCTTCCATCAAGTGTTCCAACAGATCTGAGGAAAATGCAAAAATTATTACAGCTCAAGAAACCAAAACATGCTGTACCTCATCCTTAATTGTGCACAATTCCAGGCACCTTTTAGTACCTGAACTTTTATAATCAATCCTATTTTTTTATCTCTTCATTCTGCATTTGGCAGAAAGATATGAAATGAAATAATGTCAGATCACTTCAACCTGAAATTTTATAATTTTATGTTTGTAACATCCACTTACCCTATTGTCATTTCTCTCTTAATAGCTAATGTTATTGTTGACATAACTTGGCTGCTCTTTGATTGCAGGCTCTCAATAACTGGGGTCTTGGACTCCAGGTACATTTTCATGTGACTTTTTGTTTTCTTAGCCTTCTCAATCTGGAATATTCCCTACTCTTTGCTCTTGAGCTATACCTGTCTATGATATCCATTTATTATTAATAGTACGGATTTGCAATACAGGAACTGAGTGCTATTGTTCCTGCTCGGGAGAAACAAACCATCATAAAAACAGCTATAAGTAAGGTAGTTACACTTACTAATTACTGTTTCTGGGAATAATTTCTGATGGTATGCTTGCTAAAAGATGTATCTGTGATAAACCGCTGACTTCCACTTCTGCTGTCTTGGCAGTTTCGTGCTGCAATTCAGTTGCAATTTGATTTCCATCGGGCAATATACAACCTTGGAACTGTCTTGGTGTGCTTTCTTCCATAAATCAATAATGAGACATTGTTTTATCTGTGATTTTTTTTAAAAAAAACTTGGTTGACTTCTTCAGTGTGAATACCTTAGCTGATTAAGTTTCATGATAATAACAAGAATGAAAAATCTGTCTTCTTTATCTCTTTTAATGTTTCAGTACGGCTTAGCTGAGGATACCATGAGATCTGGGAGGTCAGATGTATCCCCTAACGAGCTTTACAGTCAGTCTGCTATCTATGTTGCAGCTGCCCATGCATTGAAGACACATTACTCGGTATATGTTTTTGTCAATTTTCTCTGTCACCTGCCCTACTCTCCTAGCGTTGCATAAAAAATTGAGAGCTGATGTTGTGATCTTTTGGTCTAATGCAGGTCTATCGCAGTGCTTTGCGACTAGTCCGCACAATGGTAGGAGTCATTTATTCTATTTCTTGACAAACTCTGTTGTTAAATTCTTTTTTTTTTGTTATTGTTTTTGTTACCCTGGAATAGTTAAAAGTTGATGTTTTAATGTGTCTGGGAGATGGTTCGTTTTTCAGTTCTCTTGTTTGAACATATTCATGAGGGGAAAAAGGTTGTTAACCTTCGGGCTTCGAACCTGCTTACATTCGTTTCTTTGGATTATGCTTTGTTGGCTTACTGTCTTCACAGTTCACACATCTTTCTGTTCTCTAGATGGTTTCTTTCAGAAATAACACTGTCCTTGTTGTCATACTACACCATGCAGCTACCTTTGCCATATCTCAAAGTGGGATATTTGACTGCTCCTCCGGCAAATAATGCCATTGCACCACACAAAGATTGGGAGAGGTCACAGTTTATTTTGAACCATGAGGGACTCCAGCAGGTAGTGCTGCCACTGTTCTTTTGTTGTTATTTGCACTCCTATTCCAGCTGGTAATTTTTTGCAGTTTGATTTTACTGATGTCTGTTTCTGCTCTTTGTCGTGGCCTTGTTCTCTGAAACTGATACGGGTTGTAAACTGTAGGCGGATGCCTCTGACCAGCCTGCATCACAATCACCTGGGCATATGGACAGAGGTAGAAAGCCTGTCAGAATAGATGTTGCAGATATTGTTTCTGTGGCAGCATGCGCTGATCTAACGCTGCCACCTGGTGCTGGCCTTCGTATAGATACTATTCACGGGCCTACATTCTTGGTATGTGCTTTCTAGATCATTGTTATTGTTCATTTGTTATATTGAAATGGATAATATATGTTTTCCAGTATTTACAAATTGGCTCAGTCTTCTCTTTTTTTGAAAATAAATTGATTCAACCCTTTTAATTCCCAGTTCGTTTTCAATGGGTAGCAAATGCAATGATGTAGTATCTATTATAAGTTTATAACCACTTTCGCTATCACTTAAGTCAAATTAATGACGAAAAATTGAGTGTATAGTTCCGAGTGCATTATTTTTTTGTTCTTATTTATTTATTGCCTGTGACAGGTTGCTGATGACTGGGAGGCTCTCGGCGGTTGGCTAGACGCTGTTCGCCTAGTTTACACTATATTTGCAACAGGAAAAAGTGATGTCCTTGCTGGCATTATTACTGGTTAATGGCTTGTTGCGAGTGCAAGAATACAAGTGAATAGAGGTGCAGTGGTTGTGCAGCATCCTTGTCAAATTCAATGTTAAATTTTGATTTGCCGTCTCTCCCATATTTGTCTCACAGGTTTTGTAGATGTAGAATATATGTTGATTTGTAACTCATGTAAAAATGGCCTTTATAGCGGATGTACTATTTTAAGATGTTACGTACTTAAAGTTTAGTTCAGCAGACAATAGCAGGGCTCTCCTGGTTCTTACGGTTCTAGGCCTCGCTTATAAATAAGACTAACATTCTGCACAGTCTATTAACTTTTTAGGACGTGTATAATGGTATATGTATGCTATCTATAAAAGTATGCTATATAGAATTTTGGATGATGTGACAGAGAGAATGAAGAGAGAGAAAGATATTGTTTACTGTTTAACAGACGGTTTTATAAATAGTTTTATAACATATATACCATTGTACAGACAATCTGTTAATTATATAAGAGATTATTACAGAGAATAGTAGGGTTGAACAAGATATTCTCTAACCATCGGTGGCTTAATTCTGTATAATGCTTGAAAAGGCGTCATTTGAAGAGAAGTGTGAAATGATGTATTGTACCACCAACCCACTTGCGATAGCCAAGAATGCCATTTTCTAGGGCTAGCGAATGCTATACATCTCAAACCCTTTCCGTTTGGCCGTTTATTTGCGGATGATAGGCACTACTTAACCTTATCTTCACTCTCAAGGCCTTAAACATCTCATGCCAAAGTGTGCTAGTGAAGATCCGGTCCCGATCTAAAATCAACATCATTGGTAACCCATGTAACTTATACACATTGTCCACATAAAGATCAGCCACCTACTGCGCTGTATATGGGTGATTTAGGGAGATGAAATGTGCATATTTTGTAAATCGATCAACCACCACCATCACCACATCTTTTCCCTCATACTTGGATAGTCCTTCGACAAAATCCATTGTCACATGAATCCAAGCCATCTCTGGAACAAGTAATGGTTGCAATAACCCTGGGTAGGGTATATTCTCATACTTGTTTTTCTGACAGATAGCACAAGATTTGATATATTCATTTACTGAGGCTTTTAACCCTGGCCAATAGAACAGCATTTTGATTCTCTGATACGTTGCTCTTTTGCCTGAGTGTCCACCAAGAGCAGAATTGTGAAATAAAGCAAGTAGTTGCTTCTTTAATTCTGAATCATTTCCCACATAAATTCTCCCTTTGTACCTTAATATGCCCTGAGTCAATGTAAATGGGATTGATGCATCTGCATTGATTCTCAATTTGGCCTCTAGTTCCTTGCATTTGTCATCATTTTCATTGCTTCGAATAACCATAGAAATCCACTTCAGTATGGCCACAGTAATTGACATCACTCTTTCTGTTTGTATCACTTGAGGCAAGGCATCTGCGGCTTTGTTCTTCTAACCCTTCTTGTATTCCACCTTGTAATTAAAGCCGAGCAACTTTATAAGCAACTTATGTTGTACTCTGCCAGTGAGTCGTTGTTCTGTTATGAATCGCAGACTCTGTTGATCGGTGCGAATAATCAAGGTCGAGCCAATTAAATAATGCTTCCATTTCTTTAGGGCTTCAATAATTGCTAAAGTTTCCTTGTCATATACTAACATGGCCATCGCCTTGGGACCAATGGCTTTGCTCATGTATGCGATTGGTTGACCTCCCTGCATCAGAATGGCACCGATTCCTCCTCCACTAGCATCTACCTCCAACACAAAAGGTTGTGTGAAATTGGGTAAGGCAAGTACTAGTGTATTGGTTGAAGCTCTTTTTATCTTCTCAAATGGCTGTTGCTGCTCCTCTTCCCATACAAATGTATTCTTCTTCAAGGAGTTGAAAATAGGTCTATAGATTAGTCCAAAATCTTTAACGAACCTTCTGTAGTACCCAGCAAGCCCTAGAAATCCCCTTAATTTAGTCAAATTCTTAGGTATCGGCCATTCTTGCACTGCAATCACCTTCCCTAGATTCGTTGCCTCACCATTGCCAGAGATAATGTGGCCTAAATATTCAACTTGTAACTGCGCAAAAACACATTTGCTCTTCCTTGCAAACAATTAGTTTTCTCTCAAGACTTCTAAAACTTGCTTCAAATGCTTAAGGTGTTCATCCATAGTTGGACTATAAATCAAGATGTCACCAAAGAAACCAAGACAAACCTCCTTAAGAATCTCGCCAACATTCTGTTCATGAGAGCTTGAAAGATAGCAGGAGTGTTTGTTAACCCAAATGGCATCACAACATACTCATAATGACCCACATGTGCGCTGAATGCTGTTTTAAAGATGTCTTCACTCTTTATTCTTATTTGATGGTACCCAGACTTGAGATCGATCTTTGAAAAAAATTGGCACCATATAATTCATCTAGCAAGTCCTCAATTACTGGTATAGTGTACTTGTTCTTAATTGTATTTGTATTAAGTTGCCTATAATCGATGCACAACCTCCATGAGCCATCCTTCTTCTTAACTAATATTGTTGGTGATGAATAAGGACTGACGCTAGGTCTGATCACTTGTGTCTATAACAATTCTTCAATTAGCTCTTCCATAGCATCCTTTTTGAAGTGTGGCAGTTGGTATGGTTTGATATTCACCAATTTTGCATCTGGTACTAGAGGTATGGAATGGTCACATTCTCTCACAGGAGGCAGCCCAACAGGCTCTTTGAACACATCAGCAAATTGGTTTAGTACATCTTCAATCTCTGCCAGGTTAAGTTGTTCCTCTTCTTTGGAAGTAATAAGAGTTTTGGCATAAATTACCTCTCCCACAACTCCTTTTTCCAGTAACTTTCTTATCTTACATTCATTTATAATGCAATCTTTCTTAGAAATGTTTCATCCTCAAAGGTTACCTCTCTCTATCCATCTTTGCATATACTGAACTACCTCGATTTTAAGTTTAGTTAACCGGGCTATGTTGGTAAATCTAGTCTACCCCCAAAATCATGTCATAACCTTTGAGCTGCAAAATCCTGAAGTCAGACCAAAACTCTTCTCCTTGGATAAAATACTGACAATTGTTACATTTTGTATTACATTCGATCTTCATTCCGTTGGCTATTGCAACTTGTTCTGCACTATAGTTGCTGATCCTGCAATCTGATCTTACTGCCAATTCAGGAGTTATTAAACTAGCTGTGCTTTCACTATCTACCAGTGTTGTAGCCCAAATCTTACCAAGGTAAACCTTCAAAGTAAAGGTAGTAGTGTTAGAACTCATTCTTGTGGCTGCATGCATAGACAATTGTATCTCCTTATCTTCAGCTTTCTCATGCCTTGGACTTCCAGGTGGAGTACTAAACTCACCTTCATGACCCCGCTCCTTATCCTCATCTTCATCCTCAATGGTGATCAAGTGGATCTGTTTCTGAAATTTACAAACCTTATTGTGACCTGGCACCTAAGGTTCTTGACAATTAAAACATTTCCCTCCTTTCCACTTGTCACTGATCGTTGAATTCGGTTTTTCTGCCAAGTCCTTCTTAGTCACCAATTCACTCTTTTGGCTTGAACTTCCAAATTGACTCATCTTAGGATTATTCCCAGGTGTCCATCCACTAAGCTTCTTATATGTGTTACTGCTTTCATAATTCCTTGCATGAGTATATACTTTTACTTGAGTTTTTGGACTAAGGAACTTCAAGGGTATTTTAATTTGACTATTTAGACCCGAAATGAAATAATCAATAAAGTATCCATCAATTAAACTAGGAGTACTTCTTTTAACCAAACACATCATCTCTTCAAATCTATCGATGTAAGCTTCCACTGTTCCCACTTGCATCAACTCTCTGAAATTTTCAGTAATCTCTACCCTTGTTTCTACATCAAATCTATGATAGATCATCTCACAAAATTGTGTCCAAGTAATGATACTTGTATCAATTCGATTACTACTAATCCATTGATCGGCTCTTCCTGTCAAGTGAATTTCGGCTATAGCTACTTTTTGTCTCTCTAGCATTTTGCCCAACTCAAAACATCTCTTAACCTTTTGGATCCATGCCTCAGGATTGTTTCCATTGAATCTCGGAAATTCCACCTTTGGTCCCTTGTAGAAATTGCTGGTATAATAAGTTTTATCCTCAGTTTGATGTCCAGTCCAATCTGGTGCTCTCAACCCTGCAAACCCTCTTGGAGCTTTAGGTCTAACATAAGGCAAGTTAGTTGAATGCTTATAAGGTGGTCGATGCATAGGTACACATGGGATAGTTAAAGTAATATACTATGGAGCAAAAGTCCCATTAGCCATCACAGAAGGATACACAGTAACCCCAAAGGCATTATCATATCCTCCAGTGAAAACCAGTGGTACTGTTTGACAATTAGTAACAACCGGTGGAATACTGAAAGGAATGGGCGGAACGCTGTTACTCATTGAAGCACTGGGTGCATAGGAATGTCCACTCCAGGAGTTGCATAAACATTCACTCCAGATTTAGGTATTCTTGACTCTATCTGCCCAGCTTGTCCCCTGTCGCTCTCCCGCATTGCCAGTGTATTGGTCACCTCCTTTGAATCCATTTTGTCCATCAAAACATTCAACATCTCCATCACCTGATCTATTTTCAAGGTACTTGTCGAAGGTTAGTGATCGACAACACACTTATGCTCAGGTACCTTCGAGATATGCAGGATCAAGCATGCAATTAAGAACACACGATGTAGATAGGTTCGGGCCTCGTCGTTGAGTAATACTCTACTCCTGTGTTAGTGATGGTTAAGATCAATGAAAAGATTACAGATCAATGGAGCTACTCCTGATTACAAGGAAGAACTACGGATCTAGGGGACGGCTAGACTATGGCTAGGAGATGACGACGACTGGAAGCTTACGCTCTATGCTGGTTTGCTGTGGGTTGCAATTGGCTCCTTTCGGCCTGTCCTGGACGACGCCCTCCCTAGTCCTTATATAGTGGGCTGGAGTACCGAATTATAGTCGATGAGGAGTCCTATTACCGTTATGATCTCCGTATCGCACCTAAATTCCTATAACCATCGGGTGTATTCGAGTAGGTCTCCTCGTATCAGGAGTACGATCGAAACTTTCCCTGCATAGGGATATCCTTTCTACGTATACCTTATCCTACTGGTTCGAGCTAGAGATATCAACATATCCTGGTACCGGTAAGGATGTATATGGTGTGATTTCTGACTTTATGGCGCATGCTCATATCCCATATCTGGATATTCGATAGTAGCCCCTGAACTTCGCTTAGCGGAGGGTCTATTTGAGTGCTTGGTCGATTACTGCCAAATTCAGTTTGGTCGAGCAATGCCTCACTTGCTTATGGTTGAACATCCCAAGTAAGTTAGGAATCGCTAAATATCGAGTAGGTTGTGCGGGGTTGAGTGCCCTACTACAAGCCTAGCTCGAATGCTTAGGGTAGCCTTTCGCTGCTTGGTATTGACCAGTCAACCCGACTCTGAGCAGAGTTGGAACCGTTTGTCAGAAATTTTGAACGTTGAGCAGTTTCTGCATTTATTGCTCATGTCGGAGGCGCTAAGGCGAATGCGGCGTCTTCATTCCACTTTTCTCAGCGATCAACGTGCCGTACGGCGAGAAATGAATCGTTGTGCCTGGACACTTTTTGGCTTATAAATTTCTGGATTTGGAACTGTAGCCATTTCATACCTTCGTCCTCAGCCTTCCTCTTGAAGCCTCCGCCTCGTCTTTTTGAGCCTTTGCGCTTCTCCGCCTTGAGAGTTTTCCACCTGATACCCAAAATGCGCATATCTCTGGAGTTTACACCGAGCTTTAGGGCCGGTGCTACCGAGGGGTAGCACCGAGCTACCATGGGCCGTAGCACCGCCTTGCCTGATCCCCTAGGGAACCCCTCTTGGGTTTTTATACACCGCCCTTGAGGCCGGTGCTACCGTTGTCCCAGTAGCACCGGGCTAGCAAGGGCGGTAGCACGGGGTTTCCAGGGGCTTTCTTTGAAGCTTATGGAGTTTTAAAAATTGGACCACTATATGTCGATACATGAGTTTAATTATTGGATTTTGAGCCTTTAGACCTTAAAAATGACATCAAGATAACGTCAATATCCCTCTTAATAGTACGGCCATTATTTCTAGCAATCTGATCTTTTCTCTAAACTCCAAGATCGGTAAAATGACTAGACAAAGGTCCTTAGATTTTTACCTTTGTCACTTGATTGATAATTTGATCTTCTTTTGCGCCATTCTCATGCTTCCATGATCACCAATCCATAAGACTAACCTATTTTCAATATTCTCAACAAAATTGTTAGTCTCTTAAATATGATTGTCATTAATTACCAAAACCATGAGTAATTTTGGGGCCTAAATGCTTTCACACCACTAACTTAACCACTATTCACCTGCGAACCTATGATACAACTATCCTTCTTCACTTGAGTAGAACTTAAGTTAGCATCTGCATCATTCACTTATCTTCTTGGTTTACAGCTACTTCCTGCCCTCAGTCATTTTTGGCGTCACTTTGATCATTTGAATATCAGCTCTCCTAGCATAGTCTCAATCTCCTTCGCCTCACCATAGCTTAACTCCGAAGTTCTGCAACTATTACCGATAAGCAAACACATCACATAGTAATGTCCAACAATACATGCAATTAAATCTAACACTTAGCCAGAATGATACACAATTTGTCATGACTAGTTTGCAATCTTTTTCAACCAGTTCACAACCAGTCCTAAACAAATTCAAACTTATGAACCAACAGCTCAAATACAATCAATTACTCATCACACACATGAGAAGACCTTCATATAGTATTTCAGGGTCATCCAAAAGCCAGATATGTACACGATGAGCTCCGTCGAGACGGAGATCACCCGTCGCCGCCGCCGCAGCGTGTCATCACTTCTTACTTTTGGTGAGTGACGAGTGTTTCTTTTTTTCCTTTTAATCATTCTATTTTAGGGAATGACATGAATACTTGATGGGCTTTTGTGGCTCGCTCAATAGCTCATAGATTTGGCACCTGCAATTAACGATACAAATTTTGGCAAAATACGACAAAATTTCACCAAAATCTCTGATTTCGGGCCCCCACGAGATCCAAATTACCGGCCAGATAAAAAAATTGAAAGTGCTACAGTAATTCCTTTTTCGATGAAAATTCACCAAAACCGACCGAAATTTCATGAAATGAACCCGATTTTACTGTTTTATGGTCGAATTTGATTGGATTTGGTCTAATAACCCTTAAGAAAGCCATCTCCTATGAAAATTTATTGAAAACCCAAATTTTTGAGATATTTTATAATTTTGGTAGAAACACTTTTAGGTTCTTATAAAATTGTAAAAGATTACTAATGATCTAAAAATTTTATGGTACTATATTTAGTAGTTTATGATCATACATAAAAATTTTCTAAACAATTTAACATCATTTGATATCATTAAAAAATAAAAACAAAATGAACATAATTGGGACAAGAATATTTTTAGAATTTTATAAATTTGCTCGAGTGTGATCATGATCCAAAATTTTTATGAGAACTTAATAATTGTCATAGTAGAATTATATAAAAATTTTAAAATTTTAAACTTTATTTGTTTTCTCAGTCAAATCTATGTAAGAATTGAACTTCATTTGTTATATTTCAAAAATCAAAAAGAGAAAGAACATAAATGGCACAATGCATTGTAAGAATTTTATAAATTCACTAGAGTGTGATAATGATTCAAACATTTTATGATATCTTAAGCATTTTCTTAGAACTCTTCTGTAAAATTTTTAAAAATTTAAATCTTTTTTAATTGCTAAAGCAAATTTATGTATTGATCATAAGGCTTTTATCACGATGTAGGACTATCATAATTTTTGAACATTCTTGAAGATTGGTAATCATCTAAAAAATTATTAAAATATTAATGATGCATCAGAAATATTCACAAAATTTTTAAAATTTTCTAACTTGGTTTGTACCATTTTTCATTTTGTTTAAGTTTGCTAGTAAGGCTTTTAATTGGATAGTAGCACTGTCTAAATTTTTAAAAATTCATAAAGCTTGATAATCATCTATAAATTTTATTAGAATATTATGGATATGTTAGAACCATCCAAAATTTTTTTCAAAATTTTATAACATCGTTTGTTCTAATTTTCATTCGGTTCAAACTTGTTAGTCAGTGTTTTATCAGGACAGTAGCAATGTTTAAATTTTTAAAAATTTCTCAAATTTGATAATTATTTGAAATTTTTATGGAAATATCACTGATGTGTCAAGACCCTCTATAAAAATTAAAAAAATTTTGACATCGTTTGAGCTATTTTTTCGCTCAGTTGAAATTTTCCAAAATTTCGGATTTTTAGCTAAAATTTTGAAAATCTCAGTAAAAAATTAGATTTAAATTTATCTAAAATAACAAGATTTTATCAAAATTTTAAATTATCCAAAACAAAATTTCAATCCTCGCCAAATGACAGTCGCTATTACGTTATATTCAATGCATCAACAGATAAATGGGTCATGATTGGGTCTTGGGTCCAACTGTTTTTTTCAATCCAATGTTCGTCGTAAAATCCAACAGGTGATGCAAACGGAGCAAAAGAAGACGTCGAGCCAACGATTACACAATTTTTTTAAATAATACATTTTTTATTCAAAATTTCAAAAATATACCATGGAAAAACAATTACAGAAATATACCCCTGTCGTCCGTTGGTTGGGCGAAACAGGGATATAACCCAACCAACGGGCGACAGGGGGCATCGTCGAAGGATGAACGGGTGACAGAGGCCACGTCACCTCCGGCCTCAGTGGTCTGGACGAATCCGGCGATAGAGGAAAATCCCCGATGGTTCAGGCGGCGAGGCGCCTGTCGCCTCATTGGGGCGACAGGAAGCTCCTGCCTATAAAAACCAATAATCGCTGTGTTCATCAATATACCAGAAGAGAAGAGAAGAGAAGAAAGGGAGAGGAGAAGGAAGAAAAGAGAGGAAAGAAGAGAGAAACTAAGTAGAAAAAGATGTCTAAACATGCGAGCGGAAAGGGAAAGGGGAAGGCGAAAGAAGAGGGAGGTGTTTGAGTGGCGCAAGAACATCGCGTGCATCAGACCTCTTCGACTGCTCGGAGTTGTTCCACCGATGTGTTCTGGCGGAGATCCTTGCAGGCTAGTCCACTCCTGGGAAATTCCAACTTGGAAAAGAAGGTATTGGAAGTGCCGCAACTACGAATTCGACCCGCCAGAGAAGAGCCTAAAGAATCGCCACTCGCCAGCTGGTAAGAATCATACACGTGTTTCGTAATATTTGTAAGTGAAACATCGCTAATTTATGTTCCATGTAGTCGTCTTCGCCACTGTGTGAATTTGAGCAGTGGTTCGACATAGAGATCAACCCCGAAGACCAAAGGCTCCTTGATCAAGCCAACCGGGACGAGGAGTTCAAGCGGCAGCTTCAAGTGCAGCGTGACGCCGCACGCGAGGAGGCACGTCGAAAGTAAGAGGAGGAGAAGGAGGCCGAGAGAGAGATTAAACGAAAGAGGGCACGTCGTGCCAGAGAAGCTGTAAGTTCAACCTTCATTAGTTATGGTTTTGGTGTTAATGACAAATCTAATCTTGTGTTAATGACAAGTCTAATATTAAGTTTATCCCCTAATGCGATAGTGTTATTAATGACAATCTTATATCGAGACTAACATGTTTGTTTAGAATATCTTTGTTTAGTCTCATCGCATTGAAAAATGGAAAACCCAAGGTATATTTGCATATTCATTCTAGTATTAGTTGCATACTTTGGAGTCAAGTTGAAATATGAATGTCCCCGTTATATTAACCACAAAATGTGCATTATGTTTCTCAATCCATATATTACATGGATGCATATACTTAGGGGGAGTTTGTAGCTTAACTTGAAAGTCTCTTTGTATTAATCTATTCTTTATTTACACATATAAGGATCAAGACAAAGAAACTAAATCCTTGAGTATATATTTGAATTGCCTAGTTAAAGTATACTCATGGTAATATAGGATATACTCCAATATGATCAAATCGAATATGTGCATATTATATCCAAGTCAATCATGTCTATGCACATATACATGTGGAGTGTATTCTATAGTTGATGATTTAGAGTAATGATCATTTCCATACAATTTACATATAATGGATCATTACTTTCCATCAACATGAGTATATGAAAACTTGTGTAGTTAATATATACTCATATCAATTTAAATGATAATTTAAATTGAGTTCATTTGTCTTAATTAATTATTAACGAACACTTCATCATATGTTGATGGTGTTCCGTGATTAATTGAGGACAAATGAATAGTTCTTAAGTATAATAAAGCATGAGTTGCATTATTGTACTTAAGACACACTTAAATCATTTCTATTGATTTAGGGTTGTGCTCAATTGATCTAGAGGCATCCATTATGTGTTAATGGAGTGCAAGAGGTAATTGAGACAACCATGCATCTTGGACTAACTATTCTATGAGTTGTGATTGAGTTAGGTTAAGTCCAAGGATGATTGAGAACGGGACAAGGACGGCATCATGAGTTAATGGGCGTCAAGAATGGATCCCGAAGATAAAGAAGGGTAGAGATCCCGGGGGAGTATCAAAGTGATGATCATAAAGACCCCAAAGGGGATTGCTTGCACGCGGCGGCGAAGGTATAATTAGATAGGCTAAGGACTTTATAGTCTTTGAGTCTAAGGTTTTATCGCCTGCTATTAAGAGGGTCGTTCCTTTACTTGAGCTTCATCATGTGTTGGTGATCTCATTCTGCTGCTCACTCAAGCTCAAATCTTATTTGATTTGGTTTTTGCATATGGGTTAACCATTTGGCATGTGTTGCTTAATGGGTTAAACTTATGCTTGGTTGCATTTGGTTTTCGTGATAATGTTTTGATTTGCATGTGTTGCAAGAAGTGATAAGCTAGTGCGTTGGCTTTTGCGTGAAGTTCACTTTTGCATGTGTTGCATTAGTTGAAGCTTCATGCTTTTGGTTTCGCAAAACAATCTTTCCTAAAACCTTGTGTTTGCTTGGGGCTAAGTTTTGCATGTGTTGCAAAAGGAGAGAGCTCAAGTATGATTTTATGTTTGTGTGTTTGTATGGAGCTAGAGGCTTGCTTGTGTTGCGAGTAAAGAGCTCATACGTGTGATTTGGTTTTAGTTGAAGTTTGGTTTTGGTGTTGCATGAAACTAGAGAATTGCATGTGTTGCAATTAGAGAGTTCATGCATCTTGATTTGATGTTGTTTGGAGCTAGACTTTTGCATGTGTTGCAAAGAGTAGTGCTCAAGCATGAAATGTGTTTATTGCGTTATTTGCAAGTTCGCAGCGAATAAACCGAGGTTTATGAGTCCGAATTCGAGAGCATGTGAGTGGGGCTTGCAACGGGTGTTGGCAAGTTGACCGGGTCTTGTGTTGACCTTCACATGGCTAGGGGGATTAATCTCATAAACTCGAGTTTGATTTGCTTAATACGTTTTGCAAATAGTTCTTGAGTTGGTTGCAAAATGCGTTTTCGAGATTTGGTTTGAATTCTTTGAGCATAAGCTAAGTTGGTGCAAATGTGTTTTGCACATGTGTATGATCATGTGTTGATCATCTAGAGGCTCAAAGAATGGGTTTTGGTTTTCGAAGAAATGGATTTCGGAGTTAAATCGTGTTTTCTCAAGGTGGCTTCAGACTATCATTGGTGTGGTAGTGTAGTATCATAAATGCGGTACTACCGCAGTTTGCCACGTAGCTATTTTCCAAAGGTGCATGTTTTAAAGTTTGTGGCAAGACTATGCTTCACATGGGAGCGGTAGTAACAGAATGCGTACTACTCACAAGATCGAGGGCTAGAGTATCGAATATGTCCGCTATTCGATCATATAAGAAGCAGATTACTGCCCTTAGAGGGCTGTAGTACTAAAAGGCTGATTACCATTTTGCCCCCAAACGGCTAGTTTTCTTGGGGTTATATATACCCCCTTGGGGGCTTGGGGCACGTGTTGCTGGCTTAGTTGCTGTGTGTGGGAGTTGTGTGCATGTGTTGCTCTTCTCCATTTGCCTCTTGAGCTTAAGAGTGAGGCTAATTGCATGTGTTGCAATTAATGAGTGGTTTGAGAGCCTCTTGTGCATGTGTTGCACTTGAGTGAGGCCTTGTGCATGTGTTGCACTTGGTGATCACCCTGCGCATTCGTTGTGCTCGGTGAGGTTCAAGCAAAGAGCGGCTTGTTACTCTTGGAGGTTGCCGACTCCTAAACGGCAGATAAGGCTGCGTGCGCGAGAGCTCTCAAGGTTGTGAGAAGCCCCGGCCAAGTTTGTGAAGGTTCGGGTTGAGCCTACAAGCGTGAAAACCACGACTAGTGGAAAGAGGCGGTGCTCGAGCGGAGCCGGCCCAAGTGTGGGCTTGCCTCAACGTGGACTAGGGAGACCGGCAAGTCTCCGAACACCACGGAAAAACATCGGTTGTCCCTTGTCTCCTTACTTTCAAGCATTTACATTATTGAGTATTTATCAATTGCTTGAATTAGAATTGCTAGTATTATTTAGTTGATCAATTTAGCAATTCTTGTGTAGAGACATAATTTAGTTAGTGCACTAGTGAGCCTAGTTGATTTAGGCTTTAATTGTCAAAACCTATTTATCGCTTCCGCATTATAATTGTGTAGGTTTTGACATAGGGGTTGATTAGAGCGAATTGAATTAGCGTTTATCGAATTTCAGAAAACGCCTATTCACCCCCTCAGCGTATCCTCGACCCTGCTGTAAGCCCCACCAGAGGCATGGGCGAAAGGGAAGTGGCCTCGATCCACTCAGTAGACGTGAAGTTGTAACCATTATTTTTCTTGTTCGTGATGTGCATCCTAGTTTTATGTCGTAATGAAAAGTGTGGTCTACTTTATTTTCCATCAGAATTTCGATTTGAGAAATCGTGGCCACTTAGGGTTTTCTTGCCTCGCTGGGCCCACCAGATACTGCCCAAAATTACGGAAAAATCACGAGCGTTCTACGAACGTGGCAAAGACTTATCAACAAGGCGACCGTCGCGTTGCTCGCACGGTTGTGAAAATCGAAAGGCACTCGCGCCAGAATCCGCAAAAATCGTGGGCCACTTAGGGTTTTCCTTGCCTCATGGGCACACCGGATATGACCCAAAATTATGAAAAAATCACGAGTGATCTATGCAACGTGGGCTACCACTTATCCATGTATTTAGTGATCATCGAAGAGTACAGAACTTCTCATCTCTCATTACTATGTCAAGCAATTGATGCTCATCCACAAAGTACTTGGTTTCTAATCTTGTGTTAATGACAAGTCTAATATTAAGTTTATCCCCTAATGCGATAGTGTTATTAATGACAATCTTATATCGAGACTAACATGTTTGTTTAGAATATCTTTGTTTAGTCTCATCGCATTGAAAAATGGAAAACCCAAGGTATATTTGCATATTCATTCTAGTATTAGTTGCATACTTTGGAGTCAAGTTGAAATATGAATGTCCTGTTATATTAACCACAAAATGTGCATTATGTTTCTCAATCCATATATTACATGGATGCATATACTTAGGGGAGTTTGTAGCTTAACTTGAAAGTCTCTTTGTATTAATCTATTCTTTATTTACACATATAAGGATCAAGACAAAGAAACTAAATCCTTGAGTATATATTTGAATTGCCTAGTTAAAGTATACTCATGGTAATATAGGATATACTCCAATATGATCAAATCGAATATGTGCATATTATATCCAAGTCAATCATGTCTATGCACATATACATGTGGAGTGTATTCTATAGTTGATGATTTAGAGTAATGATCATTTCCATACAATTTACATATAATGGATCATTACTTTCCATCAACATGAGTATATGAAAACTTGTGTAGTTAATATATACTCATATCAATTTAAATGATAATTTAAATTGAGTTCATTTGTCTTAATTAATTATTAACGAACACTTCATCATATGTTGATGGTGTTCCGTGATTAATTGAGGACAATGAATAGTTCTTAAGTATAATAAAGCATGAGTTGCATTATTGTACTTAAGACACACTTAAATCATTTCTATTGATTTAGGGTTGTGCTCAATTGATCTAGAGGCATCCATTATGTGTTAATGGAGTGCAAGAGGTAATTGAGACAACCATGCATCTTGGACTAACTATTCTATGAGTTGTGATTGAGTTAGGTTAAGTCCAAGGATGATTGAGAACGGGACAAGGACTGCATCATGAGTTAATGGGCCAAGAATGGATCCCAAGATAAAGAAGGGTAGAGATTGGGCTAAAGGGAAGTGGCCTCGATCCACTCATGAGGCGTGAAGTTGTAACCATTATTTTTCTTGTTCGTGATGTGCATCCTAGTTTTATGTCGTAATGAAAAGTGTGGTCTACTTTATTTTCCTTCGTAACTCTCGATCCGAAATCGTGGCCACTTAGGGGTTTTCCTTGCCTCGCGGGGCCCACCAGATACGGTCCAAAAATTACGGAAAAAATCACGAGCGTTCTACGCAACGTGGGCAGCACTTATCAACAGGCGACCTGGCCGGGCGTTGCCCTGGCACGAAGTTGTGAAAATCGGAAAAGGCACTCGCGGCCAGGAATCCGCAAAAATCGTGGCCACTTAGGGGTTTTCCTTGCCTCGCGGGGCACACCGGATATGACCCAAAAATTATGAAAAAAATCACGAGTGATCTATGCAACGTGGGCTACCACTTATCCATATATTTAGTGATCATCGAAGAGTACAGGAACTTCTCATCTCTCATTACTATGTCAGCAGCTGCATGCCTGTCCACAAAGTACTTGGTTGTACCTCTCAGCACTCCCTCGACAATTCCTACCAACGGAAGACACCTCATGCCTCGCATTACCCAGTTGTAAATTTCTGCAAAGTTAGTGGTCATCACATCGTATCTGGCACCATGTGTGTCATATAACAGTGACCACTTCTCTTTCGGTTCGTGCTTGATCCAGTCCGAGAAACATTTGATTGGTCTTTGCCTCCGATGACGATTAGTCGCCTCATCCTCTGTTGGCAAAGGGAAAAGAGGCTCCGCCTGCTCTTATGTTCCACTGCCAGTAGTGTTGTTTGTCTGCTCCTTGTGTTTTCTTGTCAGCTCGTCTAGATTTTTCCACAGAGTTCGGAACTTCCTCTCCTGGTTCTGCTTATATAGTCTTTTGAACATGTTCATCAGTTCCTTATTTCTGAATTGCTTATAGAAGTTTACACCCAAATACCTCATGCACCATCGACTCTGTAAGTCAGGCCATGGAATGGCTCCTCCTCCCCTATTTGCAACTGGTTGATAGCACTAAGAGACCGGCATGCTGTCATCAAACCGCATTAACTTGGCGAGTTTTGACCACCACGATCTTCAAGTTCGCGAGAACCACAACCAACTCTCGTAGTTCTCGCTTTCTACAAAGGCAAAGGCAACAGGCAGAATCTGGTTGTTTCCATCAACGCCCACAGCTGTCAATATTTGTCCTCTGTATTTCCCAGTCAAGAATGTGTCGTCCACGCACAACAATGGACAACAGTGATAGAACGCCTTAATACAAGCTCCGAATGCGAAGAACACTCTCCTCAGATACCTTTTAGTTGGTCATTTGGTTGACGGACAGTCTTGATAATCATAGTAGGTCCTAAGATTTCTTCCCTGAATGCAACTAAGCAGTGCGGGTAGGTTATGGTACGAGTCTTCAAACTTCCCAAACCTCATTTCTAATGCCTTCTGTTTCGCCCTCCACACCTTCCCATACTTAATTGTGTACTGATATCTGTTCTCGATTGCTCGGATAATAGCACGGGGCTCAAAACTCAGGTTCTCCACTATCTCTGCGTACATGATGTTAGCCACATACCCGGATGACAGGTTCCTGTGAGTCATCACTGTTTCCTCAGTCATACAGCTATGCTGCTCAACATTCGAACAAAGCCAATGGATGCCCCATTTGGGCTTGTACGCGTGCACTCTCCACGGACACCCATGGATCTCACACACCACGTCGTAGCAAGTTGGGGTGGATTTCTTAACTCTGAAAGTCCTTCTTAATGATAAAGCTCAATCTTTCACAACATCCTGCACAGCCTCTTTTGTCGGGTACATACTGTTAGGCCTAATCTCATTGTCACTATACTGCCAAGGTACATCATTGCTTTCATTGACAACCAGCTTATCAAATTGATGCGTGCTCCAGTCGGCTGACACAAGCGGCTCCGTACCTCCATCTTTCTCATCCGAGTCATCGTCGTCCTCCACTTCTGCTCTGCTATACTCACGGTCTTCCTCTTCCATCCTAGCTGTAATTTCATCAATTTACTCACCTTCGTCCACCTATCCCCGCGCTTCTTGTCCAACATTTTCATCGTCCTCCCCAAACTCAATATGTTCACCACTTTAGCAAATGATGTCATCGTTGCATTCTTTGAACATCTTTGCTCACTACTAGATTCCCAATTTTGGTGTCACCAAACCGAGCTCATTTTGAGGTGACTACACTTATGGCGTCAAGCTAACTGTTGAGAGCAACATCCCTGTCATATGCTTGCACTAAAAGCACTCGATTTCATCCCCGTTGCTCTGCCCCCCTCACATATGATCTTCACGATGCAGTTCCCTTCAGCTCAACTAGCTCCTAGTAAACAGGGTCGTTTGCATACTACATAGGCAAAATACCTTCAACTGACACTTCTCTTGTTCCATTCGAAAAGTATAATACAACCATTTCAACACAGAAGTAAATGTGCGCTCCTCGACCCTACTCAAACTTCTGTCCACATACTGGAAGTTACTTAGATCCGCACCCTCTAAACCACACATGCAACCCCTTTTCCATAATAGATTCTAAATGGAACTCGTTTTGCCATATCTGCGAATCCATTCATTCACCAATGAATTAAATACTTTCCTTAAAAAATATTGTGACACCGAACATAACTATACCTACATGTTACAAAAATATAGATCTAACCATAAAAAACATCTACATTCCTAAGAATATATATCGACGTACTTCTATCCATAAAAAACATCTACATTTGTAACATGTAGATTACCTAGATCTAACTACATTTCCATGAATATATATCGAGATACTCCTATCCGTAAAAACATCTAAATTCGTTAGATCTAGGTAATCTACCATAATCTAGGTAATCTACCATAATTTACCTAGATCTAAAATTATTTCTAAATTCGCTATAACTAAATTCACCTACATCTAAAATTATTTCTAAATTCGCTAGATCTAGATAATCTACCATAATTTCTAATCTAAATTTACCTCGATCTAAAATTATTTCTAATCTACCATAATTTACTGCTAAAAAATTAAACAACCAAGATTTACCTCGAAATAGTCGCGCAGAACCTTCCCTCTCTTCTTCCCCTCTCCCTCTCCCTTTCCCACTTTTCCTCTTCTCTTCCCCTCTTCCTCTTTCTTTCTTTCTTCTCTGTACTCCCTCTGTTCGCACAAATGAGCACAGTAATGTTCGGATGGCTTTAAAAGCTCCGTCTGTTGCCCTCTAACCTTGGGCGGCAATGCCCTACTGGCCGAGGTAGGGAGGTGACATGGCCTCCCATCGCCCGTCCATCCTTCGATGATGCCCCCCATGCAGATTGGTTGGGTTATATCCTGTTACCAAACCAATGGCGGCTGGGTATATTTCTATAATTGTTTTTTTCGTGGTATACTTTTGAAATTTTGAATAAAAAATATATTATTTAAAAAAATCACGATTACACAGCAATATGTTATATATAATAGCGGCAAAGATTGCCGGCTTCCCAGGCCATCCACGTGTCGCCCCTCGGCGAGGCTCTCCGGAAATCTGAAAATCACGTTTAGGTCCTTTCGAAAAAATTGAAATTGCATTTAAGTCCTTTCGTCGGTTTTTTAGGTAAAACAGGCCTGAAAAATATCGAAATTACGTTTATGTCCCTACACGCGGTTTTCGAAAAAAAGCGCAGATTCGTTGAGGGTTTATAGCTGAATTGGAAATCGCGTTTAGGTCCTTTCATCGATTTTTTTGTAGATTAGATCCGAAAAAATTCGAAATGACGTTTAGGTCCCACCGCGCGGTTTTCTAAAAAGAAAAAAACGCGGATTCGTCGAGGGTTTATAGCTGAATTGGAAATCGCGTTTAGGTCATTTCGTCGATTTTTTTGTAGACTAGATCCGAAAAAAATCGAAATGACGTTTAGGTCCCACCGCGCGGTTTTCTAAAAAGAAAAAAACGCGGATTCGTCAAGGGTTTATAGCTGAATTGGAAATCGCGTTAAGGTCATTTCGTCAATTTTTTTAGACTAGACCCGAAAAACGGCATTTCGAAAAATGAGACTCGTGGTTTCGCAAATTCGATTTGCAAAAAACTCGTGCCAGATTTTTTCCTCACGGCACGCATCGGCGCAACTCAACCTAGTATATTTATGTCAACACGAATTATTCATCAGTTACGCCATGCGCAGTTCTTGTTGCTTTCATAGATCATCATTTGCCACAGAAAGTTCTGCAGGTTACTTATATCACCCCGCTTACCATTTACTCCGAGATCACTGCTGCACCAAGTTAATGGTTATCAAAGTCGTACCTTCACGACTTAGAGGATGTTTAGCATAGCTTCAACTTTATTAAAATTTATAGAGTTGATAGAGCATGGTCTTCTTAACTCCAGAAATTTATGAAGTTGGAGCTGTAGGTATATTAAGAGTGTTTAGTTGGATCATCTTGTTTACATTTTAGACTAAAAATATAAACTTAATTTACTCTATTTTAGCCTATAAGCTCTAAATCTAAGGTAGAACTAGGATCTAGAGCTCTGTCAAATAAGGCCTTAATCGGAGGCTCCGTCCTGCAGTAGCCATCAACTAACAATTGTTAGTCGGATTACTTAGAATAAGCACAAATTAATTGTAGTCAAATTATGGCACTTTGACAAAGACGTAAAGTACGGATGTACACAGATCGGTCGCTAGCTTGCTATGAGATGGCAGGATATAGCATATAATATAGGAGAAATTTTACGGTATATTATACTGGTAGTATGGTAGTATATAGTTGATAGTAGAAATTAGATCTAATTGTTGATTTGTTATAGGTATTTTTACTATTCTACTAAAAAATATAAATAAATTTTAGCTAATGACCTATTAGATACATCAAAAAGAATAAACTATTCATACTGAATTTAGTTACATGATGCGTGCAGGTATATCAACAGCTCTACGAATCTATCTACTGGATCAGTACGACAGTCTAGTAGCGACCTTTTACTGTTCCAAACCGGAAGCTGATTAGCTGAGTACGTGTGCCGGTGTGTGCGCATGCGTTTAACGGCATAAGAAAGTCAAGTACTAGCTGCTACACTGGAGCCCTCTTTCGCAGCGAGCTGGAAGACGGAGCCAACCCAAGGTTCCGACGGATCTGCTTTTCAACAAAAGATCACCAAATCTTCCAATAATATTCTACGGAAGCATTTTGCGTGTCAAAAAATCCAATGCAACAGCTTGTGGGTGATGTTGATTTTGTTCTACAAATTTTCTCGCGGTACGATGGATCGATCGATAGACGTAACGTACTTAGTCAAGCAACGCATGCGAAAGATATGACGACACACACATAGAACACGCACCAGATATTCAGATCCGCCGTGGTCTTAAGTTGATGTGTTGTTGTTGTAAAAGACCCTTCTCTCTAACGAATGACGCACAAAATTTGTATTTATCCTGAAGGAAAAGGTAATCGGTGCTGAATGAATAACGGCGAGAACTAGCACCCAGATGATCTCAGCATGTTTCGTCGGACGTTCGGTGCAATATTTTTTTTCCAACGTCTGAAATATTTTTTTCCAACGTCCGCATCATTTTTTTTCACGCGCACATTTCTACTATTATCGAAGGAAAATGTTTCACGCGGAAGAAAAAAATATTGCAGCGTCCGGAAGAATCGAGCGTCCGGCACTTAGCAATTCCGATGAACAAATGCTTGATTCCTCCACCACTGCTAGGACATTTCAGAGCCCCGTTTATTCAGATGAGCTTTTCAAAATTGTTATCGCCGTGTGACAGCGATGTAATATGATGAGCTAACGCACGCCTACCATAATCACGAAAGCGCCGTGGGCAGTTTCTATCGTGCAACACGACATGATCTCAACTCACCACAAGGGCTAGCTAGCTGCTGCTTAACTACTGTTTCTTCAAACGGGGCTCAAGGAAAAAACGAACGGTCTAACACACTCGTAGGTAGATAATGCCACAAACGTCAGGTCATACGTCCGGAGTATCTCGTAGTGCGAAGGCCTCAAAGTGGCATGAATAACAAAGCAGCTTGTCTAGAGGGTAAACGCTTTAATTTGCTTCACACGCGCGCCCGGGATTTTTCTTCGTCATTTGCACGCTCGTACGTGGAACGTACAACGTGTGAGGACAAAGGAGACAACGTATATAAACGCTTCGTGCACCTAGGTTTCTAAGATAAAAAATCCTTAGAAATCACGATGATCTTAGGAACGTATCTGCATACGTGCACATGATCATTGTTAATTTAGTGTGTGTCCTGCTCAAAAACCTGTTAAAAAAACGCTCAAAAACTATCAGAAATCATAAAAAACCGTACGGTTTTCACCGAAAACCAACCGAACAATTAAATGTTCCTTAAAAAAACGGTTTTCAACGTATAATTTTTTTCAAAAATTTTGATTTTTTTAATTAGATCAGTTAACCGAATGTTTTTGGATCTCGAACTGTAACGGTAAAATAAAAAACCACGATTTTTAAATGCTTTTCGTCAGTTTTTGAAACCATGGTCACTGCATGCAATGTTGCTTTCGCTTCATATATATTCTCCTAGGAAAGCAGTTAATTTAGGACAGCCGCCGTCCACACGTGAAAAGCAAGCAGCAAAAACAGTTAGTGTAGTAGTATAGTAGTATATGGCAAGAACGCCACGTCTTCGATCGTGCATTGCTTGTATTTTCCTTTGTAAATTCTGGTCAAAATTTGTGGTTGTTGATAGAGGTGGGCGTCGTACCGGACTGGACCGGTTCGATATAGGTCCAACGTGTTTCAAGGCTAAACCATGCCGGACTATGATAGCCTATCGTGCTTTCGTTGTGCGGTTGGTCCCATTGTCTTTAGCGAGAGTCAGAGCACGATTCATTTAGCTTCGCGTCTTGAGTGTCGACTAAGTTCGACCCATTTATACTATTACTACAAGAGAAAATGATCACGAATTGATTTCTTTCTTTATCTGTTTAGGACTTTCTTTTTCTCCGGTCGAAACAAAATCCTATCGTGTTTATTCTTCTCGATTTCCTTGATTCAGTTGCTCATTCTAGTCACATGCATTCTGCCATGCATTTACTACTTGATTTGCTTACCCACACACACAACACATGGATGCATTCCCTTCCTTTTCTTCAGTCCATCCATAGTTTTCCTCCTTTACTCCTTAATTTACTCACCCACACATATAACACAGGTGCATATCTGTTTCGGGCCGTGCTGGCCCAAGCACGGCCCCGATCGTCTTGTCGGCAGGCCACCCATCGTGCCGATTAGCGAGCCAAGACGCTTAGTTTGACCATCAGCCGTGTCGGCTCGGTGCGCTAGAAACGATTCATAGGCGAACGTGAGTCGAGACTAGATCGGCGACCTCGTCCGCCCAATACCCACCTATATGAATCGTTGATAACACGAAAACTCCTGACATGTCCATCTGTTGACCAGCCAACCCTCCTTCTGAAAGAGAAGAAATGTCAAACTCGTCAAATAGACTCAGTATAAAAAGTCAAAGGGATACACATTCTCCAGAACTTAAAGTATTGTTGCCTGTTTGATTTCATCCACGTTAGTCTTGTGGTGAAGTTGGAAGAACGTCGTATTTTTATGCAAAAAAAGGTCGATGCGCAACTTGGCAATTTTATGCACTTCTCCCTGTATTCTGGCTCACAGAAATGGCAATTTTTTTTTTGACTAAACAGTGGAACAGTACAGATGTTAGTTGTTCAAATTTATTAGTAGCATAATTTGTTCCATCCATCTCTCTGTTCAGAAGCAACAAACTAGTAACAATTTAACAGACATTCAGATCTCTCCGTGCCCTGCACATGATGCACTCACTTACTTTCATGATCCATTCCATCAGCACAAATAATGCCACAGTTGCTTCTGTTTGATCAAAGCTCCATGTCAATCCCACCAACCAATCCCCCACGTAGACAAACATGTCTACGCAATTATTCTCTCCACCCACGCAAAAGCCTACCTCGACTGCACATGGGCGCGTCCCCCTCCACGGCGACAGGTATGGCGGGAGCCCATCGTCCGGCCCCGCTCGCGCGGGCGGCAGCACCAACGCCTGCGCCGTTCGCGTGCGCGCGCCGCTCCGCTCTCTCGCCCCACGCGGCACACCGCGCCGAGTGGCTCGGTTCCTTTCTGTTAATTGGTTTGGTTTGTGCCATGCTGATTAGAGGCGTAGCCAGAATTTTAAATAAGGTTGGCCTAATTCGTAAAGAAAATACAATCGTGATAAACACAAAATATTCTGCTGTTCGTCGTGATCCAAAATCCAAATTTAATTTTAGTTGCACAAGCACAATATCGATCCAAATCCAATTGTCGGCGCGACAAGCATACGCAGAGACGCCGCTAACAACGAAAAGCGATTAAAGTATTGAACAAACTAGTAGTATCGCGAGTCCGCAACGTTTATCTTCCCGTTGATTGCGTGTATGTGGATTAAAAATACACGATGGGCTCGGCGTTAGTTATGCCGTGGTACAACTGTACCAACTAATAGCTATTTCTAACGCCGACGTATAATCTAATTGTTCGACACAAGCATATACATAGAGACGCCTTTCAACAATGAAAAATGACAAGTATTGAACAAACCAAAGAGCCGATTACTGAACTTGTAATATTTTATCTTCCCCGTCACTTTATACGTAGTGGTAAGAGAATATACGATAGGCTCGAGCGTTAGTTATATTTTGACATAACTGTATCAGCTAATAGCTACGCCTCTATCGCTGACGGACGGCTCGGCTGCGCGGGACCCGCGTCACACGGCGCTCGTACGTCCTCGGCCGTGGTACCGGCTGCGGCTACCTGGCTGGCCGCTTGGCAGGTTGCGCGCTGCCGAACACAACACGCGGCCGCTGGCCCGGAACTGTTGCCCAGATTCTCTCTGGCAGATGAGCACGGCGGCCTTTTGTTTGCTTGTTTGGGCAGTGCTGCCTAGGACACGGGCTACATATGGCCGTTGTACTAAAGAAATTGTCCGGTCCTATTAGAGTAACAGTAGGTACTCGTGTCTAGAAAAAAAAAAGCGTACGTGCTACTGGAAACATCTCATGTGGCCAAGCCGTACAAAAATAGATTTTCGTCAGTTTATTTGCATATTAATTTTTTTTGAAAGGTTAGCATGAGCTAGTTTTGGTCACAATGCTAAATTTACTCTCTTTTTTTTGTCAGAGGTGAGGTCATACCGTGATACATAATTTTTGTGTTTTGTGAATTGAATATTTTTTCATGCAATTATACATTATACGAATAGAATGTGATTTTTCCTTACGGTACAGTGATCTGGCAATGTCAAAATACAAGATCAATAGTAATCTGTTCTGAATCTAAAAAAGAATAGTAACCTATTTCGGAGATTACCCATAAATATGCAATTTACACAAAATCTTATCTTTTAAAGACTACATTCATTATTCAGATATTCGTTATTGTTTTTTCAAAGAATTCTCTGCTGCGCTGCAATTTGGATCAGTTTTTTGTACCATAATTGTTGATTATTGTGATTTGAAGACATTCCCTTCCCAAATTGCTAGAGTCGCCGTGAGTCACGCAGAGAAAAGTACTTCGAGTCCTTCTCGCAGACGATCCCGTTCGAAAACCGGCATCGGGAGGCGGAGATCTATCAGGCAGTCCGCTGCACGCCGCTCTCTCGCGGTCACCACCACGCTCCTACACTGACAACTGGAGCCCACCCGCTCCGGGCCTGCAGGTCATTGAATCCATCCACCGGCAAGGCTCCCCACATCGCCGCCCGCTCGGTCCCGCCCCGCCCCCGCCACGTCACCGCCGACGGAAGAAAAAAATATTGCAGCGTCCGGAAGAATCGAGCGTCCGGCACTTAGCAATTCCGATGAACAAATGCTTGATTCCTCCACCACTGCTAGGACATTTCAGAGCCCCGTTTATTCAGATGAGCTTTTCAAAATTGTTATCGCCGTGTGACAGCGATGTAATATGATGAGCTAACGCACGCCTACCATAATCACGAAAGCGCCGTGGGCAGTTTCTATCGTGCAACACGACATGATCTCAACTCACCACAAGGGCTAGCTAGCTGCTGCTTAACTACTGTTTCTTCAAACGGGGCTCAAGGAAAAAACGAACGGTCTAACACACTCGTAGGTAGATAATGCCACAAACGTCAGGTCATACGTCCGGAGTATCTCGTAGTGCGAAGGCCTCAAAGTGGCATGAATAACAAAGCAGCTTGTCTAGAGGGTAAACGCTTTAATTTGCTTCACACGCGCGCCCGGGATTTTTCTTCGTCATTTGCACGCTCGTACGTGGAACGTACAACGTGTGAGGACAAAGGAGACAACGTATATAAACGCTTCGTGCACCTAGGTTTCTAAGATAAAAAATCCTTAGAAATCACGATGATCTTAGGAACGTATCTGCATACGTGCACATGATCATTGTTAATTTAGTGTGTCCTGCTCAAAACCTGTTAAAAAACGCTCAAAAACTATCGAAATCATAAAAACCGCACGGTTTTCACGAAAACCAACCGAACAATTAAATGTTCCTTAAAAAACGGTTTTCAACGTATAATTTTTTTCAAAAATTTTGAATTTTTTTAATTAGATCAGTTAACCGAATGTTTTTGGATCTCGAATCAGAACGGTAAAATAAAAACCACGATTTTTAAATGCTTTTCGTCGGTTTTTGAAACCATGATCACTGCATGCAATGTTGCTTTCGCTTCATATATATTCTCCTAGGAAAGCAGTTAATTTAGGACAGCCGCCGTCCACACGTGAAAAGCAAGCAGCAAAAACAGTTAGTGTAGTAGTATAGTAGTATATGGCAAGAACGCCACGTCTTCGATCGTGCATTGCTTGTATTTTCCTTTGTAAATTCTGGTCAAAATTTGTGGTTGGTGATAGAGGTGGGCCTCGTACCGGACTGGACCGGTTCGATATGGGTCCAACGTGTTTCAAGGCTAAACCATGCCGGACTATGATAGCCTATCGTGCTCGTTGTGCCAGGCCGGGCTGGTCCGGCTCGTCTTTGGCGAGTCCAGGCACGATTCATTTGCGCTTCGTGCCGTGTCGACCTAAGTTCGACCCATTTATACTATTACTACAAGAGAAAATGATCACGAATTGATTTCTTTCTTTATCTGTTTAGGACTTTCTTTTTCTCCGGTCGAAACAAAATCCTATCGTGTTTATTCTTCTCGATTTCCTTGATTCAGTTGCTCATTCTAGTCACATGCATTCTGCCATGCATTTACTACTTGATTTGCTTACCCACACACACAACACATGGATGCATTCCCTTCCTTTTCTTCATCCATCCATAGTTTTCTCCTTTACTCCTTAATTTACTCACCCACACATATAACACAGTGCATATCTGTTTGGCCGTCTTGGCCCAAGCACGCCCGTATCGTCGTTGGGGCAGGCCACCCATCGTGTCCGATTAGCGTGCCCAAGACGCTTGACAACGTGCGTGTCGGCTCGATGCGTTTAAAACGATTCAGCGCGGGCCGTGAGTCAGACTAGATCGAGCGTACCTCGTACCGGCCCAATACCCACCTATATGAATCGTTGATAACACGAAAACTCCTGACATGTCCATCTGTTGACCAGCCAACCCTCCTTCTGAAAGAGAAGAAATGTCAAACTCGTCAAATAGACTCAGTATAAAAAGTCAAAGGGATACACATTCTCCAGAACTTAAAGTATTGTTGCCTGTTTGATTTCATCCACGTTAGTCTTGTGGTGAAGTTGGAAGAACGTCGTATTTTTATGCAAAAAAAGGTCGATGCGCAACTTGGCAATTTTATGCACTTCTCCCTGTATTCTGGCTCACAGAAATGGCAATTTTTTTTTTGACTAAACAGTGGAACAGTACAGATGTTAGTTGTTCAAATTTATTAGTAGCATAATTTGTTCCATCCATCTCTCTGTTCAGAAGCAACAAACTAGTAACAATTTAACAGACATTCAGATCTCTCCGTGCCCTGCACATGATGCACTCACTTACTTTCATGATCCATTCCATCAGCACAAATAATGCCACAGTTGCTTCTGTTTGATCAAAGCTCCATGTCAATCCCACCAACCAATCCCCCACGTAGACAAACATGTCTACGCAATTATTCTCTCCACCCACGCAAAAGCCTACCTCGACTGCACATGGGCGCGTCCCCCTCCACGGCGACAGGTATGGCGGGAGCCCATCGTCCGGCCCCGCTCGCGCGGGCGGCAGCACCAGCGCCTGCGCCGTTCGCGTGCGCGCGCCGCTCCGCTCTCTCGCCCCACGCGGCACACCGCGCCGAGTGGCTCGGTTCCTTTCTGTTAATTGGTTTGGTTCTGTGCCATGCTGATAAGAGGCGTAGCCAGAATTTTAAATAAGGTTGGCCTAATTCAGAAAGAAAATACAATCGTATAAACACAAAATATTCTGTTGCCTGTCGTGATCCAAAATCCAAATTTAATTTTTAGCTGCACAAGCACAATATACGATCCAAATCCAATTGTCTGACGCACAAGCACATACGTAGAGACGCTGCTTAACAACGAAAAACGATTAAAGTATTGAACAAACTAGTAGTGACTGCGAGTCTGCAACGTTTTATCTTCCTGTTGACTGCGTGTATGTGGATTAAAAAATACACGATGGGCTCGAGCGTTAGTTATGCCGTGGTACAACTGTACCAACTAATAGCTATGCCTCTAACGCTGACGTACAATCTAATTGTCTGACACACAAGCATATACATAGAGACGCTGCTCAACAATGAAAAATTATTGAAGTATTGAACGAACCAGCAGTGACTACGAACTTGTAATATTTTATCTTCCTGTCAACTATATGTACGTAGACTAAAGAATATACGATAGGCTCGAGCGTTAGTTATACTATAACATAACTGTATCAGCTAATAGCTACGCCTCTATCGCTGACGGACGGCTCGGCTGCGCGGGACCCGCGTCACACGGCGCCAGGGCAGGCGCACGCCGTGGCGTGGCGTGGCCCGCGGGCGGATCGGAGCCACGAGGCGCGTCCGCTTGGTTCGGTTCGTACGTCCTCGGCCGTGGTACCGGCTGCGGCTACCTGGCTGGCCGCTTGGCAGGTTGCGCGCTGCCGAACACAACACGCGGCCGCTGGCCCGGAACTGTTGCCCAGATTCTCTCTGGCAGATGAGCACGGCGGCCTTTTGTTTGCTTGTTTGGGCAGTGCTGCCTAGGACACGGGCTACATATGGCCGTTGTACTAAAGAAATTGTCCGGTCCTATTAGAGTAACAGTAGGTACTCGTGTCTAGAAAAAAAAAGCGTACGTGCTACTGGAAACATCTCATGTGGCCAAGCCGTACAAAAATAGATTTTCGTCAGTTTATTTGCATATTAATTTTTTTGAAAGGTTAGCATGAGCTAGTTTTGGTCACAATGCTAAATTTACTCTCTTTTTTTGTCAGAGGTGAGGTCATACCGTGATACATAATTTTGTGTTTTGTGAATTGAATATTTTTTCATGCAATTATACATTATACTGAATAGAATGTGATTTTTCCTTACGGTACAGTGATCTGGCAATGTCAAAATACAAGATCAATAGTAATCTGTTCTGAATCTAAAAAGAATAGTAACCTATTTCGAGATTACCCATAAATATGCAATTTACACAAAATCTTATCTTTTAAAGACTACATTCATTATTCAGATATTCGTTATTGTTTTTCAAAGAATTCTCTGCTGCGCTGCAATTTGGATCAGTTTTTTGTACCATAATTGTTGATTATTGTGATTTGAAGACATTCCCTTCCCAAATTGCTAGAGTCGCCGTGAGTCACGCAGAGAAAAGTACTTCGAGTCCTTCTCGCAGACGATCCCGTTCGAAAACCGGCATCGGGAGGCGGAGATCTATCAGGCAGTCCGCTGCACGCCGCTCTCTCGCGGTCACCACCACGCTCCTACACTGACAACTGGAGCCCACCCGCTCCGGGCCTGCAGGTCATTGAATCCATCCACCGGCAAGGCTCCCCACATCGCCGCCCGCTCGGTCCCGCCCCGCCCCCGCCACGTCACCGCCGAAATTATTATTTCCTCCCTTTTACGACCTCGTTTCTTAAGCGTCCTTCCGTTCGCTATCTCCTCTTCTCCGCCCACCCTCTCTCTCTTTTCCTTCTCTCTCTAGCCTCTCTCCGCCCTGTCCACACGCGAGACGCTAGTCAACGGCCGAGTCGCCGACGACGTCCGTGGGACAGAGCTCCAGTGATCGCGAGGGTAGACGCAGCGCGTTGGTGCCTCGGCGAGCAGGGGCCATGGGCAGGAACGGGAGCACCAGGCGCCCGGCGGCTGCTGTCGCGGCGCCGCCGGCGTTCACGGTGAAGCCTGCCGACTACCGGCTTATGGAGGAGGTGGGCTACGGCGCGCACGCCGTCGTGTACCGCGCGGTCTTCGTCCCCAGGAACGAGATTGTGGCAGTCAAGTGCCTGGATCTCGATCAGCTCAATAATAACATCGTGAGCATCTGTTACATCCCCTCCTCCCTTCCTCCTCTCGTATATGCATCCCCTCCTTCCTTCCTCCTCTCGTATTGTTTCGGTAGTGGCCTGCGTTATCTGATGTTTTATGTAGCGAGAGACCCGTAGGTAGATTGCAATGGATCCTGTTGATTTGGTAGCTGTGGAGATTGTGGTGGAATTTTGGTCTGTTTAACGTCCTATCGGGTTCTGATACTTCAGGATTTACTTTTACATTATACTATTAAGAATTTAGCATGTATTTTTTAGATGGATTTAGCATTTAATCGGTCTATACTGGTCATTGCTATGTCTAATGCTAAGTTGGAACATCAATTGAGTCCTGCGTATCCTTGCACTTTTAGATTTATTTTAGCGTAGTTCTTATAGATATACAATTGACGGTGCGGCTGGTTGAGATGGTGAGTTAAAATAAGTCAATCAATGTGGGGGACAATTGTTTTGGCCAATGTATGGGCCAGATAGCTTGCAAAGTGGGTGCTGGCCTTCACAGCATCGCTGGCTCACCCTGCGAGGGAGGGGAGAGGTAGTTAAATCTGCATGCTTGTGTGCACGGGCAGGGATCCAGCTTGTGTTGGTGCTTCTGCGTAGCAGCGTATGTGTATGCAGGGGTGGGCACATGTGCGTGTGTTGTGATGGTGGAGGGCTTAGGAGAAGGGGAACAATGAGTTCTGCAAGCATTCACCTGTCCTAGATAGACCATGGAGAATTCACAATCTCTGAATTTTCTTGGAGCTAATCTAAGGATTGGATTTTTCTAGTGGCACCTCAGCTTTTGCTATGGTCTTCATGCCATTATTCATTCTTGGGGAGTTGGGGATTTTCTTTATTCTACTCGTATCGGTATAACAGTACGTATTGTGATACCGGTATAGCAACAGACTGAAGTATCAAGGTAACTAAAACCTCTTATATTTATGCCAAGACCTTCTAGTGTTAGCCATTACATTTTTTAGGGGGGTGCTTAGCTATTACTTCTACAAAAAAAAAAAAAAAAAAAAAACTAGTCATTTTTTTCTTAAATACCAGCTGCACCTTTTCCCCAACACCAGTGTGTTGTTTCAGATTGCCATTTTTTCAATTTGTTTTACTTTTGTGGTGGTACTTCCATTAAGACATAGCTTTGAAGTGGCATATATACATTTTCTTCAAAAGAAATCCACAGTAAAGACTAAATTATCATCTAGGCTACTTTCTTTTGTGGTGTTAAAGCTGTGAAAACCTTTGTTGAGGTAATTGATACCGCACATATATCTGACAACCGTACATCATTTGTAGGTTGAAATACAAAGGGAGGCTCAAATAATGAGCTTGATAGATCACCCCAATGTCATCAGGGCTTACTGCTCATTTGTTGTGGAGCACAGCCTTTGGGTGGTAATGCCATTCATGACAGAGGGTTCATGTTTACACCTAATGAAGATTGCATATCCTGATGGTTTTGAGGAACCTATTATTGGCTCCATTCTAAAGGAAACACTTAAGGCTTTGGAGTACCTTCACAGGCAAGGGCAAATTCATCGTGATGTCAAGGTTAGCTTCTGTAGAAGATTTATGTGTTAATCTTGTAGTCGTTTGATTTAATTTGCAATCTCTTTATTTTTGCTCGATGACACTATGCAGGCTGGTAATATCCTTATAGATAGTGCTGGTGTAGTGAAGCTTGGGGACTTCGGTGTTTCTGCTTGCATGTTTGATAGAGGTGATAGGCAAAGATCTAGGAACACATTTGTAGGAACACCATGCTGGTAAGTTTATATCTAATTTTTCTGATGCTAGGGATCAAATTAATATGATAGAACTCAAGAATGTTTTGACATGTTTTTTTGTTTCTAATTTTGCCTTTTAGGATGGCTCCAGAAGTGCTCCAGCCAGGCACTGGATATAACTTCAAGTATGTTGTTAGTTGTGCGCACGCGCACACACATGTACATTTTTTTTGGTATACCTGAATATGCAAGTTGTTTATTTGATGTGATGTCAAAAAGACCATCGTATTCACCATGAATTGCTTTTATGCGTTACATTTGTATTCTTATTATTCCATGCATGCTTCTTTTCTGTACGAATTTATTGTCATCACTCTTTTTAACAATCATCAGCCTGTTGAAGCCAAAAATGAAGCTTGTTAGAATTATATCTCTGAAGGTGGTAATCACCCGACCCTGGTCTTTTTTTAATAGGGACCCTGGTCTTTTAGGACTCTTGCATTGCAGTTAATCATCTTATAGGTAAGGATGGAGCTATAATTTTCGTTAGGAACTACAATCCAGAATAGAATGAGGATAATGTGCTGGCAAGAATGTCAGATCATATCATATCTCAAATAAGTGGGTCTAGCCTGTTTTTGGGATTTCAAACATACGTCCTTTATGTTCATATTTTATAATGATACCATGCTTGTTTTTGGTACTCCAGAAAAGCAAATCTTCATCAAACTTGCCCAGTAGATACAATCTGCTCATAGTAAGATACACGGGAGGTGACATGTTGATGAAATTGAGACTGACCACCTGATGCTTTGAAACTAATATTTTCGCATTGTATTAGATGAGTTGCCAAGACTCCAATGTTTTCTATTGTGTGTATGTTGTAGTTTACTAATTGAGATGGTCTCACAGCCAATTTCTATCTTTATACAGGGCTGACATATGGTCATTTGGAATCACTGCACTTGAACTAGCACATGGCCATGCTCCATTTTCGAAGTACCCCCCGATGAAGGTGATGATTTGATCTTGTGCAAACTGCAAAGTGAAGTGCTTAATTATTTATGTGAATCTTCTGTTTTGGATATTTTGCTAGTGTATTGGTAGCTTTGGTAATTGTTCAAATAATATTTTGAATGCTCACCTCATTCTTTTCATCTAGTAATGACTAAATTATTTATATCTTAATAGTCAGTGACTTATTGCACTATGTTTGCCTTGGAGTCGGCAACTTATTACACTACGCGTACCAGTTTCCACAATCATTAAGTGTGACCTGTTCGGTCTTCCGCCATATAATATAGTTTGTAATCTAGTCATTTATGTCTGGTAAAGTATGGCCAATACCTAGTATATAAGCAGTGATTTCAAATCCAACGGTCTATTCATTTTTATCATACTGACTCTCAATGCTCATGTGAGATCATCTGGTGGTTCGGCTAGTTGTGCTATTGTGTTGGCCATTGGGCAAGGGCAGCCTATCCATGCAAACCGTCATGTTTATTAATATGTTTCCTTTCGGTTGCAGGTTCTACTCATGACTCTCCAGAATGCACCACCTGGTCTTGATTATGACCGTGACAGAAAATTTTCGAAGGTAGTTTTGATCCTTTTAGCTAATTATTGGCTACGAACCATTTCTGTGGTTATGAACTACCATATATTATATTCTACTGTTTACCTTTCTAATTAAGCATTTTGAGTTGTAAACAGTCATTTAAGGAGATGGTTGCAATGTGCTTGGTCAAAGATCAAGCAAAGAGGCCAACAGCTGAGAAGTTGCTAAAGCATTCATTTTTCAAAAATGCAAAACCCCCAGAATTGACAATGAAGAGTATCTTAACTGATTTACCTCCTCTATGGGATCGTGTAAAGACACTCCAGGTATACTGTCTTACTATGTTCCTTTTTTTTTGGTCTTGACTGTCGAAATATTGTATCTCATCTCTGAAGTTTATGTATATTTCCAGATTCAAGATGCAGCACAGTTGGCTTTGAAGAAAATGCCTTCTTCTGAACAGGAGGCACTTTCCATGGTTTGTGACATACACATTCATGTTTATGATCTGTGGTGCTGTATACTTCCCTTTATGTTTGGACCGTTTGGTAGCTATTTTCCACTTCCAGATCCCAGTTATTCAAATTGTTTCTTATTAATGTGACTGTTTTAGAACAGGCTAGATTAATTTAAAAATTGTCCATTTAACACCTACTTTGTTGTTATGGACTGCATTTAGACCCTCTTTGTTTAGGCTTAGGTTTTTTGGCTTACAGCTTAAAGCCTGCTTTTAGACTTAAACAGTTTAAAAGCAATTGACTTTTATACGTGGTAGAGGTGGGTAATTTTATCCTAACTTTAATGGCATTAGTCTAAGACCAACGCTCAATAAGCCAAAAAAGCACCTCTCCGATGGTTTTTTGTTTTTAGTTATATGGAGACTTATAGCTTTTGAAAAAACCCAAGTAAAAAGCTACCTATTTGTTTAGGTTTTAGCTTTTTGGCTTTTAAGCTGACGAAAAAGCTTAAACAAACAGGGCCCTAGTAATTAGATTCATTTGTTATGTACTATGTTAAGTAATTAGGATTCATCAGTGCTGCCTTGGTAAGAGAGATCTAGCATAACGGCCGTTGTATAGTCATAGAACACATGGCTAAACAAGGTCACTGAGATCAACTTTTGGTTGACATTTTTTGTTGGATATACCTTGTGATTAATTGGTGTTTTTATGGCCACCTGGACCAGATATCAACTTAACAAGGTTATAACATGATATGTTTGAAATAGACCAATCAACATGAAGCTACACAACGAAGTTCGCAACTTGACAATTCATATTGAAATGGAGAATGGCTGTAAAATAGTCTTTGTGGTACTAGGGAAACTTGGACCCTAGAACATCAAGTGAACCTTCTTAAGTTTTGCATTTCTCTTTCTTATCCTTCACTCGTATGCATCATACAACTGTATAGTGCTGAGTAATTGGCATTATCCTGTTCCATAAATAGTCATTTGTATTTGCAGCAGAGGTGTTTTTTCTTGCTGTACAACTTTGAGGTAATTGCACTCTGTGTAGGCTGCTTAAATTTTTCTATGAATTATTCAACATTATGGAATTAAAAGGATTCATGAGAAAAAAAATAAACAATAGTCATTTGAGGGGAATATCATCTACAGCGTGAACTGCTATTTCTGTCTTATTCAATAAGCATGCCCGTGAAATCATCCTCCAGTCAAATTAACTGCTTCTTGTGCTTGATGTTTTATCCAACAGAGTGAATATCAACGAGGTGTGAGTGCATGGAACTTTGATATTGAAGACCTAAAGTCTCAAGCATCACTAGTAAAGCTACTGGTTCTTTGTTTATGTGTTAGCTTAACTTTTCATTCTACCTTACTTGCATTTAACCTGATTGTTAAGCTGCTTAAATTTCCAGATTTGTGATGATGAACCACCTGAAATAAAAGAAGATGATGACACTACAAGAATCATTGAAATTGAAAAGGTTTGGTAGATTCTTGATGACCTTTCTTTTCACAAGAGAGTCCTTTGACAATCCTCTAGAAACCTTCAGTGTTACTTCCAAGTATGCAGAATATGTTGCAGTCTTGCAGAGTTGGCATTATTGCCCATTGTAGTAGTAGAACTCTGCAATAGCTTAAATCTGAATATTGACCTTGTTTTTCTTGCTGACCAAACATAGCCACGTCAATATGTGCCACACTATACGTGGCTAGCCAGTTATAGCGTTGCCAGCCACGCCCCTGGTAATTCAAATAAGCATCAAACTGTTACCAGCAGTTTAGAATGCCCCATCAGAAGCTGGTTAACTATGGGTGTCGTCCTATGATGCATGGACACATATACGTCGACAGGACACCGACGCGGGATTTGCCATTTTTTTCGAAAATGCCAACACGGCTATACACACACACATACATATATATACACACATGTATTATTTTACATGTTTCTACGTGTTTGACAAACTGAAATAATAGAAAGTGTAAACTAGGAATATGTACTTAAGCCTTTACAACTTCACTTCTGAGCTGAGCAAGAATAGGTGTGTTATACACACACACACATATATACATGCATATATATATACATACATATGTATTATTTTACATGTTTCTACGTGTTTGACAAACTGAAATAATAGAAAGTGTAAACTAGGAATATGTGCTTTAGCCTTTGCAACTTCACTTCTGAGCTGGGAAAGAATAGGTGCCCTCACCTTAGGACATCTTTCGAACACCATTATTACTTTTCAGCAAGTACGCTTTAACTCTAGATTAGCTACTAGTGTCAACATATTTGTAATACTTGCATCTCCATTTCACATTTCCTCTAGATGAACCACCCTTATCTAGAACATCAATATGGTTTTATAATGGAGCCTTGATGTTTATGTTTTGCTTCTCTCGGGTGGCTAGGGTTACCCTTTAGGTGGCTGAGGTGGGCCGGGTTGTGTCATCATATGTGTCAGATATGTGTCGATGAGGTGTCGAACATTAAAATTATTTGTTTTAGCTATCTAATTGTCCAATATGTGTCGAGCGGTGTGTCGGTGTTGTATTTGTGTCGGACACCGATATAGCACTAAACCAACGTGTCGGTGCTATAGAGACTGCATCAACGCACCAGGCTTGTTACACTAACATGGGAGGAAAAAAAGTGACTTGCATAACACATTGTTACTGGATTCCATATTCATCCTTCTGGATCAAGACAGATCTCATGCCCAACAAACCTAAAAAATTTACCTTGTGATGGTTGTATAGGACACCTACTGCAACCTTATACGTCAGTTTTATAATTTCACTATATGAAAAAAAACATATTAGATATTTCTGATGTAAGTCACTCTTTGTTCCATCAACAGGTTTCATATTCTAGGAACCATTTGGGAAAGTCGTCATCTCTAAATGAAAATAACTGCAGGTTAAGCTAAACTTTTTGCCTTCTTCTGGTTATGGCTGTTTTTCTTTTTAATTTTTCTATCTGTTGGTTGCATATTACTTTTGAAGTGCTGATCCAATTCAATGCATCAAAGCAGGATGTTAGAGATAGAGAAGGACCAGTAACCTTAACGCTGTTACTTTCTTGATTTTTATTACAACATTGGTAGTGAAATGTATTGTCTCCTGTTATATTTCAGTGGACGTACCTGTACAAGTGCAGTAAATTCAGATGGAAAAGGCCCTATAGCAAATGATGCTGTCGATCTTGATGTCAACAATGCTGATAGTAAAAGGATGCCTGATGGATATGAAAATTCTAGATCAGAAAATGATTCATTGCCCTGTACATCAAAGCAGGATCCAGAGTCAAAATATTGGAAAAGTAATGTTGGGCAGAAACAACTGACTTCCGGTGGTTCAGTTTTCCATTCTGGTGGGGTTAATAGCTCAACTGAAAGAGGCAATGGTTTTGAAAGGTCGGTTATCTGTTCAACAATTTTTTCTTTGCATGTTCTTGTTTTGATTGGTGGAATAATAGCTCGATGTGTGAATAGAATAACAGTTTTTAGAGGTTTGTCATGTACCTAGCAGTTTTAATGAGCTTGTTTAGTTCTGATATGTGATCATTCGAGTTATTATAATGTACAGGCTACTAGGTAATTATATTAATTATAGCAGGCTACTAGGTAATTATAGTTTAACACAGTAATTCTAACCTTTTTTATTACTTTTTTTTATTACCAGCAGATAAAGAGGGAAGGACAGGTTAATTTATTATGTTTTCTCACTAATTTCCACTGCTTAACTCTTATGAATTAGTTGTTTGTGTGGGTATAGTAAACCTTTTTTATTTAACTGGCTATGGCATTACTTGTTTATAGATCTCAACCAAGTGTCCTTCTTAAAAACATATAAATAGAATAATTTTACTGCATTTGATTTGTTGAGTACTAGCATTGAATGTGATGATTGGACGGGTAAGCCTTGTGGGTTCATTTAATTGTTCTTGTTTGTTATGACAGGGATTCAACTGTTCAATTGTTATCTGACAAACATAGGACTGATACAAGAAAAGCCATGAATCTTAGTGGTCCATTGTCACTGCCAACTCGTGCTTCTGCAAACAGTCTGTCAGCTCCAATTCGATCTTCAGGAGGTATAAATCATCTATAGTAAATACATCCATGGTTTTCCCTAGCATTATTGTAGAACAGCAGCATATGCAAGGGTTTCTTTATTTCTCCTGTTTAAATGTGGCCTTTGAACATTGTTTTTGTTTTGGAAAACATTACGTGCTTTCTGGATGAATGGAACTGGAGATTTCTTTTTTGATCACTGTAGGATTTGTAGATTCATTGGGAGATAAGTCTAAACGTAATGTGGTGGAGATTAAAGGCCGTTTTTCTGTGACATCTGAGAATGTCGATCTTGCAAAGGTAAGTGAATTGGGTGGATACATTTCAACTTACGAAGAAATACTAAACTGAGCAGAATTACTTAAAAAGAAAAAGTTAAATGAATCCTTTACTTTCCAGGTTCAGGAAATTCCATCAAATAGCCTCTCACGCAAATCACCTCAGGTACCATAAGATTGTTGTGTACATTTATATGAGAAACCTTTATTTAGAACGTAGTTACAGTACATTCATTGAGCATGGAGCAGTCATGAATTTGTGGTTAATACTTTGTTTTCTTAGGGTTCACCGCTAAGAAAATCTGCAAGTGTTGGTGATTGGTTGGTCAACCCTAAGCCAATGGTATGATTCGTCTTTTTTCTCACAATTATTTTCTTAGCTTAAATTCTTCAAAAATTCACGAGGAAAAAAAATCTCCTTAAATGAAGGCTATGTACCCAGGGCACCAATTTTACCTTTCAAAATGGGAATAAACATTAAGAGATGTCCATATAGAAGATGAAATCCACTTATTTTTTGCACTTTTGCCACTTCTGTCAAAGCTGATCAGATTTATTTTATTTTATTTTTGCTGTTGTATGGATGCTGCAGTCTTACAGTCATCATCTGAAGGAACTCTGCAATAGCTCAGTATCATCGTCGATTCTAATTCCCCACCTTGAGAACCTTGTCCAACAGACTATATTTCAGCAAGTATGGAGGAAGCTTTGATATGCTTAAGAATGTGTTAATACACGATGAATTATATGATAGACTTTAACTAACATTTGTATTTCGTTACCTCAGGATCTGATCATGAACCTACTAAGTAGCTTTCAACAGAATGAGAAAGTTGATGGTAAATGTTTTTCCCTTGTCTATTTACGTTTCCTTCATTTCTTTGG
Organism: Guadua angustifolia; assembly: GCA_036346375.1. Lineage (NCBI taxonomy): Eukaryota > Viridiplantae > Streptophyta > Magnoliopsida > Poales > Poaceae > Guadua > Guadua angustifolia. The sequence goes on from CM070519.1 coordinate 34,842,459, forward strand.
TTAAAACTTAAATGTCTTGTTTTTGTTCAGGAGCACAGCCTGGAATATCCTCACAAGTCCAAATTATGGAGAGTGAGACAGTGGTAAGCAGCAATCTGGTATATGATTTTAAGTATTGATGAGGGTTACCCAATAATAGCCCTTCCTACAAAAGTTTGTTTATTATCGCTGTCTTTTTCATTCTTGAGCAGGCTGAAACTGCTAATTCTGAGAAGGAACGGTCATTACTTTTTAAAATTTCAGAATTGCAATCTAGGTAGGCCCACTGCCCCGCAAGTGATTTTACAAATAATTCCACTAAGTTCATGTCCCACATAATTTGTTATGATGGTCACTATCATGTCTAACTTCGGCAACTTCACTTGAGTAGCTGAACTTATGGGGATGCTGTTTTGCCAGTCGATACTATCAGATTGAATTGACTTTTAATATTTTTTAAATAGATGTTAGATATTATGTTTATTTTGGGCATATATACTGTTTGCAGGAATTATTGTTGTTTTTAAGTCTGGAGTTGATTACTGAATGATCAAATTTAGTAATTTCATTTTTCTTCCCTGCAGAATGATTACTTTAACTGATGAACTAATTGCAGCTAAGCTAAAACATGTTCAGGTTGGTATCAATATTTCCTTTCTAGTTTTTCACAATATGTTGGCATTTGTACTATCATTCATGGCTAAAAAATTTATTCATTATGTTTTTTCCTACATCATTTTCAGTTGCAGCAAGAGCTAAATTCATTGTACTGCCGAGAAGAAATAGAAGACATTAGGGATGAGGACAATGAAGAAACATAACACCAGAAAAGTTCGGCTGATATGAATACTTGCCTTGCCTTTTGCATCGAGGTTTGGCTAACTTCCTGCGCCGATGAGTTCAGCAAGACATCAAGAGAAGCAATGATGTACCACCTACGTGTGAGAAAATCGCAAAATAGTTTCTTAGTGTTTTCAAGGAAACAAAATTTTCTTTGAAGGTCGGCGTGCCCTTGCCCTTGCATGTTGCCATCAGTGTGTATATTTCTTCTTCATATTATTTTTGCTTTTTTTAGTTTAATTTTTTCAATGGGGGTTTGGGTGGTCATAAAATTGCGGTCTCCTGCATTTTACTGTTTTGGCACACCTATGTGATTATTCCGTAGATTTTAGGGTGCCCGGTTCTCCATGCAGAAGACTGCAAATAAAGTAATTTTATTTAGAAGTAGAATGTATATTTTTTTATTGGCATATTATTCTTTGATACTTGTCTCGATTATGGGTTACAAACCTACAGAGCCGTTTGCATATTTCTAACAAAGATTACCTGCCATTTTCTTAACTACTACTGCTTCTACAAATAAATCAAAGAAGCGTTATGGAATAGTAGCATTTCGTTAATGGAGAAAATGTTATTAGTGGAAGGGTTGCCGCAAAACCGGTCTCTGAAAGTGAATGCGAGCGTAGCGGCATCATCCAAGCCAAACACGTCTCCTCAGTCAAGGGTTTCTCGCGCAAAGAATTACTGGTGTGCTACCTTCATCGCTCTTAATGAGTCACGAGGTGTCCAAAAGACTCCTGTCGTTCAAAAAAGGGAAGGTCGTTTCTGTAAATGTAAGCATCCAATTGATTTTGCAAGAGCGCAAACGTGAGATCAAACAGAATTTTGATCTAGCGGCGGAACCACAAAACTTTTGACGGAGGTGCACATTTCACACCTACAATGGTATAATCTTGCACAATGATTTCATAACTTTATTAATTCAACGCATATATTTGAAATTTGCTAAAAGCCCAATGCAAATAGTTTTGAGGTTTTAAAAATCTCAAATCATCAAAATTAGAACTAATTCAATCAATAAATTTAACCTATTGAAAAGATCATCTTGTAACATTTTTCAAATTTTTAGAATCCCAACACACCACGTACAAACAAAAGAACCTTTTGAGCCATATTGTTCCAATCTAACTAACGGTGTCAGACCTAGATCCAGTCCAGGTAATCCAATCTAGTCCTTATTGGATTTGATCATTCGAGTTGAAATCATTGTTTATCTACCTTTCTGTATATCTTTTCTTTTTTTTTAATCTAAACCCCACGTATGTTTTTGAAAATGGCTCCTTCCTCCACCGCGGAAGTTGCAACATTGGACATGTGTCTCATGTCACGTCCGAGGAGTGCGGAAACTTCCTAGCTCCACATGGGGCCTGGGGAGCGTGACCCATGTGCACGCCATGTTGCTCGCCTACGGTATTGGAGAGAAAGGAGATGGCTACGACTGCGACTCCCGCGGTCAAGGCCACTTTGCCAAAGGCATTGCTCTTCTTCCTTGCTGCCCTCTCAAGTAGACTAATGCAGACTCTTACGATATCAATCCATTCCTCCCAATTCTCCATGAAGGTAGGGAGATCCTCCACTCTGGTCCCGAGGTTCTTCATGATAACCGAGATCAACACACCAAGGTTGACAAAAGATACACCTATTGCATTTCGGTATGTATCAAACCACTTGTTGCCAGCATCACGGTCCGCCCTCACAGCCCGAAGCATCCCGTCAGCCCTCTCCAAGTCGTCCCCCAAGCATTTGGCTTGCCTCCGGGACCACTGCAATTCGACCTCCATTTCCTTGAGCTTGTCCTCCGCCGCCCTTTGGCCCTCTTGGGCCTCACGTAAGGCCTTCTTGAGGACCTCGGGATCATCCTCAGGTGTCGGGACCCGAATATGCAAATCCGGACCCTCTGTGTATACTGCACTAGTCCAGGATCACGCTAGTGCACACAGGCTCAACATTAGTGAATATCATAATCATACACAACGTAAATAAGATAAAAACATAATATACTAAATATTTAGCAGTAGTATGACCTTATGGTCAACTTACTTAGCAATGCCTCATAAGGCTGAACAACAAATTGAACTGCAGCGGAATGAAGACGTAGATAAACCCCTCAGTATACCACAGGCAACTGACAAGGCTCGCACCCTAAACATTCGTCTCTTCATGGTACACCTCCTTCAGCACTGATGATTTTTGTAGACAAGGGTGAGTACACCAACACGTACTCAACAAGTTGTGCACAGAATGCAATTCTATCATAGCTATATGCAAGGCTTATTCCAAAGGAATGGCTAAATGGTTCATTTGCAACTAAGCAGCATTTAAAAACAAGTACAGTATATAGATTGAAATGACTGTAAAGCAAATAACAGTAATAGATAGATTCAGCATTTCTCAAGTAAACCAAGTTTCTAGTCCTAAGTCAAGATTCAATTTTCCATGGCAACCTGCCATCCATCCCAAATTTTCAAAAAGAAATCTAAACCCTTGACTGTAATCCCCGAGCTTTGCTCAATACCGTGAGCACGGCTATCCGAATAGATTGTACACTCTGCAGAGGTTATGCACTTTACCCACATGACATGATAATCTCTTTGATGCCAAGCTATTAGCACACTTCCTTTGGTATGCTTACAGAGAATCATGACAAAGCCTTTACAATGCATCCTCTTAACCCAAGATTACCCGCTAAGGTTTCAACAGAAGGGTCCGAAAACCTAACAGGCCCCCTCTTGCGCCATCTGGGTTCATTTAAAAGGATGAACCACTCCACCACGATAGTACTTAAGCTAAGCATTTGCAAATTAGTCAGCTAGGCTGTCCCATTCCAGACATGTGGTTGCAAGTTAGACTCAGGTCAAAGGCTCGCAAGGTGTCCTTATGGTTTGATCAAAGCAAGACATACACATACCCTTTGCCCATCGGGCCCACCGAGCATCCCGCCTTGCCACTTGCTCACCCAAAATCATAACCACCCCAGTTGATTACCAAGCACCACGTACCATCAACAATTCAATATCGTTGCGTGACATCCATTGCCAACACAACTCAATCGTGTGACCACACATGACACACAAATTCAAAACATTGTTCCATATTCCATTAGTCAAGATTATTTATCGAAGATTCAAGTACATGTGATGACGTGGCATAGCTAAGCAATTCTATACCGTTCTAACCTTTCATGTTGATTTCAGTATTAACCAACTATAGTAACCAACCTATGGTGACAATGAAGCATGGCATACAATTATCAAGGTAGGGTGTAACTCAAAAGGGTACATTATCTAATCCCAAATTTAAGTTGAAAACATTTATACTCATGAAATAACAAGTGATAAAGTAAATCAAAATAGCATGCAATCTAGTTTATGGGTGCAACATGATCAAAGCACAACTTGCCTTCGTTAAGCTCCTGCTCCTGGTCTGGTAATAATTCTTGAGCTGTGAAATACCCTTCCGAAGCCTCGCACAATTCAACGTCTACGCGAATCGAGAGAGAAAAGCAAATAAAAACCAAAACCAAAGAGCAAACAAATTCAAAAATTCAAATAAAAGCCACCATTAGAAAGATCTCAATTTTACAAATTTTTAGGAATTTGAATCACCTCAATCGGAGTTCGTATGAGGGAGAACGAGCTCTCGGAATATTTAAAACCCAGAAATTCCTGAAAATTGGGAAATCAATATTAACCCGAATTATTTTTATAAAGAAAATCGGTTTTATTGCGTAGGCGTGACGTCATCCCGATCGGATCCGATCTGGCGCTGACAGACGGGTCCCGCAACGCTGACTCGGCAGATGACGCATCCGGTGACGCAACGCCACACAGTGCCACGCCCGCGCCACGCAAGCGACCCGACCCACGTGGCACCACGTGTCAGCATTTCATCACGCCACCTCAGCCGGCGGCGCACACGGCCCTACGGTCACCGGCGGCGAGCTAGCAGCACCTCCCCTAACTCACCTTGATGTCGCCAATACGATGACGCGCTCGGATTTGCGTCCCAGGCACTGGTTCGTCGGCGGCGAGGACTTCTTCTCCGGCGGCGAGGGCCTTCACGGTGATGCGACTCTCCGGCGATGCTCTAGCGGAATCGAGGCGCGCACAAGGTGCTCCGATCAAGGGCGAAGCCAATGCGACTGGTCCCAAGCTTTGCGGTTGCTCAACGGCGACGAATCGGCGACTTCTTCCTCGTGGCTGCACTTCGACGAAACTTCCGATTGCGGTGCGACTGCGGCGATTCTCGGGCTAAGGGCTTAGGACCTTGGTTGCGTGGTAAAGTGCGCACCCGGTGCTCCCCTTAAATAGTACCCGCGATGGCCGGATATGGTAGGTTTTGGCGCGGTGTCCATGGCGGCTACGGCGAAGGTCAGCAGAGTCCTACTCGAACACGGCCGAGAACGATGACCGGATGAGCGACACGTGGCGAATCGGGTGGCTAGGCTTTGCGCACGCGCTAGGGTTTCCTATTTGGTTTTGGCGTGATGAAGGCCGTTGGATGTTGATCCAACGGTTGATATTACCCCTCCCGATTGAGCCGTTCGGCCTGCACAGTAACGGGCCGGCCCAATACTGTTCACGAGATATTTCCGGGGTTTTCCAATAAAAACAATTCGAGAAATTAAACTAATCCTTTTAGGGTAGTAAAAATACTCTAAAAATTCCCAGAAAATTCTCAAAAATACTTTGAGTTATTCTGGACTTAATAAAAATATTTTCACAAAACTTTATTTTGCAATTGTCTTTTTATAATTATTTCTTGACAAAAGACAATATATTTTAATTCAAAAGAATTCAAATAATTCTCAGAAAATCCAATAAAAATCCAGAAAAATCACAAAATTCATAGTTAGCAATAAAATAATATTAATTAATTAAAAAGCTGAAATTTTGGGATGTTACAAACCTCCCCCCCCTTAACGGAATCTCGACCCCGAGATTTAAGGCTGATTAGAGAATAGGTTTGGGAATTCTTTCTTCAGATGCTCCCAAGTTGCTTCATTTCCCGAATGATTACTCCATTGCACTCTGCAAAAGCGAGCGGATTTATTTCTGGTCCTACTCCATCGTATCCAAGATCCTAATAGGCTGCTCTTTATAAGTCAGAACTTTCTGCAACTCGATTGCTTCTAACGGTGTTTGTTCTGCTGGCATTCTAAGACATTTCTTAAGCTGAGACACATGAAACACATCGTAGACTCCTGCTATGACTGTGGTAACTCCAACTAGTATGCAACCTCTCCTTGGCGGCTTAATATCTTTAAATGGTCCAACCTATCTAGGTGCAAGTTTTCTCTTTAACAATCGCATAAGAGGTCTAGCTGTTGTCGAAAAACCCTTTCTATGATTTAGCGATAATTATTTTTGCCATTTTCTAGGACTTCAAATCTAAGTATGAACTTTGGTTATTTCCTATATAACACAACTTCTAGCTCGTTTTGGCTTAACAACAACTCCTTTAGAAGTCTTTATATGACTAAGGATTTCGACCTTTTTCTTCTAGAGGTCACACATTTTTTTTAACTTAGCGTGCGACTACTGCTCTCGTAAACTTTCCAAAATAAATTTTAACATGTTCCACATGTTCTTCTTCTTGTCTTAGAGTATACAAGGATATCGTCTATAAATACAACTACGAATTTATCCAAATACTCCAGGAATACCTTATTCATCATGTTCATGTCTCAACTAGGTCAATAGCTGGTACGCACAGACCATAGCAGCTTAAACCATAACTAAGCCGTCATTTATAAATCAATGGCAGAGCACTTCTCGACTTATTCCTTTATTACAAAAGTTGGACCCCTGGGTCATATGGCGATGGAAACATTTAATTAACAGCTACTTTAGATGAAACAAAAACTAGAACGAAAATGTGATTTTTAGGCGTCCGGCTACTCCTATTCACCACCTTCCCTACAAATATCAAACGGAGGATCGCAGGCTCTTGGATAGCTATCTTCATTCTCCTGATTTTGATTATCAAAGAGAGAGTCATCCTCTTGCTGATCAGTGGCAGTGTTGACATCGGGTATTTCCAGCACAACTTCTACGACGTCCTAGACTTCATCTGTCGTGATGTGATTGATTCTTCCACGCATTGCCGTTTGAGGCGATACTCCTGACTGTACTGGTACTCGGTTACTTCCTGTCACTGGGGCTGTGGCTGGGGTAGTCCCTAAGTTAAAAGGGATGGGAGTAACATTTCCCTTCCTTGGACACTTGTTAGCGAAATGTCCTGGTTCATTGCGAGAGAAACACTTCTTGACAGCGGACTGTTGACTCCCTGTTGATGCGTTACCTACTGGTGCCGGTGTTTGAAAATCCTGATTAGTGGGGCGAGATGACTGAGCTGATGTCTCGTTGGTCCATTAGGGTTGAATTCTGGCAAACTGTTGAGGTGTCATCCTTATCCTAAGTTGATTAGGTCGCCTCGCTGCTAGCCATTCTCAAGGCCATACGATCTTCACCTAATTCTCCACGCTTATCCTCAAGAATCAAGGCCTTATTGACTAATTCTTGGAAATCAGGGAAATTGTGGGTGATTAATCCCACATGTAATCCAGAGTTTAAACCTTTCAAGAAACGAGACAGTCTAGCCTTATCTGTAGCCACATCCTCAGGTGCATAGCGTGCTAACTGTGTGAACTTATTCAGATATTCCGCCACTGGCTGACCTCCTTGCCTCAAAGCCCTGAACTCTTCCTTCTTGAGCTCCATTATCCCTTCAGGCACATGGTATTGACGGAAAGCCATTGTAAACTCTTCCCAGGTAATTTCCTGTGGCGCTTCATATGCTGCGCAGTAATTCTCCCACCATTCAGCAGCAGTTCCTTCCAATTGATGCGAAGCATACAACACCTTCTCATTGCCCCCACACTGCGTGATATGTAGCTTTCTCTCAATGGTCCTCAACCAATCGTCAGCCTCCAAAGGATTAGCATTGCCTGAGAAGGTTGGAGGACGGGTTCTCATGAAGTCTGACAGTTTAGAGTGAGAATGCTGCCCATTGTTGCCGTGTTGTATGTTGTGGTTGCCTACGGTGGGTTGGTCATGTTCGCATCTGTTTGCATCATTATAATTTGGGTTTGTGCTGCTATGAAAGCTCCTAAGTTCTGTACATCTACTGATGGTGCTGGTGGTGTTGGTGTTCCTTCATCAGGATTGTCATTCCTGCGAAGACCACTTCCTGACGCTCCCTGATTACCACGAGTATTCACCTTCTGTCGAATTCTTTTTGGTTAGGCAAGATAGGAATAGCATAGATGAGATGCAAGAACCTCTAATGCGGGGGAATAGGTTAAACCCAAACTTTATATCTTTATTAATTATCTTGGTATGGTTGCTTACAAAAGCCTAAAAGCTTTGCAACACATACTGCACACTCAGCAATCAAGAAGAACCAATTCAACCTAAACACACAAAACTACCGTCTACATGGGCGACACTCCTATCTTAAGGAACGCGACTCCCACACATGAGTCTCAACTGGCTACTTGAAGTACTGAGTCTTCTAACTCTTGATACACTTCATTGATCCACTCTTCTATGAGCGTGATGATTCCTTCCGTCATGATCATTATGGTAGCAACAAGTATTCGATGCCTTCTCCGGAGGTGTGGTATATCGTTTTCTACTTAAGATAACTCAGGTAGGATTTTTGAATCAATTTAGCAGAGGTAAGAGAAAGAAACTTCAGCAAAGGGAAGGAAAGAATTTTGGGTAAGAACAGAAATAGGAGAATGAGATAAGTCAAGAATATGTTATTCTTTCAGATTAGGTCTTTTACTTTAGAAAATAATTTTGAAGGACCTAAAGAGACGACCAACTATCTAGGGTCAAGACCTACAGTTAGTATGGCTCTGATACCACTTTTGTCAGGACCCGAATATGCAAATCCGGACCCTCTGTGTATACTGCACTAGTCCAGAATCACGCTAGTGCACACAGGCTCAACATTAGTGAATATCATAATCATACACAACGTAAATAAGATAAAGACATAATATACTAAATATTTAGCAGTAGTATGATCTTATGGTCAACTTACTTAGCAATGCCTCATAAGGCTGAACAACAAATTGAACTGCAGCGGAATGAAGACGTAGATAAACCCTCAAGATATACACAGTAACCGACAAGGCTCGCACCCTAAACATTCGTCTCTTCATGGTACACCTCCTTCAAAGATCGATGATTTTTGTAGACAAGGGTGAGTACACCAACACGTACTCAACAAGTTGTGCACAGAATGCAATTCTATCATAGCTATATGCAAGGCTTATTCCAAAGGAATGGCTAAATGGTTCATTTGCAACTAAGCAGCATTTAAAAACAAGTACAGTATATAGATTGAAATGACTGTAAAGCAAATAACAGTAATAGATAGATTCAGCATTTCTCAAGTAAACCAAGTTTCCAGTCCTAAGTCAAGATTCAATTTTCCATGGCAACCTGCCATCCATCCCAAATTTTCAAAAAGAAATCTAAACCCTTGACTGTAATCCCCGAGCTTTGCTCAATACCGTGAGCACGGCTATCCGAATAGATTGTACACTCTGCAGAGGTTATGCACTTTACCCACATGACATGATAATCTCTTTGATGCCAAGCTATTAGCACACTTCCTTTGGTATGCCGGCAGAGAATCATGACAAAGCCTTTACAATGCATCCTCTTAACCCAGTACTACCCGCTAAGGTTTCAACACTGAAGGGTCTGAAAACCACAACAGGGCCCCCCTCTTGCGCCATCTGGGTTCATTTAAAAGGATGAACCACTCCACCACGATAGTACTTAAGCTAAGCATTTGCAAATTAGTCACTAGGTTTGTCCCATTCCAGACATGTGGTTGCAAGTTAGACTCAGGTCAAAGGCTCGCAAGGTGTCCTTATGGTTTGATCAAAGCAAGACATACACATACCCTTTGCCCATCGGGCCCACCCAGGCATCCTGCCCTTGCCACTTGCTCCGACCCAAAATCATAACCACCCCAGTTGATTACCAAGCACCACGTGCCATCAACAATTCAATATCGTTGCGTGACATCCATTGCCAACACAACTCAATCGTGTGACCACACATGACACACAAATTCAAAACATTGTTCCATATTCCATTAGTCAAGATTATTTATCGAAGATTCAAGTACATGTGATGACGTGGCATAGCTAAGCAATTCTATACCGTTCTAACCTTTCATGTTGATTTCAGTATTAACCAACTATAGTAACCAACCTATGGTGACAATGAAGCATGGCATACAATTATCAAGGTAGGGTGTAACTCAAAAGGGTACATTATCTAATCCCAAATTTAAGTTGAAAACATTTATACTCATGAAATAACAAGTGATAAAGTAAATCAAAATAGCATGCAATCTAGTTTATGGGTGCAACATGATCAAAGCACAACTTGCCTTCGTTAAGCTCCTGCTCTGGTGCAGTAATAATTCTTGAGCTGTGAAATACCCTTAGAAGCCTCGCACAATTCAACGTCTCACGCGAATCGAGAGAGAAAAGCAAATAAAAACCAAAACCAAAGAGCAAACAAATTCAAAAATTCAAATAAAAGCCACCATTAGAAAGATCTCAATTTTACAAATTTTAGGAATTTGAATCACCTCAATCGGAGTTCGTATGAGGGAGAACGAGCTCTCGGAATATTTAAAACCCGAAATTCCTGAAAATTGGGAAATCAATATTAACCCGAATTATTTTTATAAAGAAAATCGGTTTTATTGTGTAGGCGTGACGTCATCCCGATCGGATCCGATCTGGCGCCGACAGACGGGTCCCGCAATGATGACTCGGCAGATGACGATCCGTGACTTAACGCCACCACATGCCACGCCGCGCCACGCATAGCGGCGACCCGCGTGGCACCACGTGTCAAGATTTCATCACGCCACCTCGGCCGTGGCGCGACACGCCCTACGGTCACCGCGGCGAGCTAGCAAAGCACCTCCCTAACTCACCTTGATGTCGCCATGTCGATGACGCGCTTCGGATTTGCGCCCCGAACCGTTGGTTCGTCGTGGCGAGACTTCTTCTCCGTGGCGAGGGCCTTCACGGTGATGCGACTCTCCGGCGATGCTCTAGCGGAATCGGCGCGCACAAGGTGCTCCGATCAAGGGCGGCCAATGCGATCGTCCCAAGCTTTGCGGTTGCTCAACGGCGACGAATCGGCGACTTCTTCCTCGTGGTCGCACGCCGACGAAACTTCCGATTGCGGTGCGGCTGCGGCGATTCTCGGGCTAAGGGCTTAGGACCTTGGTTGCGTGGTAAAGTCGCACCGGTGCTCCCTTAAATAGTACCGCGATGGCGGATATGGTAGGTTTTGGCGCGGTGTCCATGGCGGCTACTGGCGAAGGTCGCAGAGTCCTACTCGAACACTGCCGAGAACGATGACCGGATGAGCGACACGTGGCGAATCGGGTGGCTAGGCTTTGCGCGCGCGCTAGGTTTCCTATTTGGTTTTGGCGTGATAAAGGCCGTTGGATGTTGATCCAACGGTTGATATTACCCTCCCGATTGAGCTGTTCGCCTGCACAAAGAACGGGCCGCCCTAACATCGTTCACGAGATATTTCCGGGTTTTCCAATAAAAGCAATTCGAGAAATTAAACTAATCCTTTTAGGGTAGTAAAATACTCTAAAATTCGAGAAAATTCTCAAAAATACTTTGAGTTATTTTGGACTTAATAAAATATTTTCACAAAACTTTATTTTGCAATTGTCTTTTTATAATTATTTCTTGATAAAAGACAATATATTTTACTTCAAAAGAATTCAAATAATTCTCGAGAAAATCCAATAAAAATCCGAAAAATCACAAAATTCATAGTTAGCAATAAAATAATATTAATTAATTAAAAGCTAAAATTTTGGGATGTTACATCGAGGCAATCGCGACATAGCTACTAGCATCTTCTATATCATCCCAAGGACCTTGTCATAAAGCATGTTACTCATCATCGTAGCCTACAAAAAGAAGGTGAAGAGCACCAAATGAAACATACATGAGACCCTTAAGTCTACAGGGTTGACAAGGAAAAGGGCATTCGTAGTACCTGATACTGAAGGGTCACCGTAGTTGCTAGCTTCTCCCCTAGCACCTCTAAAAACTTACTGGGGTTATCAGGCATCAAATCTGCCATGTACCTTTGTATTCGTTGCGTCACCAAGAGGTGGGCCATCTTGATAGTCTCTGTGTCCAGGGTATGGAGGATGGTATACTCGGGAAGTACACTGGAAGAGTTACCTTGACCCCCTGTTGCACCGACCTTGTGTGTATGAGCGAGCAGGGGGTCGATGCTCTCTCCCCTGGTACCTATGGAGGCACGAAGGAAGTGGAAGTGCCCACCTCCACCGTGGACACCTTAGGCTCCACGATGTCTGAAAGAAAGAAGTATTGCAAATTAGAAAGGTGAAGAAAAGGTGGGTGCCGTAACATTGAAGCACAACCAAGGCCACGAACCTCCCAGACAGTAGAAGAAAGACATAATGTTCTCAAGGTAGGCGTACCCCCGACATCCTCCACTATTGTGGACTCAATTAGGGCGGTGATCGGCCCATCGGCCTCGATGTCAAGGAGATCCTCTATTTCTTGAGCAAGTTGCTAGGGCCACCCGTTAGAGCTCCCCGACTTGGATTTGGGACAATACCTCTTAAGAATGTCATCCTCCATAAAAATGTTTTGAAAAAACAAAATTTTGAGACATTTTATAAAAATAATAGAAATGCTTTTAGATTTTTTTTAAAAATGTACAAGCTTGATCATTTGAAAAAATTGCATTACCATCTCTAGGAGTCTACAGTACAGAAAATTTTCCAAAATAATTGAAGTTCATTTGTTATATTTGTAAAATAAAAAACAGAAGGAACATAAATAAGACAGTAACATTATCAGAATTTTATAAATTTGCTTGAGTATGATCATGATTGAAAATTTTTAGAAGAGCTTAAGCATTGCCTTAGAACTCTTCTCTACAATTTTCAAAAATTCTAAACCAGTTTTGTTTACTCAATAAAAAATTCTCCCACTGTAAGGCTTTTATCAGGAGTTTAGGACAGTGTCAAAATTTTTAAAAATTCCTCAAGATTGATTATTATCTGTCAATTTTACGAAAACATTAGTGATGTGTTAGTACCATCCAATTTTTTTAAAAAAATTCTAACATAGTGGCGAATACTCATACCATGGATACCCCCAGCGGCCCAAGATGACGAATGGGCTGCTCCAAGCTCAGCTCCGGCCGAAGGTCCCACTGGGCCACGAAGGACACTCGTCCCCGACCTAACCAACCAGGGGGATGGTCTGACCCCCGCAATGGGTCGGGCGCCCCACAAGCTCCGACCAAGCTAAGGCGATCTCCGCCAAGGGTCGGATGCCAGACCATCACCGGTCGATGGCCACCTGCCCTATGGACACGACGGCTTAGAATGACCGTGCGAAGGGCAGGTGGCTCCTTCCCGAGGTGGCGAGGAGACTGCCGAAGTCAAGCAACAGTCTCATCGTCCAGGCATGCACAGTGGGAGAATACGCTCCCTCCCGAGGCAACACCAGAGCCGGGCGCGACGATGTCAACACCTGACAAGCGCGCAGGGGGTAGGTGCGACACTTCCCGGAGAGACAGAAAACTACGTCACTCGATGTATCTACCGACCCAGCATGGGGCGAGCAGACACCGGTCAATCGCCAAGACCGAAGACCAGGACTCCAAGGCGTCGGACACCCCATCCTTTCTTTTCCAAATTCCTATGTAACCTGCCCCCTCCGTCTTTATAAAGGGAGGCAGGACCCTCAGGGAAGGGGACGGGTTTTTTAAAAGCGAACTGTTCTTACTTCTCCGACTCATACGAGGCGCTCAAGGCCGGTCCTTAGCCCTCGCTTGTAACGCCATGCAGTCATCTGCACTCAGAGCAATACAGATCCACCACACGAACTGGAGTAGAGACATTCGGCCCGAATCAGTATACTTATTGGGCTCTCTGAGTCTGACCATTCAAGGAGAGAGAACGCGCGACCTCTTGACTAAAAATTCACTTGCCGGTATTTGAAATACCGACACATAGTTTGGACTATTTTTAGTTCGGTTGAAATTTACTAAAATTTTGGCTCGATTCAAAAAAAATACGGATTTACATTTTGCTTTTTTGTATTTCGTTCAGATTTTATCCGAAATTTCAAGATTTCACTGAAATTTCATATTTCGGTCACCTCTGAGATGTTGTTAAAAACGGAATTTGAAATCTTGCCCGATCGGAAGGTTTTGTTTGTTCAATTTAGAGCTCATTAATTTCTGCTTCCTGTCTCTCGATCCCTGCTAATTCAGCATGTTTTGTCTTTGTCCATGTGTGCGATATCACGTAAAAGCGACGGAGGCGGGCAAAGCAGTATGGTACGGAAACGTTATGTTTCGGCATGTAATGAGTAACACCACTTCCACTTGTCCCCGTACCATGTGTCACCAGCTAAATGTTTTCAGCAGCAGCCTGGGTGCAGCATGGTGGGTGCGACGAAAGCCTTGGACCCTTAGGTCCCAAAATGCCATATGGTGTGTGGTTTGCAACAGCATGCACTGCAGACACGTCATCACCCCAGCATTAGCAATGGCAATAGATTTTTTTGCATTGCGTGCACAGGCGTAGAGTTGAGTGGCTCTGATGCAGAGACGGTTTCAGTGAGGTATACAGTATAATTGCCTGGACCCTATGTTGCCTACTGAGCACTACGATTTGTAATGTGTATTTTCTCTATGTTATATATACACTAAACCTTTTATCATCTTTAGGAGGAATCAAAATATATATTAATCTAATACCAAGAGATACAAGAGTTTTAAATGTAGATACAAGAGTTTGAGTGTAATTTTGTGGTCTCTTATGGCACCTAAACTCTTGGTACCTTCACTCTTTAAACTTTTAATATATCTCAATGCTAACTCAATAGATAGCTTTGTATCTCTTTAGAACCATAAATAGTTTCGTGTGTGTATGTGTATATATATATATAGCCATACAGCTAGTCAAGGTCAAGGGCCTGACATAGCTAGTAACTCCGATAGGTTTACTGACTGATTGAAGCGTAGGTAGTTATGACTGCAGCACAAACAAAAACCGTTTATTAAGGTCGTCCAAGTTAGGTTGTCCAAAGCCCGCCCCCAAGTGAAACGTCAATATTGCTTGAGTACATGAACATACTATATGTCTAATTGTCTATATAGGGTGCTACTAGCATTTCAGTTGTTGTACTGCTGCCGGCGTTCGATTCTAAGTGAAGGAAAAGTACGTTTCCGAAATATTTCGTTGGAAAAAGGCTTGTGATTCCAAGAGTTACTGCACATTTCCAAAAGTCTGGGAGGAGAGTGAGCAACACGACAAATGTCGGAACTCAGAACAGCAGTAAGGAGGTAGGGACGAGCTGTGTTCTCGCTGTTGAGACACTGTTGTTTTTTTCCTCGGTACTTATACTAACAGTGATGTTTGTCTTTTGTCCATACTACGAATGCAAGAAGATCACCTCCCAAGAAATTCACACGTTTGACTAGGGAGTATCTGCAAAACTCTTGTCTTCTAATTTCTCGAGTAAGTTGTTAACGGTTGGTTTACACTCTCGCTGCACCTGATGCTTGCGTCTTCAAAATGGGTTGTTGCAGCTATACACGAACACTTGATATATAGCTCAGCTAACGCCAGCGATTCGACCGGTACGTAATAGGGTTAGGCGGTGATGGCGATGGATGGTTCAACGACTCGTGTACACATGAGTGTGCTTATCACAGCATGATCACAGCACACATGTACGCTGGACGATTAATACGGAGAGCTTTGTTAATTTCAGAAATGTTCCTACTGGCCGATTAGTCTAATCCACAGCGTCACAAAATCTTCACCAAGTTCTTGTCCAACAGGCTTGCCAAGGTTCTTCATCAGATCATATCACTCAATCAATCAGCATTTATAAAAAGCAGGACAATTTCTTATATGTTCGCAATCTCACAAGGGATTTGCATAGGAAAAGAATGCCGTCCATCCTTTTGAAGCTTGACATATCCAGGGTTTTTGACTCCGTTAGTTGGGAATACCTCCTCGAGCTGCTGCATAAATTGAGGTTTGGCTTTCGATGGAGAGATTGGATCTCGCTCCTGCTGGCGTCCTCCTCTTCAAAGGTGCTACTTAATGGATCCCCAGGGCCGACCGTGCTGCATAGAAGAGAGCTCCATCAGGGAGACCCCTTGTCGCCGATGCTGTTTATTCTCGCCATCGACCCTTTTCAATGGCTTGTTGCCAAAGCTGCCACGAACGAAGTAATAAGTCAACTATCCAGTAGGTCAGCCACCCTCCCAACATCCCAATACATGGATGATGTTGTTATCTTCGCCAGCCCAACCGTTCAGGACCTACAGACCATCAGGACTGTACTCTTAGTGTTCGGGGAGCGTGCACACAAATATTCACAAGCCCTAGATCTACCCCATTAGGTGTGAGGGTTTGGATTTGCAAACGGTGCTACAGGGTTTCCCAGCTCAACTGTAGGAGTTCCTGTGCAGGTATCTAGGGTTTCCGTTACACCCCACCAAAATCATAAGAATAGATGTGCAGCCCATCTTAGACAGGGCAAGTGCGAGGCTAGCTAAGGACAACTCCTTTCTAAGGTAGCCTGGCTTATCTTGGCGGATTCGGTGCTCACGGCGTTAGCAACCTACCATATTATTGTTCTACCTCTCTCCAAATGGCTAATAAAAAAATTGGACAAGATCAGGAGAAGTTTTATCTGGAGAGAGCACGAAGCCTATTCAGTCGGCCACTGTCTTATAAATTGAAAAAATGTTTGTAGGCCAAGGACTTGGAATGCTTTGCTCGGGCTTTAAGGCTCCGATGGTTGTGGCACGAGTGAAAAGATAGGCAAAGACCCTGGGTAGGAATGGACACTCCTTGCAACGACATTGACATATCGCTCTTTCGGGCAAACACTTCTGTCTTGCTAGGAGATAGCAAAACAGCTAGGTTCTGGATGGCCCCATGGCTCAACGGGGCTTCACCAAAGGACATTGCGCTGGACTGTTTCCACCTGGCATGTGTGAGGACGAGATCGGTCTTCGATGAGCTCTATATGGACACATGGATCAGACCGCTTCGGAGGATCTCACAAGCCATGCAATTATATGAATTCTTCATTCTCTGGCAGACCATTCGACAGGTTCATTTAAGGCAAGATTGCTACGGACAATATTCTCTAAAAATGAACGACGGATGCATAATACTCAGCAAAATCAGCATACTTGGTCCAATTCCAAGGGGCTGTGCCCGACAATAACTACAAGTTAATATGGAAGGCCAGTGTGAAGAGAAAATACAAATTTTTCGCATAGCTTTTCCTTCAAACAAGTGTCCTCAAGGCGGACAGGCTAGCAGCCAGGGGGTGGCCAAATTCGGGGGGCTGCCCGCTTTGTGGTTCAAAGCCAGAATCGGCAACTCATCTGTTGCTTCTTTGCCCTTTTGCAAAGCAGATTTGGAGGAAGGTTTTCCTCCTTATGCAACTCCCTCCACAAATCTCGCAGTCGCATGTGCAGCCGGCGCAGTGGTGGACATCCATATCACAGGAGGTGCCTAAGCACTCACGCAAAAATATTGATGGCATACTAATTTATTCGTTCTGGAATATTTGGAAAGAGAGGAATGCAAGAATCTTCAGAAATGAATACAGTTCGGCTAAGTCCGTTTTCTATCGTATATCGCAAGACGTCATTGATCGAAGGGTGGCAACTCATGTGCGTTTTCAACAGGGCACCGATCATGACCATTCCTAGTCGCGGTCAGTGGGGCAAGACGACAGGACAGGTGTCGGCACGAGCTATGCTGCTATTGCGGTTTTGGTTCGGTTGCGGCATACCTTCAAAATGTGCAACTCTCAATTTCCTGTCAATGATTAATGAGTTCGTTTCGACTCGGTTGTGACACGGCTCTCCAGTTCATGTGATGTAACGTAAAAGTTCAAGACGTTCTAATTTTCTGTTTGAAAACCCTGCTGCTATTGTACCTTTCTTATCTTTCTAAATACATGACAGAGCTCCTGCCGCTCCTTTAAAAAATTTCAGAAATGTTCCAAAGCATATACTAATATACGGGGCTATGTCGACATCTGGGGGCACTGTCACTGTTTATCGCCATGCGGTATCTCCATGCCACCAAATCGTCCTACATGCCAGTGCATTGTCCTGTTATTGCCAATGCTTCATCTCTCTTCTGATTGGACCCATGGTGAAGGCAACCATCCATCCTTCTAACTTTTTCTTTTTTGAGAACTCATCCTTCAACAATTCATTCATTCATTGTGTATGGTTTAATTCCATTCTCATTGTCCTACCTTACTCCCATGCATGCTTTAAGTAATATTTTAGTAGCATCTTGTTGCTGGTGTGTAGATCGATTACAATAAGACACAACATAGCACAGCCACACAGTCTCTGGCTCGTGACATCCCAACGGTGCCAAGTATATATACCATGTGGACGGTGCAAACCAAACATATATCCCTGGACGAGCGTGACGTAGCGCTGCCGGTAGAGGAGGCCGGCACGCGAGAGCAGCAGCAAAACCCGGTCGAATCGTCTAAAATAGGGGGGCTTTCTGTGTGTGTTCTCAGGGGAAAATGCACGCTACATGGTCAGCCTGCTGCCCGCGCGCGCCGTGCCGTGGAGCGGCCTGCAGTTCGGTAACTATGGTTCATTTCAGCGCAGGGTCCGTGACGCATCAGTCCTGCCGTCCAGAGCATATCTGCAGCACATTCACTCCCAAGGATATGGGATGCAGTGATTGTTCTTTGAGGATTCATGATTGGCATTGAGATTGATCTAGGACTGTCGGTTTATTATTCAACAAGTCATCAACACGATAGCTCTCTAAGGCTCAACGGTATGTCGCCGGATTCCTTCTTTTCAATCCTCATGCTATTAGATTAATCCTGTAGATTAATTTTTGCTCTCTAAACCCCAGATGGTTTCGTGCTAATTAGGGTTCTAGATTGATTTATTGTAAATGGGATTAATTGTTTATGGTTTAGTCCATATGCACTCGCAATAGCAAGCGCATGCTGACTGAACCGTGTGCGAGCTCGCCACTCCGAGGCACGTATGCATGCCAACGTTATTGCACAAACCTGTCGCTCTGTGCTGCGCATGCCAAAAACCATCACTGCATGCAGAGTGGCTATCCCCAACGTGCATCCTCTAAGATCGCTAGTCACCGCCCGCACACGCCTGACGCGCTTCGCAATGACTGGGTTAGGGTTTAAAAATGAAAGAGATGAAATCCTATAATAAAAAAGAGTTGAAAAAAAGGAAGAGTTGAAATCCTCTAATAAAAAATAACCCTAGCCCTATCAAATTTTTTAGGCCACGCGGCCTATGGGCCGCTACAACTCGTTAAAATTTTGGCCCACGAAAGAAAAAAATAGAGATTCAGCCTAATTGGACCAGGTTTGGCCCATGTAACTAAACGGGCCATACGGCCCAGTGGAAATTTGGCCAAAATACCAAATTCTTTTGGATTGTGTTACTTTTATGGTTTAACCCCTACGTTTTCAGGTATACTTGCAAATGCGGAAAATTTTTGCGAAAATGATCCTGAATTTTCACATAATTTTAGAAATTTATCGAGGTACAGATATTTTACATTCTGGACTATGAAGTTTTTGGTAATACCAAAACATAGTTAATAAATTCTAAAAATTTATATTAAATCTTAACAATTGAATTTCTAGGTATGAACATTCGTAAGTTGTTAAAACTTAGACCTAGCACACATTGAAAGCTTTATATTATTGGGTTTACTTTCCTAGTATAATTCAATATTTATACATATGCTGAATTTATTTATTTTTTGTTATTTTGGTAATTCTGAAAATTGCTCAATAATTAGCATAAACTTATGAAAAAATGCTAGACAATTCTAGAAAATTTTAGATAATTATCTACTGAATAGATATAGACAAATCTTTACTGATTTAAGAGTGAGCATGAAATATATTGATTTTACTAATAGTAAATTCATTTTTGCATGAATATAACATAGGGGACATGTCAGACATCGCACAGATGGAATTTGCCGAGCTTGCCTTGAATAGCAATAATTACCTAAACTCGGCAATGAATGCCTAGATTAACCCAATAACTAGATCACTTAGAGCTACTTTTACCCAACTGGAAACTGGCACCCATGCTCTTTCTAAAGTCGTCATGTGTGTGGCTCTGCACTTTCTAAGGCACCATCTCCCTATGGACTTAAAGGCCGCCGAGTATTCAATAGATGAGGACCTACTGGCACTTTGGAATTCCCTAAGAGAACACTATAACTAGCAAGGATCCAGAAGTGCAGCACGAATGAACCCTCCTACACTTCCAGGACTATAAAATCGTGGTAGCTCACAACTCCATCATGCACAAACTTGTCACCAAGCTGCGCTTCTGTAACCAAAAAATTACAGATGCTGAAATAATAGATAAAACATTGTGTACTTTCTATCCAACATGAGGGTACTACAATAACAGTATTGTCATGCTAAGTACCAGAAATACTCTTAGCTTATCTACACTTTGTTAGAAGCAGAGAAACATGATAAACTCATGATGAAGAATCATTATATTATTCACAATGAGACACATTCAATGCCCAAAGTGCATGTCAATGCTCAGCAAGCTAGTAATAAGCACAACCGCGGAAAACGCTAAAGTTATTGAGGAAAATGAAATACAGAAGAGAAGAGGCAAGCCCTAGTGCAGGGATAAAGGTAAAGGGACAGAGAGTTTTCAGAAGTAAGACTCAACCAAAAAGGCTGCTTAGCCTACACAATCCTTCTTTAGGTGTAGATGCACTGGCCATTGGTCGTGCAACTACTGCACCCCAAGCATTTGGTGGACCTTTTATATACAATCCATTAGTAAAATCAAAAAGATATAGGGGAATAATGTTAAGGTACACTTCATCAATCAACTTATTGTTGACACGGATATTGAGAAGAATGATGATATGGTTCTTAATCCTACGAAGAAGTTCCAAGAGGACCTTCTCGAATATGGAAATACTTTCATGGATGGAAATGATCTTCTTGGGTCAGTGATAGGGGAGTTTCAGAAGGACACCTACGACTTATATGATGACCTGAAATAGTCTCCTAAGTATTACTTAATTTTGCTAGTCAATGTCACATATCCCTTATGAGTCTCCTTGAAAGTCTCCTTACCAGTTTTGTTTTAATTCCTGAATAAATAGTTCTTTCCCATAATATTTGATTCATTGTGCTATGTTTCTTCAATATTTTACAATATATTCCAGATGGAACAATTATTTGATTGCTATATTATACTTCTAATATTGAACAATGTATAATCCAATGGTGGTGGAGAAAATCTGCCTTATAAACAGTTGCAGCACCAATTCAATAGTTAGGGGAACTAAATATTTTAAAATTTGGCTAAAAAAATTAGAAATATTATGACCATTGTTGTAAGCTTCCTATGGGTACTCGTACAATAATAGATAATGCTCTCTTGTACCATGAGTCTAATCGTACTCTATTAAGTTTTAAAGATGTTCATCTAAATAGTTTCCATATGGAGATAGAAAATGAGGATGACACAGAATACCTACTCATGATTATGTTTAACGGGTGTAATAAATGCATGGATGAAAAACTTCCTTTAGCTCAGGATTATACTATACATATATAAAATCTAAAGTTTTTATTACGACGAAGACAATACTTAAAAACCCAAAAATATTTAAAATCTAGCATGATGGACTGGATCATCTTGGGTTAAATATGATAAAACAATCATCAATAATTATGCTGGTCATAGCACAAATATTGCAGGCTTCCCTATACCTGAAAATTTCTTATGCTCTGCTTGTGCTAAAGGGAATCTTATAATTAGACCATCTCATCTAAAAGTGAGGAAAGAATCACTTATTTTCTAAAAGAGAATTCAAGGTGATATTTATGGACCCATCCAATCCCTATTGGGCCCCTTCAGATACTTTATGGTGCTGATAGATGCTTCTATAAAATGATCCCATACATGTTTATTATCTATTTAGAACCACGCTTTAGCTAAATTAATTACCAAAATTATTAAATTAAGATCCTTTTTCCTGGATGAAAGGATCAAGTCCATTTGAATGAATAACGATGGCGAGTGTTCCTCAAAGACATTTAATGATTATTGTATGACTCTAGGCATTATTGTAGACCATTTAGTACCTCATGTCCAAGCATAAAATAGCGTTGCAGAGTTATTAATTAAAAGAATAAAATATTGATGTATTAATTCAACTCAGATCAACTGTATACCATAATATTTTCCTTTTGCACATAGTGTGTAAGAAAGAACAAGTATTTCTCATTACAAAATTTTGGTTATGATGTATATGTACCAATCTCACTACCACATCGTATATCCATGGGCCCTCATCGAAAGTTGGGGATCTACAGGGGTGAAGCTACAAGGTGGTTCCAGTGGGCCACGGACCACCCTGGCCCAGCCCATTAGCCTTTAGGTATTTTTCTGTAGGGAAAAAAATCGTAGGACTTCCTTAGCCGATGCTTCTTAAACTATCATTATAGGTATGTAAGCTACAGATTTAATACCTTTTATTTTAAGATGCTAGATGGTTGTCAAAGCTTTTTATTTGATTATATTGTGTTTGGTATTTTTTTTATTTAAATGTTGGTATGCTGCACTTATATTGTTAAAAAAAGTTAAGTTGGACCACCCATGACTAAAATCCTAGCTACGCCACTGGGGATCTATATAAGTTATGAATCTCTGTCAATTATTAACTACCTTGAGCCTATGATAGGGATCTGTGTACAATTTGATATGCTGATTGTATCTTTGACGAGGATAATTTCTTGGTATTAGGGGAGTAAAGTACCATACTTAAGAATATTGAGAAAAAGATTGAAATATCACAGATATTCAGTCCTTAGACCCACGCACAGAAGAATCTAAACTTGAAGTTCAAAGGATAATAATTGTGCAACAAATAGTTAATAATCTGTGAGATGCCTTCACTTTATCATAAGGGAGTGAAAATCTCAAAAATCTGCGGTAAATACATCAGAAATAGTGGAAATACTCTAGAAAAATATTGAATGCATTTTTACCCCTCATGGTAAGAAAAGGGGGACCTCGAGCACATGAGACTTAATTTCGCGAAGATGTCCACAGAAACAAAACCAGACGAGACAAATTATTACTCTAGACAGTGGAAGAAGCTCAACCTGAAGTGGGCCATCATGAAGATAGTAACTCTGATGAATATTTGCTCGCACAATCTGACACTGGAAAATCGGAACACCTAGATGGAGCTAAAAGGAACTAATGAAGAAATATCCACTAATTATGTAAATTCAAGAGAATTGTATAAAAGAAAGGCTACAATTATCACATATATTTTGCCTCAAAACAAATTTGTTAAAATTGATGATCTGGATCTAGAACCAAAGTCTATGGTAGAGTGTCAGTAGTTCTCAATTGGATCAAAAGGAAAGAAGCTATTGAAGCGGAATTACGTTTGCTCAACAAAAGAAAAGTATTTGGTCTTATTGATCGAACACCTTCTAATGTGTTCCCCGTGGAATCCAAATAGGTTTTCATCTAGAAGAGAAATGAAAAAAATTAGGTGATGAGATACAAAGCGAGTTTTATAGCACAAAGATTCACGTAGAGACCCGACATCGATTACGATAAAACTTACTCTCTTGTAATGAGTAGAATGTTATGATATTTAATATCACTGGCAGTTAGCATGAACTGATCAATGTAGTTGATAGATATAGTGACCGTATATTTGTGTGTTCATAAAGAAGTCCTAGAATAGATTATGTATCATCTCAGTCTATGTCGATAATATGAATATCATTAGAACCACATATGATATAAAGGAAACAAGTTCTTAACTTATGATGGAGTTTGAGATAAAAGATTTGGGTAAAACTAAATATTGTTTTGGCCTGCAGTTAAAGCATTTTCTAGAATGAATTTTTGTACACTAGTCTACCTATACTAAAAAGGTATGGAAAAAAATTAACATGGATAAATCTTATCCTTTAAAGACCTCCATAGTAGTAAGATTCCATAAAGTGGATATAAACCCATTCAGATATTAAGGATGAAAAATAAAAAAGACTTATGACTTGAAATTCCATACTTAAGTCATTAAGTGCCATAGGAGCACTTATGTATGTTGCGAATTGCACCAGGTCTGATATTGCATTCATAGTAAATTTGCTAGCTAGATACAGTGCAGCCCTAATTTGTGGCTTATTTTATTGAAAGGACGAAGACTCAACCATGGTAGGATATATGGATGTTGGCTATCTGTTTGATCTTTACAATGCCAAATCTCAGATTGGATTTGTATTTCTTTGTGATGGTACAATCATTTCTTGGTGAACTTTTGAGTAGCCCTTGGAGCTACCTCTACTAGCCACTCAGATATCGTAGCATTATATGATGCCTCACATGAATATGTTTGGCTAAGATGTGTGATTAGCCATATTTAGAAATCATGTGTCATTAACACCATCGATACCCCTACAATTATATAGGAGGATAGTGCTACTGTGTTGCACAAATGTAAATTGGTTATGTAAAGAGTAATATCATGAAGCATATTATCCATAAACTTTTCTATCCTCATTAACTCTAGAAGATTGGTGAGGTGAAGATCCTGTAAACTAAGTCATTTGAAAAATCTTGCAGATGTATTCACTAAGTCTTTGCCAACATCTAGTTTTTAAAGATGTGTTCGTAACATTGAAATGAGACAGCTCAGAGTAGCGACAGTAATCTTACCCGATTACCCTTGTATTCATAGGTAAAAACTCTATTATAGGTGGGTATTTTCCTCTCTTGTTGCTCGCAGGTATGTTTATGATGCTCAAATTTTGTCTCATGGGCAAACGGGTATAGGTATAGAGGAGCTTCACCCGTAGCCATTTCGCCCGATTACCTACCAACTTAGACTAACATGTAGGCCACAACAGGCGCCCAGTCATCTCCATGATCCCCAATTTGTGGTACCTCATATTATAGTGATGTTGTGATGGGCGATGGGCGATATGTGTGATGATTGATAACTTATTTTCATTTTAATTGTTGAACTTATGCATGTGTAATAACTGATGAACATTTCTATTTTAATTGTTGAAACTAAGTATCTGTGCGTCCTTTATGTGCATGTGTTATTTTAATTCTTATCCCATATGCATTTGAAATATTGAATCATTGATAATCATTCTTCAATCCACATAATATAGCTGATTCCCATAATTTCATCAAAAGGATTGTATCAGTACCATAGCTCATTAGCTCTTAGTGTCTTTTGGTTAGAAAGGTTGTTGATGATGATGGGTAGATGGGTATCGGGTACCCGTGGGCGATGGGTATAGATGAGATTCTTTGCCCGCTACCCTTCGCATGTAAATCCGTGAAGGAGATTTTGATTAGCAGATATGGGTATGAGCGAGCACTACTAGTGTCCGCCGCACCTGATTGCCATCCCTAACTTAGAGAGATGCAGAGCTCATAGGGAGCAAATCCCTGAATCATAACTCTTAGGATGATCTTGAAGATACTACCTTAATCTAGAAGGTTATGAGTTGCACTCTTTTTCACTTAGTGAGTTTTCTTGAAACTTTCTCATATAAAGGTTTTTAAAAAGGCAACAAGTGTAATACAATATACGGATGCAGTATACTCTTTTCTCCTTTTTTTTCCCACTAGGTTTTTGGAAGGAGATTTTGATGAGGTATATGCATTACGCAGTATTCGTCCAAGAAGAAGTGTTGATGTATAACCGGACTCTTGGTTGTTCAGATATAATCGGACTCTTGATTTTGGTGGGCGAATTCCGAAAGTACCCCATTTTACAAAAGAATTATCTACAATCAATAAATAGTGAAAAGAGTTGAGATCTTCTATATCCAGTATTCATATATTATGATTATTTTTCGAGTATTCTTGATTGGCATTGGAATTAATCTAAAGTGATCTGTTTATTATTTAACAGATGTTACTGGCACTGCGCTGCACCATCATCCATGTCAGGTCCTGCGGAAAGCTACGGCGAGAACATCTGGCATTTTATATTTCAAATTTGTGCGTTTTAGGGCACTCCCAATGGATGATGTCTATAATAGTGTCTATAACCCATCATCTCAGATAGATATTACCATATAAAAATAGTGGTTTTCCAATAGCAAGCTTCTATCAAATGTGTATTTGATACTCCCAATGCATACACACTCTCTCAGCACGAAGCACAAGGTAGTTGTTAGATACTGCCTTTTATCCCAGTGGTATTTCTACCTATTTCTAGTTGTTTCCAATGTATTGATCTACGAGTTTAAGTGGTGTCACATGCAAGACACTGCTTTATTCTCTCACTTCCTTTACTACTCCTCTAACTCATCCAAAATATGACATGGTATGTTATTTATTATCTATAGACACCGCTGAGGTGTATCATTGGGAGTGCCCTTAGCACTTTAGATTTCAACAACATTTAATAGTATCATTATTAGTTGATACTGTTATCAAATATTGCTCACGCATTAGTTGGTTGTATTTTCTTGATGTTTACTGGTTTTTTTTTCTCTGTTTGGCGGGAGCCTTAATTTATAGCTTCCGCGTTGTGTAAGATGTTTGTTTTGTTGTGTTGTTTCCGTCTTCTTTTTTAATGAAATTTTGTACCTGTTGTATTGTGTGAATTGCTTGGTCCATTTATCTATAATTATTGGCCACGCCACTGGTTTTGTCAAATTACTGTACAAAACATTACTCCTTTCGGTTTTTTAGGCCATTCTCAGTGCATAGTTTCATTTCCCAGTTTTCAAGAGTGTCACATCAGTTTTTATCTAGGTAACCGTGTATCTCAGGTTTCATATAGATGAAACTCTCTCACCTCTCATGAAACTCTCTTTATCTCTCTCTTCATAATTACATTGCCATGTCACCAAATATGATGATGTGTCATATCATTTAATGAGAATGAAATTCAGTTGAAACTCCTACTGAGAATGGCCTTAAAGGTCTATTTTTGAATGGTCTTGTTTACAAATATAAGGTTTGCATGTAAATTTAATGAGATCTTTCCTTCTATACCCCTATTTAAATTTTTCTCATCCATATACATTTATTCATTACCACCCACACAAAGTATATCTTTCATCTTCCAAGATAATTAAGTGGGGGCCATCTAAGTCATTTTTTCTCGTATTTTTCTCAATTTCAATGCAACCTTAATCCTTAGGCTATTCACAGTGCATTGTATCTTGTCACAATATCCAAAACTGCCATGTCATATGATATTATAGAAGATACAAGTATCCCAATGTATAGTATCATGGATTGTTTCTTAGTCCCCACAAGATAATTAAATACTAGATGTGTATGAGAGTATGAATTGTGGGCCACTTAGATGATTCAAGTTTCAATGTCTATGATTTCGTGCCCAAGTGGTATCTTCCTCAAGATACAGTTTTCTTCTCTCCCCTCTTAACTCTCTTGCCACGTCATAAAAATACTTATGTGGCATGCATTAAATAGGTATGTTATCATGCACTGGGAATAACCTTATGCAAAGTCAAAAACGGACGGAGTAATTACCTTTTTGGAACAGAGTAATCTAATAGGATTTAGCATGAATTTTGAGCGCAAAAGATCAATTTTGATGAAATTCACGTTAAATACCTGCCTTGCAAAGGAGCATAAAACCCTTTATTTCCCCCATCTTTTTGACTAGGGGACACGGAGGTAGCAAAATGATGATGCCGTAAACCAAAAGCCTAATAAAACGTCACACAAAAATGACAAAATGAAGCACGCTGGCCCGCTGCTTAGCTACCATGTGTGGCATCTTTTGCAAGCAGAAGCATAAAACGATCACGGATTTCGAGTTTAGACGGGAGACTTTGTCTGCTCATCATGGCATAGGTTCCCCGAAAGGCCAGCACTGGAGTTCTTTGTTCTTCGCCTAAGATCAGGCCTTTCGGCTAAATTAATTCTTGCGTTTACGGCACAGGCATGCCGACTTTGACACGTCTGTGGTTACGTAGCACGTTGCCGACGAGTTCAGGACTCCTAGCCTTCTACTCTTTCTTCAGGTTCAGTCTTTCAGATAACGAAGCAGACGTGGGACTCTCCCCAAGTTTACATCCGACTTTTGAAACATTGCTTTTGGGATAAAACAGCTATATATAATATCTCTTTTATTATTCTCCAAATCTGAAGTTTTAAATTGAGATAAACTAGGATATTCCTGTCGTGCGATGCACCGGTGAAGGACGTGCAATTTGTAAATGCATCCTGTGAGGCTGTCAGGCCCTTTGCCAGCCACCACCCAATTCGTCAAACAGGAATACCCCTACCAGCAAAAGCTGGAACAGCTGAAGGACACCTGTACAGTGAGCGGCTGGTCCAAACTCCTAGCTCAACACACCAGGAGCTAGCTGTGCTGTGCTGTGCACAATCTTGTGAATGAAATAAATAAATTCTTCGATATAGCGTACTGGTTGATGCATGCGACAGTACGAAACCGAAAAAGGCAGCACCGCCCAGCCCAACGCAACGCATCAAACCCGGAGGTTTGCAAACGGCGGTAGGTTTATCGATCCATCATTAGCTAGCAAAAAACTGTACCCCTAATCATCACTAGTCACTAGATGCTAAAACAAAGTGCCTGACGAATCATTGTTAACTTCAGCATATTGTTTAAAATTGCAAGCGCTTCCCAGCTGTGCATATTTAGTAGCGCGCTAGTACCGATAGAGCTTAAGCAAACTCCTTCGGTACGGTGCATATGAGTCTTCAATGAAAAGCTAGAGGTGGGCATTCGGTTTTCTCGGTTTGATTGCTTCGGTTTTTTCGGTTTTAAAATAATTCGGTTTTTGAAAACTAGAAACCAAATTTCTCGGATAAAAATAAAAAACCGAACCGAATTAACCGAAATATTTCGGTTCGGTTATTTCGGTTTTTCGGTTAACCGAAATATGAATAACACTAGGTAAATTAGATTTAATCATTCTCATATTGCAACACAAAATATGGATAAACCCACACAATTTCCATATGTAATTATAATATAAGTATAATAAAACATATGAATATACTAAACATATGCATAAATGTATTATAACATGTGAATTGTTTAGTGGTTTTAGGAAGAATACTATAAAAATGGTATTGTACATGGGCTATTCGGTTATTCAGTTATTTCGGTTTTTGAAAGCGAAAAACCGAACCGAACACCGAAAACCGAATTATACCAAAATAAAAACCGAACCGAAAACCGAAATAATTGGTTAATTCGGTTCTGTTCGGTTCGGTAATTCATTTTCGGTTTAAAAATGCTCACCCCTAACTCTAGCCTGATTTATACTCTCTTGTCCAAATGTATAAGATATACTCCATTTCCTTCTAGTGTGTAGAACAATAGATATCGAACATAACTAAATTATCTCTAGACACTATATTTAATACATGCATATAAAGTAAAGTTAAATATTTATTAGCACACTAATTTTATATTAAAATATGAAATGCATGGACAATACCCAACTAACGTTTCAAACGGAACTATATTGCACCGCATTTTCTAGAGAAATATTGTAGTACCACTTTAGATTAAGCTCCAAGCAAAACAAGCTTGACACCTGAAAGCAGTCTGATGCAAAGTTACAACTTTTACAACCACAACCATGATTAATCAAAGCGAATTGGAGAATTGGTTGGAGTCTGCACTTCTTTTCCCTTCCGTAATCAACATAAAACAAAGAAAACAAGCCCATGGCCCACACTCAGAGGCACATAGCTGCCAACGGAATCGGCGGCGAATGTCTCGAGGGTGCCGCCGGCCGACCTGCCTGCCGGCGAGAGCCGGGACCAGTGGCGGTGGTCCAGATTAGCACTAAACGCGGGCTTGATGACAAGGATTGGTTGACATTGTTGATTTGTAGGCTAGACAGCAGCTCCACGCCTAGGAGGTGAGGCTCGCTGATTTTCAGTTCTAGGTGAGAATGAGTAATTGAGCATTGCTTTTGCCACCCCCACCCCACACACACACACGCGCGTGTCACCTCAGCCCCCTTTCCCCTAACTCAGTATAATAAGGTTATGTAAGTGGGTTATAGTTGCCACGTTAGATTTAAGTTGAGTTGAAGGAGAGAAGAGGGGAGAGAGAAGAGGGGAGAGAGAAGAGAAGTGGGCTGCAGACTAGTAGCCGGTTGCAGCACGAGCTCCAAGAAAGTTGGTGAGAGAATGAGAGGATGAAGGTGGACCAATTATTAATGCTCAGCATGTATGTATAGCCAACTATTATATGGATAGACTATTAGATTTGCTATAGATGATATGTCAACAACATAAAACCCGCAGTTGGCTCTATTATTAGCCTCGCCCTAAAAGAGTTTCTAGGAGCACGCGATAAATAGTAATATTAACTATCAACTCTTTTAAAGCAATGAATGGTACGGTTTTCTCCTTTCGTAATTACATACTTATATTACATATAATTTAAATTTTAACTATTTTATAATATGTCGATAGTCATAATAGTTGATTTTGGATGTCTCTTTTTTAAGCTCCCCTCTTTAGAACTTTCTAACTCCGCCATTGGATGGGATGGTTCTGTACCATAGATGAATAGAATGGTTTACTACCTGTAGAGAATATTCCTCAAATTTATGATGGATAAGATGATTTTTTCTTAAATCATCTTATACATATACCATTTGATACCATCAACCAAACAGACTCTATGATTTCTATCCGATGGCAAAAGAATCTCACCTGTAATTTAAATGCCTAATGTGCAATTACTATTTCCACACGTGGACTATATAATTTAGGGTTGCCTACGCATATGCAATTTTTGAGGATCCTGTTTGGAATGCAAAAAACATCTGGAAATTCAAGAAGATTTACGCTATTTTCCTACATAATTTATGCATTCCAATCGAGCCCCGAATGCTAGAACTAACACTGTACATTGTATACTGATGATTTTAAGAGGACAGATATAAGCATGTGTAGCCAACAGTTTTTTATTAACATAATTTCCCCTGTGCTTCTTCTTCCAATGTTTTTGGATTCTTTTTTTCGAAGTGCACAACTTGCGCCATGCTTCGCAATTGGCTACCAGACTACGAAGTCTACAATGTACAACGCCCCAAATTACAAATGAGAAGAAAAAAACATAAAGAATCAATGATCAAGTGTGAAATCACAGAAAGCGAAACCAAAATGTTCTCCATTAATTAATCACCGGTTCTTCTCGGAGCTGGCGTCGCTGCCCCGGCCGTTTGCCGACGCAGTGTCGTCCACCGGCGCAACACCGCCGTCCTTGCGGCTCTTGATCTTGATCAGCCCGTACAGCTTCTTGAACTCCCTCATCGGCGCGTCCTTCGCGAAACCCCCGCCCACTGGCGACTGGCTTGTCGCGTTGGCCTCCGCGGCGCTGGCATCGTCGAGGTGACCGGACCATCTCGAGGTCAGTCTGGGAAGCCGCGCCGCGGAGCTTGCCCGCGGCTGCGCTGGCGGCGGCGCCACGTGCTGCAGCGCGTTGATGACGGTGCGGAGCGCGCGGCTCGGGGACCCGCGGTTGGCGAGCATAATCTCCCCGAGCTCGGCGGGGCTGAGGCGGGCGCCGGCGTGGAAGCCCTCCTCCACCTGCGGGTACAGCTTGTGGTCCTTGAGACCCAGGTAGTTGCTGGCCAGCGCCTTGAACCCCTCGAAGTCGCACATGGTGAAGTGGATGTGCACGTCCAGCCTCCCCGGCCGCAGCACGGCCGGGTCCACTCCCTCCTTGCTGCCGCTCACGGTGAACACCATCACGCGCTCCGCGCCGCAGCACGACGACAGCCCGTCCATGAAGCTCAGTACCCTCGCCGTCCTCGCCGCCGACGTATCCCCATCATAGCCGCGCAGGTACCGGTCAAGGTCCTCGACGAGGATGAGCGACCGTGGAGTAGTGTCCAGGAGCAGCGCGCGGAGGTCGTCACAACCGCCGCGGGATAGGTCGATGTCGTAGACGTCGTAGCCCAAGAACCTCGCCATCGCCGCAGCGAACGTGGACTTGCCGGTGCCGGGCGGGCCGTAGAGCAGGTAGCTCCGGCGCCACACGCGGCCAAGCCGGTGGTAGTACGCGCGGCCCTTGAGGAAGCTCTCCAGATCGGCGCGGACGCGGGCCTTGAGCTCCGGGTCCATGGCCACCGTCTCGAGCGTGGCGGGGTGGGTGAACGGCGCCGACGACCACCGCGGCGCGAGGGCGCCATCGCCGCCGGTGTTGGCGTACAGCCGCAGCACTCGCCGGCGCAGCTCCATCTCGTCGGCGACGGACTCCAGGTGCTGCAGGTAGGGACGCAACACGCGGGTCCGGTCGTGGCGGCGCACGCGCAGGACCAGACGCTCGCGGCCGCCTTCGCCGTCCCCAGCGCCGGCGTTGGTCCACGCGATGCGCGCGCCGAGGAACGCGTCGTGCGCCGTGTGGCCAGGCCCCAGCTGCAGCGAGAAGTCGTTGGTCTTGGACGCAGACGACAGCACGCACGCGGCGTCCGCGTCCTCCAGAGACGGCAGCGACGCCACGTACGCGGCCGCCTTCCGGAACAGCGGGTTCTCCAGGCCGTCGCAGCCGAAGCGCGGCACCTCGTAGTACTGGTACGCCTGGGCCCACTCGTCGGCCCACCGCCACATCCGCCTAAGCGCGTGCGCCGCCGACTTGTACGACAGCACCAGCCGCAGCACCACCACGGCGAGGGCCGCGTAGGCCAGGAGCCCAACAGCGCCGCCGCCGTCCAGCGGCATCGCGGCGGCGTGCCTCACGAGGATCGGAGGGGTCGTGCGGTTGCGCGCTTTGATTCGGTCGCGTCGGTTTGTTCGCCTGTTTCGGTGAGACAAGAGAGGGAGAGAGAGAAAGATCGGAAGGTTGGCGTGTGTTTTGAGGGCGAGGCCTACGGGCCGAGTGCGAAGCCGGCGTTTTTGGGGAGGGGGATTTGGTCGGGATCGGTGCGGTGGTGCGCGTCAAAGAAGGCGCTGCCGCTGCTACGTAGGCCTGGCGTAGCGGAGAAGGATTTGGTTTTTGATATTGTCTCGTTTTTGTGGTGGCTTCAAACAGTTTGGAGTTCGGACTCGTTGGGTTATCCTTTCGTTTTTATTTCTTCGGATTTCTAGTGTTTTGGTGTGGCCGAGGTGATTTTCGAAAACTTTTTAAGAAATTAATACTCATCCAAACAAGATCTAAGTGGTTGACAAATTTCTGCGCTATATGTATTGATGTATTTGAATTTTCAGTCTTTTCTAATTTACGTGTTGGAGCTTATCTTCATATGTGGTGCTATTGTCGATTCGACATGATATGATTCTAGACACAACCAATCCAAGTTCCGTATATTTGTCCTAACAGTTAGAAGCTACTGCTTAGGACGCCTACCGCGGATGAGCTTCCATGACAGCTTGTTTTATCGTTATGTTGTCGTCTGGTTTTAAAATGAATTGACACTGTATTTACTGAATTTCCAACATGGTATTCATTGGTGGATATGCTAGACTACCAGCACTACAAGTGTGATTTTGAAAAACTTCCCAATCATATACTAATCGGACTCAGTACCTCACCAATTGTATTTTCTAATGACTACTGCGAATATAATTGAATTTAAAGAATTTGAACAAATTTTGATCGCATGCTTTACTCATTTATATAAAAAATCAGCACATATCTACAATCAACTATCATAAAAAAGGAAACTCTCATTTGAATTTTAATCCATATTTATTTGAACTAGTTAGTAAACTAGTTAAACTGGACATCCTAATTTTTTAAAATTTTTTTGCATACAATATATAAGGAAAATACCCATTTTGGGTCACGGTAACCAGCCATCATGGTATCTCAAGTAATTATAATATGTATTATATATATTATGCGATACGTCCCCCTTCATCTCCTACAAGTTGAAACCATGGAAAAATAATTCTTACTACAGTCGCTCACTGTCATGTTTGACTTTTTTTGGGGTCCGATTTTAAAGTCCAATTGTGAGAAAAAGTGAACATATTTTTCACAGGTCGCTAATGTTATCGTATAATTTTGCTTGTGCCACTGAAAAAGTGTGTAATTTTATTCCTTTTGTTTTTGATTTTTTAAAGATAACAAATGAGGTTACATTTTTTAGAAATTTTTTAAATTTTTTAGAATTTTTTTGTATCATTGTAAACTGCTAAAGATGGTGCCATAAATTTTTTCTGATTATGACCATGCTTATACATTTTTATAAAAATGAAGTCATTAATGTCCATCTCTAGATTTTTATAAAAATATACAAGCTTTATCATGGTCTAAAAATTTATGGTACCATCTTTAGCAATCTAAGATCATATAGAAAAATTTCCAAAAGAATTGAGCTTCATTTGTTATCTTTAAAAAAAATCAAAAACAGAAGGAACAATTCTTGCTAAGGGCAAAATTGTCCGACAGACGGTTAACTCACAGTCAACTGACGGAAATGGCAAAATAAGAATGAAGTGAAAACAGTGGTGGCAAAAATTGGTCAACTGACGGAAATAGCAAAATGAGAATGAAGTGAAAACAGTAGTACCAAAAATAAAACGAGAAAAATAGTAGTGATAGAAGCGTAATTACACATTTTTTTAAGTAGCATCAACAAAATTTTCTCTAATGTTATTGTTGTGCAAAAGAAACAGTCTTCTGCCAGATGCTATGGGTAGTGGTAGACCCAGCAAGGAGAAATGATTTGCGTCATTGGCACAAGCTCAAGAATGAAAAGAATAGGCATCACAAGAAGCTTCAAACAAGCTTGCCTGCTATGCTGGACCAGTTCTTTCGCTGCATGGTTTTCTTTGTGAAGATCACGTCGCCCTCCTGTCAAGTGGGCTTTAGAGTCACACTCACACCATTATTTTGATTGTTTTGCATTGGAGGGACAAATTAAAGGACTACATATATGACTCGGTAAAGTGTTCTATTTCATTAGCTGTGTGTTAATTATGCATGACTGATTTCTACTTAGAAGGGTATCTTAATACTCTGGCAACGCAATTAACATGGCAAAATATTGTCGAGTACGCTGAAAAAATTGACGCAAAATTACGTATTCCATGTTGTATTTCTTATGACATTTTCTTTGCAACAGAAAGAGAGAAGGTCCGTGCCACTGTCTCGGCGTTACAAATATGAAAAGAAATGGCATGCACGCACGTGGTTTTCGTAGCCAAACAGAGACCATCTTTTTTTTTCGTACCAACTTCGGAATTAGTCCTGGGCGGGTAGGTCAACTTTTATTGCCTAAGAGTACCCGTATATCACGAACGCTGACACTCCCAAAATCAATGCGCATTGCTAACCGAGCAGGAATGCAGGATTGCCAACTTGTTTCTTCCTGAGCAACTGACATGACATTCTTTTGAGGATCTGGACATGGCATAATGGCATGCTATATTAAAGTGGTCAACCGTCGCCTGGTGTTACGTGGGAAAATACGATGTATGACACTTAATTCGTTCGCTTCGTACAGAATGACATTAAATTAGAACGCTCGATCACGAAACGACGCGCTATCCAATTTCTCCATGGGTGACATTCTGCCTATTGAATTAACGGAAATGCCCTTAGGTCCGTGGATCAAGCTTTTCTTTTTGGATGAGAATAAATGTTTTTGTAGTCGGGTCAACATCCAACATGAGAAAAATTATTTTCGTGATTTACGCAATAAATAATTTTCGTGAATTACTGTATAGAAGTATGTATGTACAGTAAATGTGCAGTAACATTTACACCAAAGATTGTGTAAATGTACAGTAATTTTCGTGATTTACACAATAAATGCACAGTAACTTTGCAGAACATACATCCAGAGCCCGGTCATAAAACTTTACGCAATTGCAGTGATCCTGATTTACGCAATAAATAATTTTCGTGAATTCAATTGCAGTGATCCTGATTTACGCAATAAATAATTTACGCAATTGCAGTGATCCTGATTTACGCAATAAATAATTTTCGTGAATTGCAGTGATCAATAAATAATTTACGTAAACAAATAATATATTTAAAATAATATATTTTTCTAGAGTTTAAAATATATTTATTATGTAAATTATTTATTGATTGCGTAAAATATATTTATTGCGTAAATTATTTATTCCTAACTCTAGAATTAATTTACATAAACAATTTAAAATATATTTTTGATCACTAATTTTTATTTCCGCTAAATAATATATTTTTATATATATTTATGCTAAAATTAATCAATATTTTATAATAAATAAATTAGTGATCTAAGAGAAGCACTAAATAGTGACCGCCAATACCCAAGGGCATTTCCGTCAATTCAATAGGCGAATGTCCTTTGGTGGGAGAAATTGGATATGCGATTGTCGTTTCGTGTCGAGCGTCCCAATTTAATGTCATTCTGCGAGGCGAACGAATTGAGTGTCATACATCGTATTTTCCCGATGTTACGTACGTGCTTGAGGCTCTGCCACCAGCAAGGATCTAAATCTCATCGAAATTTCGTGAGATCTTATCAAGATCTCGATTTTCGGATATAGATGAATTTTAAAATATTGATTAGAATAAAAAAATCAAAAATTTAAATTACTACATTAATCTCACAAATCTCAGCGAGATCTCACTATTTTTTTACCAGAATTTGACTTTTTTTGATCGGATTTGGTCCAATAACCCTTAATAAAGTCATCTCTTATGAAAATTTGATAAAAATCTGAATTTTGAGATGTTTTTTAAAAATTGCACAAACATTATCAGATTTTTATAAAATTGTACATATTTTATCATGATGTGAAAAATTTATAGTACCATCCTAGGAAGTGCAGAATAATACTAAAAAATTTAAAATTATTTAAATTCATTTGTTATCTTTAAAAATTAAAAACAGAATAAACATAATTGGGACAGTAGCCTTGTCAAAATTTTATAAATTTTCTCGAGTTTAATAATGATCCAAAAATTTTATGAAAGCTTAATAATTGACTCAGTACCATTTTATAAAATTTTTAAAAATTTTAAACTTTTTTTATTTACCCAATCAAATCTATGTATGCATTGAACTTCATTTGTTATATTTCAAAAATCAAAAATAGAAAGAACATAAATGGTACACTGCACTTGTAAGAATTTTATAAATTCATTGGAGTGTGATCATGATTCAAATTTTTTATGAGATATTAAGCATTTCCTTAGAACCCTTTTGCAAAAATTTTAAACATTTTTTGATTGCTAAAGCAAATCTATGTATTGATCATCGGGCTTTTATGAGGACGTAGCACTGTCAAAATTTTTAGAACTTCTTGAAACTTGATCACCGTATGAAAATTTTATAGAAACGTTGATGATACATCAAAACTATCTACAAAAATTTTCAAAATTTTATAACTTGGTTTGTACCATTTTTCATTTGGTTGATGTTTGTCGATAAAGCTTTTATCAGGCCAGTAGCACTTTTTGGATTTTTAAAAATACATGAAGCTTGATAATTATCTGAAAATTTTATGAGAATATTAGTGATGCTTCATAACCATGCAAAAAAATTTCAAAATTTTATAATATGGTTTGTTTTATTTTTTATCCGGTTCAAACTTACCGATCAGCGTTTTATCAGGACAGTAGTAGTATTTGAATTTATAAAATTCTAAAGATTTGATAATCATCTGAAATTTTTATAAGAATATCATGGATGTGTCATGAACTTCCAAAAAAAGTTCAAAATTTTTTAACATCATTTGAGCTATTTTTCGCTTGATGCAATTCTGCTGAGATCTCGGTAAATCTCACCAAGATGTCAGCAAAACCGATCAAGATTTCGGTTTTAAAATCTAGAATTTAAATTTTATTTTTGCAATTCATTTAGAATTTATTTGAAATAGTGAGATCTCACCGAGATTTCGTTCTCCGGCCACGAACAATGTTTAGAAGGAAACCGAGATTTCTAACCCTTGACCCTGAGCGTGCTAATATCTAGCATTAACTCGTGTACTAGATTGCTTGGATCACGATATGTAGTAGAACTTTATGATCCTACGAATGCTAAATGATACGGATCGCACTTTTGATTAAAATCGGGTAACGTTGTAGCCGGATCGCGATCCAACTCGCAGGATCGTTAGGATCGTGACATATATGCGATTCCGTGCGATACAGCGCTTCCGCTGCCCGCCGAGCAGCATCACCTTAGCCTTTTGTGTCCTTCAACCACCAATTATGCAGCTCATGGCGGCGTTGCTCGGCATCATTCAAGGCTAGCGACGGTAGCAGAGCAAGCGCCCGTGAGGATTCACAATCCACGGCGCCGGAGCAGATCTGGCTGCCCACACCGTCTCTGGATGGATCTCTATGCCCCGATTGGTCTAAGCATTTACTGTACTAGACTCTTGATATTTTTTTTAAATAAAAATGGCCTCCGTATGAAATAATTTACAAAAGTAACCTTCTAACCCATCCCTACTATACTTGGGAAGCACAGTAACTAACTTTCACAGTGTGGTAGCATGGAATCGAGCTACCATACGCGGAAGCAAAAGCTTTTTTTTTTTCTTCCGCGCACGTAGCATCAGTGGCGGTCCTGAGATTTTAAGAGCCCAGAGCGAGATTTAAAATAGAGACCCTTCTAAATAATATATATATATATATATATATAAGTGTTACTAATAAACACTCAAGATATATCAAAAAAATTATTCATATCAAGCAACAAGTAAAGCAAGAAATACATATTACAGTATTACCTTAAAAGTTTCTGCGATGGTGGCGACTCGGCGTGGATTGCGTGCTGCGTCACGACTACGACTCATGAGGCGGCCGGCGGGTGCAGGCGCGTCGCGTAGAGGCGCGGACACTCGTCGAGTCGAGTCGTCGTCTCTCGTCTCGTCCCGCCTGATGCTCAGAATTGTTGATCGCCTCGCCGCTCGCGTCGCGGTGTCCGCGTCGGCGCGTCGCCGCTCGCGGAGTCGCGGTCTCGCCCGTAAGGGCAGTCCCAATGCATATAGTTTCTATAACTTCCATGTCATCTAGACACTACATGTAGAAACTATGCTCCCAATGGATAGTTTTTTCAAAATAAACTCTCATCCAATCTCCTCTTTTCTCTTATTTTCTTACCCAATCCCCTTTTTTCCTTTCTTGGTACTTGTGTAGAAATGGTTTCCTGCATGAGAAATGGTTTCCTTCTCTTTCATCATTAACTCTACCTCCACATCACCATTTTATTCCATTGGGATTGCCCTAAGCCCCCGCCTGATGAGATGAAATCGGCAAGACGGCAAATCGTGAGGCGTCACGCACGGACGCGCCAGCCGCCAGGACTCGGGACTCACGCGTAACACGCCAAGCCGACGCTTCGTGTCTTGGACTCTTCGTTTCTCAAGGCCAGGTAAGAGTATGACAAGAAACTATCAAACTAATTAAAGCAACTTGGTATTTGGTCAAGGCCCAAGAACAATTTGAATATTACAGGCGATACATATACATACTAGTGCATGTATAGCTATTAGCTACTGAGGTGGGGCCCATGGTGGGGGCCGGAGGTGCCGCTTCGCCGCCCCAGGCCGCCCTGCGTAGCATGCAGGCGTGCCAACGCTAGTGCAACGACGGGGCACACGCGGGCAGGCGCTAGCCCGTGTGGGAAAGCTAGCGGGCGGGGCCGCATGATGTGCACACGTGGGGGCCGGTCAGGTGTACGTTGGCACATTGTTGTGTGGTGGTGTGCATGGCTGAGCGCGGGAGTGCAGTGTAGCTCTTGGGTAGCGTAGAAGGTTGCTTTCGTGCTGCCCAGGCACAGTAAGTGAGAGCTAAAGAGCTATTTTTGAAAATTACTTTGTATGAAAGCCAGTACAATAAATGCTTCCTCAAGCCCCAACTGATAGCAAGTGCAAAAGCCGTTTGCTCTGCTCTAGCCGATTCAACTTCAACGAGCCGCGAAGCAGTATGACCAAGTGCTGTTGAGCAGGCACTCGAGGTCAAAGACTTCCTCGCCGGAGTCCATGCAGTTTTACTAGCTAAGTTGCCTGGAATCATGGAAAGCGGAGCGCATCTCTCCATGGGGAAAAACAGAGGAACGTGGAAGAAGACTGACAGGAGAAGAAAGGAGTATGCAGAAGGAATATTAGTTGGAACGTAAAGAGAGCACAGCCATAAATAATATTTGTCATCATCAATCGTTATACGATGTATATTTTTTTAATTACCTTCCTGAGTTATTTTTCTATAATACAAAATTTTAAAAAATATATATTTAAAACACGGAAACAATATTTTGCTTCCAAGATAAAATAGATTATTCTACGCATTGGTACGACGAGTACGCCCAGCCCACCGTACCCTAGCGCACCAACCTGCCACAGAGACCAAGCCAACAACTAACCAACAAATATGGAGTACTTATCGGCACTAGAATTTTTCGTTTCTTGTTTTCGCCGTGACTTTTGATTCGTAGTTCCAATTTATGCGCAGTTTTTATCTGTAACTTATTGATGACGGGTAAAAGAAATGATATAAGTCTCGCAAATAAATACTAAATGAATAAGCTTTTACACTAATTTACTAAATGACTTGTTAAATTTTACTGTAACAACTAGCCGTGGTACATGATGATCCTGTGATAGCGACGATAAAAAATACACCATATTTATGTTCAAATACATTCTAATTTACTGGACTTACTGTTAGATCTTATTACCAGAACTAGCCATGACGCATGATGATCATGTGAAAACGGTAATAAAAATAGAAACCACATTTACGTTAAATGCATTCCAATTTACTGTCATACTAAACTGAGCGCAGAGGACGGGTAAGGAGAGAAACGTGGGTTTATCACAACTTTAAATGATGATATCTTCTAAACTATTTGTCCTATTTACAATCGGTTTGAAGTATTTTGCTAGAAAAAATGTTCTTAATGAAAAGCGATCTACGATGAATATGTTTTAATGTTGTTGTAAAAATAATAATAATTGCATCGAAAGTTTAGATTTATTATACATAAGTCCATCAATTATTGTATCACCTTAGTACGAAAAAAAATAGTTGAAAAACGATATAGAGATCGACAGAGGTGGAAGCTGATCGATTTTCTTTGACCAACCTTTGACCAAGGTGGAATACGAGTTTCACCTACGAAAGATCCGATACTACTGTCTGATGCTACCCACTAAAACCATATTAGGTAGGATCGCGAACCCGACGACTTGTGTAGTGACACCGAGTATCCCCGCCAACTCATCCAATCTCTTGTTCTATCGCGTCACATCACTGGTATGTAGTGTACTTATGTTGGTTAAAAAAGGACGAAACTATATATCCTCGTGCGGTTAACCGATGCATGTGAGATAGAATCGTGATATCCTCCCAGAAAGCAGAAAACTAACGGATGCGACAAGAAGCAAGCAACCGCACAAAAAAACGCAACCCCGGCCGAGGAGGCACCACCGCGGCGGATGCAAATCCGGTTGCAATGGCAGCCTTTGGCCGCTGCGGCGGTCAACTCTGCACGAATCGCGCGGAAACGGTGACACGGGACGGGGCCGTGGGGTTTGGACGGCGCAGCGCGGCCGAACCGAGGGACAAAACGTGGTCCAAACCGGTGAAGCCCGCGTCTGCACGGCACGGCACGGCGCGCCGCGCGCACGAGTCCAGGCTCTTGCGGCGCTGCGGTGCCATGTCGGTCCAGGTTCCGGTCGCTTTCTCCCTCCCCGCAAGTCCAACGCAGCCCACGGGCGACGCGACACGGCCGAATCGTCGTCACTCACGGGGCACCTTTGCCCGGTTTGGTCTCAACGCCCGTCCGTCTTGGCAGTTGGCAGGCTGACCGGACGGGTCGATCGTTTTGTTCGTTGATTCGTTCATTCACGTGTAGTTTTGTGACTCGGTGTGGTGTGCCGATTTATTTCTACACGATGGATCCATCCATCCATACCATTTCCTTGGTGATTGAGGGATGAACACTTGATGCTAGACGAGTAAGCTTTGACTTGTTTGGGCTGGTATCGGATGATGAGGTCATTCAATCAGGTGAGGGCCAAACGGACCTGTCTAAAAGGTCAAAATAAAAGTAGCGAGAATTTTTACCATAAGGATATTAAAATTTATATTGAGTTAGTACCATGAGGTATCAAAAGTTTAAATAGTAAATGTATCAATATTTAGTATCTCTTAGTACTAGCTTAATATATATTTTAATACCTCCTGGTTTCACACTGGTGGGACCTCATCCCTTCGAAAGTTCTTGCTCCTGCAACCAAACAAGTCGATGGAATGATAATCCATACTTTATGGAGCATATGGAAGAAAAGGAACGCGAGAATTTTCAACAAAGTATCAATCTGAACGATTTTACGCTTGAGCTATTTAGGATGTCAATTACCGTAGGATGGCACTAGAGAATATCGTGATTTCGGTGTGACCGTATGGGCACCGACGATCGATGTTGTTAATTGTTGACTTTTCGGAGGTTGAAATGGCGTAGGTGTCCATAGATTTCTTTCCCGCAGAGACTTGTGTATTGCGCTGAACTACTTGTTTTATTTCTCTCCTGATCTTTAATACATAGCAGAGCTACTGCCCTTTATTTTTTTAAAAAATATTTTAATACCTCCTAAAGATTATAAAAATTCTCAAACGTAGTATACCAGATTATTGACTGCTAAATACACTCGCTCAAATGTCAAATTGCCGAGGGAAAACATGCACCAAGCTACTATGATTGCTAGAAATTCTTTGGCGTAAACCGCATCTTTTTCTTGTCAAACACAAACAAATGAACCAAGCTTAGAAATGCTACACGCAGTTGTGTGCTTATTTGCTTAGCCTTGTAACCTACCTACACCTTATGGAGTAGGATAACCTCCAAGCTTCTGGTTTCTTACGCCATCTGTAAACTAGTGGCAAAAAAAAAACACTATAATTTTGTGGAGATCAGGTCTACAGAGTTCTAGTGGTTTGCATTCTTTGAGCGAACTCTTCGCGGTTATTATGAGCTCGTGTCACCATCCGATCGATGATGATGATGATGTGAAGAGGTGATATCTAATATTAATAATAATCTGCACTCCGGAGAGATCCGGCCGCGCCATCAATGTCGCAGCTTTTAGGGCGAAAACGATGATCAGCTCATACCTCTCACCGAGTGCCAAAGAACAGTTTCGAGATTAGACGGGTCGGCACACAAGTTATTGTCGAACCATCGAGGACAAGAATATTCTTGGAGTTTTAATTTTGATGCACTGGCGATTGACATCTGCTATTTACTGGTTTGATCATTGTTGACGTGTACGTTTAATCACCTGTTCTTGGATTGCCCTGGGAAAGGTCGGTGGTTGATAAAACCGACAGAAAAACGGTTGAATCTTATTCATGCACTAACTAATCTGCCGAAAGCTCAAGTTAGGAGTGTGTTTACACTTTAACCAAGCATGCACTTTCTCGTGTTCTTGTGCTTTCATAAGCTACGGCAAGTAAAAAAAAAAACTGTATTCCTTTTTCTGAAGAAAAATGCACCGTATTTGTATTTTGTTGCGACGTGTCTTGTTATCTG
The DNA here is from genome assembly GCA_036346375.1 of Guadua angustifolia. Classification (NCBI taxonomy): domain Eukaryota; kingdom Viridiplantae; phylum Streptophyta; class Magnoliopsida; order Poales; family Poaceae; genus Guadua; species Guadua angustifolia. Next base: position 34,885,912 of record CM070519.1, read on the forward strand.
AAAGCGACTCATTGTGTTTTTGTTCGTGTGAATTGTCCTGCATTTGGCGAAATTGTTTTTCTGGCATCGATTCCGTTGGCACTAATGCAGGTGAGCAGGTCCACTCGTCTAGCTTTCTGCCTTCTGCGTATCTCCAGCAAAACTGAGCAAGCTTTGCAGCTTGAATTGCGTTTGGACACGCCGGAAAGCGTAATATGCATCCAAGCTTTTCCTAACAAAAGATTTGTTCATAGATTGATTTACGTTGCAACAGCAGAAAACAGTGGCTTAAAGCAATATACTTGACAGATCGATTTGAGTCTCCTAAATGGCTACCCACTGAGAGGCTTTTCTGAAAGATCACATACGAGCTTTGCAAGAACATATTCGCGTTGGGTAACCTAGAAACCGTCCTATTTAGCCCCGTACCGTCCAAAATTGTAGAGATTATATAAGAGAAAGGAAAGATGCTTACGATCGATGGCCTAGCATGATCTGTGAAGAATCGTCAAAGTTTGCACATATGCCATTTTCGTACTGACAATGTTCACTTTTACTTATGAGAGCATGACAACGCGCTATAGTTTCGTTTCAAAAGGAGACCTTTGAATCTTGAGTAAATTTCATAAAACTACATGTTTCTTATACAAACTATAAATTTTAACTTCTATGTCACAAAATTACATATTTTAGAAAGACTTCGTTTCACAAAACTACAAGTATCTCGTATAAACTATCAGAAAACTATATATTTTTACTTCTATTTCATAAAACTACATATTTTAAGAGAACTTGTATAACAAAACTATAGCTTTATTTGGTAGAACTCCAGATCCCAGCTCCACCTGAGATTTGAAACTTGTAGACTAAAATAAAGTGAATTAACTTTATATTTTTAGTCTAAAATGTAAACAAGATGATCCATCTAAACACTCTTAATGTACCAACATCTCCAGCTTCACAGATCTGGCGGAGTTAGAAATACCCAGCTCCACCAAATCTAAGAATCTGATGGAGCTGTTCCAAACACACCCTATATAAAACTTGTTTCCCAAAACTACATGTTTTAGAATTAGCCGTTTTTATATGCGGGTCTGATAGTGTGGGCCCATATGGCGGTCTCACATGCCATCATTTCTTGTTTTACTCACACTTGAGACTGTCATGTGGTCCCATACTATTAGACCCATTACAGGAAATAATTAATTATAAAACCTGTAGTTTTGTGATATATGTTATCTTAAAATCTGTAGTTTTGTGAAATAGAAGCTGAAATCTGTAGTTTTCTGATAATTTGTACATGAAACCTATAATTTTGTGAAACAAGTTTTTCTAAAATCTATAGTTTTGTAAAATAAAAGATAAAATTTATAGTTTTCTGATAGTTTGTACAAAAACTTGTAATTTCATGAAATTTACTCTTGAATCTTAGATGTTAAGAAATCAACAAATTTCAATTTCTCATCAGACGAAGGAATGAACAGGCCACTTGAAGGAAACATTGGCCATGGTGACTAATGTAAGTAATGGAAGCCCTCAACTGCGAGACACGCAATCCTTCCTACGAAAAAACTGCAGAAGACAAGAGAACAGCCAGAGATGGTAGTAATGAACTTACTTGTTTTTTATTCTTTGAGCAGTTAAACTTGAAATCTTTGACTAATAATATTTTTTCTAAATATTTAGATTGGCCGTATTAAAATGGATTTGTTAGATTTGTCATAATAAATACTTTCATAATATTATACTCCTATAATATTTCATAAATGTATTAGTTTAAAATGAATAGTCAAAGTTTAACTTTGGAGACCATAAAAAGTCAAACAGGACCAAATATTCTGAAATGGAGTGAGTACCTTATTTTTGTTCCGATCTGGTAATATGAAGGAATAGATGGTGCGTGGTAAATTGTTAGTGTGTATATTTCTAGCGCTATGTTTTTCTTTTTGATAGTTGCATAAATATTAAAGTATGAATGAATGGTAAATGGTAATTACTTATCTTTTTATTTGCTTCAAGATTTGTGCAACTTATATTGAGAGGAAAAGCATGTTGTTTTTGTTCTGATCCGGTAATCTGAAAAAATAGACGGTGTTTGGTAGATTGTTAGTGTGTACATTTTTATGGAAGCCTTTCACAAGGAGTACAGAAAGATACCTTCTCCAAGAATGGCTTCAGACAAAAGCAAAGAATACAGATCAACTAGGACAGAATGATGGTGTCATTGGCGGGCAGACAAGTGGTAAAAGCAGTCACCCCATAGGTAAGCATGCAATAAGCTAATCAGGATATGCATGTGATGGCAACAACTTAGAAAGATAATCGACGAAAAGTTCATACGATGGCAATGCATAATAGCATGCGCTAATTTGGTTGGGTTCTGGAGGAGCTTGCTTTGGGACCTAATTACATGGACACCATCGTAGATTATACAGGTTTGTGATGCTGATGCAACAAACGTCGTCGTTATTTGCAAAGAGAGCTTTATGTGTCGGTGTTGGCCAATGCTAATTACTTCTTAGTCTTATCCAGATATGTACAACTGAATGAGACATCCAAATTTGAAGACGGAGAAGGCTGGTGAGTGCGAGAGGATTGGGTGACTAGTTGTACAAAGGTTTTCGTTTTACCTAACATTAAAAAGTACTGTGTCCAGGAGCAAGATTCCAAATGAGACTCTTGTGCTGGTACTATTATTTGACTAACTCAAAAGTGGTTGGATGCTTCCTCTGTTCTTGCTCTGCCGTTGTTGCTGAAGAATATTTGACTTTGCGTATTTGAATACCCAACAGACCAACATTCTTCATCGAAAAATAAAAACAAATCTTCTAACTGCATGAGTTACAGCCCATCTATGTGTGGCCCAATAATTTAGGCCCAGACATAACATGCTAGGCCATGTCCTCTTCTAGGAATGCTACTTTGGGCCTTACCTTTGTTTATTGACGTTCTCGATCTATTTGTTTATGTCCACTGCAAACCTCGTGTGCCCCCCCACCCAACCTGGATCATGGCAATGGCGGTGCGTGTGCGTATCGAATCCTTCTTGGAGGCGTTGTCATTGGAGAGTTTTTATCGCGGTCAAGTGTTGCTATGATGGTGGATAGTCTTGAGAACAATATTGCGTGATGTAGTTTGCATGACGGTTCCTTTCTTTTTCTTGTATGTATGTGTTTGGTCGTATGTACAACCTAAGCGTAGAGAGGAAGTCTTCTTAGTATAATTGTATCACCTTGATGTAATTTACTAAGATTAATAAAAGCTTTCTTTATCGAAAAAAGTCTCTGCTAGTAATTAGTTTGTACCACGTTCTAAGTTTTTGACACAAGTTGGCTTTACCAACTCTTTTAGGCCGGCCGATCTGCCGACTATTCTTCGTGTGTATTGCACGCAGAGCAAGTCCAAACTGGCAGGGATGAATCGAGACAAGGTTGTAGCCTTTGTCAATGTGGGGATGCAAACTTTTCTGGTGCGTTTGGCTCCTTTTGTTCTATCCTATGTTGTCTTTTAAATCATTGCTTATTTAGTTTATTGTATCTTGATTTTTCTTTAATCTAGCTTCCACATATGTATGTATTTATAAATTTAATCCATTTCATTAACGTATAATATACGACAAGCTACACATGTTTCTTGCTACGTCCGGTGAGCATGGAAGGCCACTAACATCATGGATTGCTATCTCTATCCCGTAAAGCACTCTAACAAATTAATAGCAATAGCGTTACAGCATTCGTCTTAAAACTTCAATTATTTGGTCGAAAGAGAGGTATATTGCCTTTGCCACAGAAGGACAGGTAGTTTATTTCTAGTGCGTCATGGAATCTAAGTTGCTTATTTCAGTAAAAGAAGTATGTAGTTTGGATATATGAAAATAGTATTGGTAAATTTGGCAGAAAAAATCTATCCATATATCTTTTATCTATATCTTATTAAAGCAAAGACAAAAAAGCCACCCATTCATCCTCAAGGGCTAGAAATTAGTATGTTAATCAAAAGAAAAGAAAAACATCTACACCTTTTATTATGGTGGATCCAGTTATAATGGTCTAGATTAAAAGAAAGAGCTTATGTCAAATACAATACAAAAATAATTGAAATTGGGAATAGACATTTATAGCAATTTGATTTCCATATGAATTCATGAGTAAAATCTCTAAATAGATATAATTCATAATAAAAACTAAACAAATTAGCAGTTGGATTTATATATGAATTCCAATAAAAATAACTAAAAATAGGAATAAAAATAAAATTACCAATTATATTTTCATACAATTCCTAAATAAAATTACTAAATAGATACGATTCAGAATAAAAATTGAAGAAAAAAAATTAGTGGTTGGATTTGTATACAAATTCTAACAAAAAATAAATAAATATTATAATAAAAATAAAACAAAATTACCAATTTTATCTTCATATGGATTCCAAAGTCAGATCCTAAATAAATATAATTCAGAATCAAAATTTTAAAAAATGCAATTGGATTTGTACATCAATTCCAACAAAAAAATAAAATTAGGAATAAAAATTAAAGAAAATTTGCATACAAATTCCAAAGTAAAATTCCTAAATAAATAAAATTTATAATCAACTTAATATTGTTACCAATTTTTATTTATATATGAACTCTAATAAAAATATTTGAAAATGACAATTTTTTTAATAATTTAAATTTTGAATAAAAGTGTATGAAAAGTTATAACAACGATAATACGAATGGTGCCAGAGGAGATAATGGAAGAGTGCGAGGGCATCGATTTATTTCAAAAGCAAACATTGACCCACGAGGACCCGTGAGTCAAGTCAATGGCCGCAGAGATAAGGACAATGTTGTGCTGCTCGCCTTAACCGTTCAACAAGGGCAATATCATGCTTCTCTAGAGTTATTGAAGAGAAATGCTAGAGTTGAAGGGGCCAATGGCCACAATGACAAGTGATAAGCGCCGACGTTGTTGAAGAAGTTAGTGGCCAAAGAAACTCGATGATGGAGAATCTCTAAGAAATAGGATATGAAATTTTGCATCAAAGACGAGCTATGGACAATATTGAGGGCCATCGCATAGTTAGGAGTGTAGCATCGTTGGCGAGAGGCACAACGTCACAAGCGATGATGAGAAAATTCTCTATATTATTAGACAGTGACTAAAGTAAACATGCTGACATCGGTAAAGATGGGATACCACCACGGTTAGTAAGGAAGCCGCAATATCGAGTTGTCCAACATCGAAGAAGAGTGCTGCAACACGAGGAGAAGAGGACATCGAGCATATCTAACATCATTCATATGTATATACATATATTCATCCATACGAATAAAAGCACAAGAGTACAAAAGTAGAGAAGCAAAGAGTTTGGAGTAGAGATGGCACAACCGCAAGGAATAGGCTCAGGACCGCCATAGAGAACATAACGGGTGTCCCTGACAGGAATTGCATGTGTGTGTGTGTGTGTTTGGTGTTGCAATGTCATTGTTAAGCAATAATTAAAGAAATGTCAACAACAATTATCTAGTAGAGCATTGTATTGAAAGGGTTAGCAAATGAGAGGGATTGATCAAGAATTAGGCTTTTTGTTGGAGGTTTAAGCACAAAAATAGAATTGGTTTATAAAATGGACTTAATAAATCTAGTCACGCAAATACACAGACCACCCTACTAGTTCTCATAAAAGTACGATTATAGTGATCAAAGTTATAATTCTTGTGATCAAAGTAACATTTTTGTTGACATTGAAAAATAAAAATTTCATGGTTTTGTGACCAATGTGGAATAGTTATGGATATATGTTAGATGCTTTAAGTAGTTATTATCTCAAAAAATTGAAGAACAAAAATGCTTTTCTTAAAAAAACCACAATTAAAATGAACCTCTAATTTAAGTTTTTAACATCTCTATCTCAATCATACAAAATTAGTGGAACATTGATAGAACAATCCTAAAATGAACATAGAGTAAATTTAATAACTTACAACTTTAGTGACGAAATCATTAGTTTGCTAGAACATTTATTTTGGGTTTCATAGGGCTTCAATTTTCGTTATTTGCAAAGAGAGCTTTATGTGTCGGTGTTGGCCAATGCTAATTACTCCTTTTATCAAAAAAAAAATACTTCTTAGTCTTATCCAGATATGTACAACTGAATGAGACATCCAAATTTGAAGACGGAGAAGGCTGGTGAGTGCGAGAGGATTGGGTGACTAGTTGTACAAAGGTTTTCGTTTTACCTAACATTAAAAAGTACTGTGTCCAGGAGCAAGATTCCAAATGAGACTCTTGTGCTGGTACTATTATTTGACTAACTCAAAAGTGGTTGGATGCTTCCTCTGTTCTTGCTCTGCCGTTGTTGCTGAAGAATATTTGACTTTGCGTATTTGAATACCCAACAGACCAACATTCTTCATCGAAAAATAAAAACAAATCTTCTAACTGCATGAGTTACAGCCCATCTATGTGTGGCCCAATAATTTAGGCCCAGACATAACATGCTAGGCCATGTCCTCTTCTAGGAATGCTACTTTGGGCCTTACCTTGCAGTGTTTTATCTCTTACTAGCGTTTTCATACATTTTTTTGTTTATTGACGTTCTCGATCTATTTGTTTATTGACGTTCTCGATCTATTTGTTTATGTCCACTAAACCTCGTGTGCAACCCCCCAACCCAACCCAACCCACACTAAATACTTTAAAAAGTCTCTGCTAGTAATTAGTTTGTACCACGTTCTAAGTTTTAGACTGGCTTTACCAACTCTTTTGGGCAGGCCGATCTGCCGACTATTCTATGTGTGCCTTTGTGAATGTGGGGATGCGAACTTTTCTGGTGCGTTTGGCTCCTTTTGTTCTCTCCTATGTTGTCTTTTAAATAATTGCTTATTTAGTTTATTGTATCTTGATTTTTCTTTAATCTAGCTTCCGCATATGTATGTATTTATAAATTTAATCCATTTCATTATCATGTAATATAGACAAGCTACACATGTTCCTTGCTACGTACGGTGAGCATGGAAGGTCACTAACATCATGGATTGCTATCTCTATCCCGTAAAGCACTCTAACAAATTAATAGCAATAGCGTTATAGCATTTGTCTTAAAACTTCAATTATTTGGTCGAAAGAGAGGTATATTGCCTTTGCCACAGAAGGACATGCAGTTTATTTTCGGTGCGTCGTGGAATATAAGTGTCTTATTTCAGCAAAATAAGTATGCAGTTTGGATATATGAAAATAGTATTGGTAAATTTGGCAGAAAAAATCTATCCATATATCTTTTATCTATTATCTTATTAAAGCAAAGACAAAAAAAACCACCCATTCATCCTCAAGGGCTAGAAATTAGTATGTTAATCAAAAGAAAAAGAGAAACATCTACACCTTTTATTATGGTGGATCCAGATTATAATGGTCTAGATTAAAAGAAAGAGCTCATGTCAAATACAATACAAAAATAATTGAAATTGGGAATAGACATTTATAGCAATTTGTTTTCCATACGAATTCATGAGTAAAATCTCTAAATAGATATAATTCATAATAAAAACTAAACAAATTAGCAGTTGGATTTATATATGAATTCCAATAAAAATAACTAAAATAGGAATAAAAATAAAATTAGCAATTATATTTTCATATGAAGTCCTAAATAAAATTACTAAATAGATACGATCTGTAATAAAAATTGAAGAAAAAAATTAGTGGTTGGATTTGTATACAAATTCTAAAAAAAATAAATAAATATTGTAATAAAAAATAAACAAAATTACCAATTTTATCTTCATATGGATTCCAAAGTCAGATCCTAAATAAATATAATTCGAATAAAAAATTTAAAAAATGCAATTGGATTTGTACATCAATTCCAACAAAAAAATTAGGAATAAAAATTAAAGAAAATTTGCATACAAATTCCAAAGTAAAATCCTAAATAAATAAAATTTATAATCAACTAAATATTGTTACCAATTTTTATTTATATATGAACTCTAATAAAAATAGCTGAAAATGACAATTTTTTTGAATAATTTAAATTTTGAATAAAAGTATATGAAAAGTTATAACAACGATAATACGAATGGTGCCAGAGGAGATAATGGAAGAGTGTGAGGGCATCAATTTATTTCGAAAGCAAACATTGACCCACAAGGACCCGTGAGTCAAGTCAATGGCTGCAGAGATAACGACAATGTTGTGTTGCTCGCCTTAGCCGTTCAACAAGGGCAATATCATGCTTCTCTCTAGAGTTATTGAAGAGAAATGCTAGAGTTGAAGGGGCCGATGGCCACAATGGCAAGTGATAAGCGCCGACGTTGTTGAAGAAGTTAGTGGCCAAAAAAGCTCGATGATGGAGAATCTCTAAGAAATAGGATATGAAATTTTGCATCAAAGACGAGCTATGGACAATATTGGGGGCCATCGCATAGTTAGGAGTGTAGCATCGCTGGCGAGAGGCACAACGTCACAAGCGATGATGAGAAAATTCTCTATATTATTAGACAGTGACTAAAGTAAACATGCTGACATCGGTAAAGATGGGATACCACCACGGTTAGTAAGGAAGCCGCAATATCGAGTTGGCCAACATCGAAGAAGAGTGCTGCAACACGAGGAGAAGAGGATATCGAGCATATATAACATCATTCATATGTATATACATATATTCATCCATACGAATAAAAGCACAAGAGTACAAAAGTAGAGAAGCAAAGAGTTTGGAGTAGAGATGGCACAACCGTAAGGAATAGGCTCAGGACCACCATAGAGAACATAACGGGTGTCCCTGACAGGAATTGCACGTGTGTGTGTGTTTGGTGTTGCAATGTCATTGTTAAGCAATAATTAAAGAAATGTCAACAACAATTATCTAGTAGAGCATTGTATTGAAAGGGTTAGCAAATGAGAGGGATTGATCAAGAATTAGGCTTTCTGTTGGAGGTTTAAGCACAAAAATAGAATTGGTTTATAAAATGGACTTAATAAATCTAGTCATGCAAATACACAGACCACCCTACTAGTTCTCATAAAACTACGATTATAGTGATCAAAGTTATAATTATTGTGATCAAAGTAACATTTTTGTTGACATTGAAAAATAAAATTTTCATGGTTTTGTGACCAAAGTGGAATAGTTATGGATATATGTTAGATGCTTTAAGTATTTATTATCTCAAAAAATTGAAGAACAAAAATGCTTTTCTTAAAAAAAACCACAATTAAAATGAACCTCTAATTAAGTTTTTAACATCTCTATCTCAATCATACAAAATTAGTGGAACATTGATAGAACAATCCTAAAATGAACATAGAGTAAATTTAATAACTTGCAACTTTAGTGACGAAATCATTAGTTTGCTAGAACATTTATTTTGGGTTTCATAGTGCTTCAATTTTAATGAACCAAATTTCTGCCAAACTACAATTCTGTTACTCCCGACCCGTCCTGATACCTAGAGTCCACTTGTAATGGTCACATGACTAGGCAGGCCATTAACGGATGCCCCACAGGCGAGGATAGCGCACCACTTTAGACTATGGCCCACCTATCAGGGTGGTAAAGAGAGAGGCATGCATAAAGAGTTATCTTCGTTCTAACAGAGGGAGGAAGCAGGCGCCATGAATGTGCTCAGTGGAGCTTAGGTGTCGGTGGGGGAGGACGACAATGGCCTATAGTGAGCTACCAGCTGTGTCCGATGGTGGTGGCGCTAGGGTGACTAGGGAGGTGACAAGATGCTTGTGACATGAGGAATTGGATGAAGGCTCACCAGAACAGGAATGGAGGTGGTGACGGCGGTTTCAACCGGAGTTGAGAAGAAGACAACCCTGGTTCTCTTGTGGACGAGACATGAAATTGATTAGGGGAAATCTTAGAGGAGGGCTGGGAACATGATGTGATGCAAGAGATTTTGGAAGTAACTTAGCAAAGACAGAGTTAGCATAGGCCTCAGTCATGACCAATGCAATAGGGGTGGTTTTCTAGGCTTTGATTTGAGTTGATGCAGGGTGCAAGGGAGTTCGTGGTGACCATGTCTAGTAAGCTTGCCTCAACCGCTTCTTTCTCCTTCTCACCATGCATCCTTCCTCCCCACATAGTGTCGCTTTAAACAGTGCTTCCTTCTTCCTCTCTAGTAGCGTCACCATGCTGCGTTCATGCTAATCGTCCCGTCCGCTCGTTGTTGCCTTTAAGTCCAGTGCGCTTCCTTCAAATCATTCGCGTCAAAGTGCATTCTCAAACCTTCTCTTCATTTCCCTCATCTGATTTCATCTCCCTTGCACATTCGACCCGAGCCTCTACCCTCATTGTCAGGTCCAACGCTGCCTTTGTAAGCCATCTCCACCTCATACCTCTGCCGTAAAAGGGTCTTCGTGCTCGGTACATTTTTTTTCCACTTGTTGGATGTTGTTGTGGTCCCACTCAGGAGCGTTGAGCTCGTGTTGAGCCTTCCATAGTCGCCTTGGCTGCTCCCTCTATCTGTTTGTTGAGATTGCGCTTGTGTAGCTGTGCAATGGTGGGATCCATGTGGTGGCGGCATCCATGTAGTCACTTGTATGAGGTGGTACTCCAGTTGTAGCGGACTAAAGTTCTAGTTCTATAAAATATAAAATAAATATTGCAGCAAACTCTTGGTCACTAAATGACACGTGAGTGCACCTTGTCGATATGGGGCAAACCGATAAAGTGATAGAGTTGTAGCTAGATGACAATTTAATTTGCTAAAGTTCTAGTTCTATAAAATATAAAATAAATATTGCACCATGCGGGCGGCGGTTCCTTCCCGCAACTAATCACTTGGTCACTAAATTGCCAGATACTTCTCTTGCGCCCTCCATTTCAAGGACTTGCAAACCCCGAAGCACGTTTCTTGAAAATGCGGATAGGTCTCTGATTATGAGATTATTGCAGGATAGGTCCTCCACGATTTTTGTGATGTAATCTTGGAAGATATTTTTCCCGATTCAATTGTTTGGAAGCGTTTGAAATGCACCGTCCTCTTGTAATGAAGTGCGTTGTTTGAAAACTCGTGACGTTGAAAAAAAATGCAAATGAAAAGCGTTAAATTCAAATAAGATTAATCATTTGAGCAAGCCCTTTTCTTATTTTTTGATGGATAGCTAATAGATGCATGCCGTCCTAAAGGCAAAACATAACAAATAGGTTCTTGCTACACTTTCGTTTAGGTCCTTTCTCCGCAACATTAAACCTCATTTCTTTTCCGGAAAAATAGTTTTCGATATTATTGCTCAAAACCCAAAACTATGCATTGTCGTAATAGTGCAAGAACCATTCACAAACTCAATAATAGTGCAAGTTAGACTCATTTGACAAAATCGAAGGTTGTCATCTCTAATAATTTTTCGCAAAGCACAACGCCACTACTTTTCCTCTAGACTATCTCTAATACTTTTTTCAATAATTAAGTCTGAATCGGAAAGAGATATTTCTACAACTCTACTTGAAGCAAACTTATAACCTACAAAATATTTTTTCCACATCGATGTAACTTGGTTTCGATATAGCCGAAGCTTTTACCACAAGTGAGAAATATGTGCAAATGAAGTTGTATCTTTATAGCATTTTTTCCCAATTTGATCTATAGGATTTTTGCTAAACATGTATTTTTAGACTTTTTTCCCAACTCGATTTTCCAACTCAATCTCTAATATTTTTTAGAACACGTGTTATTACTGGAGTGGTAGCGCCAACAGAGTGTTAGACTCGACTAGTATGCAAAGTTGTAACCTCTAATATTTTTTCACCCTTTTTCCTCTAGACTTTTTTTCCACCTCAATTTTCCAACAATATGGCCTTTCCAATATTTTCTAAATAGTTTTCATTTCACGAATCGTAGATATTTCTAGCAGATCATGAACAAGTCCTTTAACCATATAATTATTTTGCAAAAAGCTCACCCATTTAATTCCATAAATATTCGACAAGGAATTCCACGCGGCCTCAAATAGCATGTTATTTCGACACAATAGATTGGAATTACTTTCATTTTTGAAAAAAAATTTGGGTCGTGGTTTTCAAGGCTTCTTGTGACATGTTATCAACAGTGCAGAGATCTCTCTCGCAACCATCGGCTTTTATACATATCTACTATATGAATATCTCACTTGGGCTCGGAGTCCTCAGTTGTAACCAAAGTTGGTATCATCGAGCTAATCACGTCTTGTCACCCTATGGACACTATAATCACCTTGAAATCATGTGTAACCACCTCTCCTCAAATTCTTCAAAGGCGTTTGAGGCCCCACACACAACAGATTGACAAACAACTTTGAGAAATCTTGGTTGTCTCTCAAAGAAGGACCAACCTTGTCGGAAGCTTTCTCATTATGTGCCACATGCAAAACCTATGGATAGTTGTCAAGAAAACTTCCCTAATAGCAACCTTTATGCCGCCATCTTCATCGGTTACTATTAGCCTAGGTGTTGCACCTTCCATTGCCTTCAAGAATGCTTGTAACACCCATTTGTATGAATCTATCTTCTCATCAATTATCAGTCCAGCACCAAACAACACACTAGACCTATGATGGTTTATTCCGATGAATGGGCAAAATTTCATACCGTATTGGTTGGTGCTATATGTAGAGTCCAAAGACACCAAATCTCCAAATAGAACATAGTTCTTCCTGCTTGAAACATCAGCCCAGAACACATGGGTAAGCCGATTTTTCTCATCAACAACATAATCAAAAAAGAATGCTGGGTTGATAAGCTTATGCTTTCTGAGGTTGTCGATGAACATATGGCCATCTGAATCTCTTAAAGTTTGTCTCAACTCACGTGGTAATTTTGTAGGTCTCTCTTTGTGCACCCCACTTAACCTAAATCCACCTCGCTAATACGAAGCAATCGAAAAGCTCGTAGTGCCAATGCTTGTGAATGACATGTGAACAATGTGGTCTTGGCCTTTTCACTAACTTTCCTATTAGACTTGATTAAATGCAGCTAGACGGTGACACTAGGTTATGTTGATGTTCGCCACAAATTCGAAATTGTGTATATGCCATCTTGATGACGCTTTACATTAATCATGCGGGACAACCACATCTAGTGACCTTTTTGTGAATGTCCTTTTGTTAGCACACACAACCTTCTCACCTTTCTTTTTCTCTGAGCGAAAGCCTTCTTTAGAGCACATGTAACGCTTCCACGTCACCACACCATTCTTGATACATCTCTGCCCAATTCTCACAGAAAATCCTACATTGTGAGCGTAATCCTTGTAAAACTTTTCGACAGCCTCCAAATTCTCGAATGTCATGCCCACTACTGGAGTTATTTCATTGTCAAAATCTGGTGTACATGATGAGCCCTATGATTACGAGACAACATTGTCACAGTAGGTACCAATTGTTCCATATAAAAACATGATAATGTGGATAAATCAACTCACACAGAATGGGCCGCTGCTGCTCCTTCCTTTTTTGGGGGTAATAACGTTATCTAAATCTTTCGAGGGGGAGTTGATATCCGCTATCGATTGTGCATCGACGAATGGATGGATATGCAAAGCCATGTCCCAAGAATTGTCGACGGGCTCCATCTATCAACCAAAAAGAACTTGTGTTAATCAATTGAATAGAAGCTAGCATTGAATAGACAAATTAGGCAGGACTAACAGCAAAAGGCAGAGGAGAGGGCGGCTGTGTCGCTAGGGTGGAGGGCAGAGGCGGCGCCGGGGTGGAAGGCGGAGGTGGTGGAAGGAGGGCGCCCGCCAAGATGGTGAGGCGAGGCGCCTGGTCGAAGCAGTGTGGCGAGGTGGCGTCTTGGCGGTGCCTCTGGGTGGATTGGCGAAGGACCTGAGCCAGGCGGCGTGAGTCGGGAGGGAGGGAGACGAGTCGCTCCTGGCTCGTGCGCTAGCCCGCGATCATCCAGAGGCATTCTCGGCCGCATGGACTCGGGAGGGAGGTAGGCGAAGAGACGAGTCGCTCCTGCGCTCGATCGGGAGGTAGGCGAAGAGACGAGTAGCGCATGGATTCGTTTGGCAGACAAGCAATTTTGCTAGGGGGTTATGTGTAAAAAGGTATTGAAGTGGAGGAGGTGGGATTGTGCTTGAATCTAGTCCACCCGAGATCAATCCAACAGTTATAATGATCTACTTTTATGATTTTATGGTTTATTAGTTTTCACCTTATACGTTCCCTACAAAATTAACCCATAGCAGCAGGCCGCACTACCACAAAGTACCAAGTGCGGCCCAGCCAAACGTTCGGTACGCGCACACCGCTGATCACAGTGTCCACTGACCACTGCCCCCAGAATCCCACGGAGACGACGAGCCGGTGCGCGTAGAAATCCAGACTCGCATTCCGAATAACTACTGACCAATCGCACCCCAAAATTCTCCCTCGACTCGCGATCTCTCTCTCACCTCGACGCGCCTCGCCATGGAGGTGTTCTACTACCTGGTCTTCGGCGCCCTCGCCGCCGTCGTGGCGGCGCTGGAGCTCGGCAAGTCCGGCAAGGACCGCGTCGCCACCTCCCCGGGCTTCAACTCCTTCAAGAACAACTACATCCTTGTCTACTCCCTCATGATGTGTACGCATCGAGATTCCTTCTCCTCCCTCCCTCTCAATCTTGGATTCTTGGTACGTTTACGGCATTGCCTCGTCCAGATCTGAACTCTGGGCGCAATGCTGGTTGGTTTGGCATGTTTCTGATGTTGGTGTTGTGGTGAATCGTTGGATGGTGCAGCTGGGGATTGGCTGCAAGGGCCGTACGTGTACTACCTCTACAGCCAGTACGGCTTCGACAAGGGCGACATTGGCCGCCTCTTCATCGCCGGGTTCGGCTCGTCCATGCTCTTCGGCACCATCGTCGGATCCCTCGCCGATAAGCAGTGCGTACTCCTCCGTTTCTTGGGCGTGCTGTGTTGATTTTGTTGTGTTTTCTTGGATATCCTGATGAGGTTTGATGATTTTGGGTGGTCACAGGGGGCGTAAGAGGGCGTGCATTACCTACTGCATTAGCTACATCCTGAGCTGCATCACGAAGCATTCCCCCGAGTACAAGATTCTGATGATTGGGCGCGTGCTTGGAGGCATTGCCACATCATTGCTCTTCTCGGCGTTCGAGTCGTGGCTCGTCGCAGAGCATAACAAGGTAGTGGCCCAGATCTGTGTGCCCATCAGTCCATCATGTTGCTTGGCTTTTGCTGTAGTCTTAAAAAACCCTTCTTTTGGCCCTTAGAAATAGCTAGTGTTTACAAAATTTAAATCTTTGGAATTCTTTTGCTTTTGACTATGCGTTATTGTGTATCTCTGTTGTCAGTAATCAGTATACAAGTGGAGTGTGCTGAAGCTAACAAAATGTAAGGGATTAAGGATGTTTGACTGCTAGTACGACTTGTACATAAAATGATTTCGATGTAAATAAATTTGAAGAAATCTGTGTAAGAATAAATTTATGATGACAGAGTGGAGTACAGTGCACAGTAAAACATACAAACTACATCAGGATCTGCCGTTTGCTGGTTGAACTCTCATCACCGATTAACTATATGGTAATGTATCCAGTGCAATTAAATATTTGGTGAAACTACGGTGCAACTCTACTAAGAAAAGTTTCAAAAAATTCTGAAAAAAATCATGGATGAATCTCAACTTCTAGCATCTACATATAAAATTTCATGATCAATTTTGTCTTTTTTGTAATTTCTAGCACAGGACGAATTTGATCATGAAATTTTATATGTAGATGGGGTAAACTGAGATGTACATCTATGATTTTTTTCAGAATTTTTTGAAACTTTTCTTAGTAGAGTTGCACTGTGGTTTCACCAAATATTTAATTGCACTGGATACGTTGTCTAACTATATTGCAGTCATCCTGTCAGCAGTCCATTTTTTTAATATTTTCTTTGAATAAGTCCTTGTGTCGGCAGATCTGGTGTTCCCATGGCATGGTCAGAACAGACCAACAATTAACAGCATGGCCCTGTTTAATATAAGGATGGCACTTCTGAGAATTAGTCATTTGCTGTAGAAATTAAGTGATACATACATGTATCACGAGAAGTCTGTTGTGTGCAGTTCAATACAATCCACTATTCTATTTTGCTTGACAGGATGACTTCATATTTTGTAAATGCCTCTCGGGACTTACCTTTATTATTTACTCTTTTTTTAAGAGGTCTTTGATTATTGGCTGACGATATGCAAACCTACCATTGTATTGTACAGAGAGGATTTGATCCACAATGGTTGTCAATAACATTCTCAAAAGCTATATTTCTTGGGAATGGCCTAGTGGCCATTGTTGCCGGGCTATTTGCAAACCTACTGGCTGATAACTTGGGTTTTGGCCCTGTTGCTCCATTTGATGCTGCTGCTTGCTTCCTAGCAATAGGCATGGCAATCATCTTATCATCCTGGAATGAGAACTATGGAGACCCGTCTGACAGCAAGGACTTAATGTCCCAGTTCAAGGTTGCAGCTAAAGCCATTGTTTCAGGTAGGTTTAGCCTGTCTCAGCATAAGAAATGGCACAATAATCTCTTGAATTTAACATTGATAATTGAAGGACTTCTCATGAAATTTCAGATGAAAAGATTGCATTGCTTGGAGCCATACAGTCATTGTTTGAGGGATCAATGTACACTTTTGTTTTCCTGTGGACTCCTGCTTTGAGCCCAAATAATGAAGAAATTCCTCATGGCTTCATATTTGCTACATTCATGCTCTCCTCGATGTTGGGTAGCTCAATTGCCTCACGTCTATTTGCTCGGAAGCTGAAGGTTGAAGGTTATATGCAGATCGTGTTTTCAGTATCAGCTTTCACTCTTTTCCTCCCTGTTGTCACCAATGTAAGCCTGTTGCTTTATAACCACTTAGATTCTTTTCTATTCCTTTTTTTTTAATTTTACAATTTGAATGTTAATATCATACGTTTATGTTCAACAGTTCCTAGTACCTCCCTCAGAGAAAGGTGTTAGCATCTCATTTGGAGGCTGTCTACAGCTCCTTGGTTTCTGTATATTTGAGTCATGTGTTGGCATATTCTGGCCATCTATTATGAAGATGAGATCTCAATATATTCCTGAGGAGGCGAGAAGCACGATCATGAATTTCTTCCGCATACCACTCAACCTGTTCGTTTGTGTGGTACTTTACAATGTAAGCAGCAAAGCCTTCTCAATTCCAAGTTTCGTGATTTTTTAAATTTAGCACACCAATAGAAAATTCTAACTCATTTCAAATCGCGTATGTGAAGAAAGAAGAGATTCCACTAAAAGGAGTTAAACTAACATCACTCGTTCCAATAACGCTTTTCTTACAAATGTTGTTCTGCAGGTGAATGCATTCCCAATCACTGTCATGTTTGGCATGTGTTCTATTTTCCTTTTCATGGCAGCAATCTTGCAGAGGCGGCTAATGGTTGCTTCTGATATTCACAGATCAACGAGTATGTTCTCTTCATTCTATTTTTCTGTCTTTAAATCAGATGCAGGTTTTCTCAACTGCTAACTATGGGATAAAATTCCTGCAGAAGCTGTAGAGATGACAGTGGAAGATGAGCCACTAAACCCTTGAGACACCAAGACCATATATGTGAAGCGAACGTCAAAACAGCCTCCGGCTTCAACTGCGTTCCGCTGGGCTGCTGAATAAGATGGAAATCAGAAGGTCCAACACGGTTCAGCAAGTATTGATCTACACACCGCACATTAGGGTTTGGCATAGTATTCCCATTTTTTTCCTGCTTTCTTCTCCTGTTTGCTAATAGGATCATATGTGTATAATTGTATTTAAATTCCACTAGAGAAGTTTCTTGAGTGGAAAGCTGTAGCCTGTAACCTCCATTTTGGATGCAAACGTGGAGTAATGTAACAAGCGGAGTCACTGGTGATTTGTCTCCATTTTTTGGTACAAGGAAATTATTGAACAGCTCACATTTTGCAAAATCAAATATTTATAATGTCATACATTGGTACGGAGCTAACGTTTTTGTGATTAGCCCCTGTTCTAGTTTTGAACCTATTTTCAACCATTGCTTTGAATTTCGTCTGAAGGTACCTTCCAAGAGATATATGCTTCTCGAATTTTGATTAACAATGCTCTCCTCAGCCTTAATCTCACTTGGTGTTCTCGGCTTGATCGCCGCGCGGTATGTTGATCTGAGAAGCGGCTGAACAGTTTGTTCAAGCTGCGGTCATCCATAGCTGTGCAGATGGTAATTTGTTGGTCTTACTGCCAGCAAAAGAGCTGTGAGGTATGAACAGTTCGTTCAAGCATGGACAGACACTGTATCAGTAACGGCAGCCTGTAATTTCTTCATAGCCATTGCTTTTTTTCTGCTGATTATTGATATGCACAGGAATGAACGAGCAGCCTTCTTACTCAGAGCCAGTGCAGCTCGTTTCATAGTTGCATAAGCATAACATGAACATGCTCCACACCTCCACCTCCTTTGAAAGTTGAAACAGAACACAACCATCACACTGGAATGAATTACATCCTGGAATAGAAACTCTAAACGTACCCTATGAAGGGAAACACACTGCTCATATGTGACAGGAGAACATCAGGCTGCAGGCTAAACAGCTCATATGGGGCAGAAGCACTGAAGCAGAACTCCGTTGTACCACACTGTAACTCCAGATTCAGTAGTAAGAAAAAAACAGTACAAACATTTTCATCATAGAGCACAATAATCAGAACTCATGAGTCTGGGCAATTGTTACCCTGCACACAGGGAATGCATTTACAAATGCTTAAGAACTTGAGGTTAGGATCAAACGGACTACTGAAAAATTCTAAATGATCAAACGGCCTCAACTCCAAATATAACGGTTTTGCTTGCACTCCAACGATGCAGGTAGCGAAGCCATAGAGTGGAACACAGGGGATCATAGCCAGGACATCTGTGCTTGGCCGCTCAAACATTTGAGGCACAACAGTGACGAGTAACGAATTAAAACTCAGAACAATGTTACAAAACTCCGGCTCACGCAATCACAACATCAGAACACAGACAAAATAACACATGGAACAGACCTGAAAGGCTAGTAATCCATAACTTACCTTTCCTCATCAAACAAAGAAGCATATTGCTACTTAAACAAAAACTAGACTACATTACAATATTATGTTTCACAACTCAATATTGCCGCGAAGTCTTGGATCAACTCTTATTGCTCAGCAACACCCGCAAAATGCATGTTATTAGTACATTAAACATGATGTTACATTGCAACACAGGTCAAAATTTTTCATTCCAATCGTATGCATATGACTAACATAGCATAGATAGGATTATGTAGAGAAGGAAAACCCTTATCAAATGGAGTAGCTAACCTGGAGAACAACAGACAAACAAAGAACCATTCTTGGCGACGGATTGATTCGATCATTTGATCTGAGTAAACAAGCGATACCGCAAAATATCAAATCGCAGGTACGTATCGCTTGGCGAACTGCTTGCCGGCCATGGCGGCGCCGGCGAGGATCCCGCCGATGGCGCCCGCGACGGCGGCGGACCGCGGCCCGTTGGCGGCCCGGAAGAGAGCGCCGGTGCCAAGCCCGGCGGCGACGCTGTTGATCCAGTCGTCGCGGTCGCGCGCGGCGACCATGGCGCTCTCCATGCCCGCGTACATCAGCCCGATGACCCCGAGCGTGTTGCCGACGCGGCGGCCGGAGCTGCCGCAGGCGTTGAGCACGCGGTTGGCGCGGATCTTGGCGGGCTCCCCGGGCTCCGCGCCGGCGGCGGCGTCGCGGAGGCCGAGGGCGGCGCCGCCGACGGCGCCCGAGAGGTACCCCATGCCCGTGTAGTAGGTGAGGTTCTCGCCCCAGGAGCGGCGCTGCGACGCGGACTCCTCCTGGAAAAGGAACTCCGGCGAGGTGGGGAGGTCGTAAAGGGTCTTATAGTTGTAGGGGATGTTGAGGTCCTGGTAGGGGTTGTACTGCCTGCGGCCGGGGGTGCTTTCGTCGGAGGAGTTGGATCCCGACGGGAACAGCCGCGGGTCGGCCATGGCGGCGGTAGGGCTAGGGTTTGGGCGTGTGGTCGGCGGCGAGATGCGCGGAGCTTGAGGCGGGGAAGGAATGAGGCTGACTTTGCTTTACCCTTTAGGTAGCCGCCCTTTGCGACGAGGTCCCTAGAGTGTCTGATATTTTCTTGCCAGTATCTGGAACACTCGAGATCGAGAACAATTTATTGTTCTTCTTTAGAATTTTTGTATGAAAGAAAATTTTGTTACTAAAGCCATATGCTTTCGTTAGATCAAGGTCATTGCAGTCACCAAATACCCAGCAATTCAATTTCAAGAGATTCACATCGCAGCTAAACAGAGCGAGCACTGAATACCGATAGATACTAGACGTCAATTCTCTTCCGAAGGACAGCAAACAACGATCGGAGAGTGAATGATCAACAAGAATTTTTTTTTTCCATTAGATTCAACCTAAAGTTCTATTTGATCAAATATAAGTGAAAATATAAATTTTTAGAGAAACTCAGTCGAGAGCGGTATTGCTGTGCTACAATAGTGGTAATACTTAATGAACAGTAAAAACATGGTGAACAGGGAAATCATCGTGATTTCAAAACTAAAAATTGGTGTAATTTTTTATCGGCTAATCCAAATCTCATGAAACTTTACATGCACCTTTTATAGATCTCAAGAACCTATTCTAACCATCAATATCAAATGTTGACATCGGGTCAAATACAAAAACTTTACCTTAAGTTTGCTCGTGGGGATTTGATTGTAAGAACACCACAAAAACACCCACCAAATATGCAAAAACAAAATCTACCACTAATTCTTCTTTCTCAAGCTAAAAATCGATTTCTTGATAAAACTTTGATGATCAAGTTAAGACTTGTCTAGATGATTGAGATATGATCTATAAAGGATTCATTCATTAATCATTCATCTTTATCAAAACAAGATCAAGAATAAAATAAGCTAACAAGAGATAACAAAAATCAAGAAGAAAGGAGATCAAAATAAGAGCAAGATCTTAAGCACAAATTTGATTTTTATTTTAGATCTAAAATGATGATTACAAAGCCTCTACAAAAGAGGACAAAGCTTCCAGGAGTATCTACACACAAACCACTTGTGCCTTAATGCCCCTCAAGTTTCTTCTCTTGGATTCTTACTTCCCTCTATATCTCTCAAGCCCTTATATAGAAGGAGCAACCCTAGAAACCCTAGATTTGGAAACATATGTGGATACAACTCACATTTCACATGGACTAACCCATTAACCCAATAAATAACAGATTTTATACGCTTACACACACGCTTTTCAAAGCGCCTTCTTCGTGACACTCCAATTCACTCCACAAGCCCGAATTTGCGTTCATGCTCTTTTTGACTTGACTTAAACCGTTTAGGTCGGCGTCATGATTTTCTAAACCGTCTCGATTTCTAATAATTGGCAAATCATCAATTTTCCCCATTACCGATCTTTTCCTTCATCTTGAAGCATCGCTCATGCTACATCGCCTTCCATACGACTCCAATGACTTAATGTCAAATCTCTCACACGTCCGGACTCCTTCGAACCGTCCTCGCTTGCAAACGGGCCCAAGTCACTTAACTCACCACATATTCTTATCCGCTAGACCATGACGACTACGGCTTCCTGGACCGTTTTAGACTCAGCTCCTCTCTGAGTATAGTTCCGATCCACCTTACCATTGCTCGCAATATCCATCACTAATAGCTCATGCTTCAACTCCTTGCCTTTATGGTTTGCAACAACTCTCTGGCTTCAGTCATTTTTAGGTCATTCTGATCGTCTGGACCTCAGCTCTCTTAGCCTAGTCCTGATCTCCCTTGCCTCCCCATGACCTAGCTACGAAGTCCTGCAGTTAACACAGACAACCAAACCGTCGCATAGCACTATTCATAAAGATATGCAATAATCATTATATAAAAACAAATCGGTACTACCCCTAGGGCGATGTACCATACAGCCATAGTTGTCACAATCTGCTCACTACAGCGTTGTGAGCCCGGAGCACCAGGATGCTAGGCGGTGATTAGACAATGAAATAATGAGGGAGAGCAGTAGTAGACGAGGGAGAGGGAGAGCAACCTATCCCCACTTGATCTGGATCCCTACATAAGATAAATATAAAGAAAAATCAAAGTATAGATGGGTTAAATCATCCCATCTAGCCCACCAACCCCCTTTGAAGAGAAACTCTAAGTGCAACGCTATTATTTGACCCCTTAGCGTAGCCAGCCATCTCCCCTTTGCCGCCCCGCACTTTCCACCACGCTTTGGTCCCCTCCCTGGTCCCCTCCGCGCCTCTCTCCACTCCTCGCTCCCCTCCCAATCCCCTCCGAGCTCACCTCTGCACTCCCCTTTGCGCCTCGCTCCTAGGAAGAGGTCGCTGCGCCCTCAAAAGCTCTTCCAACTCGTCCTCTCCGACGCAGCCGTCGTGCCTCGCACCCCTCCACAATCTTCTCTTTGGCCAATTCCCTCGAAAGCTCCTTCTGCTCGTGCTCACCCCGAATGAGATCAAGACACCTCCGGAATCTCTTCCCGCTCCCTCTAGTCGAGGCAAGCTGCCTCGATGTCCCTCTCCAGCCGTCGTGACGACTAGGTGTCACTTAGGCATCACCTAAGCGACGTTGTGACAACTATGGCCCTGGCTGAACCAACAGTGCATGCTCTAAAAAATAAATACCACCTACTAGAGACTGGCAGTACTGCCCCCCTTGGCTGATAGTACCGCTATTGACAAACCTAGAGAATCACCTCTCTGTAAAATAATTATCGCACCTCGGTACTACCATCCTTAACACACCGGTAGTACCGCCCTGGCCTGATAGTATCTATCTCAAATTGCTTCAAAAACAAAATGAGCTCAAATCAAACTCAAATATGAGCCCCTTAAACTCAAATATTACCAATTACTTATCACAAACATAGATAGACCACCGTATAGTCTCTCATCTTCAAATCTGTACTACAAAAGCTCATAACGACTAACATAGGGGCGGAGCTGGGCCTCGGGTCACTGGGACTTGGGCTAGAGACCTAGCCCAAATAGTAGTGTAAATATTGTTCATATTTGATTTGGGCTCGAAGCCTGATACTGTGGACTTGGCATCGCGGCCTATGGGCCCCGTC
The DNA here is from genome assembly GCA_036346375.1 of Guadua angustifolia. Lineage (NCBI taxonomy): Eukaryota > Viridiplantae > Streptophyta > Magnoliopsida > Poales > Poaceae > Guadua > Guadua angustifolia. Next base: position 34,908,987 of record CM070519.1, read on the forward strand.
CCAGCCACTAGAGGAGCTTAGCTTGCTCAGGAGTGCACACGCCCTAGCCATCATGCCAGTCGCGCACCCCACGCCTGAGCCAACAAACGAGTTCACACCACCACCGTGTCCGCCCGTTTGCCGGCCGCCAACTGCCGCCCCGCGACCCGGTGCAGTACCGCACCGCGCCTCCGCTGATCCTGCCCACGGCCGAGCTGCAACAAGTGTACAGACGACAGTGTAGGACTTCGAGGTAGGATTGCGGTTTGCTTCAAGGAATAGCTGTATCTTTCTTTGCTTCGTGTTTGCCTTCTTTCATTGTTGCTATATGTGTGCACTAGTGTGGATGATTTACACTTAATTGGCGATTTTTATTTAGTTTTTAGTTGTGGTTTCCATCCAAGAAATAGATGGTTTCTCGGTTATTTGTTTCCTAATCACTTATTTCGACTGAGAAGCAAAATTATTTCTCATAGATACGTGTTCTTTGATTCCTTTAATTTTTTGGAATTCCAAGTGTTGTTCATGTGGCTGCCCGTTTCTTCTTCTTTCCGTGAAAACATTGCACGACTTTACTTCGTTCATCCTGAAATTATTTTGCTGGAATCCCATCTTTTCCCTCGAGGCACAGAACTTGACTTATCCCTTGGTATATTTAACGCTGCAGATAGATCAGAGAGGCAGCATTGAGGATTTTGTCTGAGGATTCTATTCTGTTCAGGCTGGTCAGGTGATAATATTAAGAGCAGAAGCACAAGGGCTTCTGAAGTTGGGCAGCGATTCAGTGGATGGTCATACTCAGTTTTTCCTTACAACGACCACTGCACGCAGGTATTATATTTTGCTTTCTTACTCATTTGTTAGTCGTTACTCATCTTGTAACCCGCTGATCATAACAGAATCTGTTGGTTTCGGTATAGAGAATGCTTTTGTTTCTGATTGGTGATGATCGAGAGAAGCAGCCATATAATAGGGTATTGAAAGATTTGCTTTCTATAAGTTTTGTACTTATTTAAACTATCGCAATTTGTACTATCCTCTTTTGATGATGCTTCATGGACTTATCATGATTAATTGGCCAGCACTTCTGTAAAACTACACTAGGCATGATTTATTTTTCTTGCATATTTTAGATTGTTGAGTTTGTCACCATCGACGCCTTGCAACCAGACTTAATCTGGACCCTACTCTACGCCTTGAAAGGCTTTGCAGCTCTGTTGTTAAGAAGGTAATCCCGTTTGTTCTGATTCTGGATATCTTTACTAATATAAATTTGCAGTTGGTGGCAACGGTCTGTTTTTCCTAACCCCCCTTCATATCTCCAATAATGGTCAGTCATTATAGCTAATTATTCTTTTCGATTCTGACCGACTATATCTCTCTAAATATGGCAGATTATTATAGCAAAATCCCTGATTATTGCTGGTAATTAATAGCCGACAAATCATTCCTTTTGTACTCTATATATGTTGTATAGTTTTCACAGAATCAATCAAGGGAATTCATTCAAGATCTCCCATGTCGTGCCGCCACGGCGAATGAACTCGACGAACTGATCAATAAGTGACGGACCGACGTACATGGCTGCGAGGCGTAGGAGACCGAGCGATGCAGTCAGTAGTAATTGCGGCCAGAAGGACAGCCAAAGCGCGACGCCCACCGGGTGCCGTGACCCCAACGCCGGCCAGTTGGACGTGAACAAAGCATACGACGCTTCGGCGCGGTTGCTCGGCGACACCGGTGGGACGTCATCGGCGGTGAGAGAGTCATTGGTATACCCCTTGAAGATAAACGGGTTGATCCAGCTGAACATCGCGAGAGAGAGAAACAATGCGGTGGCGCATGGCGTGGCAGGCGCCTCGGCGCTAGTGTTTTCTGGTTCACCTTCATGGGCTCCGGCGTCATGGCCGGTGAAGTCAGTGATGGTTAGGTACGCCAGAGGCATGGAGACGAGTAGGCCGGCAAAGGCGAGAGGGTCATCTGGGAAGAGCAGCGAACCGCTCGCCAAGCGGACCACCGCCAGCGGAGAAGAGCGCAGTGCGAGGGATGGCGATCCGAGAAGACGCGGAGGTGCAAAGGTCGGGTGGCGGTGGCCCCTTTCTCCAAGGCGACTGACCACGCAGCCATGGTATGTGCGACGAAGTGGGCGGCGAGGAAGGTGGACTCCACAGTGCGCTATGGCGTGCTTGGTAGGAGAAAGAACACGAGCTGAAAGGCGGCGACGCCGCAATAAGACAATGGGCGCCCGAAACACGACCACGTGCGCCGGTGGTCCGTAATGGTGGTGAATTCAGCAGCAGCGCCTCGTGTTTGGGGGAAGCCCCCGTGTCGCCCCTGCGAAGGCGGTGGATGATGAGAATGAGCGAGGCGGCAAGGAAGACAAGGTCGATGGCACCGAGGAGCGCGCGCTGTGGGCATGGCAAGAGGAAGAGGAACGCAAGCTGGTAATATAAATTACAAAAAGGGATAAAAATGATTGATTGATTTTTGAGATTGGTAATATATATTGCTACGTACAATATATTTGGTTTTAATTCATACCGGAGAAGAAACCATAAAAATTTTTGTAATCGGGAGAAATAGATGTTTGATCTTGTAGCATAATTTTCTTTTATTGTTTGACCTTTATGTTTCGTTACCAATTTTATTTTTTGTAGCAACGCACGGGCATTGATCTAGTACACTTAAATATATTGTTTAGGCTTGGAAAGTTTAGTAATTTGGCTTGTGCTTTTATACCAAACTGTATGCAAAATAGATTGATTTAGGTTTAAATTTGAATTCCATACTTAACATTTCAACGATTCAAAATTATCTTTAATTGTGTATTTGTGCCATATTTTTGTTATACCTTAATGTTCGTAGTATTTGATGTTGGTAATAGTCGCTTATTTTTGACTCGAGGCTTACCCAAATCTTGACCCCGTCGTTGACCTACAGCATGCATGTGGTCAGATAAAGGAAACAGTTCCCATGCAATTCTTGTGGGGACTACAACTTAAGCAGTCCCCACAGGCGAGGACCATTCGATCGATGCATCGGACGGTTTGGATCGGCCCAAAATCGGATGGAGTTGTGTCGTCAGATTAAGAGTGCATGCATGCGTCTCAAGATCTCGTTGCCAAGTGCAGTTCTGCACTGTTGTCTAGGGCTGGATATCGAGCCAACTCGACTCGACTTGTTAAACTCGTTAAGATAACGAGCTAACTCGACTCGACTCGTTTTCTTAACGAGCTGAAAACTCAACTCGGCTCGATTCGTTAAAAACTCGAGTTGGCTCGAGTTGGCTCGTTATGATTCTTGTCGGTGATGAGAGCAGCACGGTGGCGGTGAAGGTGTTGGAAGCAAGGGCGAGGGTGGAGGTGCAGCCATGCTGGGAATTGGTGAATTGCGGATGTGAAATGGGGAAAAAGAATCGGGTTTGAAGGTTGAAGGAATAGGGTTAGGGTTACAGACTTATAGTGTTTTTTTCCTGACTCGTTAAGCTCGTTAGCTCGCTTATTAAACTCGTTAGCTCGCTCGTTTAACTCGTTATCTTAACGAGTTCAAAACCCAACTCGACTCGAGTCGACTCGTTAAGGAACGAGTTCAAGTCAAGTTGAGTCGAGTTTCCGAGTACTCGTTAAACTCGCGAGTTTCGAGTTTTTTTTCACCCCTACTCTTGGATCTCGTGAAAACTAGTTTTCCTTAAACTATTTTAAACCCAGTTTTGATAAATAAAAGCATTGTTTGGATACTCCTACTAACTCGTGGATATCTGTTGGTGTCAAAAACTTAAGGTGTGGTTTATTGACCACAACACATCAAACGAACACCGGGTTTAGACCGTGCCAACCGATTTGATCCTGTAATTGGTAATTAAAATATAAAATACGTGCAAAGACGATCTCGGGAAACAATCGGCTTAGATCTAATCAACTAAAAGCCGATTGAATCGAAGATAAAGGTAAGTCTAATTAGCCGACGAGGGCTAATAAGAGATAGAGGTAGATCAACTCCGAAAAAGGCATCGGTTATAATTCGTTGACTTTATCTTGACGATTTTGACCATACCTGCTAAATCCTAGTGCAAACGATAACTAAAACTTGTTTGCCGGAAAACCAAAATTACTAAAAGGAGTAAACGTCGTTTTTGTGGAAACTGGTTTCTGCTATCCCTGTTCTCAACAGATGTATCCTTTTCTCTCGTTGGCAGTTCGCACGCGCGTATGGGTTTTTGATCGCCGCAGCCACGATGAGGAGATGGGCCGGAGGTCGCCGGGGCTGGGCACGTCGCCTGTCGCTGCCAGGGCACATCGCTGCTATGCTGAACTCTTCCTCGGGGCGAGTGATTTACATTGACTTGCTTGCCGGCCACTAAAGCTCGTCCGGTTGGAGCTCGCGAATCGTGGCACTGAACATCTCCTCCCAGGGGCGGAGCTGGGCCTCGGGCCACTAGGGCCTGGGCCGAGGCCTAGCCCAAATTACAGTGTATTTTTACTGTTCATTTTAATTTGGGCTCAGGCCGGCGGCCCAGTCCAGCCACACAGCGACGGAGCGAGCAGCAAAGCAAAGGCTCGAGCCAAAAGAAAAGCACTGGAAGCTTGGAGCAGCAGCCAGGGCACCTGCTGCGGAGGTCGCGCCGCCACCGCCTCGTCCCGCTCGCCGGCTGCCCCGCCGCCACGCCCTCATTCGCCCGCCCTGTCGCCACCGCCACGGCTCGGCCCCTCAGAGCGCAGATCCAAATCCTCCGTCGGCCGTGCCGGCCAGGTGCGTCGCTATGCCGCCCCGCCCCGGCCGGCCACGTTCGCCCGCTCCCGACCGGCCCCTCCTGCCCTGCCGTTGCTCGGTTGCTCCGCCGCTCAGCGCCCGAGGCTCGCCTACTGGCCGACGCTGCTTGCTGCGCGCCTCGCGGCTCACCACTCGCTTAACGCCGCCACCGGCCAGAGATCGAGTTCAGAGATCCCACGGCGCTAAGTCGCCCGACTTTTCGCTTTTCGCCGGATCTTACTTTGCTTTCGCTTTCGCGCGCTTGGCGCCTGTCGCCGCTCATTGCCGCCGCCCGCGCGTGCGCCGAGGCTAGATGGCTGGTCACCGTCAGCTAATCGGCTTTGAGACTTTGAGAGTGAATCAGTGAAGCTGTGAAGTGTGGCTGTGTGGATTTGATCATTTGTGAGTGAATCAGTGAACCAGACAACCAGTGAAGTGTGGATTTGATCAGTGAATCAGTGAAGCTGTGAAGTGTGGCTGTGTGGATTTGATCATTTGATGCCTTGATGCCACTCTGAAGTCTGGACCTCTGGTAGACTGGTATTGCTTTTTTGCTTATTTGCTTGATGCCTTGATCTATACAGTCTATACTCTATATAATGAATGAATGATTTATGATTCAATGATAGAATGATAGTTCATAGTTGGTAATTCAGTTGAAATGTTAAGCATAGAATTCAAATTTATCTTTAATTGTGTATTTATGTAGTGTTTTTGTTGTATTTCTATATGAGTAGTATTTGGCGTTAGTTATTACTGCTTGGTTTTCGGCCCCAGGCTTGACAGAATCCTGACTCTGCCACTGTCTCCTCCCATGCCTGCAGCTTGATGACACATATGTAGAGTTGAGCAGAGAGAACTCTGGGTTGCGGCGGTTCGAGAGGACCACGACCACGGTAACCATGGCGGGGCAGATGTCAATTTAGAGCAGAAGGGCAATGGCGATCTCTAGCCGCATCGGCCACAGGTTGTGGAGCTCGTGCGTGATGTCAGCCAGCTCTTCAGCGTCCACGTCTCAACCAAACAACTTATTAATTTAAACTCGTTTTAGTTTTTCACATCCAAACAAAGTAATATGGAAACCACAATAAACATAGTAGCAACTTGTTTGCACTAGGATTTGGCAGGTATGGTCTGAAACACCCCAAAAATTTCAAAAATGGATTTATTGTTTTTATTTGGATTTTCCCTGATTTTCTTGAATTTTATTTCGAATCATTTCGGATATTATTTGGCACCTTCCGTTTTTGGCCATGCTTCAAATCCCCGCTTTCCTTTTCAAGCCACCGCCTTTTCCCTTGACTCAGCCGATCGGCTTTCGCCCAATTTTCTCGGCACTCCCGATCGCGCCCGGGGGTTTCGTTCAGCGTGCATGCTAATCGGTCCATTGCTCTCTTCGCCTAAGCGCTCTTCATTGCGTTCGTTTCTTCATCGACGATTAGCCGCCTTCATTTGCCCAAACCTTTAAGACGCGTCATGACCACCAGCTCGCTTCGTTTTTCTTCCCGAATTAGACCCTGCCGCCTCCTTCTCACTGTCCCATCGCAGCACCCAAATTCGAACCCCTGCACCGCCCGTTCCATCGCCATTGAAGCCCTGTTCCATCGCCGCCTGACTCCTCTGCCTTGCGCCGTGCACCGGTCAGCTTTTTCGCCATGCCTCGAGCCTCCCCTCGCCGCTCCAAGTCGTTGTCAGTAATCATGCGGCCTCGCCGCTTTCTCATGGCCGGCTATTTAAACCCGATTCCCTTTTTCATGAAATGGACTCCCCTCAGTGAGCCTTTGCTTTTCCCCCGCTCCACTCGCCTCCTCGTGCATTCCTCCGGCCGCGCCGCAAGTCTCTTCTTCGATTCCGGTGCCCATCCGCCGTCCGGCCGCTCCGCTTTCTCCCCCACCCATTTTCACCCACCCCAAGCTCGCCAGAAGATCCTCCTTCGTCCCTCGCCACTTCATTCTTTCTCTCGAGCGAGAGATCGCCATTCGCCGGTGTCTTCCTCGGCTCCCAAGAAAAATTCCGAAGCGCCACCGTTTCGATCGCCGATGTTGGGTCCGCTTACGGCACAGATCCTTTGTGTCGTTGGACTTCGGGCACAAGTGACAGTCTCCCCTCACGAAGGTCTCTCTGCTTGGCAGCAGTTCCCTGCCAACCCCTCGCCTCAATGGGGTCTACACCTTGTCGCCTCGGCCCACCACAGTAAGTGAGCTAACCGCTTATATGATTACCAGAGGTCGCCTGATCAAGACCTCATGAGTTATTGGCAGCCAAAAAGTTTTTTAGCTTTTTAATTTTTCAGATTTAAATTCGATATAAAATCCAAAAAAATGAATTAACAACTCAGAAAAATTCCCAAAAATCCCAGGAAAATTCCAAAAATCCAAAATGCCAAAAATACATATTCTTGACCAGTTCGAGCCGCTGAGTCCAAAAATAATCTCTGTTTCGCCAAACCAAGTCCAGAAAATTCCAAAAATACCCTCGATCTCTCGTTTCCGCCATTTTCTTCATTTTTTTCGGTTTTTCTTCCTTTAGTTATTTTTTCGTTTATTTATTGGTTTCGCCTTCTCGCGCTAGATCCGACGTCGGAGCCGTACTGGAGCATTTAGGGAGCAGAGCAATCGTGGAGCCGTGCGAGAACAAGAGCCGTCGGTTAGACACGACATCGACCGTCTCTCGTTAGGCGAACCTCTAACCCCGCAAGGCAAGCCACACTCCTTGAACATGCTTGAACCTATTGTTCCGTATAATTACTGTATGTATTTAGTTATTGCATTTGTCTGTAAATAGAATAGAAACCTAAAACGGAGCTAGTTTGGAAAGACTTGACTAGTTAAACTCACTTCCTTGTTAAAACCCTGTTGAGTATGCCATATTCATTTGTAACCCTAGGTTATCAAATAATGAACTACCGTAGGTTAGCTATATTAATAAACATTACTTTCCTTTTATTATTTAAAACCCTCGGGTCTGGACTCGGGGCACATTTATAAAACCTGCTACGGTTTGGGGTCCAGAGTTGGACGGACCAATCCCCAAACCGATGACAAGCCCAATGTGGTATGGAAAGGGTACAGGAGGTACCGTGGTGCGGTGTGTGTCGGGCTTGTCTTCGCAATTAAGGATCAACCATCGGGCAAAGTAAATAACTCAGTCCTCTCAACCACAAGTTGGGTGGTCACTCTGTTGGCTTCGATCCACGAGCCCTAAGATATTGTCTTTCCCTTGGAATGCCTACAGGTGGGGTCCCCATTCTCTGTGAAGGAATGGGTAGCGTTTTGGTTTTTGGGGTGAAACGGAATGGTGCGGCCATTCGGTGGTTTTCAACAATGAGGATTCCTCGATCGGTCAGTCGTGAGGCCTTGACCGCCAATGGGTTCTTGGAGGTCGAGGATGTGCACCGCCATCGGGTAGGAGCTAAAGGGGAAATTCAATGAAAGGTTATGTTCATCTCGGTCCTACCGCATGCATAAAAGTTGCATGTTACTCACGTGTGGCACTAACCATAGAGATATCTTGTGGGTAAAGTTGAGTAGCTCGTGGAGTGATCTAAATGGTATTCGAATCTGTAGTGCTTAGGTTAGCATGAAGGTGGGTTAATTTTGTGATTCCTAGAATCGAGCTTGAGTAGTTTTAATAATAAATTTGTCAGAACTCGGATTTTGTTGATAAATCAGTGGTGGTGTTGTGATGTTGATGATGATTGATTGATTTATGTTTCTTTTGTACTATACTTAATCCTAGCTCATGCATCCACCAAATGATTAAACTAATGCCAATTCCTTGAAATTCCGTGCATGTAAAATTCAGAATTTTCGTGTGGTTTGTTGAGTACGGTTGTGTACTCACCCTTGCTCCTAAACCTATCTTTTAGAAATTCAAGAAGATGACGAGATGCAGAAGAACGTAGATGGTGATGTTATTTGGTTTTGAAGGCCTTGGTCTATCTGCTCGAGCCTTTCCTGTGGTTATTTTGGTAATGTATCCGTGCCACCAGACCTTTTGTAAACTCGCCGTTAGGCCCTTAAATTATCTATAAAATATTCGCATTTGCTTTATGTCTGGCAATGTACACTTGGTTACCTACAGCTAAATTCTTGGGTAACTGTGAAGGTATTTATACGCACCCCCCCTAAAAAGGGCGGTCCGTTACATGGTCAAAATCGGTAAGATAAAGTTAACGAATTATAACCGGTGTGTGTTTGGAAAGATTTGGAGTGTATTTGGTTACAGTAAAAATTTCAAGGAAAGATCATCCAGATTTAGCTCGCGTCGTGATTTAAGCTCGAACTCCTTGACGGCGGCGTGCGATAATCGGATCCCCATGCTCGGAAGGCCCCGATCACACAGGTGCGCGATCGGGCGCTTCGACCTCGGCCTGTGTGCGAGCTCGACCAAGACGACCTCACGGCTCGGGCGGGTCTCGCTCAAGCCCCGTCCGCCCAAGGATTTTGGATCTAGCGCTTGACCGGCGCTTCAGAGAGCGGTCATGGGATGACTAAGAATGTGCGGCAAGTTCGGGGATTGTTGCAGCCCTCAAGGTGCCTGAAGCCCTTTTTCAAGGATCGCCCCGTCGCTATGCGTATGAATATAAAGATCAAGGACGCATGAGCTCCAGAGAACACAACACGGCGCACACAAGCAGCTCGAGCTAGGATTCACCGTTATTGCCTTGAGTTGTAAACACCGCACAGACACCCATATAACAAGAATCACCGCCGCAAGGCGATCGAGAGAGCTATTACCTTGACAGGGCTCGAACCAAGATAAACCTTTGTCTCGTGTTCGTTGTCGTCTTGCTCGACCACCTCCGCGACCGGCTTCCTTCCTCCGCTCGAGTAAAACGCCGGGTCCCGTAACGCTCGAACCCTACCTCACTTCTTGCGGTTGGCATCCCGATCGCCGATACCGGCGCCCACCGTGGGGCCCGATTGTTTTGCTCTTTTTCGCAGAACGATACCAGATCTCGGGAGCATGGCGCTGTCGATGGATTTTCTCTGCACGGACCACTCCGTGTCCTCGTTTCACGCCTTCGCGCGCCGCCGAGCAAAGACGCCCGGTGGCGAGCGGTCAAGGCGACGAGGAAGTGGCGGATGATGATGATCCGCAGACCCTCAAGACGCCGCCGGATGGTGCAAAGGTTATCAACTGCCATAACCGCTCTCCGGCGGAGGCCCAGAGAAGGCGGCAAGACGTCTTCGGGGCGCCAGTTCTCCCTCACCGGAGCGCCCCGCTATCGCCGGGTCATGGCCGACCCCGATAGGCGAGGTCGGAGCTCTTTGGCCGCCCCGCCGAAGAGCTCGACGGGCCGCGGCCGAGGTCGAACCTCCGCAAAGACCAAAGTCAACTTTTCGGGACCCGCTCCCGAGGAGCAACGATAACACGTCCACGCCGCTACCCGTCTGACATCTCTGCGGGAGTTAGCCTCGGCAGCGAAGTTTCGGGGCGAGGTTTCGACGCAGACGCGCGGCGCCCCACGGCACCGCGCCAACCAGACCAGCTCGAACCGAGGCGCCCGAAGTCGTTGGCGGCAGATCTGCGGACCACTCCCGGACGTTTCGCCAGCGCCGCGGTCCAGACCGCTGCGTTAACCAAGTGATTCCGTGCTCAGACCATGGTCGTTCCCGCCAGAGATCGCGCGGGGAGCTCGATTCGAGTCCGGCAGAAGCCGGGATCTTGTCGGCGATGACCATGACCGGCGGCACTGTCCCGCCGGTTGCCATAGCATACTCCGACGGCTTCGTCGCAGACTGGTGGCGGCCGGTTCAACCAGCTACGATCGGCGCTGAGCGGACTAAGAACCCGACGAAGTTCTCGTCCATCTATTCGACCGCTATCTGGCGTACGGAGGGGACGAGCTCGTAATGGCTAACTATCTCCGATCATTACGACGGGCCGCTAGGACTGCTTTTTAATCGAAGCCCGCTCCTTCAGTCGCGGGCGCCAGATCAGAACGCTCTTCGCTCTAACTTCCGGAGTTGTTACGAGCGCGGCAGTGGAGAAAGACTCGATCGTGTCATCGGGGAAGAACGAGCCATCTGCAGGACTTTGTGCGGCGATTCATCCGCACAAGGAACCTAATCCCGAGCATTTCTGACGAGGCCGCCATCAAGGCCTTCAAGTTCGGGTCCGTGATCGACGCCTCACCGAGGACCACGGAGATCACATCGAGGCTCAACGTCAACAAACTCTTCCGCATGGCGGAAGCAGCCTTGCGACGCGACGATGCCGTCCGCTGAAAGCGATCACGACCAAGGTAAGCTTGGTCTCGAGCCAACAGAGGCCGGCCGCCCAACTGTGGGCGCCGACCAAGGCACCGCCTCCAAAAGCGAAGCGCGATCGCAGGGGGCGGAGGGCTACCGAGGGTGGTCGTCTCGGCGGATGGCCAGCGCGAGGTCCTCGAAGTCCGAGGCCGGGCTCGTGAGGACCCTAAGCCTCGCCAAGGTCGACCCCGACCTCACCAGACAAAGGACCATTTCAAAGAGAGGGTTAACGCGTTTGTCCCGACGACGATGCTCGCCACGGAGACCGGGGACGATGGGATATGACGAATCAAAGTTTTGCTTATTCCACAGAGCGGCCGGCCACGACCTGCGGGCCTGCAGGGCTTGGCAGAATAAGCTGGACGCCTTCTACGATGGGCGGGGTGAGATGCCCGTGCTCCCGAAGGATGACGACCACCGACGTAAACGCCTGCGAGCACGACGACCTCGATTTGGAGTTCAAAGCAGGCGCGGCCGGATCGACGCTATCTTCGGTGGCTCGTCGGCACTGCATCAGCGCGAGGTCAAGGTCACAGACAGACCATCTACTGTGTCATTGAAGCCTCTAAACGACCGCAAGCGGCCGGGCCACCATCACCTTCTCTCCAGAGGACGCGCCCGTGTATGGCCCGAGACACAAGACCGCCTTGGTCGTGACCCGACTATAAGCAACACCACTGGCTCGGTCGTGGTCATGGTCGATGGCGGCAGCTCTTAACTTGTTGCAGTAGAGCGCCGACCGGATGCTGATTCCTGGTCGAAGGTCAAGAGCATCACCATACCATTCTTGGGATAGTCCCCGGAGCTCAACCACCCCTTGGGGCAGTCGTCTTACCCGCCACCTTCGGCGTGCTCGACAACTTTCGCGACCGAGTTGATCACCTTCGAGGTGGTCGAGGGTGACCTCCCTCATAACGCCATCCTCGCAAGCGCCACCGGTCAAGTTCATGGCGACCAACCACTATGGCCATCTGCATGAAGTCGCTCGTCCCAACGGTGTCATCACCGTGCGAGGCGACCTGCAAGCGGCACATGGCTGCGAGACCAAAGCCCTGGCCCTCGCTGGCATGCTGCCCCAGCGCGGCCCGGAGGCAACGACAAAGAACGCTCGCCAGAAGGCGGCAATCCAGCCCAGCGGGGCAACGAAGGCCGTGCCGCTCGATGAGAGTGACCGGCCAAAAGGCCCACGCCTTACCGAGTTGAGTTCCAAATAGGAACTCGAGCTCGTCACCTTCCTTCGCGCCAACAAGGGCATATTTGCTTGGGAGCCCGCGGACATGCCTAGCGTCCTGAGGGAGGTGATCGAGCACAAGTTGCAAGTGGGACCCGGCTCCCGACCTGTACGCCAGAAGCTGCGTCCCCGGAGAAGGTCGCAGTCATCAAGGAGAACCTTGATAAGCTCTTGAAGGCCGGCTTCATTCGTGAGATTAACTACTCCGAGTGGCCGCCAACCCGGCCATCGTCGCGAAGAAGGGAGAAAGTGGAGAATGTCGCCGACCATACGGGTTGAACTCGGCTTGCGAAGGACAACTTCCGCTCCGCAAGATCGACCGATCGCCGACTCCACCGCGAATGCCAAGACGCCGAGCTTCTTGGATGCTTATCGATACCACCGATCAAGTGGCGGTCGAGGATGAAGCAAGACTTCTTCATCACGCCGTTCGGCACCTATTGCTATATCGACCATGTCATTCGGTCTGCGCAATGCACGGGCCACCTTTCAACGATCGATGACCAAGACTTTCGAGCCGCAGACGGCGGAACCTTGAAGTCTACGTGATCGACATCATCGCAAAAGCCCGCCGAGGGCGTACCACGTTCGCGACCTCGAGGAGACCTTCGCCAACTGAACAGCACAAGATCAAGCTCAATCCCGAGAAGTGCGTGTCGGCGCGACGTCCCAGAAGGTGCTCGGCTACATGATCGGGGCTCGGGTTGGTCCAAACCCAGAGAAGATCGGCGATCGAGAAGATGGCACCCCGACCTCAATCAAGCAGTGCAAAGCCTCACCGCCGCATGGCCGCCTCGGCAGTTCATCTCGAGGCTCGAGCGCGGGCTCCCATTCTTCCAGACCTTGCGAAGCATGGGGCTTCGAGGACTCCAGAGGCCCAACGATCCTTCGACGATCTGGCGCACTGTGCGTCCCCCCCTCCTTATAACGCCGCAACCCGTGAGAAGTTATCGCTATATCTCGCGCCACCCTCGCCGTTAGTGCCGTCTGGTGGCGAGCAGGGGTCTCAACAGCACCCATTTATTATGTCACGAGGTCTTGCACGCCCGAGGAGCGCTACCCACAGCGCTCCTCATGGCTTCGCAAGAAGTTCGGCACTATTTCCAGCGCACTCGTGGTCGCCCCAGCAGCTTCCCGCCGGGGACATTCGAGGAACCCGGAGGGTGGCGACGGACGCTAAGGGGCCATGGAACCGGGCGGTGTTCGACGCCCGTGATCGTGGGCATGCACGACCATAATCGCAAGTGCTCGCCCGACTTCGTGGTCGAGCAGACGTCGCAGACTCGCTCCCGAGCTTCGTGTCAAGAAGAAAAGCCCTGGTCATGTTCTTCGACGGCTCGAGGTCCTTCAGCGCCGGGCCGATACTTGTCCTCACCCCCGGCGATAAATTGAGGTACGAATTGCTTTTGGCTTCCCAAATACCAACAATGTGGCGGAATACGAAGCCCTCTGGCGGGCCACGAGCTTGCAAGGCTTTGGGTGTCGCCACGGTGCGTGAAGGGCGACTCCCACTCGTCATCAACCGGCCTCAACAAGGACTACCAATGCTCGGGAGATTCGATGGCAAAGTACCTCGCCGAGGTGCGCAAGATGGAGAATGGTTCCAACTTGGAGCTCAGCACATCCTCAAAGGGACAATTCCAAATACAGACTTCCTCTCCAAGCTCGGGCCTCCGACGACAACATCCCACCCGACGTCATCTTGAGACGCCTCGGTCCGTCGATTTCCGACCAAGGGGCCACTGTCTGCGTGGTCGAGGGTATCCTCTCTGGCCGAGGCCATCCACAATTTCCTTGCTGGCGCTCCGCCCGACCCGCCGAGAGGAGCCGGATTGCGTACGGGCGAGTCTGCAGACACGCTTGTCGAGGGAGAGCTTTACAGACGCAATGTTTCCAGATCCCGACATCTGCATCTCCACGGAGGAGGGTAAGCACTGCTCCATGACATTCACTCAGTCTCGTAGGGCGACTTCTTCAGACAGACAATGGTGGAAGGCCTTCCGCATGGGGTACTATTGGCCCTCGGCTTCAGATGCTCGAGATATCGTCCGCACCGCCGCCCATCAATTCCACACGCGAAATCGCACCAACCCGCCTTACGCTCCAGACCATCCCGCCGGCATGGCCCTCTCGACTGGGACTAGACATCCTCGGCCCTTTTCTCAAGCAACCGGGGAAAAAGTTCTCGTCTCGTCATTTGTCGACACCTTCACCAAGTGGATAGAGGTCGAACCTGCCTCGACCATAACCGCTCGAGCTAGCTCGCTTTTTTCCGCTTGAGCGTGGTCACCAGTGAGTTTTGCGAGAACTCAAGCATCAAAATATGCTTCGCGGTGGCTCACCCCGAAGCAACGGAGGAGTAAATGGAACGCCAGCGAACGCAAATCGCCCAGTATGCCAAGAAGCGAGTCACAGATGAGCTCGACCGATACGGCAAGGCTCTGGTGGACAAACTTCCCACCGCTCTATGGTCTATTCAGACACGACAAGCCGAGCTACTGTGGTCCACGCCTTCCTCGCTTTTGATCAAGCCGCCCCGCCTCCCGAGGTCACGCCTGGCTCGCCAGGTCACTTGGTCGACCAAGTCGACTTCGAGCACTAACGGTCCTCGACCTTACCCTCGCAGAAGAAGTAAGATGTCGTGCATCGCCACGATCAACGACTACCTCGCAAGCTCTTCGCAGACATGCGCCTCTCGGTCGACGACCTAGGAGGCTCCTTGTTGGGGACTCCGCCCCGAGGCGGATTCAGAGCTCGCCCAAAGACCAATAAGTTATCCTCATGGGAGGGCCCCTATAGAGTCGCTTCAATAGATCGCGACGGGCTTACGGCTAGCGCCGCCTCGATGGCAGAGAGCTCTCTAGCTCAGGAACATAGATCGACTTCTAAATTTTATGTGTAACCTCTATGCCTCACATTTCAATAAAAGTCGGTCTTTCATTCTTTCCTTTTATACCGCCCACTTGTGTTGTCGCTTTTTTTTCAAAGGGCTCTTTTTTGAACACGACCTTTCGATCATGGCTTCGCTTCCTAGTCTAAGTGATCACGTGTTTTACGCTCACCCCAATGACGAGCTAAACGTAGTCGAACCTCTTCGCAATCTAGCTCTCTCCGTGTTCTGCTCGAAAGCAACGAACCTCGCCGCTTTGACGACGAGCAATGCACATGGTCGCTAGGGCCGCGGCGAACACAACTCTACTTAACTGTTCGCCTCGTGTTCTTCGCTTTTGCGAATTGTTCTCAACCTTGCGTGTCGCGCCTCTCGTCTGCATTTACGTCTTGTGCCCAAGGCACGCGTCACTCGACCTCGGGCCCAATCTGGCCTGGGTATACACGCCATCAAGACGCGACCTAAAGAGCACGGCACGGCGAAAAAGCGAAGCAAAAGAGGAAAGTTCAACGATCCCCAAACCACGAATTCACAACCGAACGAGGTTTCTTTGTTCACTAGAAAGCAAAACATTTCGTTAGTACATTTCGCCTTTTTAATGTTTTCTCACTGTGTCGCCATTTGGCGGGCAAGCCTTTCTGCTCAAGCCGGGCCACTTTTGCCCTCGTGGTTGCGATCTCCCTCGAGCCGGAGGGCTTGGCTGGAAGCGCCCACGCCCGACGTCGCTCGCCTTCAAGTCTGCAGCAAGGGCACTCTTATTTTGCTTACTAACGTTCGAGCTTCTTCGAGCCGGGAACCTTGGTCTCGGCCCCGGAGGCGACTCAGCGGAGCCTTCTCCAGCGCCCGACCTTGGCGCTGCTCGACTCGAGCGCCTTGGTGGCACGATCGAGCTTCCCCTTGAGCTCGAGGATTTTGGCCTCGAGCTCGGAAGACGCCTTTGTCAAGCGTGCTCACTCGGCGGCCCTCTCCGTGTCCTTGACCTTGGCTCTTTCGATTAAGCGCCTTGTTGACGCTCCCGAGTTCCTCCTCGAGTGGAGTATCTTGGCCTTGAGCTCGGAGTCAACGCTTCGCAGAGGCCTTCTCAGAGCTGACTTTGGCCCGCCGGCCGAAGGCCTGTGGCGAGCGAAGGCTTGCTCCACGGCCTTAAAACAAAAGTCACGCTCGGAGGCCCTGGTCGCCGCCGAGCCTCGCTCACGTGGGCTATCTCCAGCGACCTCATCGTCCGGCTGCAGTCGCCGAGCTCTTGGTCCTTCCGCCGAGCTCCCTCGCCGACCTCAATGGTTCTGGACGAGCTTGTCGCTCGGCCTCCCGCGCCTCTACTACGTTGAGGAGGCCTTAGCACGTCTGCTCTCAAGGCCTTGTAACCCTCGAGTGGCATGGTCGGTTACCTTCATGAACAAAAAAAGGGGTGGCCAAAATGAGAAGGGACAAGGAGGTCAAGCTACAAGATGCGAAGCAAGCGGGAAAAATCCTTACCTCGGAGGCGCCTCCAGACTTGCTGGGTGAACTCCTCACGATCTTCAATGCGATCGCGAGGATCTCCTCCTCCTCCGACGATCCGCGATGCTGTCGGATCGACCTCCATCACCGCATTGGCGACTTGGGCCGTGGTCTCGAGTTCCCGCCATGGGGCGGCTGGTTATCCCGCCTCCCGCTGGTTGAATCCCGACGGAGGGGGCAGACGGCGGTGCTATCCCCAATCCCCACGGTCGGGCCTCGCCGTCCCCCGAGCCGAGGGACAAGAATTGGTCCGCCACAAGCATCCACGACCTCCGGGTCGGGGTACCACGACCTCGGCTTAATGCAGATGCTGGCGGGAAGTCGTGGTTGCGTCACGACCTGCTCATCCCCGGTGACCCATGGGTCGTGGTCTCGGCCACCGGGAGCGAGTGGTGGCGGGGGGTTTTGGGGTCACTTAAGCCGCCCCAAAGCCTCGAGCCTCCTCCTCACGGTGGCCGGGTAGCTCGTCGATGCCCGCGCTCTGCGCCGTCGGCCTCGCCGGTCCATACCGCCGCTGGCTCGCTTCCGACGAGTCGCCGAGCCCTTGGTAGAACTTCGCCGACCAAGGGTCGGCTGGGAGTGCATGTCCCACGACGAGCATGGGCATGGGCAAGACGGCATGCTCTCCTCCTCGGACTCGGACCGCTCAACAATGCCCATCGTCAAACGGGCAAGTTTGAGCTCTGATGCTCAAGTTCTGCGATCAAAAGCATACACTAAGCCGAAGGATGCGAAAAGGCGGCGCAGACGGGTCTCTGGAGCTTACAGGCCACTCCTCCTCGCCGAGGGCCGCCCGAGGTCTTGTTGCCCCGATGTCGAGGGCGCCACGCTTGCGGTCCTCACGACTGAGGTCCCGGTCCGAGCCGGCTCATCGCCATTGCCAAGCGGGTTCGTTTCGAGGCTCTGGGGCGAGGGTGTACTGAAGACTGGCGGCAGCAGCCTGGGCTCGCTGCTACATGAAGGAAGGTATGTCAAAAGCGGCAAGGCACGGAAAACGCGAAGCTCGGGGCTCGACTGAAGGGCCTCTCACCGGGCGCGATCCCCCACTCGACATAGCGCTTCTTCGCCTCCGTTTGGCTTGTCCGGCGGTGGAGTCGCTTCTTCCTTTGCCCTCGCTTCGCCAGCAATGGAGCATCCTCCTGCCGTGTCCAAAGAACTCTTGGTGGGCTGTGGAGCAAGCGGTCAGAAGGGCTCACGCAGAAGGACTCGAGCGCTTGGTCGGAAGACTCACCTCGTCTTTTCGGCGGAGCACATTCTTCGGAACGGGATTGCCAACGACGTACTCGTGCGCCAGCTTCCCAAACATCTCGACCATCCTGGCAGAGACCCAGGATTCCTTCGGCGCTGCAAGGCAAGCGGTTGTCAAGAGAAGGTCGGGGGGTATGCACGAGCCAGACCTTGGGGCGAGAAAACTCACCAGACGTGCCCTCACGGGCCGGATCGCCGCTCCCGGATTCAAGAACGGGTGCTCCCTCCGTCTAAGAGGGGACACCCGGTTCCGCAGGAAATCGTTGGCGATCGCCTGCCCGTTGAGACCGCGCATGGCGCAGATGTGAATGAGGGCGATGGCCTCCTCGTCGACCTCGAGGTCGTCCGACTCCGGGGTCTCCTTCTTGCGGTTGGCGATGGGGGTCCTTCGAACACCGGCGTCCGGCCTCGCCTCTTCAGTAGAACCGGCGCTGCTCCACTGCCAAGGGAATCCCGAGGTTGGAACTTGGGGAAGGCCCATTTGAGCCCGACCCGCACTTGAAGTAGACACATCCGACCACGGGTCCTTCCCTGAGCTAAGAGCGAAATCATCGAAGAAGAGCGAGGGGCGGGAGGATCCTCAGAACCCTCACATAGATGGGAAAAGATGGTGAGGAGAAGAACGGAGTTTGGCACCAGATTGATGAGTTCGATGTCGCACTGGAGAGGACCTTCGCGATTTAACTCACTCTCCGGTCCGCAAGCCAAAAGGGCGAGGTGCTTTCGGGCAGACGATCTCGTCGTCCTTGGGGTGCGGCTCGGTCTCGCTACGGCTGTACCGCCATGTGAACGGATCCAAAGAACCCCGTGGACTCGAGTTCCTCATCCTCGAAGTCCGACAAAGATGCTCCTTCCTAACTTAGTCATGGCGGTCGTGGCCGGTTTGGTCTCGAAGGGAAAAGGGAGCTTTGCTTCGGCGAGAAGGCTTGGAAGGCGAATAGCGCAGGAGCGAGGACCTTTCGACCGACGATATGGCGCCGATTTATAAGCCGATCACACCGTAGAATCCATCCACTTGCCGCCCAAAAGGTGTGCCGATCGTGATTTGACGGAGCGATTAAGGCTTGGGCTACGGAGTCGAGACGCCGCCAGTGCCCACCAACTGCTCACATCCGCATTCAACATCGAGAAGTCCGAAGGTCGCCAGTGTCGAGGCCAAGGGACTTGCCTTGTGGCCTCCGCCGACCTCGACCAAGGAGTCGGACTCACGAAGGTCTTTCCGTTCCAAGAATAAGCCTCGAGGTCGCCCCGAGGGTTCCCTCCACCTAGAGCCTGGGGCTGGCTGACGGCTCGGGAACTCCTTGACCGCCGGGCGGGCGTCAACAGATCCCCATGCTCGGAAGGCCCCGATCACGACTGGTGCGCAAGACTGGGTGCTCGACCTCGAGCGCGTGTGCCCGAGCTCGACCAAGACGACTCGCGGCTCTAAGGTCTCGTCTCAAGCCCCGTCCGCCCAAGGATTTTGGATCTAGCGCTTTGATCGGCGGCTTCAGAGAGCGGTCGCGAGGATGACTAAGAATGTGCGGCAAGTTCGGGGCGATGTCGCAGCCCTCAAGGTGCACGGCCCCTTTTCAAGGATCGCTTCCTGGCCGCTAAGGGCTAAGGAATATAAAGATCAAGGACGATGAGCTCCGAGAGAACACAACACACGCCGACACAAAGCTCGAGCTAGGATTCACCGTTATTGCCTTGAGTTGTAAACACCGCACAGACACCCATATAACAAGAATCACCGCCGCAAGGCGATCGAGTAGAGCTATTACCTTGACGGGGCTCGAACCAAGATAAACCTTTGTCTCGTGTTCGTTGTCGCCTTGCTCACCACCTCCGCGACCGGCTTCTTCCTCCGCTCGAGTAAAACGCCGCCGTCCCGTGAACGCTCAATTTCTACCTCACTTCTTGCGGTTGGCGATCCCGATCGTCGACAATACGGATCATGTTTTTTAACGTGTTGTAGTCGAACACAATTGGTCGACGGTTATAAAAGATTGTTATGGGCAGGCGAAAAAAGACACAAATCAAATCAGCCAGCCTGCATTACACTTTCATTTACTTCTCCGTCTACTAGGAGTAGTTCTTGTAATTTAGATTCTTGTAACTTGGTTTTTGATCAATAAAGTTGCGTATCGCCGATTGTTGGTCATCATCAGTTACGTCCATCAGGTTTGATTTTCTCTGATCTTATTGCGCATCACCTTTTTCTGGGTTAGTTTACCTCTATCTCTGATTAGCCCTCATCGGCTAATTAGACTTACAGTTATCTTCGATTCAATCGGTTTTTAGCTGATTAGATCTAAGTCGATTGCTTCCCGAGATCGACATTGCGCGTATTTTATATTTTACTTATCGATTGCAGGATCAAATCGGTTGGCACACCCTAAACCCGATGTTCGTTTAATATGTTGTGGTCAATAAACCTTACCTCAAGTTTTTGGCGTCAACACAACTTAAAGCCGGATTTTCCTAAATATCTTACTAAAACTAACTTAAAAAAAGTTATTTCTAACTGTAATGATTGTGTGCGTTCATCTGTCTTCACCAGACGCTTCACTTGAACGTCAATTCTCCCTACCTAACCAAGCAAACCTTATCCACATCACTCTTAAGACCCAACCAACCATCCAGGCTCCTCTAACATCTTCTTCCTCAAATACCCCAACCTTCTTACCTACATCCTAACTCACTCATCTTCCTCTGCCCCCTTCGGTGACTCACCGGTCGGAGTCTTGCCCCTCTTTCATAGTTCCTCCTCTCTCCCCAAGCATCGCTACAATGAAGTGTTGCATGAGTGTTTAATTCATGCTTGAGGAAGGTCTTCCGCCATAGCCAAACTTATTAGAGGTCTCCCCTTTCTGATGAGTAGCTGGAGCTCATCAGATTTGTAGCTACCACAACAGAGGGCTCGCTAAATCTATAGGAGATTAGGTGCAAACAATGAGTATGCCGATTGGGAGTGGAAGACACCATCATCGCCGCCGCTTCTCCTCTAAGCTTGGCTCATTGGCAATGCCCAAATGCTTTATCCCCTCCTCTTTTGTATGCTTGTTACAAGCATTTTCTCAATTTGTTGCGACAATTTTTCTCAAATTGTTGTATGAGGTGTTTCATTTGTTTCTTTGTGTCTTTTCAAATGTTTCATTAGTGCTATGTATTTGTTGTAGCATTCGTGATTTTTATTGCAATAGGTAATTTGAAATGTCGGGGTTGTATCTTTTGGCTGTTGTGATGTCTTGAAGTAGATTTTTTTCTCAAAAAAATTTCTCAATGTTGCAACTGGTACCTTTTATTGTTGCAATAGATGATTTTGAAGCGTTAGGACAATATATTCTGAATGTTGAACTGTTCCGATTGAGAAACGGATGTAGCTCACTGGTAGTAGTTTAAGATTTTCTTTTCAGCCAGTTAACTCGGACACTACTCATCGACAACATCGGCCTGATTTTATTGTTACTCTAACCAAGTATAAACGGGTAACTTGCAGGAACCCGATGTTGGAAGGAGTGCGGTAATTTGCATGCTGAATCTGCATAAGGTTACTGCATTAGCCATTAGCGTGTGAAAGGAGCGGTGATTGTATACAGTACTGTTGTTCAGATGCAGCTCTATAAGGATACAGAAACATAACCACAGACTTATCGTATATGTTATATAATCCAGGCATCAGTTATAATCACTTATCGCTTTCTTAGAATAGATCAAGAACGAGTTTGTTTTTGGTTAGTTTTGGTTTATTTTGGTATGAGTCTCGAGATATGGAAAGGGCCGATCACAAATCACACTCGATTGATATCTCTTATTTGCTTGTGTACAACATAATTTGAGTTATAAACAAAGTCGAGAAAATGTGGTGATGGCAACCCATGCAAAAAGAAGATTAGTGGTTCAACTGCATACATTCTTTCAAGATTCATTCTCGCACTCGAGAAGTGCGATCTTTGTTTGTTATTGCTCAAGAGGTGCGCTTTATTTTTCGTGTTGGCGTATCAGCTTGGTATTAGAGCCTGCCAGGTACCAGACTTGGGCAAGAGATCGTGCAGTGAAGAATGCAGCGCCGGAACTCCTCATCACCACGACGGCATCGGGGAGCGACACCGCCTGGCGGTGACACCGACGGCAGCAACACTGCCGAGCACGGGCTAGTGATCCATCGCGTCGTGAAAGAGATCGGCGGTGGTGGATCGTACCCGACGCTGTCGAAGACCAACTACTCCGACTGGGCGGCGCTCATGCGTGTCATGATGCAGGCAAGGGGCCTGTGGGTGGCGGTGAGCGAAGGCACCACGACTATGTCGAGGATCGGATGGCAAAAGCGAATACGCTCCGTTGAGAGTTCGACGCCCTGAAATTTCTAGGGGTGAAAACGGATCTGATACGGGCGGATATCGCTTGTCCCATGTCCTAACCCATATTTTTCCCCGGATCCGAATTCGGATTTGGATACTCCGAATCCGAATACGAATGCGGATTATTCCGGATACGAATATAGGACGAATATGAGACGGATTCGGATCGGGAATGGGTAAATATTCGGATATATCTATTTGTTAAAAATATCACATATGAATAGCGGACAACAACAACATAACCGAAGCATACAACAACATAACACAAAAGCATAGAAAAACTAACATTACGCAACCAGAAGGTCCAGATTCCAGAACTAGCAAGTAGCAAAGACATAATATTACATCACACAACCAGGTTACACATGACTGAAGCATGGAAAGCTAAGTCCAGAACTAGCAAAGACATCACACAACCAGGTTACACATATGACTACAACATAGCCAAAGAACTACAACCAAAGTTGAAAGTTTAATAGCATAGCAAAGTTCAGTACATTCCACAATCAAAGAACTAAAGTGACAGGTTCAGTAGCAATGTTTAGTACATCCCAAAGTTGAAGAAGTTTTTCGTTAGCTTCTACAACATAGCCAAAGAACTACACCTCCTCTTCGGCGTCTTCGCTAGCTTCTGCTTCTCCATCCTACAAATTATAATGGCAAATCATTTCAGATGTTAACTTATGAATATGTTTGTTAATGTTGGTGTCCACATTTATAAGAGGCACACCGATAAATGTACCATGTTTGTACATTGCAACATTTATACTTTATGTAAAATGTAATGTTAATTCAACCATATAGATAAAACCATTGGGAGTAAAAGATCAAATAAGATGTTAACTTCGATTAAATGGACCTCTTTCAGACACAAACTCATTAGAGTCCATCATCAAAAGATCATCGAAGACTTCATATATGGTTGAATAACACATTTCAAAAGTTTTCGATATCACACGCATACAGACTTCTAAATTTTGATCCCTTTAGAATCAAAGCACCTAAATACCTCTTATAGAAAGAAATAAACCATCAAGTCTTTCAAACCGCAAGGCCCGAGAACTAAATGCCAATAGAATGATCATTTCAGACTAAAGCTCTAAATATGAAATTATTCGATGATGCTATTCAGACTGAGACCTCTTACTGTATGATGCTATGACTGAGCCTATTGTTGTCATTCTAGATACAAATTGTATATACCGCATCATGGTTAAATTAATAAAGAAGGTTCTCTACAACCTCTAGATCTCCAACGATAGATGCAATCTTATTCATGAACTCGAAATTGCAAAGTAAATTACATTAGTCAAACATTGAGTATATAATACTCCATGATCAATGATACTACAAAATGATAAACTATTTATCACCTTTTCTAGATGAAGCTATCCAATCTCTAGTACATACCAATGCTTCTACCATCTCGTGATCAAGACGGCTACTTAAATGGATCAACGATACGCACCACCGGTACTAAATGTCGATTCTCGGCCACGGCTGATACTTGCATAGCCAAAATATCACGTGCAAGCCTTGAGAGAATAGGATATGAAATTTGTTGATTTTTCCACCAAGCCAAGATATCAAATCGACTAGTTTTACCAAGCTTTAACGGTGGGTCAACCATGTACTTATCCAACTCATCTACTTCCGCTTGATCGGGTCCATAACTTTCATATATGAATTTTTGCGTTCATCATCATTGTCATCATTAAGCTCTTGGCTCTTAGTAGTCGTCCCAAGACAAGCAAGACTCTTGAAGCACTAGGTGTAGAAACATATGTTTCATACAATGCTTTAAAACCTTGTTGAAAATAGCAAGTTCATGTGCATACAATGCGTAACCATATATCTTGTGAAAAAAATTCCACAACTTTTTTCTTATACCTAGGATCAAGAATAGAGGCCACGACTAATGCCATGTTAGACTTTTTCCAATACTTTTCAAACTTTACTTTCATGGCCTTACCCATTGAACTAATAGTAATATCAGCACTACCACACCAACCATCAATCAATAGCTTAATCTCACAAAAATTTTGATAGAACAAATTTGCTGTTGGATACAAAGTACCTGATAATAACTTAGTGACATCATGGAATTTCTTTAGGCATTTGCATAGAGTTAATGCATTTTTCCATTCTTCATCTGATGGTGCAATCCTCTCATATCTGTTACCATCCAGCCACAAAAGCCTCTCAAAAGCCTCCTTATAATATAAAGCATCCCTAAGCATGAAATAGGTGGAATTCCACCTTGTGGCAACATCCAATGATAGACCTTTAGTCTTATCCAAATTACATTCAGATGCACACTTTTGAAACTCTTTCCATTGCAATGGTGAGCTCTTCACAGCTAGTACAAAAGAACGAATGTTCTGAACCGCCAAAGCAATTTGCTGCAAACCATCTCTAGCAACAAGATTCAATATGTGATTACCACATCTCACATGAAAGAACGCACCATCACATACTAGGGGAACTTTACCACTCAGATTGTTAATGACATCTTTAACACATACTTCATTTGCTGATGCATTGTCCAAAGTAAGAGATAACAACTTCTTCTCAATATTCCATCTAATAATACTAGCTGTGAATGCATTAGACATATTAGAACCAAGATATCGCCCTTCTACATGCATAAACTTGATAATTCTCTTTTGAATATTCCAACTATCATCAATCCAATGCACAAATGACACACATATATCCTTTATTCTGATTTGAAGTCCACATGTCCATAGTTGTGCTAAAGTTTACATTGAATGATGTAAAATACTTATACAATTTTGATTTCTCGATGTAAATATGTCCATAATTTCATTCCTAACCGCCACACGACTCTTAATCGGAAAGGTTGGCCTTAGGGATTTTATGAACTCAACAAAATATTCATGCTCCACAATATTAAATGGGTACTCATGCATGACAATCGCCAAATAAAACTTTCTTAAGCTAGCTTCTTGATCATACCGTATGTTTGAACAATACCGCTACCATCTTCTTTATTATTTTTCGCATTGAGCAATCACGACCATTCTTTATGGCATGCTTGTTCTTCGATGGTTCCAAAAACCTTTGTACCATTGTTGCTCTCACATCCGCCTTGTAACGACATAAATTACATTTTGCCCAAGATTGTACAATCTTCTTTCCGTTCTCCGTAACCTTCACCTTTGACCTATTATAGTGATTCCATACTTCGATGTGGACTTTTTCTTTTTTTTTTCCGGTTTGGTGCATCATCGCCACCGTCCGAGTCTCCAATTTCTTCTATCGCAAAGAAGACCTATTGTCATTGCCCTTCACTTAGTGGTTCGTAGTGCATTAGCAAAGAACATTGACATCTCCGAATGATGATGATGCGACCACACCCACATTTGTACTAGCGCTTGCACTTCCACTTTCCATCTCCATCTATCGCAAAGATCGAATTTACCTTGGATGATCAAATCTCATCGAATGTATCAACAAGTAAATGCACATACGAGTGATTACAAGATGAAAGCACCATAAATGTAAAAAACAAAAAACATTTGATATGTATTCAATGTCAAGAATCACGATTAGCATTATTTATTCAATCTAATAAAATGTTGTGTGGGTAGATTTGCTTTTGAGGAATCTATGCACATCTCTTCTTTTTAGCACCGATAAAAGTAAAAATAACCCATGTTTAAGAGGTGAGATGGTGTGATCTGTGAGGATGTGTCGGAACTCGCTTAATAGTGGATGAGCGCTTATCATGGAGCAAGTTACAGCGATCAACAATTTCAAATGTTCCTCAAATAGAACCATTGAACCATTGAAACAAATGCATTCTTCACTTCACAAGAGTGGAGTTCCTCAAATAGAACCATTGAAGGCTTGAGTCTATAGATAAACATACAATGTGGAGGCGGGACCACTGCGGCTTGGTGGGCATGGGACGGCCGGCGGCTTGGTGGAGGCACGGCATCGGCGTGGAGGCGCGATCAAGGCGTGGCCAGGAGGCGGACGGCTGCCTGCCGGTGGAGGCGCGGGGACAAGGCTTGCTTTCGGTGGAGGCACGACGATCGGCGTGGAGGCGCGGGACGGCATCACCGGTGGAGGCGCGGGACCATGGGGCGGCTCGGTGGAGGCACTGGCGATCGCGGCTTGGCTCATGGAGGCGCGGGACGACCGGTGGCGCGATTAAGGGCGAAAGGGCCGAGTCTGGAGGAGAGAGGATAGGGTTTGAGCCAATCGCTGTGTTTCAGCCTCGCACGCTACCGAGGAAGTGAGGAGAGGAGGATTGCACTGGGCTAGGCCGAAGTCGAAGTGCGGACCGAACGGCTCAGAGTCACACGGTGAAAACGGATATCCGAATTTGAAATTACCCGATATCCGGATCCGATCCTGTATCCGTCGGATACCAAAGACTCCGGATCCGGATCTGACCGGATACCTGTATTCGGATTACGGATCGGGTTTTAAGCGGATCCGGGATCGGATCGGGCGGATATTTCCTGTCCTATTTTCACCCCTAGAAATTTCACGACGGTGAAACCGTGGACGAGTTCGGCATGAGGATCACTGGGATCGCGAATCAGTGCGCGGTCCTAGGAGATGGCTGCGACGAGGAGGAGATCGTGCGCAAGTTCTTGCAGGCCATTCCACCGAAGTACGCACAGATTGCCATGGCAATCGAGAAGCTGATGGACCTTGACGGGCTCTCCGTTGAGGAGCTCATTGGGCGGCTCAAGGCGGCGGAAGAGCGTCATGATCTCGGCGGTGGAAATGGCTCCAGCTGCGGGTCTATCGCATGGCTGAACCTCACAGAAGAGGAGCTGCTTGCACGTATCACCTCACGGCTGTAGGTCTCTGGTGAGGGCTCATCGGATCGAGGAAAGGGCTCAAGCATGGGCCAACGGAGAGGCCGTGGGCGCGGCCACGGGAAGGATGGCGGAGGACGAGGCAGCTTCAAGTTCTCCAAGACCGGTGGAAATGGCGGGAATGGCGCGGTTGCAAGCGACGAGTGCCGCTACTGCGGAAAAAAGGGTCATTGGGCCCGAGAATGTCGCAAGAGGAAGAAGGATGAGCAGGCCCATGCGGCCCACGTAGAGGAGGAGAGCGAGGCCACCTTGATGGTGGCCACGGCTACGGTCAACGCCAGTTCTCCCCTTTTAGAGACGGCGGCTGCGAATTTTTCCTCTTCTTCAGATCCGCCGGTGACCCACCTCGATGAGAGCAAGCTCTTTGTCCAGCTCGGCGACAAGGGACAAGGAGATCATACGCGATGGATTCTCGATACAGGTGCCACCAACCACATGACAGGAGCGCGGCGTTCTCGAGTTTCGACACCCGGCCCACAAAGACCGCTCTGTTTTGGCGATTTACTCGCTGGTCGGAATCGAGGGATGCGGGACCGTGCTCTTCAAGCTCAAGTTCGGCGAACATCAGGCGCTCACCGGGGTGTATCACATCCCGCGCCTCACCACGAACATCGTCAGCCTGGGCCAACTTGAGGAGGACGGCTTCAAGATCCTTCTGGAACACGGCTTCCTTAGGTTCTGGGACCAGCGCCGGCGGCTGCTGGCCAAGGTGGCACGGTCGGCAAACCGCCTCTACGTGCTGAAGCTTGACATCGGGAGGCCGGTGTGTTTGATGGCACAAGGAGAGAGCACGGCGTGGCATTGGCACGCCAGATACGGCCACCTCAACTTCCGTGGGCTGAGGCGGCTTGCTCAGGAGGAAATGGTCTAGGGCCTGCCGCGGATCGACCATGTTGATCAAGTCTGCGACAGTTGCCTCGCAGGGAAACAGCGGCGACTGGCGTTCTCGAGCGAGGCCAAATACCGCGTGGTGCACAAACTAGAGCTCGTCCACAAGGATCTCTGCGGGCTTGTGACGCGGCGACACCGAGCGGCAACAAGTTCTTCTTCCTCCTCATGGATGATCTGAGCCGTTTCATGTGGCTGATACTGTTAAGCACCAAGGAGCAGGCGGCGACGGTGTTCACGATGTTCCAGACGCACGCTAAAGCTGAAGCTAGGAGAAAGCTGGGAACTCTACGCACTGACCGTGGTGGCGAGTTCACGACACGTGCGTTCTGCGACTATTGCACACAGGAAGGAATCCAGAGACACTACACTGCGTCGTTCTCGCCTCAACAAAACGGTGTCGTGGAGAGGCGTAATCAAACGGTCATGGGAATGGCCAGGAGCATGCTGAAGGCCATGTTCATGCCGGGTTGGTTCTGGGGGGAGGCGGTGACCACAGCAGTGTTCATCCTGAACCGGTCTCCTACCCAGAGTGTCGAAGGAAAGACCCCATTTGAGGTATGGCACGGATTCAAGCCACCAGTGCATTTTCTCCGTACATTTGGCTGTGTGGCACATGTGAAGTCCGGCAGCAAGCACCTCACCAAGCTGGAGGATCGGAGCACGCCCATGGTGTTCGTTGGGTACAAGCAGGGCACCAAGGCCTGGAGGTTCTACAACCCCGTGTCGCGGCGTGTTCACGTGTCACGGGACGCGGTGTTCGAAGAAGATCGGGCCTGGGACTGGGGCATTGACAAGGGAGCTGGGCCGAACGACGACGTCGAGCCGTTCTGCGTTGAGTTCGTGATGGTCGGAAGAGCGCGACGTGAGGCTGGAGCCGTGGTGGTGCCAGGCACGCCAGCGGCATCACCTGCTCCGCCTTCGCCATCTTCTGCACCAGAAAGGCCCATCTACGAGTCTGAGCCCCGCACACCGGCGACTCCGATGGCTCCAGCAATCGAGTTCACGTCACCGCCAACGGGGGAGCTCGATCTTGACAACGATCACGACGACGCGCCACTGCGTTTCCGGACCATGGATAATATTCTTGGTCCGACGACGCCATCGGGCCTCGCTGACCAAGAGCTCACCGAGGAACTGCTGGTGACAATTGGGGACGAGCCAGTAACGGCTGATGAAGCAAAGGGGGTCAAGGAATGGTGCATTGCCATGCTGAAGGAGATGGCTTCCATAGAAGAGAACAAGACATGGTCTCTGGTTGATCTGCCCAAGGGTCAGCGCGCCATCGGGTTGAAGTGGGTCTTTAAACTCAAGCGCAACGAGCACGACGAAGTTGTCAAGCACAAAGCCCGCCTTGTTGCGAAAGGATATGTGCAGAGGCAAGGGATTGATTTTGAAGAGGTGTTTGCCTCGGTCGCGAGGATGGAATCGGTGCGCGTGGTATTGGCCGTGGCGGCGCACCACGGTTGGTCCGTGCACCACATGGACGTCAAGTCTGCTTTTCTCAATGGCGAGCTGGCAGAAGAAGTCTACGTGGCACAGCCTCCGGGTTTCACCACTGTTGGACATGAGGAGAAGGTCCTCAAGCTGCACAAGGCGCCAGTATGGTCTCCGCTACACCACAGCATGGAATGTCAAGTTGATGCCATCAAGATGAGCCGGGTTCGCCAGGAGTGAGTGCGAACATGGGCTATATACGCGTGGCATCAAGGAGTCCCGGCTGGTGGTGGGCATCTACGTCGATGATCTTATCATCACGGGGAAGGCTGCCAGTGAAATCGACTCCTTCAAGATAGAGATGAAGAAGTTTTTCCGGATGAGTGATCTGGGAAAACTCTCCTACTATCTTGGCATCGAAGTAAAGCAGACAAGACACAGCATCGAGCTGTGTCAAGCGGCCTACGCCAAGAAGCTACTCGAGAAAGGAGGTATGGGCAGCTGTAACCCATGCGCGACACCAATGGAGGCACGCCTCAAGCTGTCCAAACAGGCTTCGTCGCCGGTGGTTGACACGACGGAGTATCGTAGTCTCATCGGCAGTCTGCGGTACTTGATGCATACTCGGCCCGATCTTGCATTTGTCGTGGGGTACTTGAGCCGATTCATGGAAGATCCGAAGCAGGAGCACATGGTGGCAATGAAGCACTTGCTCCGGTATGTCGCAAGCACAATTGACTATGGTCTGGTGTACGCGCGAGGCAATACCGAGATTGAGCTCAAGTTTGTGGGCTACAGCGATAGCGATATGGCGGGAGACATAGATGACCGAAAGAGCACATCTAGGATCATCTACTTCCTCGGCGGCAACCCAGTGACTTGGCAACCACAGAAGCAAAGGGTAGTCACCTTGTCATCCTGTGAGGCAGAATATATTGCAGGTGCAGCGGCAACTTGTCAAGGTGTTTGGCTCAGGCGTTTGCTCAGCAATGTGATCGGCGTCAAGTCATCCCCGCCACTGCTGAAGATGGACAACATGTCCGCAATTGCTCTCAGCAAAAATCCTGTCCTACACGATCGGAGTAAGCATATCGACACCAAATTTCACTATATTCGTGAGTGTGTTGATAGCGGAGAAATCGGTTTGGAGTTCACGAGTACTCAGGAGCAACTCGCAGACATTTTGATGAAGCCACTTGGAAGGATCAAGTTCCAGAAACTGCAGGAGCGAATCGGCGTCACCAAGCTAAAATAACTGACGCCAGTATTAGGGGGAGATTGTTATATAATCCAGGCATCAGTTATAATCACTTACTGCTTTCTTAGAATAGATCAGTAACGAGTTTGTTTTTTGGTTAGTTTTGGTTTCTTTTGGTATGAGTCTGAGATATGGAAAGGGCTGATCACAAATCACAGCCTGATTGATATCTCTTATTTGCTTCCTTGTGTACAACATAATTTGAGTTATAAACAGAGTCAGAAAATGTGGTGATGGCAACCCACGTAAAAAGAAGATCAGTGGTTCAACTGCATACATTCTTCTGCATCCATTCCTGCACTTGAGAAGTGCAGTCTTTGTTTGTTATTGTCGGAAGAGGTGCGGTTTATTTTTCAGGTGTTGGCGGAACAGTATATACAAAACTTTGCATCGAGCAATTGATCTGGATGAACGTTAATGTACTATATTAATGAGAAGCACAAAATAAGCATTTGTATCGAAGCCATCTCCCAATATGATGTCATACAACTGGAAATCCCTCACTGTTGTTAAATAAATGACAAATGGAACACCTATATTTGCAAGCTTTAGCCCATAACTTCAAATTTAAAGACGTCATTGTTCCATCTCAATAAACAGGCTCGCTTGTGGATGTAAACCTGCTTCTTCAATAGTCAGGTCAGGAAGAGATTTTCTGGACAATATATCACTCGTTGCAAATTTCAAACTAGGATGTAGATTTCTGCATTCAAGCAACTCAAAGAAATGATGTTGTCATCGAGACAAGTAATGGCTGTGGAACTGCTGAATCTCCTTTCTTTGTGCTCTCCAGTTGAACTTCGCACACGGAGACAGCAAATTACATGCGTTATGGAGAGTGTAGGAACTAGGAAGAGATCAATTCAGGCACCACGTGTCCCTCTCTATCCTTTCTTTTCAAACTTACCACGTAACCCAAGATAAAAATAACAGAATCTTGGTAAAGCCTTCTGCGTCATCAGTAATGCAGTGTGATTTATAGCATAGTCACCAGATTCGCTGTAA
Organism: Guadua angustifolia; assembly: GCA_036346375.1. NCBI lineage: Eukaryota > Viridiplantae > Streptophyta > Magnoliopsida > Poales > Poaceae > Guadua > Guadua angustifolia. Next base: position 34,940,631 of record CM070519.1, read on the forward strand.
TTCCCCGTGAATCGCGGCCTGAATTTATCAAACCCGAACCAATAGGGTATGTGGTTTGTGTTCTTAGTGGAAATTAGAAGAAAAGGTGAGGAACCACGAACCTAAATAAATGGAGAAGTTGCCCAGTATTTTTATTTGGTGGTCATCAGCATCAAGAGTGGAAAAATGCTTCAAAATCAGAAAGATGTGGTGCTAAGCATATCATCCCAGATGAGAAATCGGGGAAAAAAAGAAGGTTATTAAAAAAATGAAAAAAGGGACATTAAAGTATTAAACATATCCTAGTAATGTCAGGTCCTTTTTCGGCTTCTTGCAAGAGCAGCTTCTTGCGCAGCCCTTGATAGAGCTTGCTCTTCTTTACGCTTTCTCCCAGCCCCAGCAGACGCTTTTTCACATTTTCCTGTTCCTCTCTCCTATGGCGTTCCCTGGACTGGAGATTTTACAAAAAAAGGTGCAGTATGAAGTAAGTGCTATGATCAAAACGTTCCAATACTAGCAGAAATTTTAGTTGCGTATTTCTGCAATCTGCTTGAATTGACACCTTAGTTCATGTTGAATGCACCAGTCTACTGTGCAAAAAATATGACATGAAAATATGACGGCTTTACTGAAGGAAAATCTGGGGTGAGTTACAAACGGGTAAAGCAATCCCATGTTACTTTTGACATATGAAGAACGCAGACCCTTCTACTAGGGTGGACAAGACCTATTAGTTTAACATACCTGATCAACTTCAAGCACTGATCTGTAAGCAGCATCTTGTTCCTCATGCAAACGTTGATTGTTTAGTCTCTCTTCACGTTCAATCATGGCAGCAACGAGGGATGCAATGCATCTTCAACCACCTGCTGAAGAACCGTTATCATCTCTGCAGATGATGCGGACCGTAACAGAACGGAACATTCTGATGCTTCAGTAGGCCAAAGACATAGCAAACTTATAACAGAGTGACAGCAAAACTAAACTGTGCTTTGGATCCATTACTGAATGGCATTGCTTGCACAAATGCAAGAGAGGAAAAGACAAATCTCTAATGATGTTTTACCCTAAAATCAGACATTATAAGAACAAAATATTAGTCCGAACAAAAATGACACCTACACTAAGACAGCATTGTACCAACAGAAATCAGATAATTATAGTACTGCATAACGAGATATAATGGTGGGCTTAATAAAATCTATGGTGCACGATGTAGACAAGAAGTGAGACTTCCCATACAGGCAAAAATACCAAAATTTAAGTATCAATGCACATATTACGAATGACCTACAGTATATCCAACTTAATTGCTTGGGCTAAGTAAATGAAACTGATCTAGTTTAAACTTTTCATACATCAATGCAGCTGTCTAGAGGAAAAAAAAACAACTACTGGTTGCAATTGGATGCAAAGTCAAGCAAATAAATATCTTCATTTAAGGGTTGTAAATGCAGAAAATAATTCATGAAATGGCGTGAAATTTGCATACAAGTCTATCAAAATGCCAACTAAAATGAATTGCATGGAGCATGAAGTGAGAATCTCAAACATGGATTAGTCATTGTAGACGAACAGTTCTTCCTTTTTCCAAAGCACCATTCAGTTCAGAAAACCTCCAATACACTCCAGATTATCAAGAGTCTGGGATCTGGATTATAACTTAATTTCCCCGGGATTTTAAGGGGTGAACATAACTCATTCCCTCATCTTCCTCAACCAGTACCACATTTGCTGAGTTCGTTGAAATCTAACAAGGAAACAGCACAGAATCTTATAAGTATCACATGTGCAGTCGATCACAAGCTAGCAACCAATAGAAGATTTTCACTTTGATGCACTTCTCTGATATATTGGAAGCTTTCATTCATGTTGATATATTTGATTTGAAGGTCAATCAGACCTGAAGCAATGCAAGGGTCATATCCTCCGGTACTTCCTCAAAAACAAGCACTGTAGGAAATAAACGGTGGACATCTTACTTTGGCATAGCAACTATTTTCAGGCTCTGATCTTGAGCAAGGAGGATGGTACTGGACAGGGTTTGCAAAACCGTCGAAAACCAGTCTGTTTTCACGAAAACCAACCATTAATTTCGAGCCAGTCCACAATTTGAAACCGCTCGGTAAACTGTGGAGTTCAAATGCAAATTTTAAAAATTTAGCAAAAAGTGTTAAATTTTTTTATTTTTTAAAAAAACTTTTGTGTGAGGTCTTGAGGCAATGCTAATGATTTCATAAAATTTTCAGATGATTATCAGGCCTGTGGATTTTTGAAAAATTATGGCAATGATACTATCAGAATATATACTCTTCAGTTTTTTATTTTCTAGGTGGCACAAAATTAAGTCTAATATTTCTTAAACTTTTTGTGTGATGTTATTTAAGATGATGATCAGATATGTGTATTTTTTAAATTCTGAAAATGCTAGTATTATCATATATGCTCTTTTGCGTTTTATTTTATATGGGAACTAAATGAAGTCTAATATTTTTGAAAATTTTATTACATAATACTGAGGTAGTTATAGTTACCTTAAAATTTAGGAATATATTAAATTATTTAAATATTTATAAAAAAACCTGATAGTGTCTTTGTTCCTTTTTATTAATTGTTGTTTTGGATTTTTTAGAAGCAATAAATGATTTCAAAAATTGTTTAAATTTCTTTGAGGTGTTTCGTAGATTAATTGTGATTTTTTGTATTTTTTAAAATTTTTTAGATTTTTTAAAATTTTCCTTTTGTGTGTTAAAAATAAAAGATCGCAAAAAATCGGTGAAAATTGCTCAAAAATAAAAAAACCTCTCGGAAATCAAAAATCGAAAACCAGTAAAATCACTTGATTTTCATTTTTTTTCCCGCCGTTATTTGACGGCTGAGTTCAAAAAATTTTGAATTAAAGCTTCTTCGGTTACTATCGATTTTTGTTCGTGCCGGGCCCGGCTCCCAGCCCACGGAGTACAGCCCACCTCCTCCCCGAGTGGGCCGCCGGCCCGCAGCATGCCGAGTCCCCGCTCCTGCCTCCTAGCCGTGAGCCGTCCAGCCGTCCTCATTCGGTGTCGACCTAAATCGTGATTCGTGAGACCTCCAGTCCTCCACGCCGCCGCCCCTCCACGCCAGACGCCACCAATCTTCCTGGTAAGCAAGATCTTCGACACTAATCTTCCTCCTCCCACGGAGCAGTCAGTTGAGCGCTCCAAGGCTCCAAGCTCGAGCAGGTGCTTCACTAATTCCACCCCCCTTTTATCAATCGACCTACGGCTACGGTGCTGTTGGTCCGTGCGTGAAGCAGGGCTCTTGTCCTGGTTTTCTTGAGAAATTTATGTTCTTATAAACCTATATGAGCGTTTGAGGCTTAGGTGATTAAGAGATTCACTCAGCCATCTTGAAGTTTGGAACTTCTATTTATCTTGTTTTGCCACTCATCCGTCAAGATTTCGTTTTCATGTGCCAAGATTTGTAGATTCGGCTCTTCAAATGCTAAGAATCTTGTTTCTGGTAGATGCTTCCGTGTTATGCTGCCATTGTATTGGTTTGGTGTTTGATGCTTCCAGAGTTGCAAGTCACCTCCTTGTTCTCCTGTGATGTTCGACAGTGTCAAGGGCGGTGGGTGGCTCACTCGCCTCATCGCCGGCGGCGCCTCGCGCCTCCTCTCCTCCGTGTTTCGCAAGCCGTCGCCTCAGCTCGCGGCGTCACCGCAGCCAGAGCCGTTAGACGTGTTGCCTTTGCGGCCGGAATCGCTCGACACGCCACCATCACAGCCGGAGCCTCTCGACGCGCCTCCCTCACCGCCGCCTCCGCCTTTAGGTTGGTAACTTCATGCTTTGCTCGCTTGCGTTTGCCGGTAGCTCTGTTGACCAGTCAATGCTATGTGATCTGCGATTGGAGTGCAGTGATTTGTATTATCTCGTTGAGGCCAAATCATCTCTTAGCTTGCCAGACAATTAATTCCATCAGTGACCAAGTCAATGTAGCTTGCACTACATAGTACGTGACGAAAATAATTTCAGTGAAGTTGCTACCAAGAACTTTGAATTATCCTTTTCTGACTTCTGTCGATACTGTAGCAAGATTTACCGGAATGTTTAGCAAGGGAGAAGGTTATACTTTCTCATTTTCTTGGAGCAATAAGTGTATTTCAGTGCCAATGCCTGGGAATTAAGAGGTGGAATGTTTTCTGATATTTGCTTGGCATTAGTTGGTTGTAGGAAGGACTATTCACAATTTTGTACAGGAGTACATGCACATCGTCTGTATGGTCCAGTCGCCTTAGTTGTGAATTATTCTTTCCTGTTTCTACCTAATCCTGAAATCCGCATCAATATTACCATTTTCTTTCCTGATACAGCAGACAAGATATCCTCCCACACTATGCAATGGATACGATTATTTAGTTTGCAATGGATACGATGCTCATTTGTTCCTTCCACCCTTTGAAATACAAGCAGTGGTTTCTTTCAAATAAATTAGGCTGTTTCTTAAAGCCTTTATTGCACATAAACATTTACCAAGTGTTTTACTAGCATCTAACATGTCTTGAACATCCAATATGGGTCAGTACAGTGTTGTTTGGCCTATTTTCAGCTAAAAAATTATAAATATTTTTCTCCGAATGACACCAATATGCTGTTGATATGGTTTCTGGTCAACAACGAGATGGCAGAACATACTGTGATATATTTCCCTAAGGAACTTTGTTACTTACATCTACATCTTGCCCTTTTGTATTTGTTTATTTACTTATTTAATACTCACTTTGATATGCAATAAAACTGTAAGAGGTTAGACTTCGAGAATGTGTTGAATTATGTGTGATAATTGGATCATGTGTGTTAGTTAAATTATTTTTAACACATACTTTGATCCTAAGTAGTTTGCGTGCTATTCAACTAAGTACCAAGTTATCCGTATTGTACCCGTCAGTATAATATCCTAGATCCGTTTTCTACCCGTTCAGAATACCCGGTATTCAGATCCAGATCCTACCCGATTTTTCACTACGTGCACCAGATTCGAAAAAAATAATTAGGGTAGGATACAGGATGACCTATTACCCGACCGTATCCGACCCATTTTCATGCCTACCTCCAGTCCTCCACGCTGCCGCCCCTCCACGCCGCCGCTCCTCCACGCCAGACGCCACCAATCTTCCTGGTAAGCTATACCAAACACACCCTAAGCATCCATATATGCTGTCAGATGCAGCTCGGCCTCTGGTTCCCTCTCGCTTGCGCTTGGTTACCTCGACGCCTCCTCTGGTCGCTTGCGCTACTCGCCTCTCGGTTCCCCTGATCCCCTCTCGCTTGCGCTGCTTGCGGCTCGCCTCTCCGCGTATCTCTCCGGCGAGAACGTCCGACGGGGTGGTGTTCACGGCGGTAAGACCACGAGGTACATCCCCTCTTCCCCTTCTCCCCCTTATCTGGTCCTTCCCCATCTCCCATTCTGGGTTTCAATTTGGTTTGGTTTGGTTTGGGTTAGATCCTAGTTTGAGCTTATCGCCTAGAATGTGGAACTGGAACTTGTTCGCGTAGATCTGGTGCTTTTAAGTCTTTATGCTCTCTACTGAAATCTTGTAGGAGGCTGAACTCTTGAAAGACATCGAACCCTAGGTCCAAACCGCGGGCAGAACCCCTCCTCCATTCCTCCGCTCCCGGCCATCTACCATCCACCTTGGTCCTTCCCCGCGACGCCTGTGCGCCCATCCCGTGGTGAGGCTGCCTCCTCGAGCAGTGCGCAGCACGACAGACCTGGTTTGATCCAATCAAAGAAATTGCATTGTCTCGTCGTGACTTGCTTCCCCTAGTTAATCCTCTATATCTCTATGCGATTCTTGGTTGCTTACCTGAAAAAATGCATCTAGGATCCGCGCGGGCGGGTAGGAAATTCTTTGTTTCTATTATCCCAGCCCATACACACGACTTACCCGGACGGCCTTGTGCCCAAACCCTAGACGATGGAGGCGATTTGCGCGTGCTGGACGATGCAAGGCGATTCGGCGAGGGGCTGTGTGTGTGGTGGACGGAGAGTTTTGGGAGGAGGAGCGGCGGCGTGTGTGCGTGGTAGAGCTGGCTAGGGAGAGGTGGTTTGCTTTGTGGGTGCGGCCTAGTGCAGGTGAGGGAGCGGCGGCTACACCACCAAGGCTCCGGGGTGCAAACCAGTGACTCGATCTCAGGCTCTCGGACCAGGACAAGTGCACTGTGTCAGGGTGTTGGCTTCGGTGGGAGACCAGGGAGATGGAGTGCGTTAGAAGTCTGAAGTCCGCAGGATCGGCTGGGATGACGCAGGAAGTATCGAGCGGCTGGGAGGACAATGACGATGAATAGTGTAGTCTGAAAATGAGTTGGCAAATGTAATCGAATGTTTACATTTACAGTGTTTACTTTTACGGTGTCTGGTGAGGAGAGCGACAGAGGTAAAAACTCTGAGTATAAAAGAGAAAATGTAATGCCGTGAGGAGATCATGAAAAGAATGGAATGAAATTCCCCAAATCTTCTGTCTTCTTCTTCCTCACGTCTCCTTTTCCCCTTTTCCCTGCTTCTGCTATCTTCTCTCTATCTCTGGTTCTGAAGATCACAGGAAGAGGTTGTGACAATCTGGTATCAGAGCCACATTCCAATCAATCCGGCTGCGTGTGGTAAAATTTTTTTTTCCAGACAAGGGTTGGAGCACCTGGGAGCGATGTGGTAAAATGGTTCTGGAAGCGATGGAGGAAGCTTCCAGACACACTGACGAACGGTGGGCTCAAATGGATGAGCGCTGGGAATCTATGAAGGCCAATCTGGAGTTTATATGGGAGAAAATTAAACCAGTGGATGCAATACCAGTCCTCCAAGCTCAGGTACAAGAACATAATACGGTGATTGTTGGGTTAATGGATCAATTTCAGAAAATGATGGAATCAGTCAAGGAGACACAGGGCGCACAATCTTCGGTTCGAACAGATGAAGATGCAAAGATGGGTACACCACATCCTATGTTTACCACTCCATCTCATCCAGTTGGTGATCTTACTGCGCCATCGGCGGGGTTGCTGGGTCGCTGTCCAGCACTTTCGTGGAGGTTTGCCCCAGATCTTCAGCATTCTGATTTCCATACAACACCTCCAGCGAAAGAGGGTTGGTCTTCTGAGAAGAAAACCCCTCTTCCCAAGTTGTCGTTTCCCAAATTTGAGGGAGATGAACCCCGTTTATGGATCAATCGTTGTCTTCAATATTTTAAGCTGTATGATATCGATTCTTCCTTATGGGTCACCGCGGCTGCCATGCACATGGAGGGTAACGCTGCTATGTGGCTCCAGTCTTATCAGGATGATCACCCAGGTAGTACATGGGAACAGTTCAGTTTGGCGATTGAAACAGAGTTTGGGGCCTTTGATTCCCGAAAATATGTCCGAGCATTACTTCATGTCCAACAGTCTGGAAGTGTGGCCGACTACAGAACTGACTTTGAAGCAGCTATGTACAAGGTGAAAGCCTATCACAAATCGTGTACAGAGGAGTTTTTTGTTCATCACTTCATTCTGGGATTGAAGGATGACATCCGGTATGAAGTGGAAATACAGTTACCTGAGTCGATTCGCAAAGCTTTTATGCTGGCACAGATTCAAGAGGAAAAATGGGACCATCTACGTAACAGATATCCCAAGCCAGCTTCTGTACACAGATTTGGCATTCCTCCACCCCCCCTGGTGTGCTTGAACCAGCCAAACTACCTCCGGATGATTTACTCCGCGCTCGTCAATTACGAGAATACCGTCGAGCTCGCGGACTGTGTTTTAAATGTGGTGACAAGTTTGAACAAGATCATCAATGCAAACCCGTACCTCCCGCTCAAGTGCATGCTATTACTGTTGCCGATCACCCTGAACATCTCAGTGATGAGATACTGGCTGCTTTAGAAGATGCTGACAAAACATTTGAGCAGGAACAGTATCAGCTCTCCTTACATGCTTTGTCTGGTTTGGGGGATTTAGAAACAATTCGTATTCAAGCAATTGTGGGCACTCAAGTGTTGCTGATGCTCATCGATTCGGGCAGTTCTCACAGCTTTCTGAGTTCAGCGTGTCTGGCCAGGCTTAAGTACAAGACTAAGCAAATGCCGGCTGTTCAGGTTGGGGTGGCTAATGGAGATACTCTTCCTTGCCATCAGTATATTCCCAATTTGGAATGGTGGGCTCAGGGTTATTCTTTTTGGACTGATATGAGGATTATTGAGTTAGGCGCTTATGATGCTGTCCTTGGCATGGATTGGCTACAACAGCACAGTCCCATGCTTTGTCATTGGAAACATCGAACACTGGAGTTCCAGTACAACGGCAGTGATGTTACCTTGCAAGGCATAAGTCCAGTTCATGGTAATCTTTCTGGGAAACAGATGTGTCAATGGCGAAGTGCTAATGCCATTAGGTCTCTTGCTGCGATTGGTCCATGCATGACAAAAACATCACTAGACACTATACCTCTTGCCATTCAACTGCCTCTTGATCAGTACGTGGATGTCTTTCAGGAATCAACTGCGTTGCCACCATCTTGTGTATCTGGTCATGCTCTTCCCTTGGTTCCTGGTGCTGTGCCCGTGAATAGCCATCCTTGCCGGTACTCTCCGATGCCAAAGGATGAGATGGAGCAACAGGTTTATGAGACGCTTCAGAAAGGTTTCATACAACTGAGTGCCATGCCACAACTTATGGATCTTCAGTTTCGAATCCAATCAAAAAAGGGCTGTCTGAATTTTGCTGTTGATGCGTTTTCGTGTGTGGAGCATTTTATGTCGCTTCAAGCAGTACCGGGAGCTCATTCATTGTGGTTGCAGGAAGTACTTCACTCTTGTGCTACAGACTCTAAAGCTCAGCAGTTGTTAGCAGCTTTGGCTATTCAAAGCCTTGATGAACACAGATTAAAATTATGCCGAGGTTTGATCAAACTGCATGGCCGAATTTGGGTCGGTAAAAACTCAACATTGCAAACCAAAATCCTACATGTTTTCCTTCAGCTTCTGCTTGGGGGCAAGCAGAAATTGCTGGCGGGGGTAATGTCAGGGTGTTGGCTTCGGTGGGAGACCAGGGAGATGGAGTGCGTTAGAAGTCTGAAGTCCGCAGGATCGGCTGGGATGACGCAGGAAGTATCGAGCGGCTGGTAGGACAATGACGGTGAATAGTGTAGTCTGAAAATGAGTTGGCAAATGTAATCGAATGTTTACATTTACAGTGTTTACTTTTACAGTGTCTGGTGAGGAGAGCGACAGAGGTAAAAACTCTGAGTATAAAAGAGAAAATGTAATGCCGTGAGGAGATCAGGAAAAGAATGGAATGAAATTCCCCAAATCTTCTGTCTTCTTCTTCCTCACGTCTCCTTTTCCCCTTTTCCCTGCTTCTGCTATCTTCTCTATCTCTGGTTCTGAAGATCACAGGAAGAGGTTGTGACACACTGCTGCTGTTGTCTATAGCAATCTTGTCAAGAAGTACAGATGGAATCTTTAAGGACAAAGTGCTTTACCAAGTAGCAAATTGAACAACTCGTTGGTAAGCCTGCTGTTCATAGCTAATTTACTCTGTATAAAATTTATAAGCAGTGCTGATCCGTTTCCTACTCTGCAAGCTTAGCTCTAGTCATTAGGTGGGAGCTATTTATTAACATAGCCGTGATATTTTCTTCTTGCAATGTCTAATTGACAATGCAAGAATGTTGTTTGATATATGGCTTGTGACTTGCGAGTTTGTGAGCTGCGATGTAGCTTGTGTATTGTGTAGATCGTGAATTGTGCATCAGTTATGATGTCTTTCAAGATTTCAGCCTGCTACAATTTAAATGGTGGTGCTTTTAAGTTTTAACTGCTTTTACTTCGGCAAGAACCTCACTTTAACTGCTCAGGATATAGCCTGATTTTAATCAATAATTATCCTTTGTAATTCATGTATTTGATAGAACATAAAATTTATATGATGTCTGATGACAATTGTGATAATTTTAAAATAAATTGTAGTGAGCATCTTAAAAGCAGCATAATAATAAGCCTTAAATAACACCTGTATTTAGCTTTCAGAGTTGTAACTCCCTAAATTACCGTATGAAAACCAGGTGGCAGCAACAAGCTGCAATAAAAAGGCCCCAAAACTGGCTTTCTAGTATACACAGTCACATATGTTCTCAAGGTATTTTTTGTATGCTGTATTTGCATGACCTTCCATTTAAATTTGTTCATTGTTTGCATATTATGAACTTCTTTACTAGTGTTGATGTTTTTCTGATTTCGTCAGTTGACAGTTTGTTCTGATGGTTGATATATGCAGTGAAAACATCAACACATAAATGGCAATGTCTAGGACAAAAGTATTAATTTATGGTGTTATTCCGAGAGATGCAGCTCAATTGGTTGGGAGCAGAAGCTTTGCGATTGCAAGCAAGGCAAAGAAGGGTGGAAAAGGTGGCGCAGCTGATGCTTCTAAAACTCCTGTGCTCAGCAAAGAACTTAAGAGTACAACTGTGTTTGGGGCAAATATCCTGAAGGAGGGTTCTGATCCAAAGATTCAACCAGATTCTGAGTACCCTGATTGGCTGTGGCACCTGCTCGACAAGCGTCCCGTGCTGAGTGAGCTGCGGAGGAAAGATGCCAAGACACTCCCTTATGAAGACCTGAAGCGTTTTGTCAAGTTGGACAACCGGGCTCGGATCAAGGAAAATAATGCTCTCACTGCCAAGAACTGATCTGGGGTCTCATGAAGTGTCAAAAAGTTTTATCATAGTCTGTCTTTATTACGAGATTACTGGTGGACATGCTATTTGTTTTTGGTAATGATGTAGTGACTTGGAACATTAAAGTTGCTTGGTTTGGTAGTGGTACAACATAGCATATGCCACTAGCATGTTCTGTTCCTCTTCTTGGTAAGATGTAACTTGTATTTTGCAGCAAATGCTGTTGCAAGTTAACATGTACCATGCTCCTATAACAGCACAAGGGGATCCATCCAAGGTTGATATTTGAAAATTAATGATGTGGCTTTGAAATGACTTAAGTTAGATGACACAAGTATGTACAGCTGGGATAATCATTGGCCTCCTTTTGAAGTTCGAGTTTTATTTGCATCAGCGTCACTCCTAGTTTTTCCTGAGTTGCTTACTTGGCATGCTATGATCATGCACTGTTTGCAAGCATTGGTGGGCTTGTCAACAACTGATTGAAGTAGTCGTTCAACCCGGCGTTTCGAGAGCGCTAATACCATGAAAACGCCATTTGTGTCTTTTCTTCGATATAACAGTGTATACAAATCCAACACAAGTACACAAACCAGTACCGGTGCATATTGATAAGCAGACTAGGGAAGCAAATGGCAAGTAACAAAATACAGAAAAAAAAACACATTTACTGGTACTCAAAATATTCCTCAGAAGAGGATTCCATGGAAGTAACAAAAAATGAACATTCAAATAATCTACAAAGGTTGATAATAGCATTGTGAAGGAGGCACAAGAGGGTTGGCAACTTTTGCAAAGCATGATAGTAACGGAATTCCTAAGGAAATTCCCGCATTCTAAACAGTTACTATAGGAATTGAATTTCATAAGGAGATTCCTGCGTTCGATATAAGCCCTAAAATGCATCAAGCAAACAGCTTATTCGCAAAGCAAATAGCTTCGAGCTCTGTGCTGCTTCAGGAAGGGTTTTCTTGGGCAAAACCAGGCGTACGGTGTCCAGTTGGCTCTGCCTTCCTTGAGTTCTTCCGAGTACGGAATTTCTTCTAAAACATCCGATTCCAAATGGAGCACAGATATCCAATACTCCTGACTGTAATCTCTATCCGCTAAGTAGACACAACTCCTCTTAATCGCAAGGAACTCCTTTGCAGAGAGGGCAAACGCATCATCGCCTTTGCCCACGAAAATGTGAGTAATCACCAAGGTCTCTGACCCTCTCGCGGAGCTCCACGAAAAGAAGTTGAGATCACATCTGACAACATTACACATGATGTCTATGTAGTATACTTTTCCTCCATGGAACGCGACGGTGTCGATTGTGGAAGTACCTATTTCGTACAGCAAGTTCCAGGCGGCACCTCCAGGGCGCCAGAAGAGCGTCTTCTGCCTTAACCACCCAATCCGACGAGGTGAGCGGATCATCGGAGAGAGGAAGACCTGGGTAACGGGATTCTCAGGCACGGGAGGGGGGTCTCGGTCGGTATTGGAGAGAGGCTCCCACAGCACGAGCCGCGTGGGTGATTGGTCATCGTCCACCAGGGTATAGCTTAAGACCATCTTCAATGGTGCCACTTCAGTTAGCTATAAGGATACTATCTCAGCATTTTGTTTGGGTGGAAGAGAGAAAATAAGGAGAGAGTTATAGACAGGCTACTAATGTATAACCAGACTATAACTGATTCTAAGTCACTTATTATCTATTACATATAGGCCAATATTTAATTTTATAGATAATGCTATAGCTAATCTATTGGAGAGATTGTTTATATGCTATCTATATATGACATGGATATTTCTTATAGTTAGTACCGTTACAGATGCTCTTAGATGCAAAAATCGTCGATAATCGCCCGTATGGCCATGCGGCCATTTCAGAAATCGAGCGGCAAATCACCTGAATTCAAATTCAAATAATTCAAAAACTTTGCAAACATTTATCTAGAAGTTCCTTCAAAAGTAGTATTAATAGTTATGTGGCATCTGGGATGAAAATTTTGTAAAAAAACCTGAATTTGGACGACGTTTAATAGCACTCGGAATGTAAAAAAAAGGAAAACGCAAAATGGATGAACAGTGATAACAGCTTCGGCCCAAAAGGCCCAGCCGGCTCATTATTGCATTGAAGAGAGCCATAAATTCCAAACCGACATTTCTGTTGGCATAGACTTGCTTCCAGCCATCTTCACACACACACACCCGCACACATCCCCGGTCGCTCCGACCAGATATCGCTACCGTAGACCGTGTTTTCGCTGCTGGAGCAGCGATAATCGCTCGATAAGCGCTGATTTTCAGCGTATTAGCTGTGATAATCACTAGGGTTGGTGTCCTTCTGCGCACGCTTTTATTTTTAGGGTTACATACAATTTTCTCAGTGGATCTCTTGATTTTCAGTGTAATGTTGTCAATTTTTGGTAGATGTTCATTACTAGGTTGCGCAGCCGATTTCCTCTAGGGTTTACGAAAATCGTCAGTACATGGCGATTTTAATCACTTTTTTTTTAGCAAAAACGCAGGCTTCAGGAAGAAAATCGTGTGGTTGATGGCCCATTATCGCATTGGTATCTAGTATTTAGTATTTACTCAAATAAGCATGGTTTGATGTATGTCTCTGCAATAGGATGTTTTTGTAGGAGCTGTAGGTAATATGTGACCAGTTTGTACGCTGAAAGTGCAAGGTTTATCCAATACCTTATTCAGATTTTAGGTCAGGCATGTGAACTGAGGAATAACCTACTGCGCCTCTGCCTTGTGATTTAGGGCATGTTTGGATCCATTAGCACTAACAATTAGCTAACTAATGGCTAATAGCTAGCTAACTATTAGCTGACTAATTATTAATTGGGGCTGTTTGGATCTACTAACTAATAGGTGGTTAAAAATTTAGTTATGGATGTAATTGTCCATTATGCCCTTGCATTAACTGCTGGTTAATTCCTCAAAACCCCATCTAGAGCACGTACGGGCGCACGTCTTCCTCCTCAACGACGCCAACCCCATGCAGAGCTCCCAGTCCCTCACGTTTCCTCAATATGCTTGGGACAACATGTTCAGTGCTCATGCTCCCAGTACCGATTAATTCTACTACCACGCCATCGGTCCACTGTTATTCTCATTCTGAGCGTAAGCTAAACGACAATCACCACCATTAGAAGGCCCGGAGCTCATCGCGTGGCCACGATAGCGACCTCCTAGGCGCACTTCTTGGCGAGGCACCGGAGGCAAGGATCTAGGTGACGCCGAAGGGTCGACGAGGTGGCACTCGGCCGATCTCTATCCTCGGTGATATCGACTGCGGCGTCGCGGCCAAGAAGACAACAACGCATCGCCGCCTTCACGTCGTCGATGCGCGCCACCATGAAGACGATCCGCTTGCTCGGCGCGGCGGAGAGCAATGGGGAAGAGAGCGGCGGCAGAGCGGTTTGGAGAGCTTCAGCGTCGAGAAACCGCAGAAGGGGATTTGGAGGCTATTCGCGTGCGGCAGACAAGGGATTGCGGTGGATGGCCAAGGGCAAATATGACTTTTCACCATCTATTAGCACCAATTAGTAGGGGTCTACCAGCTAATGAAATAACCATTAGCTGGGATGTTGGCTAATTATTAGCTACAGTATTAGCTGGCATGTTTGGATCCACTTCAGCTAATTTTAGCAGCTAATTGTTAGTGCTAATGGATCCAAACATGCCCTTAGACATTCACCCTTGACTGATGGATACCTAGGTGCAGCACTCTAATTGGATAATACTGATGTGTAGAAAACATAGTGTATGGGATCTTTAGACATTCAGATGTAGAAAAAAAATGATGAGGTATTCAGCTTTTCCATATTATTGGGATTCATGTTCTGCGGTCACATGCATCATTTATGAAATCAATCATAGCCGATCACTTCATGCATGCTGACTTCTTATTGTTCTGCATTAGCAGATGGTAGACCATGGCGACGTTGTTGTTCTCGCTCAGAAGGATAACATCCTATAGAATTTATAGGGGAGTCCCAATACACTCATGCAACACAGGACAAAAACCATGACGCTCCTCAATCACCAAGGACAACTACTGCAGAAAGGGCCATCAACATAACCATGACCCCATAAGAATAGCTTTAGTTCGTACAACATCACATAGATGTAAGGGTGTTAGGGCTCATATGGCGGTTATGACTATGCCATCCCAAATGTTTCTGCACAACCTTCCACCCGATGGGTCTACGAGTGGCAAAACCCTGACTTTTATACTATGTTGTACCAACAGTGAGAAACGATTAGCCCATAGACAGAGCAAAACTGGTATGAATACAAGGTGGAATTGCTAGCTACATGAGGATTACTGATGATGTCCACTGAGAAGTACAATATGGCTAACCAAATATATACTCAACAATACTACCCATAGGCCTAAAGATAATATTTCATTTGTATGTTTCATTTGCATCTTTTATTTTATTGCAACTCTATTTGTTACTAACATAGCGTTCATGTAAGTTCAACAAGACATTTCTATGGCAATGGAATGATGAAAAAACTACGACAAGTGTGAACATTTAAGACATGTACATAGAAATGTGTACTTGTTTTCTTCATTTGTGAATGGTATTGTCATGATATATTATTGGTTGAGATATTATTGCTAAATGCCTATTTTACAACTTGAGATTGTCTAAAATATAGCAAAGATCATGCCGAATTTTTTCATATTTTTGCATATTTTACCATCGTTGTACTATTCATTTCTCCTATTTTTTCATATGTTTTTATGTATTTCTAACATTTATTCTGATTCTTTGGTCTTTACCATGTTTTTACAAATTTTAACATTTTTTTGAAATTTTTTAGCATTTTCCTCAAATTTCCCTGTTTTGCCTTGATCTGTCGATTTTTCTCAACATTTCATCGATAATTGCCATATACCGGGTGATTTTCAGAACTTTTTTGTCAACTTTGACTCTCCGTTCAAATCGGTTTGACTTCGATTTTTCTGCGATTTCTAGTGATTTTCGAGCCGACATCCTGGTAATTTTTGGCTTGCATACGGTAAGTTCAACCCTACTAGGGCATGCCAACCCTAGAACATGCCACAACAGTATGGGAATCCATCCGAGCACCGATGCCCATCCATCAAACGCCACGGGGAAGCCGGAGGGAATACTCACCAAGTGGGAACAATCTACTCCATCACCCTACGAGCGGCGATGAACCATGGGAGGTAGGCGGCTGGGGAGAGGTGAACGTTCGTCAGTGTGTGCGGACCTAGTGGTTGTGGATAGCCGGCCAAAGACCTTTTTGAGGAGATCCGCGGGGAGTGATGACCAGCGATCGGCCATCGTGAGCATAGAGGTATGGGTTCCAGCAAGGGATGGCAATCGGATGTAGATGGTACGGATAGTGCTCGTCTATACCTATGTCCGTCAGCTAAAATCTCCCTCACGACTATATCCATGAAGGGTGGCGGCTGAAGAACCTTACCCATACCCGTCGTCCTTAGATACCCGATACCTACGAATATACCCATTTATCTACAACCATCAACATTGCTTCTAACCAAAGAGTACTAGAAGCTAGTAAGTTATGGTACATACTGATACAATTCTTTTAATGAAATAATAGGAATCAGCTACATTATGTGTATTGAAGAATGATCATCAATGATTTAAAATTTTAAATGCACATGGGAATAAGAATTAAAATAATATATAGACAAAGGATACATACATGCTCAAATTCAACAATTAAAATGAAAATAGTTTATTAGTCATCACACATGCTCAAGTTCAACAATTAAAATAGAAATAATTCATTAGTTATCACACATATTTCAAATCGCCCATCATGACCTGTTGTGGTGCACATGCCAGTAGAAGGTGATGGATAAATCGGGTAAAATTGGTACGGATGGAGCTCCCCATATCCATATCCGTTTGTCCATCAGGCAAAGTTTGTCCCTCCATAAACATGACCACAAGTAACAAAGGAGGAATATACCCATCTCTATTAGGGTTTTTACCCATAAGTATATGGGTGATTGGGTAATATTGCCATCCCTAGTTTTGGTACTTGGCCAATGTATATTTAAAAAAGCTATTTTATGGTATACTAAATTCAATATGGACCGTTCATTTTTTCAATATAAATCATTCATTCTTTTCGATTCAATAGATCAGATTAGCTACAATTTATTTATACTTCCTCTAGTAGTATTAGCTATAATTTATTTATACTTCCTCTAGTAGTAAAGTAGTAAAAATATTCTTTACAAATCAACGGTTGAATCTGATTTCTACTATCTACTATATACTACCAGTATAAGGCACTGTAAAATCTCTCTAGCATACCCAATAAAGCTTACAAGTAAACTAGCTATGGAGATAGCAACTAAAGTTGTTGTTTCCATTTTTATAGAACTTCAAGATTACAATGGATCTACAAAAAGATCATGTATTTACAACTATAACAGAATAGTATACAAAGTAAATACCAATGATTATATAGAATTTATGGCTACAAAACCGTTGAAGATAGTTCTAGACCTGGGTCAAGAAGATCTCGTGCAGGTAGTTTATTGAAACCTTTGAATTCGGAATATGGGAAAGCAGCCTTGGGTTGGGAGACTACTCCTTTTATGTATGATGTGTTAAGTCGGTATTTATACGTTGCTAAGAAAGGAGATTTTGAAAAACTAACCTATGTAGTAACTTGTAAGAGGTGTGATTTGATCCAATTTTTCTGGATACTGAATTAGTGTGAGATAGATACCAGTAGATAAATTTAATCAATCTCTCTAGACATCCGATATGTGTTTTCTTCCGAATATTATGTACATTTTGGACTATCAAGATTCAATAGTCCTAAACCTGATACTGAGCAACCAACACTCCTCCCTCCTCTCACCTGTACACCCCACCACCAATCTCCACTTATGTGTCGTTGTGCTCTCTTATAAAGATGACAATCTTACCTGATTACCTATTTACCTACAGTTAACAACCCTAATAGAGGTGAATATATTCCTATTTTGTTGCTAATGGGTATGTTTATAAGGATCAAACTTTGCCCAACGGACAAACGGGTACGGGTATAGGGGAGCTCCACCCATACCTGTTTCGCACGATTATATGCCACCTTCTACTGACATGTAGGCCACGACAGACACTAGTTAGCACCTAGATCCCCAATTTGTGGTAACTCATACTAGCAATTTGTGATTGGTGATGCCATGATAGGTGATTTGTAATGTATATGATGACATTAATTATTTTCATTTTTATAGTTGAACTTGAGCATATGTGATGTCTGCTGAACTATTTTCATTTTAATTGTTGAGCATATGTGCGTCCTTTGTCTGCATGTGTTATTTTAATTCTTATTTCCATGTGTATTTAAAAATTTGAAGTATTGATAATCATTCTTTAATCCATATAATATAGTTGATTTCTATAATTTCATCAAAAGGATTATATCAATATCATAACTCGTTAACTCCTACTGCCATTTGGTTGAAAGGATTGATGATGGTGATGAGCAAACGGGTATAGACCCACAAGTATTGAGTACCCATGGACAACGGGTATGGATGAGATTTTTCATCCGCCACCTTTCGTAGGCATACCCATAAAGAAGGTTTTGATTGCAGACAAAAGTACGAGCGAGAACTATATATACCCGTCACACCCGATTGCCATCCCTACTCCCCTCAGCCCCCTCGCTAATGGTTGTCGTTAAGGTCGGACCTAGTGAATCCTAAAACCCTGATTTGGTGAATCTCGACCGACGAAGCTCACCGAAAATGCTTCCTTGCCGCCACTAGAGCAGCAACCCGAAATGCATCAACGGTTGAGGTCACGAGAGAAAATCAGGTACCACGTTGTTAGCACTTCCGTAAAATAATTGTAACACCTTGATGATTGTAAATTTGTAACATCACATGGAACATCTGATAAATTTAGCTCCATTCTCCGCAAACTATGGTTTCAGTTGCAGTTCTTGTACACCTTGATGATTGTAAATTTGTAATATGTTGCATGGAACATCTGATAAATTTGCTCCATTCTCCGCAAACTATGCTTTCTAGTGCAACTCTTATACACCAATATAGGCTGCCATCACACCATGCGCAAACCCGATCAACAGAACAAATAGCGAACGCTTTGTAGCTTAGTATATTTTCTGTGCAAGGTCTTACTTCGAGGAAGGCGCAACTGTTTACTGAAGTAAAACCATTGGGCTGTATAGACTACAAGGACCAGCAAAATTGTTGACCAAAATCACCAATTCCATCGCTCGATCATCTCGCCTATTTCTTCAAATTATCACTTGAACACAAGGATTTACCTCTCAGAAGTCAGAACTGTTGAGACTATTGAGAATACAAGGATAATAAACACATAGTCACAAACTTAACAGATATAAAACATTGCCAGTTTGCCACGGTCAATTGATCTGGCTGAAGGTGAATTTATTAAATAAATGAGAAGCATAAAAGATGCATTTGGATCTATGTCATCTCTAAGTACAATGTCATACGACCGGAAGTCCCCCACTGTTGTTAAATAAAATGTGAAAGGAGAACCTATACTTGCAAGTTTCACTTGAAAACTTACAAAATGTAGGACATTCATTGTTCTATCTCAATAAACAAGCTTGCTTGCGGATGCAAACCTGCTTCCTCCAGTGTCAGCGAGTGCTTTTCTGGACCATATGTTACCCGAGGGAAATTTGAAACTAGGCTGTACTTTTCTGCTTTCAAGCAATCCAAGGAATCAACATAATCATATAGGGAGGTGATGGCGCTAGAACAATAGAATCTCCTTTCTTTGCGCTCTCCAGTTGGAAATCTTATAAGAACCTGTTTCAAAGAATTTGCACAGAGAAGGCATTACATGCTATATAGTAAGACCGCTGATGAAATTGTGACACTAGTTACTTTCACATAATTCCTATTCAGAGAATGCAGGCCATGTGTAGGTAGAAATATCAAATTCAGGCACTATCGTTCCTATCAAGCCTTTTGTTCAAAGCTAACAAGTAACTAGAGAGAAATAAGGGAATCTTAGTAAAGCTTTATGCATCAGTAGAAAATGCAGTCTAAGATATGCTATAAGAAACAGAAAAGTTCAAGGTACAACATTTATACTCAGTGGTCAACAAGAGTAGAAAATGCTTCCAAAAGCAGAAAGGTGTGGTTCTAAGCATATTATCCTAGAGCAAGAATTGGTAAAAGGTTGTCAAAGAAGATGAACAAAGAACATTAAAACATACTCGTGTAACGTCAGGTCCTTTCTCAGGTTCAGCTCCAAGAGCCATAGCCTTCTCTTGCCGCCTCCTTGCAAGTGCAGCTTCCTTTTCAGCAGCTTCTTGGGCTGCCCTTGCTTGAGCTTCCTCTTCTTCTTTACACTTTCTCTCGGCCTCTGCAGCCTCTCTTTCACGTCTTTCCTGTTCCTCTCTCCTTTGGCGTTCCCTAGCCTGGTAATTTTATAAAAAGAACCGCGTGATTAAATTAGTGCCTATCATTAAAACATTCCAATACTAGCAAAAATTTAGCTGCATGTTTCTAAAATCTATTGGAATCAGCGCCTTAATTGATGTATTACTCCACCAGTACACCATACACAAATAAGGTACTAAATGAAGGTACGGCACCCTTTACTGACGGAAAACCAACGAGTTATAACATGTTGACCCACCTTACTTTCTAATTACCCCGTCTCTTTTTATAAGGAGTATTTTATCTGGTCATATGGATTAAGTAGGTTATACAATCGAGAGAATGGTAGGTGAATGACCATGATATCCTGGTGTTTTGTCTTCGGAATAAGAAAGAGAATAGCTTGTGAAAAGGTGCACACATAAATGTGGAAGAGAGGGAACACATAAATGAGGGCAATTTTGAAACAAGATTGGAAAAAAATATATGCCTTAAATCTTGAAATAGAGGGAGTATTACATAGGGACGCAAACTCATCTATAAAAGTAACAACAATATAAGGATGGATAGGCCTATATAGCTTAACGCCTTAGCATACCTGATCAGCTTCAAGTGCAGCTCTGTAAGCGACGTCTTGTTCCTCACGCAAACGTTGATTGTTTAGTCTCTCTTCAGCTTCAATTCTGGCAGCAACAAGTGATGTGGTGCACTCTTCAACCACCCGTTGAAGAATTGTTATCATCTCTTCAGGTGATTTGGGCCCCTCAATCTTTGGAACATAAAATGAAAATGCATGAGCAATAATGACCAACTGTATATATGACATAATGAAACATTCTGATGCTGTCATAGGCCAAATATATAGGAAACATATTGCAGAATAATAACAAAATCTAAAGAACTTTGGATCAGTTAATGACTAATGTTAAGTAGTGCATTATGTCACTCTATTGTTAGGTAAGAAGTGCAACCTACTATGGAAATGATAAGAGATCTATTATAATTTTAAGCTCCAGTGGTATTATTGCACATGATGCACAAATGCAGGCAAGGAAAACACAAGAATATCACACAACATTTTACTCTACAATCATACATTTTTAGAACACAACATTAGTCCTAACAAAAATGACATCTGTGGTAACCAGCTGTAGCATCACCCATGGGAGCAAATCAACGTTGAATCATCAGACCAGACGATTGTATTATTGTATAATGAGAAAGAATGTCTGCATTATGAGTTCTACAGACTACTGCATTATGAGTTCTACAGACTACAATATAGACACGAAATGGAAGGCAAGTATACCAAATTTGAAGTAATAAAGCACATATTTACCAACAGCCTACCTTACAGTATGTCCAATAATGAGCAGATTGGGCTAAGTGGATGAAAATGATTTTTTTTTCAACTGTCAATGTGGATATCTAGAGAAAAAAATGCACCTACTACTAGTAGTAATCAAGTGCAAAGTCAAGCAAAAATACTTTGATATCAATGTATTTCTCTGAATATTTATCTACATGGAAGGACCTGTGAATGTGCACAAAACAATTTATGACGGTGCGGAATCAGCATAAGAGTCTATGAAAAACTAACTTTAATGGATTGCATGGAAAATGAGGTGTGAGTCTGGGACATAGATTACTCATTAGAACAACATTCTTTTTTTTTCAAAAGGAACCTTTAATTTAGGAAACCTCTCTTCAAGGTTATTAAAGCAATAAGGTGAGGTGAGGCAACTCACCTCCTTTTTACTGCCAAAGAGCTTAAGGCACGTGACAAGACGACGCCACACACACATCCTAACCTAGTATAGCAACATAATTAACAGCACTGAGCAGTAGCTAGTAGCACACCAACACAGTAGCACACAGTCCTCAATCGGTATTTCTGCTCAGTCCTCAATACATATATATGAATAGGCGGATTTGGACTCTGGAGATGAGGGGGTGGTCAACAGGGGCGACAAGGGGAGTGGAGAGGAGAGAGGCCAGTGGTGGTGGGGACCATACTTGATGGCTGGATCTGGCCTTTGGAGCAGAGGCGGCGGCAGCGGAGTAGAGGAGGCTAGCGTCAAAGTAGAGGAGGAGGACACGCGACGCGGTGGCTCCTGCGTCGGAGCAAAGGAAGCATGGTATCCGCCTCAGTCCACCACAACGCCTTAGAGACGCCACTGCCGTAAGGCGAACACCATACCCTTCTCCGGCAAAGTGACGGTGTGGTGCAGCCCCATGGACTGCCTTACCGCTTAAGCAAGGCTTAAACGGCAATTTAATAACCATGCATCCGATACTCTTTTCTTGATTCTGTGGTGAGTTTGGGATCTGGATTAACTTAATTTCCATGGGGACTATATGGCACGAACATAACTAACCCCATAAGTACCACATTGGCAGCACCTTGTTCAAATCTTACAAGGAAACAACACAGTGTGTTGAGTTCATGCAAATTGGTGGGAAGAAATGGGAAATCAAGGGTTGCTTGGTTGTTGGGTACAGGATTTGAGCGAGTTTGGGGTTGGGAATTTGAGGATCCAACTCCCACCAATTTAATACCAAGGGAGACTCAGTCCAATATCAATTGTTTAAGGGGAATGCGAAGTGAAATTGAAACAAAAAACAACTCCAACTTAAATCCCCATCAAAAATATCATTGTAACCAAACAAGAGAATGGGAATTAAAACTAAATTCCCATTACCAATTCCATCTCTCAGATCCACTTTAAAATACCATTCCCTGTAGCAAATGGAACCAAATATGCCACTAGAAGTAGTTTGATAGAATAAGCTGTGAAGGTTGCCATGGACTTTTCTGTTCTTGATCGTTTTTATGATATCCACATATACGTAACAAAAAAGGGAAGGATATAATGTGTTCTCTACAGTGGTTGACATTAAACTTGTTATGATTGCTACCTCAAATAGTAACAGAAACATCTAATTCAAGCTGTCAAACTGTAGACATTCCAAACCCTTGAAACAGTCACGACAACACAACACTTCCAAACAATCAAACTTAACTTTCTGTCAGGACTCAGGAGGCAATAATGTTCTCAGTTGAGGGAGAATCTTACTATCAACACTTAACCAGCATAGAGTCCATAAGCATAACAATAGCCTAACTACTGCAGGCCCGCAACTAAAAGTTCTAAGCTCTAGCATGGACACATCATATTAATCAAAATCATGCTAATTGATAATCGCAAGCACTTTCTAACAAATGGCCCCTGCAACGGCAAGTAACCTGCATACTCTAATAACATGATCTAACAATAGTAAGCTTTACCTATCTTAAATCCAGGAAATATAATGCTTTCACACAAACACCTACACTATCATCAATGAGTTAATCAACACAACCTAAAACCCCAAATCTAGTACTCCCTTCGTCCAAATTTATAAGGCTTATTTTTTTAATGGTCTTGTCTATAAATATAAAGCTTGCAAGTAGATTTAATGAGGCCTTTCTTTCTATATCCCTATTTATTCTCTCTCAACCATATGTATTTATTTAATACCACACACAAGTATTATCTCTCATCTTCCAAGACAATTAAGTAGGAACATCCAAGTCATTTTCTCTCGTATCATTCTCAATTTCAACTTAACCTCAATCCTTATGCAAAGTCAAAACATGCCTTATATTTTTGGACGGAAGGAGTAGCGCAGAAGCTAAATCTTTGATAAAATTTTAAATTAATTTCCCAAACCTATGTGACACACCAACACCATACCTGCTGCAATAGCATTATTCTCTGGTTCGTAGATGCCATGACTACCGCACAAAAAGGGAAACTTGAAGCGTTCAGGCTACTGCTCATCTTGAACCCTTCAGTCCTTCTGATGCTACCACCCCATGCAACAAAGTTCTCATCTATGAATGCAGCAACCGGCTCAGCGCAGAGGCAGCCGCTGCAGAACGCAGGGGTGTCTGGGTGGTCAGTGGAGTGGAGGTATACGAAGAGAAGCTTGTACTCGCTCTGCGCACGCTGCAGGGCCTCGGCGAAACCCTTGGCAACGAAGCGCGGTCCACGGCCAGCACCAAACTCGCGTTCAAAATCCGCCACGAAGTCGACCGCCTCGGCGGCGGACGGCGGCAGCTCGAGCAGCCGGTCGCCGCCGCCCTGCGCGAGGCCGAGGAGGGAGAGGGAGCGGGACAGCACGCCACCGGCGACCCAGGCGCCGAGACGAATGGAGCCAACGACGAGACCAACCCCACCGGAGACCACATAGAAGGGGAGCGTCACCAGCTTCCACACGATCCCCGGCTGCTGCTGCTCAGGCGGTGGCGGCGGGGGCGGGGGCGCGACCAAATCCGCCTCCAGTGGAGGCGGAGGTGGCGGCGCGGACGGTGCCGGTTCGGGCGAAGAAGCCGAGGGCGAGGAGGGGTTGGCGGTGATGGAGGAGACGGCGAGCTGGAGGTCCCAGTTGTGGGCGGCGAGGATCTCGGTGCAGAGGTCGGGGTCGGAGATGCCGGTGACGGCCTGGAAGTAGCTGACCTTGTCGTCGATGGTGTGGGCCATGGCGACCGGCGGCGAGGCGGGAGTGGAGCTAGGGTTTGGGGATTTGGGGCCGTGGTGGTTAGGGGGAAGAGGCGAGAAGGCAGACGAGTTAATTGGGAGTGGAATTGCAAAACTATAGGCCTCTCCTCTATTGCCTGCCGCTGCCGCGCTCTAGGAGGAGGCGAGAGCAGCAGACAATGGGCGAGTGCAGCGGTTGGTCGGCGAGCGTGCGGGCATCTGATGCCGTGACCGGCAAACACGGGGCAGCACGCTGCTCGAGCTCGGCGGTTGGGAGCGTCGACGGTGGGGCGGAGGCTACATTTGCAATTTAGTTTCAGCGGATATTTAATTTGAAAAAGAAAAAAATAAAGAGAGCTAGAAAAGTAATTACTTTTTAATTGAACGACGCGAGCGAGAAAGAAGACGAGTCAGTAGTGTCGAGCGGCGAAGCCGAATATGGTCGGCGACTACCGAGATGTTTCTGAGGCGTCTACGACCAAAAGCATGGGCGGTCGGTCGCCGGCAATGGGCTGGGAACCCCACACTCATTCACTCTCTCAGCAGCGTTGACGCGCTACGCCTGGCCGGCCTCGCGGCCTTGCCTCGTTAATCAGCAAGTGGAAGCTAAGCGCTGAAGTGCATGCAGGAAAAATTGCGTGCTAGTATAGACGTTACTAGTATGGTTTGCATGGTTTGGCGGTTTGCTAAATGCGTATGGTGTATGGTTTGCTAGCACGTATAGTGCATACAAGCATGCAATTTTTAATTTATACTAAAAATTGCATGGTTTGCTAAAGCTAGTTAGCTCATTTAATTTATACTAGGTTGAATTGCCTACCCTACGTGTCACCTTGCAGACCTCAAGACCTCCCACGGGCTTCTCGGGCTTTTAAGTCTAGTTGAACGAACCCATGTCGTCGGTAGGTAAGCCGTACGACGTTCATTTCTAGGCAGGCAAATACTATAGCTTCGGGAATAAATGGCTGCCGAATCCATTCGTCTTTGGGCAGGTGCTTGGTCAAGCCAGATCGATCGACCTTGGGCCTGTGAAAAGCTTGGGTCAACTCCCACTCTAAGTAGTGACATCTCCTCTTCCTCTCGAGATAAAATAAAGTCGCTAACCATAGGGGTGAAAATGGATAAAATATATCATATTTGTTTTCCTTTTTCTCAAACATGATACGAATATGGATAATTCGGATATAAATACGAATGTGCATAATATCGAACACAAATATGGAGCAAAACAGATGGAATCAAATAATGTCACAAATATTTATCAGAATATAAAAACCCTTTAAATTATGCACATAAAATGAACAAAAGAAAAGACAACTAGTTTATTTTATCATTCACGAAGACTGTGAAACAGCCTAAGATTTGCATTCTTTGTAGAATTATATTTAAAATAATAAATTGTGCATTTCTAATTTTAAAAGAGGAAAATTTTTGAAAATACTGGATTGTGTCAGGAACATCCTAGAAAATTTCTTAATTTTGGAGCTAGTTTGCCAATTTAAAAAAAATTAAAACTTGATTTCTGGATTAATTAAATTAGAAAACAATTTTGAAATTTCCAAACCACCATTAAAGAGTTTCCCTGTCATCAGAAGAGTTGAAGATGGTGTTTCGCCATAGTTAGGCTGACTCTGTCATCGGAAGAGCTGAAGACGGTGTTTCGCCGTCAAATTCCTGGCTCCGCACGAACTGCTGCGCGTGTGCTGTCTATTATCGTGTGGTCCTGTAGTGAGCTCCGACTGCTGTGAAATCATGCTTCCCGTGTAATCACCGTGCAATCCAACTAAGAAAAATTTCAAAAAATTCTGAAAAAAATCATGGATGTACATCTCATCTTAACCCATCTACGTATAAAATTTCATGATTAAATTCGTCCTATGCTAGAAGTTACAAAAAAGACAAATTAAGATGTACATCTATGATTTTTTCGAATTTTTAAAACTTTTTTCAATGGATTGCACTTAGAATCGGGAGCGTGATGACTGTACAGCAGTCGGAGCCCTTGTGATGTTATATTGTTTTTGTGGGGACTAGATCGTGACTCTTCCGGATTGTTCTTTCGTACAAGAATTGCGGTTAACTGTCATGAACAAATTTTCTGCTAAACCTGTAAATTAGCACTGCAAAAAGATAGCAGCTTAATATGAGGGCAAAACTAGCCATATAGTTGAGAAATCAGAATCATGCTCTTCAAATCAGTAGGCAACTAGGTTCTTGAATAGGAAAAGATAAAGAAAAGCGGACACTAGTTGAAGCTGACATAAAATTCTTCAGCCAATGGGGCAAGAGACAAAATATCAGAGAAAGTAGGCACAAGATCATCAGAGAAAATAGCCAGCCAGAGCCGCTTTAACATCGGATCTTCAGAATTGTACATAGAACCACTGCATTGGAAGGTGAAGAAAAATACACCCATAGTTCCTTACGAAGATAAATGGGTACACCGTAGACATGAGAGCTACCAAGTTTCGTATTCCAGCAGCGCAGTCATACGCTTACACCTCCTCAATGAGAACCTTGGATTGGGGGTTGTTCTTTCTACCTGCCTTTTGCAGTTGTCTCCCACTGTTCAACTCCTCAAGAGATGCTTTCTGCACCTCAACGAGGCGAGCTAAAGATGCCCAGGCCCCATTTGGCTGCTCATGAACCCAACAAGTTATGAAATATAGCTTCCTAGCTGCGCCACGAAGCTTTTGAGATCCCTGTGCACTCTCCATCTTACCCATTTTCTCTGCCTTGAGCGTCCTCTCACCAGCTTGAATGAGCCTAAGGAAGTCACAGAGTGCACAAACAAGTACATTGTGTCCTAAGGAGAGGATGGTGATGATATCATCAACGAGTCCAATAGCAAACCTGAAACCTCCAGTGTGCCTGTAAACTGGTGAGCATGTCTCCTCTATGCAAGTTGTGAGCGCTTCAGATACTGTCACAGGTTTAGCATCCTCTCCTATCACTTTGGACATAGACAAGGCAACAGTTGAAGCACCAAAAGGATCAGCGAGCCAGTCACCATTGTAGAGGCGAAGTGTGAAGCAGTAACTGTACAGAACATCAACCAAGTGAACAGCCAGCAGAGGAGATGGCTCTGCCCTGGTTAGCTGATTGAGTGATGGGAGAGGAGATTCTGGCCCTTCTGGGATTTCATTGATGCTAGACTCTGAAGAAGTCGTTGGATCTGATAAAGCAGTGTCTTCTACGCTTACTTGTCTGATAAGCTGGCTCCCATCAGGGCTAAGAGATATCGATTTAGCAGTAGGCTTTTTCCACCATGGTGTCCATGGCTCGATCATCTTGCTGAGTTCACCTGAGGCCAGAGCTTGACGAAATTGTTTGATTTCATCAGCAGAGAGGTCTTCAAGCTTGATCTCATCTCCTGTTTGGTAGAAAGAACAAATGAGAACTTAATACAAAACTTGATGAACATGCAAAATGTACTGGCTCAACCAAACATCCAATCAAAAACGACAAAGTCCTAAATAATAAATAAAGTGTAGACAAAGAAAGGTGCTAAGAAGAAATGATTGGCTAATGTTGATAACATCTGAACTGCACTTAAATGTCACATAAAAAATTGAAATGCTAAGAATAAAAACAAGATTGTTTAGAGAACCCCCATGCTTGCATAAATGCAAAAGAACCTATTATAGTGTTATGAAAAGCTACTTTTTTTATCACAATTATAAAGACATCAGAAGTAAACATAACATACCAGACATGGCTTTCTGAATAAGCTCCTCTGACAACATTGACTCTGCAGGATTTAAAAAAAAAGTTTAGCATGTCGAAATAAAACCCTCACCAGTATTAAAAACCACAAACGCGCTCAACTATCTAAAAGATAGCTTATGGTTTATTCATAAATCATAATCACCCAAAGGATGCACACAATGATTTTACAAAGACAGGTCCCCATAACTGAAATTAGCTACACTCAATTCTACTAGATGTGCCAAACCATTAGTATATTGTACACCAAAAGGAATTTAGAGACACGATTTGGTCATCTAAGCAGCTATGACATAAATTTCCGGAGTCCATGAATTACAAAATAAGGAAGAGGATCATCTTTTCCAAAGGGTAAAAATTAATTCATATTTTCTTCTTAGTAACCTTCATTTTCAATTATTTTGGTGTAACAGAATTCAATTAGCTGGTGACTGCAGCCTGTAAGCAAAATTTCTACCTGCCTTCTAAATATTAGACATAAACAAATGACATAAGCAAGCGATTTCCTGCTGAGGCGAACACCACTCTTATAACAAGTACGACTACTAATAAGCAACAAGTAGACACTGTACCATCTGTCAATCACCGTGTTAGTTAGAAAAGCTATCGTCTAGTTTACTACTCATCACCATTAGAAGATAAAAGAATAAACAGAAATCAGCCGAGCATCTTAAACCAATGAAACTTATGATGTCTTCCACATTCTAAACCTCCATCTCTACCACTAACAAGTTTGACAGAAAATGATATGCAAAAAGTAATATGTTTGCAGGGCTGACAGACCAAGAGATAACTCCTAGAGCTTCTAGTTGACTGCAAAACCTTAAACAATACTTCAACGAAGCTCAATATGATTAGGGAGATTCATTGAAGCAATAGTTGACAGCAGCAAAGGCCTCAATAGTCAATAAGAGTGAGGCATACACATGAAAAGTGCAAAAGACTGGAAATTAGAGTGCCTGCAGAATCCACTTAATTGATGAGGGCAAGCCAAGGGATACACTATGGCCTATGGACTATCAAGAATAAGTGCATAACACACAAAATTTTGCACACCAAACATACCATCTTCACCATCTGACTCCATCTCTTCTTCCAAGTGGAACCGTTTGAGTATATCGAGCATCTGCCTTTTTGATTCATCTTCAGGCTGCATCTGCTTAAGCTCCTCCATAACATTCTCACGCATGAATGATTCAGTGCACTGAACACTATGGCCCTATCAAACAAGAATCAAACAAAATATTACAAGCAATACCTAGCAAAAAGGCCCTACAATGCGAAACTAACAGCAATCATTGCAAACACCAATCTTCCTCAATACCTATGTGCATACAAAGCACATATAAAAATTCCACACCTTATTATGGAATAAAAACAGTATATCTCACATTAGTTAAGTGAAATAAATGGAAAATTACATGTATTAGCAGTGAGCATATAAACATATTATAACCCCACACAACCAGTTTGCTTAAAATGGATGTATGTTTTGTGTAGGAACGTGCAAGTACATCCTTCCAAATATCAATCAGCAGTCTCAACAATAAAAAAATCGATCTATTCAGAGTTCAAGCCTGTAAGTTGATGTGAAGTATGGTACCTAATTGCATGTGACCCAAATCCCAACACCCTCAAAATTTCTATACCTTATTGTCACTTGAAATGTTAACAGATGCAAGTTGTGCTTGTCTGAGTCCCAAATAACTGCGCTATCAAAACAGGGAAACAGCGCACTTGCTTAATTCTTTCTATTGTTCTTTCTGCCGGATTGCTCCCCTAATTGGTTACATGCACATTGGTTAAATCCAGTACAACACCCAGCATTGCTGGTGCAGCACCCCATACTGCAAGTGCAACCTTTTTTCGGGAAATTGCATCAGCTAGGCCAAAGAGGCAACTTTCTACAGTCCAATTAACACCAAAAATGCACCGTATGAGGTGACTAGAAGACCAGATAAACACACAGAAACTAACATTTTTTTCTCCGCTTTTTAGCCTGGTTTCAAAAGAAACCGTTGTAGATCTTACAAGCAACCGACAAGGTTATATCACAGATATCAGTACCAAAAGCGTACAACTTGACTGCAGCAATTCGACAAACACTTTGTGGGAGCGGGCGTAGGGCACCCCGTACAGTAAGAGCGTAAAAACTGTCAAGCACCGTTCTACAAGCTTCAAGGAACGATAAGAGCACAGGAAACGAGAGGAGGGCGCGCACCTTGTAGCACGGGAGCGAGCAGTAGCGGGAGTTGCAGCGGGGGCAAGTGTACTGCGCGAACTGCTTCTGGCATCTGCACAAACGCCACACACGCGCGCGCGCACACATAAGCTAGCAAATTAATCACACAAGCCACCTAAATCCCCAGAGGAGAGGAAAACATCGGGGTAGCTGGGGGCACTGAAGCTTACACGCGGCAGATGACCCTGGTTTCGGCGAAGGAGGAAGAGGGGCCGGAGGAGGAGGAGGAGGAGGCCGAGACGACCGCGTGCTCGGAGACCACGACGTCCCTCTCCATCACCGGTACTGTGCGGCTTCTGGTGCTCTTCTCTCTCTCTCTCTCTCTCTCTCTCTCTCTCTGTGTCTCCCACCGGCGCGCGCGAGCGTTTTGGGTGGTTTCCGGCGTGCGGCGGCACGGGCACGCGCACGGAGTTCTCTCGATGCTGGAAGAAGACTCGCAGCCTTTGACACCAAGGTGGGACAGCCGAATAGGCCTAAGGCTCGTAGCCCAACTGAAGAACTAACTTTAGGTCCTGGAATTTACAAGTAGAATGGGCTAAATACCCTCGATCCCACCTGGCCCAAGTGCCAAAATGGGCCATTATTTCGGCCGGAATCTCTACACTGCGAGCCAATTGCATGTATGGAAGTAGCGAGACGTGCAGTTGGTTTGCCCTGTCGTCGCGATGGCCGGCGGCTGGTCCTCCCTCCCCTCCGATCTCCTCGAACGGGTCGCCGGCTTCCTGTCTTCCGACGCCGCCACCTCCTTATACACCAGGTCTGCACCCACTGGCGAGTTTCCACCTCTTTCCGGCCGCCTGTCGCGCGTGGGTCGTCGCTGCCGGCCCCCGCTCTTTGCAGTACTCCATCCAGACCTCCCTTGGCGCTCCTTGTTAGAAATGAGGCCTAAGTGGCCCATTTATCTTTAATACCAAAGCTACAAATAATAGTACCATATTGCTAGTTAAGAGAGGAGAGTCCCAACTTAAAAGGGAGAGCTCTCACCATACCTTGTATGAGGCATATGGAGAGTGAGGAGCACGGCTAAAGTCACACGCGCGCGCGTATTTCGCGAATTACCGCGTGACTTGTGAATTAATGGGGTCATTTACTGAGAATTAAATTCCTGACACGTTTAAACCCTTTTATTTTTTGGTTTCTCTCTATTATTAGTGAATTAATGGGGTCATTTACTGAGAATTGAAACAGCCATGATAATGGCGTATCATGGCGTCAGTTTCTAATAGCCATGATAATGGCGTTTGAATGGCCGCAAGTTACTAGCGTTTAATGGTGTTGTAATGGTTAATTTATTAACTGTTACTGGTGCGAGGCTATAAAATCTGGAGACGTCCAGACAGATGGGGCTTCTAGCTCTGGCACTCGCGTTCATCCACTGTGATTTGTGTTGCATATTCGTGTTGCGCTCGTTCTTCACCGACCTTTCTCTCGGCGTGCCGCGAGGCAAGGAGAGCGGAATCTCGAACCGTTGTCATTGCGAGAACACCGAAGCGGCAATAAGGTTTTCGGGTAAGAATGCGCGACCGCTCGAGGTCTTCATCTTGCTATTAGACGATCCACGACGTCGACTACTTCCTCTACGGCCGATCGCTACTGCGCTGCTTCCTTTTCGTCATCAAGCCCATCGTAAGAATTCTCCTATTTTTCCTCTGTGGATCTACTTTTCAGAAATATATGGTGTCTTTTGTCTTACCTATTATCTTTAATCATTTTGAAAATTTACTTAATATTTAAATCTAAAACAAAAATAATACCTAGATTTCCAACACTCCTCAGGTGGACATCGGCATCTCTTCGGGCGGCTTCCCGTACTTCTTCGACGCACCCCATGGTTGGCTCGCCCTAGCTGACGCCGCCGCCCACACCCAATCACCCACGCGGTTTGTGCTATGGGAGCCCGACTCTCTCCAACACCGTGATCGTCGTGCAAGTTTTCCTCTCCGGCAACCCACTCGCCTCGTCGGACTGGATGGCGCTTGGCAGAGCCTGCTGTTCTGGCGGCGGCCAGGAGACGCCGCCTGGAGTGGGGGCCGCGCACGCTGGGCACCATAAGAATCGACAGCGTCACGTTCCACGGAGGACAGTGGTACTACACCGATGAGGCGTTCAAATATGCTCGTCTACGATCTTGATCACGGAGCAGCATCTCCTACTGTCACTCAGGTTTGAAATTTTGTTTTCATTTCACATCTCAGAATGGGGTGAAATAAGAAATTTCGGTGAAATATCATAATTTTGGAAGAAATTTGATCAAAATTCAAAAGCAATTCAACACTGTTTACTGTAAGACGAAGATTTATCCGATATGGAAGGCGCACGCAGAACCTAAATGTCGTTTCTTTGCATGGACATTGCTGCACAACAAGATTTTAACGGCAGACAATATGCTTCGGAAGGGATGGCCCTGCAATGCCACCTGTAGCCTTTGCAACGAGGCATCGGAAACCTCGAAACACCTTTGTAAGGATTGTCCATTCACTAGACAAGTGTGGGAGGGTCTTGTGCACTGGGGGAACTTGCAGAGATGGCAAAATTTTAACTACAGTGGTTCGGTTTACAAATGGTGGCAAAGACTAAGATCTCGGTATGACAAAAGAGAGAAGACGACAGTTGGATGGTCTGATCATTTACTTCTGGTGGCATCTTTGGCACGAGAGAAACCAGCGCATTTTCCAGGGGAGGGCTAGAACGCCGGAGCAGGTGACTACATTGATCAAAGAGGCTGTGCTCACTCGTGGTTTCGCCGTATCATTGGAGGCTGTCATTTAGCTCTCTGCCTAGGGGTTTTATCATTTTTCGCTGCCTGCAAACCCACTCTTGTTTTTTATGTATCTTCTAAGGGGTTTTCCTTAGTGGTGTGTGTTTTTTGTTTGGTGGTCTTGAGGGTTGTCTTGTGAGGTTTTCTTCCCAGTTTTTTCCTTAAAAAGCTGGGTCCAAAAAGCTCTCTTTCTTTGTTAATATAATATGCAGCAATTCTCTTGCTGCTCTTTCGAAAAAAAAATTCAAAAGCAAATTTGAAATCTGAAATTTTGAATTGAAATTCGGTGTAATTGCTGAAATCTCGACGAAATTCAACCGAGTGAAAAATAATCGAACCGATGTTATCTTCGCGTTTGTGGCGTCGGCGGAGAAAGCGGCGGGCGGCGACCTCTGGGCGGCGGAGGTGGCGCGGGAGATGGCGTGGGAGCAACTCCACTCGGGGCCCTGGAGCGAGGTGGGGAGCGCGTGGAGGGACGCCTACGCGCTCGCGTGCCTCCACGTCGCGCGAAATGGCGGAGCAGGCGGCCTCGCCGGAGCCAGTGGCGGCGGCTGACGTCGTCCTCCACAATGCGGTGGTCGTCACCATGGACGGCGCACTCCGCGTCCTCCGGGACGGCGCCGTCGCCGTCGCCGGGGACCGCATCGCCGCCGTGGGCCCCTCCGCTGAAGTCCTCACTGCCTTCCCCCGCGCTGCGCAGACTCTCGACCTCGCCGGCCGCATGCTCCTCCCCGGTTGGTACCCGCGCGCCTTCGCTTGATGAAGCTTTTCCTCCCCTCCAAACTCAGGCTGATTTCCGTGGATTTTTCGGTTGCTTGGCTTGGTAGGGTTCGTGAACACGCACGTGCACACGTCGCAGCAGCTGGCGCGGGGGATCGTCGACGACGTCGACCTGATGACGTGGCTGCACGGGAGGATCTGGCCCTACGAGTCCCACATGACGGAGGAGGATTCGTACGCCTCCACGCTCCTCTGCGGCATCGAGCTCATCCTATCCGGGGTGAGATAATCGTCCACTGCCATCAGCTCAGCTTCTCTGTTACTACTGGTTTGCGATGCCTTGTACTGGCACTGTCCTGTCGCGTTGTTTGCGGGAACCCTGAACCCACGATTTCACTTCTTGATTGCGATTGCATGACTGAATCTGGGGCATAAAACGCCGTTGGAGAATGGATCAGCTGATACTCTATGTCTCTCAATGATTGTGGGGCTATTGGTGTCTACGCAAAGCAAGTGGCTAGGACTTTGCATCTTTAGTTAGTTGATTCCGAAATTGTCATTCGCATTTTCATTGGAGAATTTGGGAAAAGTTTGGTTTTACGGTCTAAGGCAGGGTGATGAGGGGTAGTATGTTTTGATGGGTTGTGGGGGTTTTCTGTGTATAGACATGATTTGTCAATGAGATGCAGAGCTAGGTCGATGCGCTCGGGGCCCTGGAGCGAGGTGGGCGCTACAAGATTGTTGTATAAATTTGCTTGTCACTATGAGGTTTGGGGACTGAGATGATGTTGACTATTTCTTTATGTCTTTTCTATCTGCTTGTAGTCTAAGGATGAATCTACTGCATGTCATCTTCTACGGCATCAGTTCAGGTAGCATGTATGCCGCACTCGTGTGCTACTCGGCTTACAATTCTAAGCAGTTCGGGAAGGCAGTTTTCGTGAACCAGTTCTAGGTATAATCATCTCCCATTAAGTTCTGTAGCTGTTCAATTGTGCTTAGCTCAGATGCCTTCTGCTTAAGATCTTTCAAAAAGGTCGTCTGGGTTTCACATGCCTAAGAGATAGTAGATCTGAAAAAAAAATATGAAAATTCAAGCTGCTATCTTTAGGAGATAATTGCACAACCTGCTACTAATGCTTTTAACTAATTATCTGCAGGTTAGGGATGCTTTTAACTAATTATCTGCAGGTTCAGATTTGTTTTTGTAGAATAGTAGTCATAAACTGAGCAACTTGTGGACCAGATTTGAATGTAGAGAAACAAACCACAATAAATCTAGATGAGTAAACATTGTAGCAAATATATTTTTAAAGTTTTGGTAAACGGTGCGTGTTATAATAGTTGTCTATACCTAGATAACATAGTTGTTCTAATATGCATCAGGTGGTAGCACATCCAAGAAAAGCGTTGTTTGTGAATTCTTCAGAGGCCTCTGATGTTATATTAGTTATCTCGTGTTTTTGCATCGTTATTATCTTACATATCTGAAGCTGTTCTTGCAGAACTCTTAAGGGCCATTCGAAGACTAAATTTGAAAGAGCAGTGGACCGACCTGTCACTTCACTTTATAACTTTGTACGCTCTGAGATCAACAATATCTGAAAATACTCGTGCTCAGAATCATTTCAGAAGCATTGGTGGACTGGAGGTTCTGTTAGATGGACTGGGACTACCATCAAGCAAACTTTCAGTCTCAAAGCATTTTTTTGTCCCAAGTGATGAAAGGTAAGCCCAGCCCACGCTTTCAGCTTTTCTTTGTTTCCTTCTCTGTGTAGTATGAACTTTTAGCCTAAACTCTTAAATATAAAAAATGATCAGGACGTTTTTCATTATTCTACCTGTTGAGCTAAAGCATTCTATTTGTTATAGGAGCACCATAGCACGTGAGAAATTTGAAGAGTTTTCTGAAGATTTATGGAAGCAACCCTGGTGGCCGTTGTCCTCGCCATGGAGCCACAATGGCCAAAGGCCTCCCTTCGCCTCCACACATTTGGAGCCTTGGTCTCCGCATGCCTCCGCCTCCTGCTAGGTTGCTTTAGATCCCACCATTGGGGTCCTGCCTCCACCAGTGAAGATGGACATGTGCGATGCGGATGCTGTGCCGCTGCTGACCACACCAACAGCACACGATTTCAATCTCATCCCGGGCTGACTAATATCCCATAACCATCATTTCTATTGGCATCTCCTCAGGTTTGATTGGTGTCTTATCTGGATGTTGTAAGCAAACAATTTTGTTTTTTGGTCCTTGCAGCAGCTCTTGTGATCTGGAGATCTGTCCAAGTGAGTGCTCTCGACTTTTATGTCTATTTTATTTATTACTTGTGTTTGATTTGGTTAACGTTTCCTCCCATTTGAGACAAATGCTTAGCAAATTAAAGTGGAAGTTTAGTTGTTTCTATGGCAATTATTTGATGATTAATTCTTTCCAACCAAGATTGTTCTTGAGTTTGATTAGGAGCGACTAGATTCTAAGGTGTTGAATTTGATTAGGAGCAACTGTGTTCTAAGGTAAGATCATTACAGAAACTATGGAAATTTACTAAGATAGAATACCTTTTAAGCTAATTTTGTGATCTAGGAACCAATTTTTTTTATAGTCCTACATGCACAACAAACTTTGTAGGATGAAGGTGTGCTTACTATTAGTACATATAACAGCATGTTTCCTGCTCCTATTGAGAAGTAAATACTCTGTTCTTCTCTTATTTTATATTGTTTACCTTTTTGATATCGATTCTTAACTAATAAAACTCATTTTGTTTTTGTTTGCAACTTGCAGGTGTTGGATAGTGCATTTTACATACGCTAGGTTCCTAAATTGTGAATTACTGTTTTCATTCTAATGCTTGCATTCTGGAAGAATTGATGATTTTCATGGAAAGAGAGGAAAACGACTCTGCATCCAATTTTGATTTCTTCCCATATGTAACCATCCCTTTTCCTTGGTAGGAGATCTTGATTATTTTGTACAAGTCCTAAAAAAAATTGATTTGATTTCCTATTGTAGAGCATTTAGATTTATGATCAATGTTTGGATGCATATTTATCGTAAAAATACCGACACAATTGGTGGTTTACAATTATGGACACATAACATAATACTTTTGCTGCTTAGGTCACATATTTTCATCTTTTCGATGTTTTACCTTGGTGGAGATTTTCTTTTTTAGGGGATGACTGCTGACAATGTAAACAAGTGCTCATATACAAGAATTTTTTTTACTATACTATGAGCTGACATGAATCCA
Source organism: Guadua angustifolia (assembly GCA_036346375.1). Taxonomy (NCBI): domain Eukaryota; kingdom Viridiplantae; phylum Streptophyta; class Magnoliopsida; order Poales; family Poaceae; genus Guadua; species Guadua angustifolia. Next base: position 34,977,946 of record CM070519.1, read on the forward strand.
TCCATGCAATGTATTAATTGCTGACATGAATCCATCTATAAAAGAAACTCAATTGCAATTCAAACTTATTGTAATTTCTAAAATTGCTGTCTTTTTTATTTGCTTAATCTAATCAGTTTACGCTTACCTATGACTTCACCATGTGATGTTTTAGTGCAAAAAAAACATTGGAATAATCCATCTTATACCGGGAACATTGAAATGGTTAATACCATTTCAGAATGACTCGATTGAGGCTTCTTTTTTTATATGTTCTTACGAGCACCCGTACAAATGAAATAAGCTGAAGAAACCGCTATTGTCATGACCTTCAGTTAAGCAACAACATATGCCGTAAATCAAGGTCAGTTTATATTGGAAAATGTCTGATGAAGCCATGTCGTTATTTCTCATGTGCATATCAGAGATTATGTGTTAGTTTTCTAACTAAAATTGGTCAAAACAATTAACCCTAAAACCGACATAGCAAAGTGCCTTATTGTTAATGTGCTACAACTGCTACTGTCACATTTATATTATCTACATGCGTCTTAGGGATTCTTCATCCTGTTTGAAACTGTGGTAAATTTTAAGAATGCATGTGTTATACAAGGCAACTATTATTCATTGTCCTTAGTATATGCATGACTTAATTCGCTTAGTTAATTTGCTCACCGGTTGACAATGAAAAATGGCTTCAAGAGTGATCGAACAACCTTTAACATGAATTTTGGTGGTGATCGGTGATACAAAGAGTGTTGCAGTACATTTTGTGATGGTGTTTAATGATATAAACAGCTTGGTGCAGCAGTTTGAAGAACCAGTTATTTGTGTTTACAAATGGAACCCAATTAAGATGCACTAATTTTGTAATTTTTTATCTTTTTCTGTTAAACAATTTGTTCACCTATTTTTGTTGTCTGATTTTACAAAGTTGATTATAGTTTTGATTATCTATTTCACTCATTGTTTATGCTAATTCTGCGTGTTTATGGTTGCTTCTTGACGTCTGCGGCAATGTGCGGGGTTCCATGACTCTGTGTAATACAACTAGAATGTTGATCGCAAAAATAATTTTTTCATGTATGCTGAACATCATCAGGATTGTGTAGCAGCAATTGAGATGTTTAGAGTGATCGTTTTGATGAATGGCTGATGTTGACTGTTTCTTCAGGTTTCTTTCTCTGTTCTTTCTTTCTTTTTTGCAAGTTCATATGGTATTATGGTCTAAAATGGACAATCATAATGTTAAAAACTATGCATTTTTTGTGACATGGTAATATTGAGGCATATATATATTTTGTGTTTTAACTGTCAATCTTTTAGCATATGAATTTGAACAAGATATTTGTATGCTGAGTATATGAATTTGAACAGCGAGAGAGAACAAGCTATCTGTATGCTGTTACCATTTGCAGCAGTCTATGCATGCTTCTATGGAGAGTAATAACAATGCTTTTGTTTTTGTTTTTTGGTCATTGTTATTCTACTATGTTTAATACTTTTTTAGTAGTGTGTAGTTTCGATAGTATAATGTCTATCTTTTTATATTTCGTTGCAACGCACGGGCACCTAACTAGTTACCATAAAAGTTTCAGATTATGATCCAGTCTAAGAAATTTTTAAAAATGCTGACAGTACTACTGTCTAATAAAAGACTGATCACAAATTTCTATCGAATAAAAAATAGTGCAAACCACATTAAATTTTTTGTGTGTGGTCATAACGCATCAATAATATTTCCATAAAATTTTTAAATGATTATCAAGCCTAAGAAATTTTCAAAATTAGGACAATGCTACTGAAGGCTAACCAAAAAATTTTCAACCAAATGAAAAATGTGGTTCACGTTAGAAACTTTTAAAAATTTTTGCTGAGGATCCTGATCATCATTAATATTTTTATAAAATTTTCAAATAATGATCAACCATGAGAAATTTTCAAAAATTCAAACAGTGCTATTGTCCTCGTAAAAGCCTGATGGCCAATATATATATTTGATTAAGCAACCAAAAAAGGTTTAGAATTTTGTAAACTTTAACATAAGGGTGTTAAGGAAATGCTTAATCTCTCATAAATATTTTGAAACATGATCACACTCACGTGTATTTATAAAATTCTTATAAAGGTACTGTACCATTTATGTTCTTTCTATTTTTTATTTTTAGAAGATAATAAATGAAGTTCAATGCTTTCATACATTTGATTGAACAAACAAAAAAGTTTAAATTTTTTTTACAATTTTAGAGTATGGTTCTGAGGCAATTCTTAAGCTCGCATGAAAATTTTGGATCGTGACTACACTCGAGCAAATTTATAAAATTCTGACAATATTATTGTCTCAATTATGTTCATTGTTTTTTTTTAAAAGATAACAAATGAAGTTCGATTCTTTTGAAAAAATTTCTATATGATCTTAGGCTATTAAAGATGGTACCATAAATTTTTTATAGCATGATAAAGCTTATACAGTTTTATAAAAATCTAACAATGTTTCTTCCAAAATTATAAAACATCTAAAAAATTCGGTTTTTCAACAAATTTTCATGAAACATAACATTATCAAGGATTATTGGATCAAATCCGGTCCGAGAACCGAAATTTCCTAAAATAATGTAGCAATTTGATTTTTTATTTTTTTTATCTTACCAGACTTTTGCATCCGTCTTTGGCCAAAATCCAAGATTCCCTCGAGAAATTCTGAAATTTCGCCAGGATTTCTAACTATACTGTCACTGCCCTACTAAACGAGCTCTGCACTTGCGCCTGGTTGCACCCCGGCCGTGATCGGGCCGTGACCTGCAATGGTGAGCTGCTGCTCGTTGTGCTGCGCTGGGAACGCGACCCATTGTTCGCTGAAGTCTACCGAGCTCGCTGGACGCCGGAGCACGGTGACGGACCTCGGGGCGCGGTGATGCGTTCGCCCTGTCTGCAGTCTGCAGTCGAGTTTCCAGGCGCATGGACTGCATTGCTACGCGGACCGCAAGGTGAAGTATTGGGCGTTTTGTGTCCAATTTGAGGTCGAATGTTATGGGAAAAAATTCCACATCTCCAAGAACAAAAGGAGGACGGAACCAGCTGATAGCCGTATCCTGGTTTTGTCCCAGGAGGCCCTTCTTGGAGCAGCAGTGAGCTGTTTGGTTTAGAATGCAGGAAATTAAACAAGTTTTGAAATTCCTACTATAACTGTTGATAATGCTTGAATTTCCTTCGTATAACTGTGATTCCCACCCCTTCATGATGCTATTATCAACCTTTATATATTGTTTGTATCCACTAACCAATTCATAATATGGGGACTAGAAGTGGACCATAAATACTTTTAAAAATATCGTGTTAATGGGATCTTGAACTCATGATCTCAAGACTCGATATCATATTGAGCTGTATATACTAAAATTTAAGCTGATTAAAAGAGATACACAACATACGTCAAAATTTTGAACGTTCATCTTATTATTGACTTGTTTCTATAGAATGATCTTCCAACGACTATTTTGGGTTGCAACAAATGTATTATTTCTGTATTTCCTAACTTCCCGTTTGTTTTCCCTCTTCTGGCTATCAATTTGCGCTACCACTTACCACTTGTTTGAATTCATGTTGGATTTGTATGTAGTATCTCTACTATTTTTAATTACGAGTTGGTGGCGGTGGTCTGTTCTCCCCTCCTCTTCGGGCATACCCACGAAACCATCATTCTCCCGATCTTCTATACATTAGCGAATGGAGAATGTTTTAAGTCGGTTGGATATGCATGCATGCGTGATCTATGGCATATAAGACTCTTATCTCAATTAGCCAATTCTATTTCCAAATACTGCGCGGCCAATTCTTTTTCCATATACTGTATGCATATAGCTTGTGAGTTACCATGTGCCTTTGAGTTGCCATATGCATCCTTTCCATTAAATATTTATGACACGCAGGTGCAGGCCTCACTCACCCTGTCCGCGGCGCTCACCTACCTCACCCTCTCCACCCTCGTTTGCCGCCGAGGCCTAAGACAGCTCCTCTACATGGACGGCCTCCAGCACGACTCTTAGGACATCCGCGCGAGCTATACTGTCCAGCTCGCCGGCTCGTTCCACCTCCTCTCCTGCTTTGTGCTCCTTTGCTTCCTCGACGACGCCGCCTACAAGGTCTTCTGGTATGGCACGAACCAGCCCTTCCCGCCATGGTGGTCGGATGCAACGTGCGCGCTCAAGATGGCATCGTGGATATACCGCACGGCTATATTCTTTATGGTGTGCATGCTGTTCCGGATCATATGCTACCTACAGATCCTGCGCATGATGGGGTACGCGTGGGACTTCGGCCAGTGCACTGACGTCACAGTCATGCTGAGGTAGCACCACCGCATCCATGACCAGCTCTAGCTGATCAGCCACTGGTACCGGACATTCATACTGTCATGCCTCCTCGTCACTACCAGGCAGTTCTCGGTGCTGCTCGCCGCCACCAGGCCCCATGCTTAGGTCAACATCGCCGCCGCTGGCGAGCTCGTGGTAAGTGCCGAATGTGCCCCAGTGTTGTTCTTAAAGAGGCTGCTTGGTTGTTCGACACCTAATCAACCGGTTCTTGTATACGCATCCATTTTCTGCAACTTTGCTCGATGAGCCTCATCACCGGCCTGCTCATCTGCCTTCATAGCACGGCCAAGATCACACACAAGACACAGGTGATCACCAGTGTCACCACAGCATGGCACGCCGACGCCACCATCAATAGCCTGGACCATGACCAAGAGAACCCCAAGACGCCCAGCAAGGCATACCAGTAGGCACCCATGAGCCCTTTCTCTCTGAGCATCTCCTCCAGCAATGAGTCTGATGATGACAGGTCATCCAGCAGCGAGGACAACCTCGACAGCTCAAAGTTCAAATCTTTTCACATCACCAACATTTCCTTCCAAAAGAGGCAGGCACTGGGTAAGCAGCATCTAGCAACGCATGCATGCATTCACATGTAGTATGATTTTGCCGGTGTTGCAATGTTGGCACTTAATACTATAGCTAGTCATGGTGTTTTCAGTTACCTACTTCGAGGACAACCACACGGGCATCACGGTATTCGGCTTAGTCGTCAACCGAACATAACTCCACGCGCTCTTCATGATCGAGTTCTCGCTGGTCTTGTGGCTGCTGGGGAAGGCCATGGGTATCTCCTAATGGCTATATACATTATCTCTGTGTTTATGATCCAGCTTTTACCGCTGATGTATTGATCTTCTCATGGCATACTATCTAAGCACCCTTTAGATTTTGTAGGTAGTTAAGTATTTTTTGTTTCAGGCATAAACAAAAACTATGTAACAATTCCGATGTGAAAATTAGATTTGCTGATCTATTTAATTCAGTAACAACGTGCTACAAACAATGCCGAGGAGCTGTGTGTTTGTCTCTACTACTTTTAAGTACGAGTTGGTAGCAGTGGTCCGTTCTCTCCCTCCCCGGGCATACCCACGAAACCGTCATTATTCCGATCTTCTATACATTGGAGAAAGTTTTAATTTGGTTGGATATACATGCATACGTAATCTGCGACCCTCCTTGCGTGCTCCATTCGGATCAAAATGAAGACGATTGTTCAAAATATATCAGACTCTTATCTCAATCAGCTAATTCTATTTCCAAATATTGCACGACCGATTCTTTTTCCTTGTACTGCTTGCATATAATTTCTGAATTACCATGTGCCTTTGAGTTGCCATATGCATCCTTTCCATTAAATATTACTTGCATGTATAGATAAGATCATCTTTTCTTTTTATCTAATCACATATGGACTTGATTTCGGCCAGCCAGCAGTATGTGTACGGCCATGCATGACGCGACTAGATAAGTTTATTATCTCTATCTCTACTAATTCTAATTAAGAGTTGGTGGTAGTATGTCCGTTTTCCACCCTCATCCCGACACGTGTGCTCACTCGTGTGGCTGAGTGGAAAGCGGGCAGTGGCCACCCTGGTAGATTAGATTGGATAATTCCATTGTGGGAGATAAATGAATATGCATAACTCATTTATTACTTTCCTTTCTTTCATTGATCTGGCATTCGAATCAGCAGTGATTACTTCTGGTACTTTTTGGATTGGATTGGATTGATTGATTCCCTTCCAAAGGAAGTAGAGCTCCGATTCATAGAGTTGGGTCTCTTCTCATATCTTTCCCTTTTGTTGCATTCCTTATTTGACGATTTCTTAATCTGGATTCCATAGATATCTCATCGGTTGCTGAATCTATATAACCCTACTGCTTCTTGCCTCTCTTGCAGATGTGTTGAGCTTATCCGTTAAGCGGAGGTAATGGACGATCTTTCTGATCTCGTCGATGTCTTTGCTTGAAGGTAGTCGCCGGTGGTGGGCGGCGAGATAAATTTGTAATTGCTATAGCTTCGCCGTGATGGATGATGTCAATAGGTTGAGGGAGGTGCTCGCAGAGGAGGCGAGGAAGCGGTGGAGCTGGTTGATAGGGTGGAGCTATGGTATGGCCAGAGTAAGGTGTACGAGCTACGCACGCCGCTGATGGTAGCAGCCACATATGGATGACGCCTACCTCTTCAATATCTTTGCGCCTGTGGGACAGTAGGTGATACCTCTCTCGGTTGATCGATCGATCTCGAATTATGACGTTACAAATTTACAATCCCAAATGCTATGATGTTATCATTTAAGTTTACGAAATTAAAGATAGTTTTAAGCTCGAGTTTGTAAACAGGTGTTTGAAATTTGTATGCTTGATGAATTGATTTAAATATTTAAATATTGTACATTTAGAGTGAACATTATTATTCAAATAAAGTTCTTGCTCTTTATAAATAAAATTTTTATCTAAATTTCTTTATAAATAAAATTTTTATCTAAATTTAGTTACTGTTATAACATACGAACGTATTGCTAGTTTTATTTAAAAAGATGATATGTTTAAACTTTAAAATGATGACATAGGTCGTGCTATGCGGTGCGGTGCGAAACTGGGCCCACAAATCCCAGATGATTAGACGGGCCACCCGACCCCACCCGGCAAATGCAAACACGCCCACGACCGACCGCGACACGGGATCTCTCCCTCGTCCCATTCAGCATCGACCCAACCGAACTCGTGCTGCGAGAGAGAAAAAACCGCGAAATTAACGAAACGGCGCGTCGCTCGCGCGGAGTCAGCGAGACACGCCACGGCCACGGGGAGGATGCCGGGAGCTGCCGCGGCGGCGGAGGAGGAGGGGGCGGGGCGGCAGCCGACGGCGTCCGAGCGGCGGCGCATGTTCCGTGACCTGGCGCTGTCGCTGCGGTGCGGCCTCCGCGACGCGGTCGCGGGCTTCTCCTTCCTGCGCCTGCGTGGCCTCCGCGCGCTCCTCCGAGCCCTCCACTCCGCCTCCGACGCCGACACCTCCGCGCGCCTCTTCCGCCAGTCCCAATCCATCCGCGACATCCAAGGTTAGTAGGTTACACATCTCGCGACCCGTCCCCTCTGACTCTCTTCCTCCGCCTGGTTACTAAATCTTGCGAATGGAATTGACGAATGGATCGTGTGCGTTTGGTGCAGTGGTGCCGGTGCTGTTCGAGCACAGCCTGCGCAGGGCGAAGGACGACTCGGTGGTGACGGTGGGGCACGTGCTCGGCATCGAGCCCATCAAGCTCAAGAACCCCGCCACCGACTCCGAGGTCGTGCTCGCGCTCAGGGTGCTCGAAGGCTGCTGCCTCCTCTGCCGGGATTGCGCCGCCGCCGCGCATCGCTACAATGCCGTCAAGGTAAAAAATAAAAATAAAAAAAAAGCTCGCCGCATCGGCGCAACACTGCATTTGCTTCCGTCGTAGAAAATCCGAGCACTGTTTACTTCGTTTGGAGTTGAGACACGGAATTAATTGTTCATAATGCGTGCCATTACCATCAGTTGGAAAATTGTTGTCGCTTACAGCTTCTTTAAAATTGTTGTCGCTTAGGTAAATCCGATGGAGTCGTACGAATGAGTACAGTACAATTTGTACGGTGCTTCACTTAGGGAGTTGGTACTAGGACATTAGCAATGGAGAGGTGGGTCGAGAACATCAGGTTCATGTCTCGGCATCTGTTTTTCCTCAGGGTTTGGGTGAATTCTAGTACAGGCTTTAAATGCTGGACCATACAAGGATTCCGTGGTCCTAGACTCCTAGGCTCCTAGCAAGGTACTCAGGCACAAGGCGTTCAGTTCAAGTTTACTCACCTTTGTGATTACCTTGTACAAGGGAGGACATACCAGAATAGCATGCGCCCAACTAGCTGGGGCTAGTTCATGTCACTGTGCACACACTTGCTAACCAATACATGCTTAAACAAGGTTGGATACTTGTTTTGAATTTTTTAACACAAAGTCATGGTTCCTTACTTTGGCAGCTACCTGTGTGAAACTTGCTGTGGTGTGTCACAGACTTTGGAGAAAAAAAAACTAGACTGATGTGAAATTTGTTGGTCTATTAGGAACTAAAGAGGTCTTGAAAATCTAAAGGGAAATATCTGGAAATTATATGTCACTGGAGTAATATCCCTTGCATCAGTTCAGTAATATCCCTATACTATCAAATGTTTCTCTGTATTTTCTTTGCTTTTGTGGGATCAAGTTGCTGGAAAAGAGTATAGTTTGCTCATTCTCAAGGTAACATTTGGTTTCTTTTCGACAAAAAAAGATATACCAACTGATAATCTGTATTATCTATATATGCGGTCTTTGTTTATATATCTTGTGAAGGGATTTATTAGAAGTCATCTTTTCTTATTGGAGTAATCTGTACTTAACAATCATGTCCATACGTTTCCATTTCAACTTTGTGTGGAAGCACGTGTGGTTGTGTCACCTGTACTGTGGTTGCTCACTTGCTTGTTTTGTTGCTCATTCTTTATTAGAACTATATAAATTGTTATTTTCATGGACTCATGGTTATGTCATTCTTATTATATAACTTACTCAGGTACTTTTGAATATGCTGTTGACTCGGGGCATGCTTGAGCAACGAGCATGTTTAGACACTCTTTTAGCACTGATGGTGGATTGCTCAGATAATTTGATGGTATGGTATGCCTATGAAATGGATTTTGTGCAGCTGATTGCATATGCAACCATAATCTGCACCGTCCATGGCTTGATTTCTCGTAGCTCTCTTTTCATCTCTTATTGGTCTTCTCTTAGGATTTCAAGGAACAAGAGGGGCTACGTAAAATTGCTGATCTTGTAAAGGACAGACATATAGATGACCATTTGAGGTCTGTCCATATTAGAGACACATTTCACTGAGATTAGTCTAACGTTTGTATTATAATATTACCATACAACATTCATCTCACATTTCATCTTTTTCAGGCTAAAATGTGCAGAGTTTCTGCTTCTTTACTCTGGAAGTGCAAGCGAGAAGGGTGATGCAACCTCCATTTCAAATATGCAAGAGGATCTTAAGAAGCTCTTAGGAGAGAATTGTGCATCCTTTATCTGCTCAACGAATCTTTTCAGCTCAACATTAGCTGCACAAGCGAGGCAACCAGAACTAAGCTTTCAGGCAGAGCATGTGTTGGATTTCTTGGAACCATACTGAAGGGGGCCATGTATATGCTGCTGTGCTTGCATATACGTACACTGATGTGGATGACAATGCTGTTCAGAAATTTTTAGTCATTTTTCCTATTAATCAGGATAATTATTAGCCGTATGTTTGTCCATGTTACCGCCCTTTGTCAGGATGTAATCTTACCTCAACTCCGGGGATTCATCTGGGAAGGGCAAATTGAAACAACCGTAAATTTTGTTAAGCCAAAAGAATGTCATTAGCAGAAATTAAATATTGTTTAACAAAAGTAATTGACTCTAATTAATTACACCCATTGAATAATTACATTGGAGCTCAGCCAAACAAACTGCATTGTATTAAGAATTTAATTTGATAATTACATCAGGTTACCAAAAAAAAAAAAAGAATAGTTACAAAAGCAGTAAAATAAAAATCTCCATCTCTGAAGTCTTCTGTCATCCAAATCTTGAATAACCTACAAGCAATAAAATCTATCAATCATCAGTAAAAAGAATAGTATAAACAACGTAGAATGGATTAAATAAATTAATTGAGTTAGAAATTATCGTCAGCCTAGTATATTTATTATCGCTCATCGAGGATTTAAATATTATTTACGGGCCAACTAGTTACCTCTTGCAATTTATTTGCATCATTCGGTATTATACAAACCTATTTTAAACCGTAGATACGCGTATTTTAGAAAATAATACGCGGTAGAGAGTACAGTGCAAAAAAGATAGATTTGAAGCACTGCTCATCAATAAGGATAGACTTAGAGCACTGCTCATCGGGGACAGCTCATAACCCAGAACCTTCCTGCGAAATCTAGCGAGCCTCAGCCAACAAGTCACAGGAATGCATTCTCCCACACACAATCCTCATTCCAGTAAACACAAACACACTTCGGTAGGCACCGAGCAACCACAAAACCATCAGGAGCAAGCGTCAGGAGCCCACAGGCGAAGAGACCAAGATCAGTTATTCTCCTGAAGCTAGAAGCTCACTAGGAGAAGCAAGCCAACTAGTATATATATCATCAGAAGCAAAGAGGAGCACAACCAGTCTGCACCTTCTTCATCCGCTCCACCACTCACAGCCACTACATTTTATTCCTTGGAGCCAGGTAATCATCCATTCAGCGCATTAGTAGCATCATTATGGATCAGTGGTATAGAAAAACTTAGTGAAAAATTGAGAATGACAGTAGAATGAGTAGTAGTCTCAGTTAGCATAACTCGCGAGGATCGCGTCGTGTGCCCGCAATAATCCATACCTGCATTTTGGCGCAAGAAGGATTAAAGGTACCATCGCGACGGAATCAACTCGCGCATTAGCCAGTATTGATCATAGACCAAAACCTTATCAGTCATTTCATTTGCATCACAGAACCAAATAATCATGTGCAAATTAAAATGACCATAGCAGCATGCCAAGAACCAGTAGACCAGCAGTCTGGCGGGATTAGAAATCAGGCAAGAGATATAGCCGTATGGGGGAGCGCAGGGAAGCGCTGGGTCGAGCGGCGCCATGGCGCGGGTGCTCGCGGAGGCCGGCGAGGTCGAGGAAGTGTAGCCATGCGGAATCCCGTGAAGGCCGGCGGAGACCAGAAGATGAGTGCGGGGAGGCTGGTACCAGAGCAGTGGCCGGCCGAGCCAAATCGGTGACCAAACGAGAAGAAGCAAAAGCAGGAAGCTGAGTAGCTGACAGTAGTGCTCGGCTGTAGCAACGACTAGCGACTAGATAATTGATGAGAGACAGAGAGAGAGAATAAGAAGAGAAATAAAAGAAAGAAAAAGAAGAAAAAGTAAGAAAATTTTGAAAATTCTAAAATACGTAAAATTTGCTTTTTGATCCAGAAACATAATCATAAGACCAATCGTATACTAAAAGTTGTATAAATCAACCGTAGATAATAAACGGCCATAAAAAATAAAATAAAGAGAAAAGAAGAGAAAAATAAGAAAAATAAATAAATTTGAGTAAATCAGCTAAAATAATAATTAACTATCTCTGTCAAAAATGTAAAATCAATCGAATCAGTTGAAAATTATTAAAAGCGATTAAATCAGTCGGTCGAACTATTAAATAAAGCACGACCATATAAAATCCGATTAAGCTTTAAAAATCGCAAAGTTAATTTCGTAAATCTCAGAATAACAAGAAAAGCACGTTGGACAATTTAAAACATGCAAAAACTTATTTGCCACTAAATATAGCTTTTATGTAATTTCAGGAAGTAAATTTAATCGGTCCACTAATCAACCGACGGCTGAAGACGCGTATTTTGATCAAAATCCAGGCAAGCAATCCATGACCATCTTATTTTGATATTAAGATTTTATTTGGAATATATGTGGTATCATTGTTGCATGGTAAAATGCTGTTTTAAATAAAATCTAAATCAGTGATGTGTTAAGTTGGGCAATGTCGGATGCATAGTGAAAAACACAAAACCATTGGAAGAGTAACTGCTATGTCGAGACAGTATACTGTTAACCAGCGTAGGTTGTCTGATTCTAGTCTCGAGATAAAAGTACGCAAAGTCATTGAAGGAGTAACTCCTATTTTGAGACAGTATACTGTTAACCAGCGTAGGTTAACAGAATGGCAATCAGCGTAGGTTGTCTGACTCTAGTCTCGAGATAGAAGTATACTATTAACCAGTGTAGGTTAATAGAATGATAACCAACGTAGGTTATCAATATGATAACCGGCGTAGGTTGTCTGTCTTGAGTGCTAGTAGCATTTTCTCAAAATAAAATCTGAAAAACAAGATTTTATTAATAAAATCATTTTCAGTATCTAGTTTGAGGTATGGTTTTGAGGAACAGAACTAGTAGTGGTTCCGGATGATAAAACTCATAAATGCATAATTCCTACTACCATTTGTTGAGTGTATTTTTGTACTCACTCTTACCTACTCCCTCATTTCTTAGACTTTGATTGCTATGGATGCTTTGATGAAGAATGGCTAGATAATCCCTCACAAGAGCAGGGTGGTGAGGAGGCAGAGTTTGACTTAGAGGACTGGGTGGAGTAAAGGCTTTCGCTCTTTAGGGTATATGTTTAATTAGATGTTGTATTGAATTTTTGCTGTAAATTATGTAATATGGCAGGTGGAGGACTGTAAGGAGGTACTGCGTTTGGAATGTAATAAAGTTCCTGTAAAGTCTCTAATTAGTGTTTTACTGCAACACTTTGAAATGGCGTGTTAACTAATAAATTGTTGGGCTTACTCGACGAGCTATTAGTTAATATGCCCTGATCAGTGTAATTAACTTGGGATTAATGAACACTTCGGTCATTATCTGGGGTTAATTATGCGGGCCCGGGCCACCACAAAAATCCATTGTACAGAGCTAACTAAAAAGCAAAATGGATCAAATTAACAAATTTATACTGATATGTGCATCTCAATGTCTTTGTATTGCTCTCAGTTGTAATATCAATTGCCCTAAACAAAGTTCTTGCGTCTACTATCAAGTTATTGTCTTGATGCTTGATTAGTGGGTCCTGGATGTCAATCTAATGTAGTTGTACTCTTCTAGTCTTCTACAACAGTTGTGTTTTTTTCCCTGAGAAGAACGACTGCACAAGTGCAACGTAGTAGTAATAATAATAATAATAATAATAATTAAAAAAGTGATTGTCAGAGATGACAAGGGGGTGTTCGTGGCTGCTGGAAACTGATTCATTTCATTGAACAAACCTTGGATGCCTTATCCGCGTAAGCAAAGGCGCTTCTGTATGGGTAGGGCTCTAAAAAAACTTGAGGCTCTTGAGCTGCTCGAGCTCAGTACACTCTAGGCTCGGTTTGAGCTTCAAATGAGCCGAACTCAAGTTTTATTCCGAGCTCACGAGCTTCACCGAGCTAAGTTCGAATAACTCATGAATCTAGTAAATTTACAAAGTACTTATTAAATATTACTGTATGTTAACTCTTGCCGAGTTCGAGCAAAAACTTATTTCCATTGCTAAAAAATATTGCATATTGAATTGTTTATCATTATCAAGCTTACTCGAGCCAAGTTTGAATCTACTCAAGTTTAAACCTATCCCGGGTACAGACTCAAGCCCCAGATCGAGCCCGGTTCGAGATTTTAGAGCTCGGCTCAGGCCTATGTATGGGCTCGTGCTAGCGATGAAGATTGGCTGCAGAGGCGATCAAAGTAGCCCATGAGCTACCTCGTCGGCGATGCTAGCTGCTGAGTCTTTTGTCTGGGTGGATGATCGGCCGAATTTTCTTGTTTCTACTCGTGGACGATGTAACAATTATTTTAGTTAATAAAGGCTGCCTTGAGTTTAGAGAGTGTGTGTGTGTGTGCAGGTTACCACGGACACTTCAGTTACTGATCTTATATTTAGAAAAAAGCCAATTCACACAAATTTAATCATAGAAATTTAATGTTATGGACGCTCTAAAATACATTTAGTATTATGTCTTGTGATGTGCCAGACTGCCAGCTGTTCTTAGACAAATGATCAACGCTACATTGTTGGTGGAGAGCGTGCGATGCTGCAGAGTTCCAACGTCAGAATTTTGACATATCCTTCCTTTTTTTTTTTTTTTTGAAAGAGCAGCAAGAGAGTTGCTGCAAATTTATATAGAAGAAAAAGAGGCCGATGGGCCCAATTTTTTAAGGAAAAAATCGGGAAAAAAACCTCACATCATAAACCTACTGAGAAAAGCCTAAAACTCGACTAAAAAACCCTAACAGAAACAATTACAGCACAGAAAAACTCCACTGAGAAAAACAGAAATTTGAGATGAGGTTTGCCAACCACCTTTGTTACAGATAACCATACTGCTAAAGCAAATTAAAAAAAAATAGCAGTAACAGCAATCACTAACACCGCATTCACATTTTCAACAAGCGAGTACGATGCTGAACAGCTTCAGAGCTCCCATAACCAAGCTTGAAGAATCGCTTAAAATGGCCAAAGGTCACCCCAAAGTGACCTCCGGGCCTGAAGATGCATTGTAGGGTTCTTGCTTTGGGTGACCACTATTCGCTTGAATGCGCCTTTGGATGCATCCCGTTTTGGTGGCACGGCATACATCAAGTTGTACTTGCCTTCCTCTTCGAATGGGGCTGTATATAATCCGGCCCCAACCTCCTCCAAGATCAGCACGGATGGGTTGCTCTTCCTCCTCTCCACTCTCATGGAATAAACTTAATTCTTGTGCATCAGAAGCATATGGGACCAAACTGTCGTCAACCTCAACAGGAGCGTCTTCATCTTCCTCACTTCGACATTGTTCGTCTGAGCCAAAAGCAGCAAGCAGCAAAACATGATTTTCAAAATCCTGATACTAGGAAGGACCGGAAGAATAGTCATGAATAGATGACTACCATAGTCAATGATAAGATCGTCGGGGTTTCTCTTGGCATGACGTTCTTTGCGCGTCTCAAATTTCATGCCATCAAGTGGCCAAGCTTCCCTAGTTCAGAGATAAGAAGGGATTGTTATTTAAGTCAAACGTATACTTGCAGGAGCCTATGATAATCTAAAAAAGATGCACATATGCAAATGAATGTACAGAGTAAGCGGTGATTGGATAAATCTCGACTTCAAAGTTTCTCAAAACTCAAAATTACATTACCCATTCGACCACCATCATGAAACACTACATGGATAAAGAAATCAATAGAACTTACCGATATTACAAGATCGTGCCCTCGCTCATGTTTTTCGATGTTGCGGTTCAAGTCTTGGATGCTATCATAGCTGTGAATAAGTGGCAACCCCTTCAAATCTATAGCATAGTAAACAGCATAATTAAAAAAAATTCAATAAGTTGTATTGATTATAAAAAGTGGCAACCCATTCAATTCTTTAAACATTTGTAGAGTATACAGCATACCAAACACAACATACAGTTTTGAGTGTTCGACATTAGAAGTGTCACCATGGCCATGGTAAGCAAAGACCGCTAATGCAAGTTAATAACCAAAAGCACGAGGATGAAATTTACATTGCAGAGTTTAAAATAACTTTATGGCATATGGTTGGCGGCTCCATCATAAGGTAATGATCTTACTTTGCATATCAAATTGTCGTTAAACCTAACACTCCCACATACTTGAGGCTCACATGCTGCTCTGAAACCACCTAGTAATCATTCGCATCATCAATATGCATCACACCATGTAAGCAACAGACAGAGCTAAGCTCTCTGCATCTCTTTGGAGGGCTCGACCAAGTTAACCCTCTATTGACTTCAGCCACACCGCCCTCATTGCCCTGCATTTTACAACTGTCTGGCGTATTCCACAGCAGGCCGGAGGATGCTGAGCCGGGTTTGGTTCGGAAGGAGGCGTCTTGGTGGCCGGGTGAACCTAGAGGCGAAAACCCTAGGGACTCCTACGCGAAGGACTCGGCGTCGATTTAACTGCAGATGACACGAAGATTTTTACCTGAGTTCAGGCCCCTTTTCCTTGGAATATGACCTTACTTCTGCTCGATTGTTTTTAGAGGGTGTGAAGGCGATACAAAGCTCTTGAGTTACAAGTTTTCTTCTCTCGAATGCCCGTCCCCTTTCCCATGCATCCGGAGGCCCTTATATAGGCCGGGCTAACAGGGAGTAGGTAAAGGGAGGTCATCATCTTGATCCTCATACATTTATTACTCCTTCCGTCTTTGTCCGTTCCTCCGGCCTCATTAAATGCTTACTGCGTGCCCTTGCCCGGTCCGCGGATGGGACCCCTTGCGACGGTAGGTGAGGCGTCGGAGGAATGGGCTTGTTGCGAAACCCTTGCGGTGATAAGCTCGCTATGGCGAACTGCCGTTCGACATGAATGCGGTAGTGGAAGGAGCCTTCGAGGAAACCACCGTGCTCCACCTTTTGCCTGCGGCGGGACGAGCGGGGCGTCCTCGCCGCCGATTGCTAAGCGCCACGTAGATTGGGCGCCGGCGGCGGCGTCTTCGCCCCACCCTTTCGCCGGACGCCACGTGGGCCGACCGCTGGCCGGCGGCCGTGATCGCCGCCCGATTGTCGGTGCCACATAGATTGGCGCCGCGGCGGCGTGCTTCGCCACCTGCTTTCGCCGGACGCCACGTGGTAAGCGCCTTTGGCGTGGCGTGATCGCCGCCCGGTGCGGTACCCACGTAGGTGGTAGCCGGCGGCGAGCGTCTTCGCCCACTTTCGCCGGGCGCCCGTGGTACGCCTTTGGCCGTGGGCGTGATCGCCGCCGATTGCCGTACCACGTAGATTGGCGCGCGGCGGCGAGCGTCTTCCCCCTTTCGCCGGACGCCCCGTGGGCGGCGCTGGCCGTGGCCGTGATCGCCGCCCGTCGCTAAGCCGCCACGTGGATTGTACTTTTATGCGGTGGAGAGGTACCCTAGCGTGTACTACTGTTGTGATAGCCGAACTGCCCTAAGAGCGAGCCTAAGACTCCTTTTAGAACCTTCATTTAATGCACTTAATGCTTAGCGCGCTCTCGGCGGGGCCACTACTCATGAGGATCGGCCGCCGATTCTCGTGACGTATCTGCCGTTTTCCTTGGGACCAAGCGGCGCATAATTTCCCCTTTCGTGAACCAGGCGTGGGGAGCATATATAGATACTGTGTCGGCGGTTCCATATACCTTTCTTGTCCTTCGCCTCTTCTTCCCAAAGCTCTTTGTCTTCTTGAGCCACCATGGTGAACTCCATCCCACCTCTCTTGTTGGCCTTGCCGTGAGGCGATGGGGATAATCGTCTTGGGAAGGCACCTTCCGATACCGTCAGGGGACCGCCACGCCGTGTGCCTCTCAAGCGAGATTGTCCTGCACACACAGGCCATGATGGCGGGCCTTCTTCCGCCCTTTTCAATTTTTCTCACCGTCCTCCATTTCTCTGAAATCCATCATCGTCATCTCACCCCAATTCTATCATCTTCCTCGCCATCTTCGCACACCTCTCGTGAAATGTTCATGGGGTGATGCTGAACCTTCCTCTCTTCCACCATTTCTTCATTCTGCGCACCAACGACGCAGAAGTAGTGGGGAGTTGCTATTTCCGCCGGGGCGGGATGGCCTCCGCTACATTCCCTTCAAGACAGTCCAAGCGGAGGGCATGGCGCGGCGACCGTTGTACATCAAGATGAGCAATGAATCGACGCTCTGGGGTGCCGCCGGACCGAGCGCCGCGCCGAAGCTGGAGCTCGCGGTCGAAGAGCAGCGAGCTTCGCGCAATGGCGGCCCGCATCGGCGGGTTGCGGACGCCGGATGAGCGGAGGGTGGTAGCAGGACTACGGCCCGGAGGATCGGCCCTCTTCGCCGTGCGTCCGGCCTTCATAGCGATACAGGCGACAACGACTGACAGCGCGCGTGGCGGACGTAAGCCCTTGTCTTCTTCTAGTTTCCTACGCACATGTTTCTCCTGCGGCTTCCTACCAACCGCCGCCATCTTTTTCCCTTTCTGCGATAAAGCGAGGGCAACCGAGAGCCGTCTGGGCGGTGGCTCGCCGGCCGATCTTGCCGGTGCCAGCCGACCGCCTTTCGGCGGAGGCGGCCGCTCGACCGAGCACGCTGAACGCGCTGCGGGTCGTCGAGCTACTCCGCCGATGGACTCCACGGGCGGCGTAATCCGCCTCGCGGCCGTTAGTGTCGAGGGCGTGCTGCCGCCGCGATCGACGCGGGCAAGCGGCGATCGCCGCCGGCGCGTGGGCTCGGACCTAAAGGGCGGGCCACGGACAAAGCACCGCCACCACCGGCGGCGTGGCGATACCCCTCAAGGGCGGGGCACAGGGCGCCCGCGGCTTCACCTCCGGCGCCGACAAGCTGCGCGCGCGCAGCAACCCTTATTTATAAATATCTTTGGAATAGCATATTTATAAGCGGCGATCTCGAATTGTCCGTTTTTGGACAGTTCGAGGATATGTGGTTCGGGCAAGTTCTGAGCTATGTTGTACAACTTGAGTTGATTTGATGGCTTCGTATGTGTAAGCGAGACACAAGAGAGAGAGGGCATGGCAGTCTTACGGACCATCGTCCAAAGGGGACAAAGTGAACACGGGGGGTTTATACAGGTTCGGGCACCCAAGGGAGTGCCCTACTCCTGTCGGCGTGTCCCCCAAGAGGAGCAGGGAGCACCTAGCTCGGGCTCTCGTGGGACACACCAGTAGTTCGAGTTTTGTATTCCATATGAGTCTGGGTTACAAGTGAGGGCTACAGTCGGGTTTTATAGGCGCCCAGCCTCAGTTACATGAAAGTACCATCCTACCCCTACTATAGAGACTTAAGCGAGGGCAGCTTGGTCATTCCCGGGCGTTGGTGGCAAACTCCACGTCACCGTTCCGTAGGAGTTAATCTCGGACTTTAGGCCCCCACGGAGACCTCCCTCGGGGCCCACCCTGGAGGCACACCCGTGGGGTACACCAGGGAAGCACACCCGCATACGCCCGTGGAGTAGGGAGGCCTTCCGCGGGCTCCCATGGAGTAGGAGGGTGAACCCCGAAGACGCCCGCGGAGTATGGGGGCCTTCCGCGGGCTTCCACGGAGTAGGAGGGTGAACCTCAAGACGCCCATGGGCAGAGAGGCCTTCCGCGGGCTCCCACGGAGTGGGAGGTGAACCCAAGACGCCCATGAGTATGGGGGCCTTCCGCGGCTCCTCTGAGTAGGAGGTGAAGCCCCTTATCGCCCGTGGAGTAGGGGAGGCCTTCATGGGCTCCCACGGAGTGGGAGGTGAACCCCAAGACGCCCATGAGTATGAGGGCCTTCAGCGGGCTCATCACTGAGTGGGAGGTGAAACTTGACTCGCCCGTGGAGTAGGGAGGCCTTTCGCGGGCTCCCACAGAGTGGGAGGTGAACCAGCTTGCATGAAGTGTGGGGGCCTTCGCGGGCTCCTCTGAGGCGAGGAGGGTGAAGCCCGTCGCCCGTGGAGTAGGGAGGCCTTCGCGGGCTCCCACGGAGTGGGAGGTGAACCGAAGGCCGCCCATGAGTATGGGGGCCTTCAGCGGGCTCCTCTGAGTGGGAGGTGAAGCCCACTTGCCTTGAGTGGAGTAGGGAGGCCTTCAGCGGGCTCCCACGGAGTAGGAGGGTGAACCCAAAATGCCCATGCAGTGTGGGGGCCTTCATGGGCTCCTCACGAGTGGGAGGGTGAACCCAAGCGCCCGTGGAGTATGGGGGCCTTCGCGGGCTCCTCACGGAGTAGGAGGGTGAAGCCACTTATCGCCTGAGTGGAGTAGGGAGGCCTTCGCGGGCTCCCCAGAGATAGGAGGTTAACCCAAGGCGCCCATGAGTATGGGGGCCTTCAGTGGGCTCATCTGGAGTAGAAGGGTGAAGCCCGCGATCGCCCGTGGAGTAGGGAGGCCTTCCGGGCTCCCACTGAGTGGGAGGTGAAACCAGCGCATGAAGTGTGGGGGCCTTCGCGGGCTCCTCTGAGATAGGAGGGTGAAGCCGCATGAGACTCTGCGGAGCGGAGGTGGTGACGCCCACAGACTCTTCTGAGTGGCGGGTGAGTTAAGGGGCTACATGCGATGGCGACTCACACGCCAGGCGGGCACCATCGTCGACAGAGTCACGTAACCTCCCCTCCGGAGGTCGTGAGCTTTTCTCCAACCACGTTTCCTGGTGTTCTCCGGATACACACCCTCTTGACTGTTGTCGAGGCGTGTATCCGGAGAAACAATGAGGAGATCTTCTTAGAAATTTTCTCTGAAGTTGTACAACGGCTTAGGAACTTGCCCGAACCACATATCCTCGAATGGGATTAGGACCAAACCTATTTAGAGATTAGGGGTTATCGTTGGTACGTATTTAGTTGGTCAACAGATATTGCATGTTATGTCACTTACTAACTTGACCTTCTTGTGTTGCTATTCTTGCATTAGTACTTTAATGCTCATATTCTCTGTTGATGTTGTGAAATCTGAAACTTGTTGGTGTAAGTAAACATCTGCTAGTGCTAAATTCACTTGTCATATGGAATGGGCTTTTGTTTTTTATACGAGTTGGTCAATAGATAGACTTTTGTTGAACAATTGCATACTATGAATTATCTGTTGATCCTTTACAAGATTTATTGTCAAGTGCATATAGTAGCTTCAAATTGCTTTCTCTCATGTCACACATATGACCTTATCGGATAAGAAAACTCAAAATATCGCAACTAGAGAGCATCGGCAAATGCATGAACAGTAGAAGGTCTTCTTGAGGGGTGAGCATGGTTCCAACTACTCAAGGGCGAGTAAGGTGAGGAAGAAGCGAGGACCAAACAAAGGGGCTCTGAGGGAGAAGCACGCGAGTTCTCGCTTCAATGCCGAAGTGCTGCACGGGCCTCCTAAGTACATGAGGCGATACCGGTCATTTATTGGCCAATTGGTGAGGAGAGAGTGCCCATAACAATTAAGGATTGGAGAAAGGAAGTGTTGGCGGAAGAATCGGTTGTGGGGCGAGGTTAGAGTAAATGGATTATAGAGGAGGACGATGAACCCACGGTGAGGCAGTGCGCCTTGAATAGGATGGGTGTGGCCTTGAGGCACTTCAAGACCCTTATGCACAATGATGCGTCTTTGAAAGGCCGTACACCATTCGAAAGTATCCATTTGTGACCCACGATGTTTGGGCGGAGTTCACGAGGATGAAGAATGCGCCGAGGCGGTATGGTGAGAGAGAGGAACACCGCTGTCCAGAGGCTTAACACGCACCCGCACCACCTCGGTACATGCGGCTATGAGGGGAAGAAGGCAGAGTGGGCGCGACAAGCCGAGGAGTGCGCTCACTCCGGGACGGTGATGCCTTACTCCCACATATCGAGGGCAGACGCATAGCTGGGTATTAGCGAGGACAAAAACCCCACGGACGGGCGACTTGTAGTTGCAAACCACGCTCTAGCTCAAGTCGTCTCTACCATCGTAAGACATCTAACTTAGTACAATACAATTGACCCAACTTGTTGTATTTCAAATCTAATTCGTACTCGCTTATTACAGGAAGAGGTAAGCCAGCGAAAAGAACAGGGGACCTTCCTGAGCCAAGGGTCGCAGGACATCCTGTCGTCTGCGATCGGGAAGTCCGACCATAAGGGGCGGGTGCTTGCCGTAGGGGCGGGACACACGAAGAAGTCCTACTTTCAAGATGACTCTGCGAGTGCCAACTCAAGGTCATGGCGAACGCGTGGAGTGCCTCGCACTAAGGGAGGCGGTGAGGAGGAGATTAAGGAGGAGATGAGGGGAGATCTTGCACGTGAGGAAGAGATAAGAGGGAGATGAGGGGGAGATGGCGGCACGTGAGGATCGCTGAGGGCGAGATGATGGCGATGATTTCCCGAGTCGAGCGGATGCCCTCGACCCTCGTGAGAAGTCGTGCCCGACCTATCAATTGCGGTTCCAAAATGATCTGACCGGTCCCGGTGAAGGTAATAATTAATTTTTCACGAGTTCAAGCTACGAGTGTAACTCCATAATATTTTCCTCAAGTTGTACACTTCTTGCGGTGCTGCGAAGTGCCGACTCACCATCTTGACGGAGGATGGATTTCCGTCGAGGCGCACGCTGGGTTGCATTTCCATGCAGCGAGACCGACCTTGTGCATGGTCGACTGTGGGGAAGGGCTACATGAGGGTGCGGTGGACTACGTCACGAAGACTTCTTATCACATGTGCTCGATTTCCCCCAATGAAGATATCACCACTCTCGGGCAAGCACGCATGTCGTTCATCAAGTGGCCCACGACGGTGTCGTCTTGGTCAAGGTAAAAAGTCCCTCCACGTCTTCTCTACCATTCGGTACTACTACTGATAAGTTAAATATATGCGTGCCAGAGGTTCCTCCTGCGCTGCTCCTGCTCCTGCTTTGATCCTGCTCCTGCTCCTCACTTTGCTCCTGCTCTGCCTTTGATCCTGCTCTGCTACACCACTGCTCCACCTACGCTCCTGCTCCTGCGCTTGCGCCTCCTCCTGCTCTGCTCCCGTAGAACCACAGGAGGCCTCAGAGACTCCGTACAACCACAAGAGGCCTCCGAGACTCCTTCTGCCAAGAGGGCAAAGCTGATAGAGACCACAGCGCCCCTTAAGGTACCTGAAAAGCCCACTGCCCCGACCTCGGAGACTCCTTCGGCCTAGAAAGAAGAGTCGGCCAGAGCCACTGAGCACCTGTATGATTATAAGGCCTCACGAGCATGGAAAGCCCACGATTGCATCGCCTGGCCCGAATGAGCTAGGCAAGTGGACTCGCCTCCTCCATGGATGGTACCTTGATAAGGTGAAGGGGAAGAGCGTCGAGTCGACTTCAGCGTGAAGTATAAAATGGTACATTTTCACCGTGAGGAGAATAGAACATTCCCCGTCAGTTTTGAGGATTTATTCCGTGTGTACCAAATGAAAGCCGTCGATATTTCTACTTTACGATCATGGACGCTGTGAGTATCACACCATATAGCTTGCGCTCATGACTTTTATAGGATTTTGCATTATGTTTTCTCACATTCAACACGAGTTGCGGATAATGAGACAACGAGCCGTGATGAATCTACGAAGTTGGGTTTGTCGACCCGAGCTTGTGTCTGCGATCATGGCTAGGCTTCAAGGGGTTCGTTGCTAGCTACATCAAGGTGGTATTGCAAGTTTGAGTCGAAGAAGGACTTCATTGTATTGCCGTACCACGAGGAGTAAGTAGTACTTTTCGATTCAATTACTTATGCGCACTTAAAACCATCTGTGAACTTATTTCCTTGCACTACATTTTATTTAATAAGCAACCATTGGGTTCTACTCGTCCTCGTTAAAGTGAAAACAGATCTACACATTTAACTTCGATCGAGAAGAGGCCGATGGCATCTGCGATCAAGCCTCATTTGCGAAGTAAGCGCATTATTGAAACCTAACACATCGAGGAATTTAACTACGTTTATTTTTTGACTCAATGGTGCTCTCCAATGTATGTAGGGGTTTCTCGGACTATGTCGATGAAGGAGGGCCGCACGACGACAAAAAGGGCAAGACAACTGCGATATAAGCGATTTAAGGTACAAGTGCCTAGCATATATATGATTAATTTTTTGACATCTAATCTTCGTGGGCTGAATTTCTTTTCTTTCTTGCATTGCCATCATCAGGCAGCGGTGACCATTGCGACTTCTATGTCATGCGATACATGCTCATCGTGATTGACAACTCACACCATTTCCTAAGGTATAATTTTCTATCTGACCAAGTATTAGATTTATGAAATAATACAAAATAATTCTATTGGAATACACGCCATTATCTAAAAGCACTAGTATTAGTTAGCTCTACATGAAACACTAGTGTGGTCCAATCCAAAGCGTGAAGCTTCTAAAAGCGGTGCTACATGACGAGAATATTGTTCCATTTGAATTTTAGTAGAAAATTACATCACTATATTTTTGCTTGGCCTTAGGAGTATCTGTTTTAAAATATTTGTTATTTGAGAATCAAGAAGCGTTATCGTAATGTTTCCACTCTTGACCCTATTTAAATGCTTTAAAAGAGATTAAGTGGTTACTGGTGTGTTATTTATTATTAATATTTTCTTAGATTTAGTACTTGTTGGTTTGTGTGTGTACTATGTGTTATGAGATTAGGACTCTAAACCGAATTAGGTTTAGACTCTATCTCTTTATGGTGTGGTCAAATCGAACTCCTCTCTCATCTTTGTTATATATATCGGGTGCTTCTCATTATAAAAGATAGACTCAATAAAAAGCGAGAGAGAATTTCACCTCTTACATTATGTGTCTATTGTTCTTGATCCCATGATTAAATCTATAATTTGTGATTGATCGTAGGCGTTCGACAACGTTTTACAACGCTATAGACAAATATAATGGCATGAAGGAGTAGCTTTTACATTTGTCCTTTCGGTAGCATTGAGGCATTACTCAATGTCTTTACTAGAATATTAGCTTCTCACATTTGGATTTTTTTCATTTTGAATTAATCTTTTATAATCCAAATATTTTCTAAACACCTTTCGTAGTTCTGTCTATTTTGTGAATGCCCCTAATACTTATCTATGTTTCCCTAATTTTATGTACGTGCATAATAATATACTTAGCCTTTTACATAGAAATTTTGAAACTGAAATTATCTGATCATTTACATTTTGCGAGAAGATCAATATCCCCGAAGAGTTTAGGCAAACAAAGCACTCAACAATTCTGAGACCACTTATGCGATTAGTCTTTGGTTAGAAGTTATATCGAGAGGATGGCGAGGTTTAGAGATCTGGCGCGATCGTACTAGTCCATATGTAAACAATATTAATAATATATGTCAATGTGATATGTATCGAGGAAGTCCATGTCTTGATTGTCATGTTTGTGTTGTCTATTGTGAGCGACTATGATATATATGTGTTGTAATTAAAGCGTTTACATTCTCTGAATGTGATATATGCATCACATCTTACATATTGTGAATGTGATGATATATATATTGTGCATATTGTTTTAATCTGTGCTTTTTTGGAGAAATTGCAAAATGGCACACCCCAATGGAGTCATCGAATCGGTTCTTTAAGGAAGTGATTGTGATGATATCATCATCGAATCGGTTCTTTAAGGGAAGTGATTACGATGACCCCTCATCGAGAATCGGTTCTTTAAGAAAAGTGATTACGATGACACACTCATCGAGAATCGGTTCTTTAAGGGAAGTGATTACATTGACTATCATCGAGAATCGGTTCTTTAAGAAAAGTGATTACGATGACACACTCATTAGAATCGGTTCTTTTGTAGAACCGATTACGATGAGTGTGTCATCGAATCACTTTTTAAAAAACCGATCTCGATAAGGGTCATCGAATCACTTCCTTAAAGCGATTCGATGATGGTATCATCACAATCACTTCCTTAAAGAACCGATTACGATGGCGTTTTATCACGATCGGGTCAAAACCGATTCGATAGCTCCACCTCATCACTATCTAAGGACATCGTATCGCGACTAGAACCGATTCTAATGCTAAAAAGAACCGGATTCGATGTGCCGTTACGTAGTAGTGCATCCGTCTTTGGCCAAAATCCAAAATCCCTCAAGAAATTATGAAATTTCGCGGGATTTCTAACTATGTTGTCAACGCCCTACTAAACCAGCTCTGCACTTGCGTCGGTTGCACCGGTCGTGATCGGGCCGTGACACGCAATGGTGATTTCTTTTGCTACTGAACGCGACCCATTGTTATTTGAAGTCTCCGAGCTCGGTGGGCGCCAAGCACTGATGGCGGACCTCGGGCGTGGTGATCGTTCACCTATGCACTCTGCGATCAAGTTTCGAGCGCATGGGCGCATTGCTACGGACCGTGTAACAGACCACCCTTTTGTGGGTGCGTATAAATACCCTCACGATTACCCGAAGTTTAGTGTAGGTAATCAAGTGTACATTGCGGACATAAAAGCAAATACGAATATTTGATAGGTAAATTAAGGTCCTAACGGCCAGAGTTTTACAAAAGGTGCGGTTGGTACCAGATACATTACCAAAATAACCACATGAAAGGCTTGAGCAGATAGATCAAGGCCTCCAAAACTAAGCATCGAAGCTATCTACGTTCCTCTGGAACTTGCCATCTTCATTGAAATCTAAAAGGGGGATTAGGAGTAAGGGTGAGTACACAACCGTACTCAACAAACCACATGGAAATTCTAAATATTACATGCACGGAATTTCAAGGAATTGGCATTAGTTCAATTATTTGGTGGATGCATGAGTTAGGATTACGTATAGTATAAAAGAAATATAAATCAATCAATCAACATCATTATCACAACATCTCCACTGATTCGTTAACAAAATCCAGGTTACGGCAAGTTTATTATTAAAACTACTCAAGCTCGATTCTGGAATCACAAAATTAACCCAGCTTCATTAACAGGAAGCACGGCGATTCGAATACCATTTAGATCACTCTGCAGAGCTACTCAACTTTACTCACAAGATATCTACGGTCGTTGATGCCACTCGAGAACAACATGCAACTTTTATGCATGCGGCCGGACCGAGATTAACATAACCTTTCATTGAATTTCCCCTCTTTAGCTCCTACCCGATGGCGGTGCAAATCCTCGGCCCCAGGACCCATGGCCAGCGGGGCGGCGTTCGACCAAGCGAGAAACTTCTTTGTTGTGAAATCCGCTGAATGGCCACACCATTCCGTTTCACCCCAACCCACTCGCGATCCATTTTCCCCAACTGAGAAAATAGTAATCCACTGTAGGTATTCAAGGGAAAAGCAATATCTTAAGACTCGTTGGATCGGTTTAACAGAAGTGGCAAGCCCAACTTGTGGTTGAGAGAGGGTGAGTTATTTACTTTGCCGAGGTTGATCATAATTGCGAAGACAAGCCCGACGCACACCGCACCACGGTACCTTACATACCCTTTCCACACCACCTTGGGCTTGTCATCGGGTTAGGGATTGGGCCAGCATCCACCTTCTGTGGTCCGCCCAATACTATCCCCCAAATCGTAGCAGGTTTTATAAACAAGTTTTAAGAAGTAATTAAAAGAGATGATTATTTACTATACCTAGCCTACGATGGTTCATTAATGATAACCTAGGGTTACAATTGAATATGGCATAATCAACATAGTCTTAACAAGGACATGGGTTTTAATTAGGCAAGTCTTTCCAAACTAGCTCCTTTTTAGATTTCTACTCTATTTACAAACAAATGCAATAACTACATACATACAGTAATTATACGGAATAATGGGATCAAACATGTTCAAGGAGTGTGGCTTGCCTTGCGGGGTTAGAGGTTCGCCTAATGAGAGATAGTCGATGTCGTGTCTGGTCCCGAACAATGCTTGCTCCAAACACGGCTCCAAGAACTGCTCCAGCTCCAGGTTTCGCTCCGAGAGTTGCTCCGACGTCGGATCTAACGCGAGAAAACACAACCCATAAATAAACGAATAAAAACAACAAAAGAAAGAAAACAGAAAAAGGAATAGGAGAGAAAATGGCCAGAACGGAGCTCAAGGGCATTTTTGGAATTTTTCTGAACTTGATATGGCGAAACGGAGATCATTTTTGGACTCTATGGCTCGAATTGATCAAGCATATGTATTTTTGGCTATTTTTGGATTTTTGGGATTTTTGTGGGATTTTCTGGAATTTTAAATCTATTTTTTGGATTTCAAATAAATTTAAAACCCAAAAAATGAATTTAAAACCAACGAGCTTAGGCGCCTGATGGCCGTTCGCCACCTTGCTGTCTTGACTGCGGTGCTTAACTTCTTGACGCGTCTTGCCTGACCCATCAACATGAGGTAGCCCACTACAAGGCTGACCAGAACCTGGTAGGCGCTGGTGCGGTGGGCAGAGGAGTGGTATTGTGGCCCGAGCAGCAGTCGTGCGTGGAAGAAAATGACAATGGGGCCAGTGTGATGGATTGGGAAAAAAGCGCTGGGCCTCGGCCAGCGAGAGGACGAGTCTTGATGGCGGCCCAGTGATAGAGGAGGAGGTGGTGGCAGTCTTGGTGAGCCACAGGCGACACTTGGCCTTGGGCCAGTCTGAGAGAAGGGAGGGTGGTGTGAGGGGCCGGGAGGTTGTCGGAGACGGGGAAGAAGGGAATGGTGCGGGCGGAGGAAGGCCGGAGAACTCGAAAGAGCTAGTGGGGAAGGAAGAGGAGCTCGAGATGAATTCGGGGGTGGGGAGAAATGGGCGGGGGAGGGAGCGGAGGCGCGGGACGGCGGAAGAGCATCGGAGATGGGGAAGAAGCTTCTGGCGCGGCGTGGGGAGGCGGCCGGAGAAGGAATGGACAGGCAGGAAGGGAAAGGAGAGCCTTGGTGCGCTCGGAGCAATGAAAATGGAGGCTTGGCGGGGGTTTTTATAAGCGTCTGTGAGGAGGATAAAGAGCGACGGAGGAGAGAAAGGCACAGTGGCGGGCGCGAGAGAGAGACCGGTGGCGGGCGCGGAGGGAGACCGAGGCGGCGGTGAGAGCAGTGTGGCGGCGCGTGGCGGCACGGAGGTGAGGAGGAGGGTGAGGGTGGCGGTGTCGTGGCGGGCGCGTGAGCGTGCTCGCATGAGGCGGTGGTGCAGGCCGGGCGATGGCGACAGTGGCGGTGTCGTGAGATGGGTTGGGCCGTGGGCGTGGGGAGATGGGCATGTTGGATTGGACCGGCGGAGGAACAGGCAGCCTGGCCGGGCCGGGAGGGGGAGAAGGCGCGTTCGGGCGGGGCGCGAGCCAAAGGGAGGAAGCGTAAAGGCCGAAGAGGGAAAGCGGAATTCGGGAGAGGGTTTCTCGAAAAGGAAAGTTTTCAAATTAAACCGGATAAAATCAAAATAAATTCGGGAAAAAACCAAATAAATTCCACATAAAAAGCAAAGGGCAAATGTAACTCATTTTGAAATTTTGGGGTTATTTTAGACCGCAAGGTGAAGTATTGGGTGTTTTGTGTCCAATTTGAGGTCGAATGTTATGGGAAAAAAATTCCACATCTCCAAGAACAAAAGGAGGACGGAACCAGCTGATAGCCGTATACTGGTTTTGTCCCAGGAGGCCCTTCTTGGAGTAGCAGTGAGCTGTTTGGTTTAGAATGCAGGAAATTAAACAAGTTTTGAAATTCCTACTATAACTGTTGATAATGCTTGAATTTCCTTCGTATAATTGTGCTTCGCTCGAGAAAATCCCAACCCTCCTGTGCCCCCCACCCCTTCATGATGCTATTATCAACCTTTATATATTGTTTGTATCCACTAACCAGTTCATAATATGGGGACTAGAAGTGAACCATAAATACTTTTAAAAATATCGTGTTAATGGGATCTTGAACTCATGATCTCAAGACTCGATATTATATTGAGCTATATACACTAAAATTTAAGCTGATTAAAAGAGATACACAACATATGTAAAAATTTTGAACGTTCATCTTATTATTGACTTATTTCTATAGAATGATCTTCCAACGACTATTTTGGGTTGCAACAAATGTATTATTTCTGTATTTCCTAACTTCCCGTTTGTTTTCCCTCTTCTGCATGGCTATCAATTTGTGCTACCACTTACCACTTGTTTGAATTCATGTTGGATTTGTATGTAGTATCTCTACTATTTCTAATTACGAGTTAGTGGTGATGATCCGACCTCCCCTCTTCCTCGGGCATACCCACGAAACCATCATTCTCCCGATCTTCTATACATTAGTAAATGGAGAAAGTTTTAAGTTGGTTGGATATGCATGCATGCGTGATCTATAGCGTATCAGACTATTGTCTCAATCAGTCACTTCTATTTCCAAATACTGCATGACCGATTCTTTTTCCATATACTGCACGTATACAACTTCTGAGTTACCATGTGCCTTTGAGTTGCCATATGCATCCTTTCCATTAAATATTTATGACACGCAGGTGCAGGCCTCACTCACCTTGTCCGCGACGCTCACCTACCTCACCCTCTTCACCCTCGTCTGCCGCCGAGGCCTCAGACAGCTCCTCTACCTAGACCGCCTCCAGCATGACTCTTAGGATGTCCGCGCGAGCTATGCTGTCCAGCTCGCCGGCTCGTTCCACTTCCTCACCTACTTTGTGCTCCTTTGCTTCCTCGCCGACACCGCCTACAAGGTCTTCTGGTATGGCGTGAACTAGCCCTTCTCGCCATGGTGGTCGGCTGCGGCGTGCGCGCTCAAGATGGCGTCGTGGATATACCGCACGGCTATATTCTTTATGGTGTGCGTGCTGTTCCGAATCATATGCTACCTACAGATCCTGCGCATGACGGGGTACGCGCGGGACTTCGGCCAGTGCACTGACGTCGCAGCCATGCTAATTAAGGTAGCACCACCGCATCTGTGACCAGCTCTGGCTGATCAGCCACTAGTACCGGACATTCATATTGTCATGCCTCCTCCTCGTCATTGCCAGCCAGTTCTCAGTGCTGCTCGCCGCCACCAGGCCCCATGCTTAGGTCAACATCGCCACCGCTGGCGAGCTCGCGGTAAGTGCCGAATGTGCTCCAATGTTGTTCTTAAAGAGGCTGCTTGGTTGTTTGACACCTAATCAACCAGTTCTTGTATACGCATCCATTTTCTGCAGCTTTGCTCGATGAGCCTCATCACCGGCCTGCTCATCTGCCTCCATAGCACGGCCAAGATCACGCACAAGACACAGGCGATCACCAGTGTCGCCACGGCATGGCACGCCGACGCCACCATCAATAGCCTAGACCGTGACCAAGAGAACCCCAAGACGCCCAGCAAGGCATACCAGTAGGCACCCATGAGCCCTTTCTCTCTGAGCATCTCCTCCAGTAATGAGTCTGACGATGATGAGTCATCCAGTAGCGAGGACAGCCTCGACAGCTCAAAGTTCAAATCTTTTCACATCACCAACATTTCCTTCCAGAAGAGGCAGGTGCTGGGTAAGCAGCATCTAGCAACGCATGCATGCATTCACATGTAGTATGATTTTGCCAGTGTTGCAATATTGGCACTTAATACTATAGCTGGTCATGGTGTTTTCAGTTACCTACTTCGAGGACAACCACACGGGCATCACGGTATTTAGCTTAGTCATTGACCGAACATAGCTCCACGCGCTCTTCATGATTGAGTTCTCGCTGGTCTTGTGGCTGCTGGGGAAGGCCATGGGTATCTCCTAATGGCTATATACATTATCTCTGTGTTTATGATCCAGCTCTTACCGCTGATGTACTGATCTCATGGCATACTATCTAAGCACCCTTTAGATTTTGTAGGTAGTAAAGTATTTTTTGTTTCAGGTATAAACAAAAACTATGTAACAGTTCCGATGTGAGAATTAGATTTGCTGATCTATTTAATGCAGTAACATCATGCTACAAATAATGCCGAGGAGCTGTGTGTTTATCTCTACTACTTTTAAGTACAAGTTGGTAGCAGTGGTCCGTTCTCCCCCTTCCCAGGCATACCCACAAAATCGTCATTGTCCCGATCTTCTATACATTGGTGAAAGTTTTAATTTGGTTGGATATACATGCATACATAATCTGCGGCCCTCCATGCGTGCTCCATTTGGATAAAAATGAAGATGATTGTTCAAAATATATCAAACTCTTATCTCAATCAGCCAATTCTATTTCCAAATATTGCACGACCGATTCTTTTTCCATATACTGCTTGTATATAATTTCTGAGTTACCATGTGCCTTTGAGTTGCCATATGCATCCTTTCCATTAAATATTACTTGCATGTATAGATAAAATCATCTTTTCTTTTTATCTAATCATGTATGGACTTGATTTCGACCAGCCAGCAGTATGCACACGGTCATGCATGACACGACTAGATAAGTTTGTTATTTCTATCTCTACTAATTCTAATTAGGAGTTGGTGGTGGTACGTCTGTTCTCCACCCTTACCCCGACACGTGTGCGCACTCGTGTGGTTGAGTGGAAAGCGGGCAGTGGCCACCCTGGTAGATTAGATTGGATCATTCCATTGTGGGAGGTAAATAAATATGCATGACTCATTTATTACTTTCCTTTCTCCAATTGATCTGGCATTCAAATCAGCGGTGATTACTCCTGGTACTTTTTGGATTGGATTGGATTGATTAATTCCCTTCCAAAGGAAGTAGAGCTCCGATTCATGGAGTTGGGTCTCTTCTCATATCTTTCCTTTTTCTTACATTCCTTATTCGACGATTTCTTAATCTGGATTCCATAGATATCTTATCGGTTATTGAATCTATATAACCCTACTGCTTCTTGCCGCTCCTGCAGATGTGTTGAGCTTATCCATTAAGCAGAGGTAATGGACGATCTTCGATCTCGTTGATCTTTTAGAGAGGCGGTCATGGTGGTGGCGAGATAAAGTGGCGGCGTTGCTAAAGCTTCATGCATGATGGATGATGTCAATAGGTTGAGAGAGGTACTCGCGGGGGAGGCGAGGAGGCAATGGAGCTGGTTGATAGGGTGGAGCTATGGTATAGCCAGAGTAAGGCGTACGAGCCACGCACGCCACTGATGGTAGCAGTTACATACGGATGACGCCTACCTCTTCAATGCCTTTGCGCCTGTGGGGCAGTAGGTGATATATCTCTCGGTCGATCGATCGATCTCGAATTATGACGTTACAAATTTATAATTCCAAGTGCTGTGATGTTATCATTTAAGTTTATGAAATTAAAGATAATTTTAAGCTCGAATTTGTAAACAAGTGCTTGGAATTTGTATGCTTTGATGAATTGATTTAAACATTTAACCATTGCACATTTAGAGTGAACATTATTATTCAGATAAGGTTAGTGCTCTTTGTAAATAAAATTTTTATTGCAAATTAAGTTACCGTTACAATGTATGAACACACGACTAGTTTATTTAAAAAGATGATATGTTTAAACTTTAAAATGATGACATAGGTCGTGCTGTGCGGTGCGGTGCGAAACTGGGCCCACAAATCCCAGACGATTAGACGGGCCACCCGACCCCACCCGGCAAATGCAAGCACGCCCACGACCGACCGCGACACGGGATCTCTCCCTCGTCCCATTCAGAATCGACCCAACCGAACTCGTGCTGCGAGAGAGAAAAAACCGCGAAATTAACGAAACGGCGCGTCGCTCGCGCGGAGTCAGCGAGACACGCCACGGCCACGGCCACGGGGAGGATGCCGGGAGCTGCCGCGGCGGCGGAGGAGGCGGGGGCGGGGCGGCAGCCGACGACGTCCGAGCGGCGGCGCATGTTCCGCGACCTGGCGCTGTCGCTGCGGTGCGGCCTCCGCGATGCGGTCGCGGGCTTCTCCTTCCTGCGCCTGCGTGGCCTCCGCGCGCTCCTCCGAGCCCTCCACTCCGCCTCCGACGCCGACACCTCCGCGCGCCTCTTCCGCCAGTCCCAGTCCATCCGCGACATCCAAGGTTAGTAGGTTACACATCGCGCGACCCGTCCCCTCTGACTCTCTCTTCCCCCGGCTGGTTACTAAATCTTGCGAATGGAATTGACGAATGGATCGTGTGCGTTTGGTGCAGTGGTGCCGGTGCTGTTCGAGCACAGCCTGCGCAGGGCGAAGGACGACTCGGTGGTGACGGTGGGGCATGTGCTCGGCATCGAGCCCGTCAAGCTCAAGAACCCCGCCACCGACTCCGAGGTCGTGCTCGCGCTCAGGGTGCTCGAAGGCTGCTGCCTCCTCTGCCGGGATTGCGCCGCCGCCGCGCATCGCTACAATGCCGTCAAGGTAAAAAAAAAAAAAAAAACTCGCCGCATCGGCGCAACACTGCATTTGCTTCCGTCGTAAAAATCCGAGCACTGTTTACTTCGTTTAGAGTTGAGACACGGAATTAATTGTTCATAGTGCGTGCCATTAACATCAGTTGGAAAATTGTTGTCGCTTAGGTAAATCCGATGGAGTCGTACGAATGAGTACAGTACAATTTGTACGGTGCTTCACTTAGGGAGTTGGTACTAGGACATTAGCAATGGAGAGGTGGGTCGAGAACATCAGGTTCATATCTCGGCATCTGCTTTTCCTCAGGGTTTGGGTGAGTTCTAGTACAGGCTTTAAATGCTGGACCATACAAGGATTCCGTGGTCCTAGACTCCTAGGCTCCTAGCAAGGTACTCAGGCACAAGGCGTTCAGTTCAAGTTTACTCACCTTTGTGATTACCTTGTACAAGGGAGGACATACCAGAATAGCATGCGCCCAACTAGCTGGGGCTAGTTCATGTCACTGTGCACACACTTGCTAACCAATACATGCTTAAACAAGGTTGGATACTGGTTTTGGATTTTTGAACACAAAGTCATGGTTCCTTTGGCAGCTACCTGTGTGAAACTTGCTGTGGTGTGTCACAGACTTAGGAGAAAAAAAAACTAAACTGATGTGAAATTTGTTGGTCTATTAGGAACTAAAGAGATCTTGAAAATCTAAAGGGAAATATCTGGAAATTATATGTCACTGGAGTAACATCCCTTGCATCAGTTCAGTAATATCCCTATACTATCAAATGTTTGTCTGTATTTTCTTTGCTTTTGTGGGATCAAGTTGCATGAAAAGAGTATAGTTTGCTCATTCTCAAGGTAACATTTGGTTTCTTTTCGACAAAAAAAGATATACCAACTGATAATCTGTATTATCTATATATGTGGTCTTTGTTTATATATCTTGTGAAGGGATTTATTAGAAGTCATCTTTTCTTATTGGAGTAATCTGTACTTAACAATCATGTCCATACGTTTCCATTTCAACTTTGTGTGGAAGCACGTGTGGATGTGGTTGTGTCACCTGTACTATGGTTGCTCACTTGCTTGTTTTGTTGCTCATTCTTTATTAGAACTATATAAATTGTTATTTTCATGGACTCATGGTTATGTCATTCTTTTTATATAACTTACTCAGGTACTTTTGAATATGCTGTTGACTCGGGGCATGCTTGAGCAACGAGCATGTTTAGACACTCTTTTAGCACTGATGGTGGATTGCTCAGATAATTTGATGGTATGGTATGCCTATGAAATGGATTTTGTGCAGCTGATTGCATATGCAACCATAATCTGCACCGTCCATGGCTTGATTTCTCGTAGCTCTCCTTTCATCTCTTATTGGTCTTCTCTTAGGATTTCAAGGAACAAGAGGGGCTACGTAAAATTGCTGATCTTGTAAAGGACAGACATATAGATGATCATTTGAGGTCTGTCCATATCAGAGACACATTTCACTGAGATTAGTCTAACGTTTGTATTATAATATTACCATACAATATTCATCTCACATTTCATCTTTTTCAGGCTAAAATGTGCAGAGTTTCTGCTTCTTTACTCTGGAAGTGCAAGCGAAAAGGGTGATGCAACCTCCATTTCAAATATGCAAGAGGATCTTAAGAAACTCTTAGGAGAGAATTGTGCATCCTTTATCTGCTCAACGAATCTTTTCAGCTCAACATTAGCTGCACAAGCGAGGCAAGCAGAACTAAGCTTTCAGGCAGAGCATGTGTTGGATTTCTTGGAACCATACTGAAGGGGGCCATGTATATGCTGCTGTGCTTGCATATATGTAGACTGATGTGGATGACAATGCTGTTCAGATATTCCCACAAATTTTTAGTCATTTTTCCTATTAATCAGGGTTATTATTAGCCGTATGTTTGTCCATGTTACCGCCCTTTGTCAGGATGTAATCTTACCTCAACTCCGGGGATTCATCTGGGAAGGGCAAATCCATTGTACAGAGAGCTAACTAAAAAGCAAAATGGATCAAATTAACAAATTTATACTGATGTGTGCATCTCAATGTCTTTGTATTGCTCTCAGTTGTAACATCAATTGCCCTAAACAAAGTTCTTGCGTCTACTATCAAGTTATTGTCTTGATGCTTGATTAGTGGGTCCTGGATGTCAATCTAATGTAGTTGTACTCTTCTAGTCTTCTACAACAGTTGTGCTTTTTTTCCCTGAGAAGAACGACTGCACAAGTGCAACGTAATAATAATAATAATAATAAAAAAAAAAAGTGATTGTCAGAGATGACAAGGGGGTGTTCGTGGCTGCTGGAAACTGATTCATTTCATTGAACAAACCTTGGATGCCTTATCCGCGTAAGCAAAGGCGCTTCTGTATGGGTAGGGCTCTAAAATGGGTAGGGCTCTAAAAATAACTCGAGGCTCATGAGCTGCTCGAGCTCAGCTCGCTTTAGGCTCGGTTTGAGCTCCAAATGAGCCAAACTCGAGTTTGATCCCGAGCTCGTGAGCTTCACTGAGCTAAGCTCGAATAGCTCGTGAGTCTAGTGAACTTACAAAGTACTTATTAAATATTACTATATGTTAACTCTTGTCAAGCTCGAGCAAAAACTTATTTCCATTGTTAAAAAATATTGCATATTGAATTGTTTATCACTACCGAGTGTACTCGAGCCAAGTTCGAATCTACTCAAGTTTAAACCAGCCCGGGTACAGACTCAAGCCCCAGATCGAGCCCGGTTCGAGATTTTCGAGCTCGGCTCAGGCCTATGTATGGGCTCGTGCTAGCGATGAAGATTGGCTGCAGAGGCGATCAGAGTAGCCCATGAGCTACCTCGTCGGCGATGCTAGCTGCTGAGTCTTTTGTCTGGGTGGATGATCGGCCGAATTTTCTTGTTTCTACTCGTGGACGATGTAACAATTATTTTAGTTAATAAAGGCTGCCTTGAGTTTAGAGAGAGTGTGTGTGTGCAGGTTACCACGGACACTTCAGTTACTGATCTTATATTTAGAAAAAAGACAATTCACACAAATTTAATCATAGAAATTTAACGTTATGGACGCTCTAAAAATACATTTAGTATTATGTCTTGTGATGTGCCAGACTGCCGGCTGTTCTTAGACAATGATCAACGCTACATTGTTGGTGGAGAGCGTGCGATGCTGCAGAGTTCCAACGTCAGAATTTTGACACATCCTGTTCTCGATAGTTGTACTTGCCTTCCTCTTCGAATGGGGCTGTATATAATCCGGCCCCAACCTCCTCCAAGATCAGCACGGATGGGTTGCTCTTCCTCCTCTCCACTCTCATGGAATAAACTTAATTCTTGTGCATCAGAAGCATATGGGACCAAACTGTCGTCAACCTCAACAGGAGCGTCTTCATCTTCCTCACTTCGACATTGTTCGTCTGAGCCAAAAGCAGCAAGCAGCAAAACATGATTTTCAAAATCCTGATACTAGGAAGGACCGGAAGAATAGTCATGAATAGATGACTACCATAGTCAATGATAAGATCTTCAGGGTTTCTCTTGGCATGCAGTTCTTTGCGCGTCTCAAATTTCATGCCATCAAGTGGCCAAGCTTCCCTAGTTCAGAGATAAGAAGGGATTGTTATTTAAGTCAAACGTATACTTGCAGGAGCCTATGATAATCTAAAAAAGATGCACATATGCAAATGAATGTACAGAGTAAGCGGTGATTGGATAAATCTCGACTTCAAAGTTTCTCAAAACTCAAAATTACATTACCCATTCGACCACCATCATGAAACACTACATGGATAAAGAAATCAATAGAACTTACCGATATTACAAGATCGTGCCCTCGCTCATGTTTTTCGATGTTGCGGTTCAACTCTTGGATGCTATCATACCGCCCCAAGCCTTCTTCTCCCCACGTCCCCTGCCCTAGCCGCCAGGACTCCCCAGCCCTAGCCGCCGCCAGACCTCTTCCCCACCCTTTCTCTGCCACGCCGCTGCCGGAGCGAGCTCGCGGGAGGCCCGTTCAGCTTCCGAGGAAGGCGGCGGCGGGGCCATCTCGCCCCATGGACTCGATTGCCCAGATCCGTGCGGGGACGTCTGTGGTTGCGCTCTCCACTCCGGCGGGTGGAACTCCGGTGGCCTGGCGGCCGGATCTTTGGTGTCCCTCACCGGATCCGTGCTCTCGGCCCCTGGATTTAGCTGTTCTTGGTGGGAGCCTTGCCGGCCGGATGATGATCATTGCTCCGGTCTGGTCTTTGGTGGTAACCGGCATCTTGTGGATGATGGGCGATCTAGGTGACTACTCTTCGCCGGCGTCTTCATCTCTTACTAGCGTTGTTCATACATTTCTTTTGACCTATGTCATCTTAGTATCGATTCGCGGATTAAGCTTTCTTAGGCGACACAACTCATTTTTAGATGCACTCTATGGACTTGATGATCGTGTGCCTATTGGCTAGCTCATGAATCATCATCGTGAAGTCGAACATCTAAAAATTGTTTTGTCGGCCTTGAGAAGGTGGCGTTGCTATTGGCTAAGATTAAGTGGTATGGCGGCACTAGCTCGGAATGAGGGTGGTTGCAACCTTGGGATCTCCGTGCTTGACTTGGGAGAAATCTCTAGGTCGACCTTAGTTGGTTGTGCTGACAATGGTCTTGTTGAAGGCATTGTTTTGTAGTCAAAAATTTACTCTCGAGGTGAAAACCTTTGGTCTGGCCTTCACTGGTTGGACATGGCAATGACGGTGCGTGTGTGTATCGAGTCCTTCTTGGAGGCGTTGTCATTGGAGAGTTTTTATCGCGGTCCAAGTGTTGCTATGATGGTGGATAGCCTTGAAGACAATATTGCGTGATGTAGTTTGCCGCGACGGTTCCTTTGTCTTTTCTTGTGTGTGTGTGTGTTTGGCTGTGTACACCCTAGTTGTGTAGAGGCCGAGAGTCTTCTTAGTATAGTAATTTACTAAGATTAATAAAAGCTTCCTTTATCGAAAATAGCTGAGAATAAGTGGCAACCCCTTCAAATCTATAGCATAGTAAACAGCATAATTAAAAAAAATTCAATAAGTTGTATTGATTATAAAAAGTGGCAACCCATTCAATTCTTTAAACATTTGTAGAGTATACAGCATACCAAACACAACATACAGTTTTGAGTGTTCGACATTAGAAGTGTCACCATGGCCATGGTAAGCAAAGACCGCTAATGCAAGTTAATAACCAAAAGCACGAGGATGAAATTTACATTGCAAAGTTTAAAATAACTTTATGGCATATGGTTGGCGGCTCCATCATAAGGTAATGATCTTACTTTGCATATCAAATTGTCGTTAAACCTAACACTCCCACATACTTGAGGCTCACATGCTGCTCTGAAACCACCTAGTAATCATTCGCATCATCCAATATGCATCACACCATGTAAGCAACAGACAGAGCTAAGCTCTCTGCATCTCTTTGGAGGGCTCGACCAAGTTAACCCTCTATTGACTTCGGCCACACCGCCCTCATTGCCCTGCATTTTTACAGCCATATGAAGCTTTCAAGCAAACTGAAACTCTTAGCAAGTGATATCAGTTAGGCCATACTCACCAAAGCGCTGAGCTCGGCCCCACTCCGAAACCCAGCACCTTGGTAGGTGCAAAGTCGGGCAACCTCCGATGAATATATCAAATTATTCATAGTTTCATTCCAATTCGATTCCTTTGAGATGTGTACATACCCAATTAGATAGATGCCAATCAGATTGAGAACAAACCGATCAAATTTAGAGGAATTCGGCAGTAGAGATGTGTGGGCAGCGCTGGTGTCAGAGCAATCAAGATCCGCTGGTCACCTCCACTGGGAGGTGCTGACACCAACCGTCGGATACACTACCATCATCATCATTCTCTTCCTTGGCTTAATCTCCTCATTAATTCTGTTATTTTATACATTAAATTAAAGTAAAGTTCAAATAATCAGAACATATCTATCTTCGTCCAAATTTGAGACAAACTCTAATTCCCCTCTAAAAAAGTATTACAAGAGGATTGTTAAAAATTGAACAATGTACAAGACATCTACAAGTCCATTACACTTCGAAGTGTAATTTCAATAATGTACACATTTACAAGTCAATTACACTTCGAGGTACAATTCCAATAGATCAGCGCCACCATTCCATGAAGTGCAACGAAACCGAGACATTGCAGCTGGATTATTGCGGTGATGGGCCCTCTCAGCATGCATCGGTGGGTTCGGCTGCCATGCTTAGCCGCTTAGGGCTCTCTAAATACATAGTTTCTGTAGTCCCATCTAAAAATATCTAGATCATCAATAAATAGTACTAGATATTACTCCTACAACATTTATATCTTAACACAAATACATAAAGAACATCAAATAAATATTATACAACACATATAATGAAGTTGTATACAACTCTCCTCTTCTCAACACATGTTTTCGTTATACTCACTCTGTTCAAAAATATAAGACCTATAATTTGAATGGTCATGTTCAGAAATATAAGAGTTGCACGTACATTTAACGAGGCTTTTCCTACCATACCCTTATTTATTCTCTCTCAATTACATGCATTTATTCATTAGCACCACACATAAAACATTATCTCTCATCTTCCAAGATGATTAAGTAGGGTATCTAAGTCATTTTCACTTCAGCCTTAATCTTTGCAAAAAGTCAAAATACACCATACATTTATAAACGGAGGAAGTATCTTCCTATGGTTTGTGTACCCTAAGTTGTTTCTTATACAAGAAATAGCTTTCATCTCCCTCTTCTTTAATCTTGTCTCCATATAAGCATTAATCCTACATAGTATATGTTAAAGAAACTGTTGACATAGGAGTATTGGGAGTGCCCTTAACGCTAAGAGTGCTTCCGTTGCAACGTCACTAATGGGGAAGAAATGGGTTAAAAAGCAAGTGAGAGTTAAGGATGCAGCTGCTGGGTCAACTTGTCGGGTGATGGTTGAGTTTCTAAAAACAAAAAAGCAGTATTGATAGTGACGTTGCGGGAAATTTTGTCTAGCGGGTAATTTAAGGTAGCGTTTGGTTGAGTGTATAAGGATGGATGAAATATAGCGATCCTTGGATTTGAAGTCATCCTTTTGTTTGGTTGGGTGGATGAATGAGATATGGATATCCAGTTTTTTGGAATATTCTCTCAATATACTGGATAGAGCCATTCCCAAAAATGCTGGACGAGCTCATCCAATTTGCTGTATTAAGAGGTGAACTCGTTCAAATTCAAATTTCGCCAAAGTGTACTCAGTCAAATTCAACTTTCGGTCAAAATGTGGTCAAATTTTATTCAAAAATCCAAATTTTGACCTAAAAAATCAAATTTTATTCAAAAATCCAATTTTCAATGATATTTTGTCCGAAATTCAAATTTTGTTCAAAAATTCTAATTTTGTCCAAAAATTTAAATTGTGGTCAAATTTTATCTGAACATTTCAAAAAGTTCAAATTTTGTCCAAAAAATCAAATTTTGGTTAAATTTTGTCCAAAAATTTTAAACCGAAATTCAAAACCTTAATTACAACTAGCTCATCCATCCACCCAACCAAATAAAAAATTAGCTCATCCCTATCCACTCAACCAAACAGCCACCTGGATGACTCCATCCCATCCAGACTGGATGGCCATATCCCATCCAATCTCATCTAGACAACCAAACGCACAATAAACGTCTTTGTCTATCCATCATTCAAGAATTATTGACTAATTTTATTCTATAACATCTTTCTTTCTTTTGAACGTTCAAGATTTAATCCCGATCAACTCCACTCCACACTGCCGCAACCTCCTCCTGACCACACCCACCACCACCGACGTGTCACTGCCCCGCCGCCTCATTAGCGTCACTTCCACACCTCCTCCTCCCCACCGATGCCATCACCTGCTTCCTCATTTGTCGCCATCGCAACCGCTCACCACCTCCTCTATTGTCATTTGCCGCCGCCTCCATCCTCCCATCATTCTTCCCTAATATTATCTTGATATTGTCGTCCTTGCTGATCAACACCTCCCCCAAGCCCGCGGTCGGCGACAACCCTACTGTCTTGCCACCCTACCGCATCCGCCACCCACCGCTGGTCCTCTAGAGTCCTAATAAACCCTATCCTTAAATAAACTTGCTAGAGCCTTCACCAAAGCCTCAACGAAGACGGAGGTGGGTGGACGTATGAATCATGATGCAAATCGAAAGATTAGAAATACGACTAATGTCAAAAAAAATCATTCAACAGATTTCTAGCAATTCTGTATATTTATTTGTCAAGTCTGCTAATCCGCTTCCATGTTAAAGAAGGGAACATCGCGGTACATGCTATTCTTTTGACATTGGAAATTCCAGAATCCCACTTATCGATTATGTATTGTAAACCAGATATAATAGATAAGCAGTGCACTGACCAAAAAGGTAAAAACAGAACACCATAAGAAACAATCACGATTCATCAGTGAGCATTCAGTAGCGGAAACGCTGAAACGAAACCAGCTGGATATCAAGCTCAACAAAACACTTGACTTACCAGCAGAAAGAAAGGACATGTCCAATAACTCCTTTCCTAAACTTGGAAGAAGCGCCGCCTGCAGGAACGTTTGAGCTGAGCCGGCGGCTCGGCTCAAAATTTTTTTTTGCGTTTGGATCCTTTTACAAATTACGGATAGGTCCTTCACGATTTTCTGTGAGAGGAAGATATTTTCTCCGAAAATCGCGTTTAGGTCCCTCGTTCGCCGTTTTGCGGAAAGAAACTCCCGTTAGATTAAAATCGCGAACAAGCCCTTTTCTAATTTTTTAGGATAGCGGACAGGTCCAAAAACATAACATTCAGGTCCTTGCTTCTTACGTCTAGGTCCTTTCTCCGTTTTTCCCGGAAAAAATGTTTTCGTCACCAGAAATATATGTGCGTCTCTATCTCTAGACTTTTTCCCCAGATCGATTTCCCATCTCGATCTCTGATATTTTTTAAAGCATGTATTGTTACTCGGTGAACGCGTAGAGTGTTAGGCTCGGCAAAAGAAGGTTATCACCTCTAATAATTTTTCGCCCCGCCGCGGTTTTCCAGCTCAGTCTCTAATATTTTTCAAATAATTCGTCGAAGTAGATATTTCTACAACTCTATCTTTCTATTTTTCCCCTGTTTCGCTTATTATTTTGGCGGTTTAAGAAATAAAACGCCACCGAAAAAAAAACTCCGAATTCCCATCTCGATCTCTGATATTTTTTAAGATATGTATTATTACTCGGTGAACGCGTAGAATGTTAGACTCGGCAAAAAAAGTTGTTATCTCTAATAATTTTTCACCCTTTTTTCTCTAGACTTTTTCGCCGCCGCGGTTTTCCAGCTCGATTTTCAATATTTTTCAAATAATTCGGCGAAGTAGATATTTCTACAGCTCTATCTCTCTACTGCCCCCCTGTTTCGCTCATTATTTCGGCGATTTAAGAAATAAAACGTCGCCGAAAAAAAAATTCCCCTACGAAAAAACAATACGCACGTCGTATTACGCCGCAAAAAAATTTGTGCTCTTTCAGCCGTTTCGCTCATTATTTCGACGATTCAAAAAATAAAGAGTCGTTTCACTCATTATTTTGATGATTCAAAAAATAAAAAACATCGCCGGAAAAAAAAAGAAATTTTTTCTTCAAAAAAACGTCATGCGCGGCGTATTACGCCGCGATAAATTTCCTAGTTAGATATTAAACGGTGCAGTTTCCACATCATATTAGAGGGAACTTATATAGTTAGGTAAATATCACAGAGGTGCTACCTCAAAAAAAAAAAACATACCGCACGCTCAGGTGTGATCAGCAGCCTGCTTATACATCATGCCTCACATCAGTGCACCCGAGCTGCATTTCAGTAGCGCGCCAGGCGTTTTAAGCAACTATAACATATCATCAAGCGAGCAAAGTCAACCTATCAGGTTCTGTTAGCACGGCCCCTGAGAACTTCCAAATCCATGTCATCAGGGTCTGTGGCCTGGATCTCAAAGTGCACTCCATCAAGCTCATGGCGGAATTGGTTCCTCAACACAGCGTATATGGTCTTTGCACGGATGCGGGAAACAGAAGGTGACCTGAAAAAAAAAAAGAGAACAAACATCAGCAACATGGCTATGTTATGACAGTTTAGTTGCAGTTCTTTGTCAGAGTAATCCTGAAAAGTTCTAAAAAGAAAATTCATTTATTCAGCACCATGAAAAATCCATGAACACTTGGATGCAAGTAATCCAGATCCCCCATGGGCATTTGCCAAATTTAAAGATCACTTCCATTTGTCCAATGAGTTTTCTGTCAATACTAATAAGTAATAACTTGTTATAAACTACCAAAACTTCACAAGTTTATGTGGAATAAAGTTGATAGGCACCTGGAAGAGCTTGAAACATTCTAACCACTGAAAAGGTTCAAACATTGGACAGGCCATCATGTAATGAGTTCAAACATTGCAACCACTGAAAAGGTTGCATTGCTGTCGGCCTGTCAGCAACACTAGTGGTTTTTTTTTCGAAGCTGTGCTTTTGTATTTACCCTTTGTTGTTACGATAAACTTAAGGCTTTTTTTTTAGTTGTAGGCTTGTAGATTTTTTGAAAGTTGATTTTTGACTTTCTAAACTGAAAAGCGGCCGTATTTTTTTTATAATAGATCATCTAATAAATAGTTAATTTCTCTTAACAATAAAATATAAAAGTAGGTCTAGCTGCAAACTTTTATTAGTTATATATGTCTAGCTGTTTAAGAAGACTTATCTTTTTAGAAACTGAAGCTTGCTTTAAAACACCAACACAACAAACACCCCCCACCCACCACATTATATAGCCACAAATCTGAAAGAAGAAATCTTCTCAAATCCCTAACCAAACGGAGTCAATCATGACTAGCTAGTACATGTCACTGAGGCATAAGTGACGAGAAACAAGGACAGGAAAGATTAACCAGGAGATGAAGAATATCTTGCTCTTCCGGCAGTTGTCGTCGCTGACGAAATCCAG
Organism: Guadua angustifolia; assembly: GCA_036346375.1. Taxonomy (NCBI): domain Eukaryota; kingdom Viridiplantae; phylum Streptophyta; class Magnoliopsida; order Poales; family Poaceae; genus Guadua; species Guadua angustifolia. The sequence continues at coordinate 35,022,558 of CM070519.1, forward strand.
ATCGTAGACGGCATACCGGCAGTCGTCTGCCGGCAGCGATGCCGTGAAGTCGTCGTAGCTCTCCCCCGGCGCCCCGGTCTTTTCCACGACAATCTCCTCCCTCCTGTCGTCGATCTTAAATATCACGTACCGATGCACCTTCCTCCTCTTCAGCTCCCAGAACGCGCTCTTGCTCCTCTCCGGCACGTCGATCCAAGCCGGCGAGCCCCCACCCTAAACAAAGAACCAAATCTCCGTCAAGCCAAAACAGCAAAGGGAAACAGCTTGCTCAGATCGGAGGGAATAAAAGGAGAGCGAACAACAACCAAAACCGGGAATCCAAGAAGCTCCATGGATGGTCTGACCAAATGCTATGCTACTGCTACGGAGGCGAGTGCGAAGCACAAGGGTTAAAAGAAGAGGGGTTGGGACATGGGCACTTACACATGGCAACGCTGCCGCCGCCGCCACCACCATGTGCCCTGCCCTCACGCCACGATCCTGGATTCCTGGTCTCGCGGCGCGGTGGAGCTGATCCGAGGGAGGCGGAGGGGACGAGGGATTGATCCCACGGGCCGAGGAGATCGGGTCGGATTATTTTAGTGCTCCATCTTGGAGGTAGGATTGAAGATGGGTGGCATTGATGGGATCATGGGATTCGTGCGGGGCGCCCCGCCGCGTCCAAGCTAAGACTATCACCAGCGATTTCTCTTCCCAAATCTCTTTTCACCCCCCGACGGAAATCCTTTCTCAGATTCTCATCCCTTCCCAGAATGCATCTCCAACAGCATCCCTTCCAGATTCCCGTCCCATCCCTTCATCCATATTTTAAGCATATACTTTAACCGTCAAAGTTTGTACCGTATTTTATACGAGAGTGTATTTGACTTGTTTATGATGTATTCCGTACATTTTTTGAACGAAAAAATTAATTTTATAATAAATGAGGTTGCGTAATATAAAAAAATATGTAATTTGCATTACTGTTTTAAAAATAGAATATATACTTAATTTTTATATGTGTTGTTTATTGGACAAAGAAGTACCAGTGCAAAGCTTATGAAACTAGTGCAGACTGCACTGGCTCCAGCAAATTGCATTCATCCAAAATGAGGAGCGTGTTAATTGGATTACTAATTCTCCATCACATGGCAGTTTCATTCTGCTCAGTATGTTCACTAATTAAGTCTTACCAAACTTTTTCCCTTCCATTTTTTTAAGTGCCCTTCAAAAAATTAAGTTGTACCACCTTATAAACAACTCTGAACTTTCAGCGTATACTGTTTCACTTCAGAGTTCAGAGAAAAAAATAACATATTAAACCGACTTCTTTTTGAGCTATGATAGCATCTTCATAAATTCAAAACTACAAGGCCTTGATACTCCTTACACAATACAACATAAAGAGAGAGCATTTATACCTCCATAACTGCATACTATAATATGATCATATGCTAATACGGTCAGGGGACAAAATTTGTGCGCAGATGACTGCATACTATGGACCAAAGATCAGCTACCATCAGATCATCATCTCCATTTGTAAAAGTGTTTTCCCATTGAATCTTCTAATCTGCAGCCACATCTATATTGCACCACATTGGAAGGAACAAAGTGCAAATCGACAGAACCAGGGTAGAGCCCTGTCACCAGCCACCCAGCAACAACCAACAAAAGTTTAAACCACAGAAAGCAAAACTGGCCGCTACTCTAAACGACCAAAATATTAATGAGATGAATTGTCGATACAGGTAGCAACACAAAACGCTCGACTGCTGACATTCCTCACCGGTTTCCTTTCTTGCCAACTAAATTGACCGAAGAGCTAGTTGATTATCTGAGTAAACGCTCCACTGCCACATAAATATTGCACCACATTAATGACCCAACTGGTAGTATAAGATTTGAGCAATTTTAGTTTTTCATCAAGTGTGTCAAAGCTCTGGGTTTTATCACCTTGTAGATCAGATCGAAGAACTTGTAGATCAGATCGAAGAACTAGACTATCAGATCGAACAACTAGACTATCAGATCATCAATTTTAGTTTTATCATTTTGTTTCACATAGAAGAATAACTACACTATCAAATCGAAGAACTTGACTAAACAAAAGCTCAGATCGAAGAACTAGACTATCAGATCGAAGAACTTGCACATCTAACAGATCGAACCTGTGGGTGAAATGGCGGCCACCCAATACCCTAAACCAGGTAATCGACAGTGGATCAGAGCACCGACTTCAAGCATTGACACCAAAATCCGGTCGCCATCACACATTCATCCAAAATGTCGTGCGGAAATTTGGGGGAAAAAACATACCTTGCGCAGACGCGGGTTCCTGCTCCGTCGATTCCAGTGAAGACTCCAACCGCCCCCTTCAAGAGACGCCTTATTGCTCCGCCAGCGCCGTCGCTAGCCGTCATATTTGTGCTTTCGTGCCATTCTTGGCTCGCCCGCTCCTCGGCGATTCCGACTGGCGCCGCACTGGCCGCCGTTGCCTCTCCTCGATGGAGGCCAACCTGTTGCACTCGAAGGAAGGAGAATCTCCCCGGATTCTCTCTCCTTTCTATTTGGATTTGGAGGCGCGACGGACTTATTTGGACGCGACGTTGTTCCCCTCCGCTCGCTTTTCCCATCGCAACGGGAACGAGGGTCCGGACGGGACTTCGCTGGTGATAGTCTAAGAAGCTTTTGGCTAGAGATGGCAACGGGTCGGGTCGGGTCGGGTGCGGGTTTTACAAAACCCGATCCGATCCGAAACCCGAATTGAAAAACTCGACCCGAACCCGAATACCATATCGGGTAAAAATCTATACCCGAACCCGAACCCGACGGGTACCCGACGGGTTTGTGTAATACGGGTGGCAATAGGTTGGGTCGGGTGTGGGTTTTGCAAAATCCGACCCGACAAGAAACCCGAACTCAAAAACCAGAGTCAAACCCGATGGGTACCCGAAACACGACCCCAAACCCGGTAGTACCGGAACAAGCAGTGCAGATGGGTATATCGGTATTTCGGTGCCGATAGGTACCGCGGTGAAAATTAAAACCGAACCCATTTCGTGCAGGCGACGAAGAATTCATGAGTAAAATTAAAACCGAACCCAACCCGATCGGTGCAAAACCATGGTACCGAACCATGGTACAATTGCCACCCTTACATTTGGCTGGTAGCTACAATGCGCCCAGCTTAAATTTTGGTAAAGTAAAAACTTAGAGAAAGCTAAATATCCATAAAAAAAGGGACGTAATTTAGACTATGACTAAGCTAAACTATTTGGAGATTATGAGCGTGTGTGATATTAGATTCATTGATGTTACTAAATTTCCATACATAACACTAAATTTTACTCACTCCGTTTATTTTTATAAGCTTGATTTTTTAATGATCTTATTTATAAATATAAAGCTTGTGTATAGATTTAATGAGACTTTTTCTTCGATACCATTATTTATTCTCTCTCAACCATATGCATTTATTTATTACCACCCATACAAAGTATATCTTTTAACTTCTAAGATAATTAAGTGAGGGTATCTAAGTTATTTTCTCTCGTACCTTTCTTAATTTCAACGTAATCTTAATCTTTATACAAAGTTAAAATATGCCTTATAGAAATAAACAGAGGGAGTATTAGCAAACTAAACATCAGCCGGCTGTGATTGCCTTTAACAATATTTGGCCTGAAATCCAGGTTTCCAATTTTCGCTGAAATTTTGGATTTCTGGCCTCTACAAAATCTAAACTACTGGCCGAATAAAAAATTGAAATTGCTACAGTAATTTCATTTTATTCGGTGAAATTACATTGAAATTTCATGAAATTAGGCTGGATTTTGAACTTTTAGGGTCAGATTTGGTCCAATAACCCATAAGAGAGTCATCTTCTACGAAAATTTATTCGAAAAAATCGAAATTTTGAGATATTTTAAAATTTTGGTAGAAACACTGTTAGATTTTTATAAAAGTATACAAGCTTGATAATGAGCTAAAATTTTTATCATATTATCTTGAGAAATGTAGAATAAAACAAAACAATTTTTAGAATAATTGAACTTCATTTGTTATCTTTGAAAAAACAAAAATAGAATAGACATAATTGGGACAGTTACCTTCTCAGAATTTTATAAATTTTTTCGAGTGTGATCATGATCTAAAATTTTTATAAGGGATTAATAATTGCCTCAGTAACATTATATAATTTTTTTTAAAAAATTAACTTTTTTTGTTTGTTCAATCAAATCTATGTAAGCACTGAACTTCATTTGTTATATTATATTTCAAAAATCAAAAAGAGAAAGAACATAAATAGTACTCTGCCTTGTAAGAATTTTATAAATTCACTGGAGCATGATCATAATTCAAAATTCTTATGAGATATTAATTATTTCCTTATAACCCTTTTGTAAATTTTTTTAAAAAAAATAAACCTTTTTTTATTGCTAAAGCAAATCTATATATTGATCATCGGCTTTTATCAAGACGAAGCACTGTCAGAATTTTAAAAATTATTTAAGCATTATAATCATTTAAAACTTTTATATAACTATTATTGATACATCAAGACCATCAAAAAAAATTTCAAAATTTTATAACGTGGTTTGGATATTTTTCATTTCGTTCACATTTACCGGTAAGCTTTTTAACAGGATAGTAGTACTATTCGAATTTTTCAAAATTCATGAAGCTTGATCATCATCTAAAATATTATGGATATGTCAGAACCATCCACAAAAAATTTAAAATTTTATAACCTTTTTTGTTCTAATTTCCATTCAGTTCAAACTTGCCGGTTAGCGTTTTATCAGGACAGTAGCCATGTTTGAATTTTTAAAAATTCCTCAGATTAGATAATCATCTGAAATTTTTATGCAAATATCAATAATATGTCAGAACTCTTCATAAAAATTTCAAAATTTTTCGTTATCGTTTGACCCACGTTTCAGCCGGTGCAAAATGACCAAAATTTCGACAATTTCACCCAAAATTTCGGTAAATTTCCCCAAAATTTAGTTTTTTTGGTGGCAAACGGGCCGGATTTGAATTTTTTTTTGAATTTCAACCAAAATTTGTCCAAAATATTAAAATTTCACCGAAATTTTGAATTTCAGTCATACCTAGTATTTTTCCCCAAACAAAATTTGAATCCTTGCTGAAATCTGTTCTTTTTCCGCCGTCACTCCACGCCATCCATCTCCCACACGCGTGACACGTCTACTTGGATAGGGAAAAGCATTGCTTCTTCCACTTTGATTTGGGCCGGACAAACCATGCGGCAGCCAGCAAGGCAAGCCATGTAAGGGGCGCTCAGCATAATGGCCCTACTAATAAAGACACAGTCCAATAGGTTTACTTCTTTTCCTTTTTTAAAAAGCAATTAAAGGGTCCCCTAAAGAGAGAGAGAGAGAGAGCAATTGAAGGACTTTGCGGTTTTGTGGAGTACTATATTTTTAAGATGGTATGAAAAGCAAGTTATTAAAGTCTATTAATCTGTTTGGTAAGCCATATTAAAGTTCCATAATTTTTGTTATCCAATAGTTATCTTACATTTCATCTCATGTTTTGGAACAAAATAATATATCAATTTACAATTTAATTATACAAAACAGTTAGACAAACACCCCATTAACAAAAACGGTTCAACCAAATGAGATTACTATAATCCACCGCAATACTAAACAGAGCTTAAGTCTCCTTGTTCAATTCATTATCCAGGGCTCCGTCTTTCTCTTTGCAAAATGTAATATAAATCATATTGATTCATAGCCCTCTTAAAAATATATATTGACTTCAAGCTGTGCATTTTTGAGTCTTCTTGGCACTATACCATGCCTTTTTTTGAAGAAGTTCTCAAGCTTACTCTGAAGAAAGATAGGTTGTTTTGATAGTCTCAAACTTCTTAATAAGTGGGTTTAAGAAAAGTCTCTCTCAATCTTATCAATGTAAGATCTGCATGTTGTTGTGAATATCTATGGTAAAGAAGGGCAATAACATGCACGTGATCCCCACAAAAATATTGGGAGAGTAGACGAAACACATGATGAAAAATTGTACCTTCGCAAGAATGGAGCTGAAACCAAAATGGCTTTTCTGCAATTGGCATTTTGTCGAATCTTATCAATGCAACGTAAGTGTTGGACAATTTCTAACCGGTGACTCACTCTACAACACATAGATCAAAGAATCACAGTCATGCCTAGAAAAGACAATATTGTTCCTCACTTGTACTTATAGACTAACTATTCTCATAAAGGGTATTTTGGTCATTAGTATAGGCCCTAGAGCCTATAAATACCCCATGTATCTCTCATTTGTAACTAGATCTCTCTTGAGCAATACAAAAGAACACTTAAACTAGTGAGTCCTCGGGTTCCTACTCTCTAGAGACTACCCCTGTAGGCTCGCTGACAGGAGTAGGGCGGTCCTTTTGTACCCCAAACCTGTATAAACCCTTATGTCACTTCTACTCTCGTGGACGAGAGCCCGTGAAATGGCCGATGTCCACCTCCTCACCCGTGTTCGGTTTTCACACCTACGACATTTGGCGCCGTCTGTGGGGAGAATGTAGCTAAGTCACACAAGGCTATGGCTTCTACCAAGAACACTACAAGCCTCCTCCAGCCCCGAAGCGCAAGGAGCACGAGGATGATCAACCTCCCCGACGGAACCCTCGACACACACCGCCCTCAAAAATTGATGCCATTCACCCCGGGGTTGACAACGTCCTTCATATCCTCGAAGCTCCCTACCGCGTCATCCTTCCTCAACCCGAGTTCCTTGGGCCCAAGGCAAGAGCCCCGTGGCACCCTTGCTACCGTGGGGCCAGGGGCTCTAGAGCCAGCCATCATCCCTAAAACCCTAGATGTAAACAAGTGGCAAGCTATAGTGGAGACAACCGTGAGGCAAACTATGGAATACATGATGACCTCTTACCATCCTCACGGTGGCCCTCTACACTCCTCACCGCTCCTGCCATTGCCCTCGGTCCAAGTGACCATAGACCCAGGGGCACATAGAGATCTAGCCTTCACCTTCGGAGGTGAACAGGAGGAACCGGTACAACCTCCCCCCATTTGCCCATGTGGCGATGTTAAATAGAGCTCCCTTCTGGCCGCTACATCCACTGAATCTAGGATTCCATGTGACTCGCCCTGTACCATTGCACTTCACGCCATCACCACAACTCCCAAGGCCTGAACTCGCACCCCAAGGATGGGAGCTCTGGGTCCTCCACCACAAGCTCCTCCTCCTAGTCAAATGTGCCTATCTACGAAGATGGTGAGTCGACTTCCATCGAATGAAGCAAACTCCCACCCTCAGGGTGCGACATGGCCCAAGGTGAAAGGAGAGCCTCCAAGACCAGAGGTAGCCTCTTCCCCAAGAGCAATCCTAGACACCACGGTTATCCACAAGCACCCTCAAGGCTCGAAGGGCATGCATCACGCTCATCATAGTCATGTGGACGAGAGCAGCTCCCACTTTGCCAACACCAGTCGCGCTCTTCCCTCACCAAGTCATCATGATCACCCTCGCCAACACAGGCATCACTCTAAGGGAAGGGAAGCTGAATCTTTGGTCTCGTGGCCCGCTCAAACCACTTGTCGATGGGAGTATTTGGGCTCTCCTGGACATGGACATCGCTGTCACCTTTGATAGGCCTCAAGCTCTCCCAACTCCGAGGAGCCTCGTCACAACCGTCGCCGCCATGAGAGGTCGCCCTCTCCTCATGGGTATAGCCGCAGAGGCAGTCCCAAGACAGGAAACCCCCTCATCTGGGATATCTTTAAAACCCTATTTCGGCCCAAGTTCCGCAAACCCAACATTAGACTATACGACGGAGACTCCGACCCTATACAGTTCATGGAGGTCTAGGCCATGGCTATTGATGCACACAAGACGGCTCAATCTTCCAGTGAGGGGATAACTTTGATTTGTCAGAGGATGACTTTGACTATCCGGCTACAAACCACACAAAGATAAGCACTCGCAATCGCTAAACCACACTTCTCATCGTTATCAACCATGCCAAGAACACAGATGACCTGACCACGAAGGTTTATTCTTGCAATCAATCTAAGAACTAGTAAGAACAAGGATGAAACATGCACTCACGTTAAAGTTTCGTAACTTGTTTATTGCTACTCTAACCAAGTCAAAAGAACAAGGATAAAAGTTCCACGCATGGGAGCAACTATTCTCAAAACAAAAATCTGAGAGAAATGAAGGGAGCTTGTCCACTAATTAGCCAAGGAGATGGCTGCTAGGAGGTGGACTCACGCCACTTTGATTACATGGAAACTCATCCCAAAATAATGGTGGCACAACACCCAAGGCATTGAAGACTGTTTCAGGATGTTAGAGTTTTTTTGATGATATTTCCTAGTTCAGAAAGAATTTATGGTGAGGTTAGATCCGTTGGAAAATGTACGAGATAAGCTTTTCATCAAGTGCTCATACACCCCAAACAGATTCCGTTTGCATTCTCCCATTTAATGGCAAACTGGTCTTTGGAGATTGAGTTGGATCCTTTCACATTCTGAAAGTGCATCTAGGCACTTATGTTATTTTGGTGATTAATGACAAACGCATATAATGACAATCTATATAATTGAGTAAATACTTAACTTAGTGCTTAACAAATGACAAACCTCTAATATGATTATATTGCTATGAGACTAACATGTATTGCCTAGTTGAGTATCAGTCTCATCTATTTAGAGGAAAATCAAGTGGGATGAGTAAGCAAAGATAAGGTATGCAATTTTGGTATCTCTTCTATATTTGTTATTGCATTCCTTTTGTGCAAATGCATAGTGAACTCCAAGTAGCATGTTGATTATATATATGCACACTGGTTCATGTCATATTTATTTGTGCATATATATTCATTTGAGTTCATTATGTGCTTTGTTTTAGTATGCATGTATTAACTAGAGTTAAACTTCATATTGCTATAGATTGACTTGGTGCATGCATGTTTTAGTTGTATATCTTCTCATGCAATTCTCTTAGTGAAATTTAATCTAGTGTTGGATCACATATTTACTCTTATTCCAAATATTAGTTGCACATGTACAATTCGTGTATATTCTATCATGTGCTTCATTTAAGTAAAGACTGTGATCCTTGCCATGATTTAATTGATTCATCATATCGGCAATTATCTCTCTAGTGCATATAGATCAATTACATATTCATCATGATGCACTTAGTAGAGAGCATTTCTTATGTCAAGTGTTTCCATTTATGTTGTGCTTCTTTATATGAAACACTTGTGGTAATCAACTGCTCACAAATATCAATTTCTTCATATCTATTGAGCTTTTGGGACTAATGTCTTTCATGAGTGGTTTGGAAAGAATTAGGTTCCGTATGTGTATGATGACCAAGGTATTTTGGAGGATGATCGTTAAGTCGAGGTCAACAAGACGGCGGTGTCACCAAGAGTTGAGGACTAAGTCAAGATCAACTTGGCATGGAGATCGTCGGAAAGGATGATCAAGTCAAGGTTGATAGGACGAGAGTCTCATGAGGTGAATCGAGTCAAGTTGGATAAGGCGAAGATGTCATCAATTATATGGTGAAGGTCTTCATGCACCGGCATTAAGAAAGAAGACGGCAAGTGACTATTTCTAGACTTTATTATCTTTGATTTAATTTGAATCTAAGAATTGCTGTACTATTAAGAGGGATGCAACGTCGAATGACTTTTAGATGTGTCAAGTGCTCAAGTGATCCATCCTTGTGAAACTTAGAGAGAGTGTGGTGTTGGTGGTGCCGGAAAGTGAGAATTGTAGGTCTCTTGGATTCTTTGTGAAATCTGTATTTATCCTTTGAGATTTGGGTAGTGAGACCTTATTGTTTGTGTAGCCCTCGTTCTTAGCTTTCGGTAAAGTCCAAAATTACTAAAATCGGAGTCCGGAGTCAAAAGTTATGCCCGTTTTTGTCAGGCTATTCAATCCTACTTGGACTATCCGAAGTGATCTCGGACTATCCGAAGATTTTGGACTATCCGAAGATATTTTCAGACTATCCGAGCTGAGTCTCTCTGTTAGCCATTCTTAACTCGTTCGGACTGTCTGAACTTGAGCTCGGACTATTCGAACTGAGTCGGGGCTGACTCCCAACGGCTAGTTTTTGGGACCTCTATTTAAAGCCCCCTCCCCTCCCAACTCAAAGAAGCCATGGGGAAAGGTGAGAATTGAGTTTTCCTCCCATTCTTGAGTCCAAATTCCTCTCCTCTCTTGGATCTAAGTGATCCCCTTAGTGAGAAGGGTTGAGAAGAGTTGGAAGAGGTGTGTGTTGAGCAAGATTTGATCTTTGAGCACTTGATTTCATCTCCAAGCTTATTCTTCGTGAGCATTTGTTACTTTTGGAGGTTGAGGACTCCTAGACGGCTAGGAGGTCGCCTACAAGCCACCGAAGCTTTGTGTGGTTGGCCGTGGGAGTTTGTGAAGGCCGATTCCGCCTCCGTAAGGGAAGGAATCAAAGAAGTGAAGTCCGATGAGTGCATTTGTGCAACACCAGGTGGAAGAGGGTTGAAAGAGACCCCCGGCTCAAGTGTGACCGAGCCGCACCGGCGAGTGCATTTGTGCAACACCAGGTGGAAGAGGGTTGAAAGAGACCCCCCGGCTCAAGTGTGACCGAGCCGCACCGGCGAGTGCATTTGTGCAACACCGGAGGAAAAGGGTTGAAAGAGACCCGGCTCAAGTGTGACCAAGCCGCCTCAACGGAGACGTAGGATCCCCTCAAGGATCCGAACTTCGGGTGAAAAATCATCGTCTCCAAGTTTGCTTCTTACTCTTGCTTTAGTATTTATTTTGAATCTTGAATTTTCCCGATCTACTTTTCTAGTGAGTTTTTGGCTAGATCTCTATTTGCTTCAAGTATTCTAGGCTAACTAGTTTAATTTGGTGTGTTTAATATCCCCAAATAGCCTAGATTTATTTTTGCGAGCTGTGTGCTCTAGAGCATTCGGAATATCCGAACTCACCTCGGACTATCCGAATAGAACTCCGGAATATCCGAATAATACCGGACTATCCGAATCACTTGACAAATCAAGTATATTCGGATACTCCAAACTGTTAATTTTCGCTGTGATTTAGTTTTAAATTTTAATTCGCCTATTCACCCCCCTCTAGGCGACATCCCCTGTCCTTTCACATTCCCACTTTAGCCTTTGCTGCTACGAGAGCTTCCTCTGTAATGCTCCCCATAGGCAAAGGCCTCTTTACAACAAAGGCCGTGGCACGAGGCCTAGTGGCTGAAGGGCGCCTTGGCCATGGCTGCGCTACGAGGCATGAGTGGTCCGTTATAGAAGGTTTCACCTTTGGGCTAACTCTTATAGGAAGATCTTTGAAAAAAGCCCTCGGGCCTTGGCTTTTTTACTCTTGGATTAATTCAGGATGGGCTTGCCTCGAGAGAGCATCACTAGCTTCAAACTGCTTGCAATGCTGTTACACCCCCTAACCATCGGTGATATCCACCTTAAAAGCCTCGTACTTAGTGTCAGTCATCTCTCCAAGGATCCAGTTGGCCTCTTCGATTGTCTTCTTTGAAGTGTGCATTGTACAGAAATAGAAGGGCATTAGATGCATAAGTTAAGAATATTTACATGCGAAGATTGATAGCCAACCTAGTCTCACCTTTGCCTTTGTAGACTCTCTGGTAGTCATCCTTCCCATGGACTAAGGGGCTGGTATCCATGAGTGTCATCTCCTCTATCAAGTCCCGAACGCCACTGCACTTGCGAATCTCAGAAGTAGCATGGATAAACTCCGAGTCATCATCAAAAAGAGGAGGGATCTCTAGGTGGTCTTCTTGAGTGATCTTTGGCTACTCCCCGGTGTATGGAAAGCCCTCCACCTTCAGATAGAACCATTTCTTTCCAGTGCGACTCTAGTTGTACTTGATGGTATGCACAGGATATTCACCTTGGTTCTGGGTGGTCGAGGTCAATGAATCCAAGGGACCAAACTTTCCGTTCGACATCTGGAGTTGGAAGAAGTAATCAAAGTCTACGATGGTGGGCCTCATGCACCTGCCCTCGATCGTAGTCTTGCACAACCATAAGAACACCCTCACCCTCGCCAGTAGGTTGGGGGAGAAGTGCGAGAACTCCACCACGTAGTGCCTCACGATGGTCATGATGAATAGATGCATGGGAACCCAAGGCCAACCTCAAACTAGGCCTTGAGAGCGACGGTGTACCCCAGAGGGGGATTGGGTCACTCCTCTGGTCCTGGCCATAGGACATCCTTCAACGTTAGGCAGCTCTCAGAGTCTACCAACACCGCTTTCCGCTTTGGTAAGGGTCGTGGGTTCGACCCCCACGAGAGCCTCCTTGGTTGAGTCATCATCAAGGATTTCAACCTTTTTCTCGAAGGCATTGCCCACCTGGTACTTGAAAGCATCTAGGCCCCTAATTCAATTTGGTTTTGGTAATTAATGACAATTGCGATTAAAGGACTAATATTTTCAATTTAAGTATTTTGAGAATAGGTTAGTCCTAAACTCAGCGATTGTGGAAGCATGAAAAATGATGAAAGAGAATATCAATGTGTCGATGGCTAAGGTATAAAATTTAAGAATCTTTTCATAGTTTTTACCTATCTCAGAGTTTGGAGAAAAAGATTGAATTGCTAGAATAGGCGTCGTACTATTAAGAGGGGTCTTGACCGCTTGTTCGATATCAAAAAATATTTAGAGGCACAATACATGTGTACTTGGATATTTGTATAATATCACATTCAAAGTAAAAATAAAAAAGCATAAAAATTGCACTGTTGATCTATATGGCCAGTGCTACCGGGTCCCCTCCAGTCATACCGGCCGGCAATATGACTGAGGGTACCCCGACCTGGTTTTTATAGAGAAGAGCACCTTTGGCCGCCGAGTGACCCGATCATATCGAACTGAGTTCGGTCATACTGGCCAACAGTATGACCGGGGTCAAGTTAGCCTGATTTTTTTCCAAAGAACACCTCTTTTGGCCAAAGAGGGCAAATTTAAAGCCCGGTATGACCGGACTCACCTCAGTCATACCAGCCACAGTGACCAACGGTCACTGATAGTGCATTTAATGCATTATAGAGACCGTTGGCCACTGAGAAGTGGTCATACCGGCCCTAGGGCCTAGGGCGGTATGACCGGCCTCTCAGGGTACTTTTGAGAAACTTTTAGCCAACGACTATATTTGATTGGTGTGGTTATAAATACCCTCCCATCTATATTCTATAATATCTCTTGGACATCATTGATTATTCTTGAGCTCTAAAAAGTCTCCAACTCATTGTGTGCATTAAATTCTCATTTTAAGAGAGTTAGAAGCAATTCGAGTGTTGCATTTAGTGTTGAGCCTTTAGATACTTGATTCGACCTCAAGTAAGCGTCAAGACTTATTATTCTTGGAGATTGCTGCCTCCTAGACGACTTGGAGGCATTCGTGCGTGGTGAGCTTCTTGATAGAGATTACGAGAAGTCCCAGCAAGTTGTGAAGACCGGAGTTCACTTACTCGGAGCAGAGAAGAACTACAATAGTAATTGAGGAAGGCTTAAGAGATTAGAGCCTACTTGAAGTTGTTCAAGTCACCTCAATATGGATTAGGGGAGACCGGCAAGTCTCCAAGAGCACAGGATAAATTCTTGTGTCTCATTCTCTTGTGGTTTGAATTTTCTATTCTTGTGCCCAATTTACATTTCTAGCAATTTAATCATATTGATCTTGTACTTAAAATCATATCTTGTTTATATCTTAATTCTTAGAGCACTTAGTGAATTCTAGAGAACCTAGCTTTAATTATCAAAATTGCAATTTTTACTTAGTAATTTTATTAGTTATAATTAAAACAGAAAAAATTAGAAACCTCCTATTCATCCCCTCTAGTTGATTATCCTTGATCTTACAGTTGTCCATCCCGACTAGGCCTGCCAACTCCTTGGTCTTCCCTACGTCGCAAAAGGGAGGCTCCGTTCCTGGTTCAACGAGGTATCACGGGAGATACTTGCAGGAGAAGATGCAAAAAAATGAGGTCCAGGACATATGAATATTCATTTGAAGAGGACATGTACGAAAAACATTTACAAGACACGCTTGTGCCTAAGGTTTCAAATTTCGGTATCGGATCATATTTCAGAGGTGACTAAAATCCGAAATCTCAGTGAGATATCGAAATTTCAGACGAAATCTGGATGAAATCTAAAAAATAAATTTTAAATCTGGTTTTTTTTGGACCGAGATTTCCGAGATTTCAGCAAAAATTACCAAGATCTCAGCGAGAAACACCAAAATCTCGGCCCAAAAAACTTAAAATCCGGTCAAAATACCTTATGCTCATATCACAGACGGTTTTTAACTAAAACCGTCTGTGATGACTCATCATAGACAGTTTTAATCACAAACAGTTTTTGATTAAAACCGTCTGTGATGTGCATTTTTGAAAATTTTCATTTATTTTGTTTTGCTGGGATTTAAAATCTCGTCTCCAACCGAAATTCGAAATCTCAACTGAGATTTTTGAAAATTCAAAGGGATTTTGAACCTTGCTTGTGCCCAGCAAGCACTCCGGCCCGCTCGCCTGCAACAGCCAAATCCCTCGCGTGAGCCCGCATGCCCTACGCCTACGGTGCGCGATGCCCACACCTTGAGCGACGGTCTGTGCTGCGTACGCACCACACGGCCAAGTCCACGCCCTTTCACCTGTGCCCTGTGCAGCGCCCCTCGTGGCGGCCCCGCCTAGTAGTGCAGCCGAGAACCCACGCAAGGAGCCCCTGGTGGCCACAACTGCACCTCTCTGCCAACGCCCACATGTGGAGTGCCTTGAGCCTACGCTCCTTCGGACTTAGACCACGCTCCTTTGGCTAGCGCTCGTACAGGGGCGCCCTGCTTGTTAGAAAAAATGACATGCACAACGGATGAAGGAGATCGAATCAAAAGGAATAAGAGACTAGATTTAATGTGAAAAATCTTTGTGGGAAAAAACCACAGAAGCCGGCTGGTAATTATTCACTATTTTTTGGAGAGTTACAAACACAGGGATCAAATCGCCTGCGCGCTTACAAGAAGGCCCTGTTTGGAGGAGCTATGCTTCAGCTTTGAGCCAAAAGCTCCCCCAAACAGCATGGCTACAAAGTAGCTGAGAAGTTAAGCCACAACAGAAGCACCCCCAAAAGCTGAAGCTGCTGAGGAGGAGCTTTTCAGCTGTGGCTTAACTTAACCACCTCCTACCTCGGTCGCTCTGTCTTCTCGACCTCCGCCACCCCGCCTCGCCGCTTCCACGTCACCTCCTACTCGGACGCCGCTGTACTTCACTATGTTGTTACCTTCCCGCTCGGTTGGCCCCCAAAAGTTACAGCTGCAACAATTAGTTTGCCAAACAGCATAATAAGAAAACCCATAGCCGCCAGCTACAGCTGCTTTACAGCCTAACAAACCAAAAGTAGTTTTTCAGTCCAGCCACAACTCTCCCAAATAGGGCCGAAGGCATATATGGATGGTGGTGACTTAGGGTTCAACTTGGAAGTAAATCCGTAACGATCCAGACTTAGGCCGAAGCGGAGTGAAGTCCAGACTTAACCTTCTAACTTAGAATTTTGATCATGGCAACATATCCGGTGCAACCCCCCCTCCGTGAAACCACCGTGCAAATTAAAAAAGTTTCAAAAATTCTGAAAAAATCATGGATGTACATCTCAACTTACCCCACCTACATATAAAATTTCATGATCAAATTCATCCTATCCTAGCGGGTACAAAAAAACAAGCAGCAAAATGAATAGTGATGAACAGTAAAAATCACTGTTCATGCGGAATTTGTCTTTTGTAGCTGCTAGTATAAGATGAATTTGATCATGAAATTTTATATGTAGGTGGGGTGTTGAGATGTACATCCATGATTTTTTTCAGAATTTTTTGAAACTTTTTTTAATTCAGTTGCACGGTGGTTTCACCGGGAGGGGTGATTGCACAGGATATTTTTCCTTTGATCATATATCAACACTGCTCCTGCACCCCTTAGTGCCGCCCATACGGGAAGCGCCCTAACTGCCGCACCCCCAGGTCAGCGCCTCGCGTGAGATGCGCCCTGCAACTCACCCCGCGACCTGCGCTCCGCGGTGGCTGCACCCAGAACCTAAGTCCCCAGTGGCTCCGCCCAGCTGCGGCCAACCTACAGCCTACGCTCCGAATTTCGCAGCGGCCAAGTCCCGTGAGCTTCGCACCCACACCCTACAGCTCGGTGCAGTGGCGTATCCAGAAACTTAGAAAGGAGGGGCATAAAATTAAGACCTCTAAACTAATATATATAATATATTAATATATATAGTATTTTTTCAGAACATAGAACATGACAGAATGATATATATAATATAAAAATACCAACACTTATCTAACAATCGCATATAATATAAATACGTAACATTACAAAGAAAAAAAAACGTACCGATCATTGCTTCTTAAGAGTTGATAGTTGATATTTACGGGTTTTTATATTTTGAAAATGTTACAAAATATCTTCCATGTCTATCTTGGAAAATATGTCTCGTTCGATGTAGTATACCATGAAATCATTTAACCAGTCATCACTTATCTTATTACGCAAATCTGTCTTGATAATCTTCATTGTCGAGAAAGCCTTTTCAATTGTAGCTGTACCCACAAGTAAAACTAATACTAATTCAATAAGCCTATAGACTAATGGATAAACAACAAACTTTTTTGCTTCAACCATCATCACCGCGAGATTAGCAAGATCATCACAACTTGAAAATTCTTCTCTTCTCAAATGATCAATGAATAAGTCAAATTGTGCTTCCAAAACCACACGATCATATGATGAGAAATCATCTGAATAAATCTCTGAAAACCGAAAAAGCCTACCATGTTCAAAATTTGCAAATGAATCTCTTGGGTCTAGACAAGTAATGCATCTTAAAAGCTCTATCGAAAATTCACTGAACTGCTTGTTTAACTCGGTAGTTTCTCTAAATTTGTAGATGATTTTTTTTAAAATTTATCTAACAAGGGTGAGACTCCAGCCCACCCACGCCCCGGCGGTGCATACGCCACTGGCTCGGTGTATGCCCAGCACGAGATGCACCCTGCAGCTCTCCCCGCACCCTGTGCGCCGCGTGGCTGCACCTGCGCCTAAGTCTTCAACGGATGGGCCCTTGCTCCCACGCTCGCGTTGCGAGTGCCCTGCGTCGCCAGCGCTCGCCTTGCGCCCTACAATGGCCATGCCTAGCTCGCGCCTTCCGCTCCCTTGTGTGCTCACAGTCTCACACGTGTGGTGCCCCATTGCTGAGCGCCTTTGCGCCATGGCGCCTGTGCCCTGCAGCGCACGGCGCCCCACGCTCGGTCATCTAACGCCCTACAGCCGGCTACCATCCGCGTCCTAGTTTATGGCTGTGGGGTGCCCTGCAGCCAGGCGGCGCGCGCCCTGCGCCCCGCGCAGCTCTCGGTCTCATGTGGCCAAGTCTTGCACAGCCGTGCCCATGTCTGAGCGCCCTGCGCCAAACCGCCCTGCAGCTCTGCGCGTTGCGGCCAAGCTTGTGTCCGAGCGCGCGCCCTGCGGCACAGGCACCCTGCAAGCATAGCGACCGCGCCCTGCGCCAAGTGCTCCGCGTTGTGCGCCCCTCGCGACTGTGCCTTGCGCTTGGCCCTTGCTGCGGCGCCTGGTCCTAGTGTCTGTGTACCCTAAGAATGAAGCATCCAAGAAGGGAGGCCTTACCCAGGTGTTGGTTCCATCCTCTCCCCCGTGCGCCCAAGCCCAGCTTGCATCGGTTCCACCCCGCAGGACTACTGCATCGAATAAGGGAAGTGTTAAATACCCAAGCAGCTTGGCTCATACACCTCCACGTGGATCAAGTCCATTGAGACAAGGGATCCACTGTAATGGTAGTAGCAGTCATAAAGAGAAGAGAGGGAAAAAGAGACTTGGTGTCCTGTGCTAGGGCAAGTTAAATCGTCTGGTAGGTTTGTCAAGCCAAGGATAAATTTGGGCCGGCCCAAATCCCATGGGCTCGAGGAGGCAACTTGCAGGATGAAAAAGGCAGTGGCTTTTATTTTCCCAGCAAAAACTTCGGAGTTTGTACTTTGAACAATACAGAATTGTTATGGGGTATATCTAACATTTTCTTGAAGGCAAAACAACTAAATCATCGAAATTTCAGCCAGGAGCAACAAGAATCCTTCCAATGCACTACCACAATACTTTATCGTACTTTCTCGTCCGTATAATCATAATCCAACCACATCCTAGTGCGTCAGACGTGGCTCCCTTAGTCCCATAGGGACTACAACTTAAAAAGTCTATGTGAGACTGTTCAATCAAAAAGCAACAACCAAATCTCCAACAGAACACTGCAGCAAATTCACTAGGCTGAATTTTCACTATAGTAAATTAATGTAGCATTTTTTTTAAATGATCCGAACCATCCGTAGTCTTGATCGGATAACCTGCGTTCATAAAGACTAATTAAGTTGTAGCTTCATGAGAGGCTACGTGGGAAACGTGTCGAGTGTCTACTTTTACTGGGTACCGAACTGTCTGGACTGATATAAGTAATTCAGACATTTTAACTATAAAACGCTCCTGGTTCTGGTAAGCTCGTAAACATGTTGGTTCTGTTCCGCTTTCTTATTTCAATTTTTTTTAGAACATCTTCCAAGAGGTTGTTTGATTGCCTTCTCAACTCAACCAGGTTGTACGAGCTTAGTCAGACTGGTAGGAGTCAGACTAAATGGATACAAGGAGATATACAGAGATAGTGTTTGGTTGTCTAATGAAAAGTAAGATGGATCAAATTTAAAAGAGTGACAAATAAATTTTAAAAATCTGAATTTTTTTTAGCATGTAGTATTTGAACCTACGGTTCCATTTTTTTGTTTCATTCAATTTGGGTGTCGTTTAAATTTTTAATAAATTCCGAAAAACAATAAAATTGAAAAACAAAAAATTAAATCTTTTGAATTTTATATGGCAAGTGTAGTCTAGTTTTGTTCGAAAAAATGTCATGAACATGTAGGTAAAATCGGTTCGATTATCGGAGATAATAATAGAAAGATATTAGCAAAAAAAGAAAAAATTAGATAGCATATTGCCTAATAACTGCATGCACAGCTAGCGATGCATACTATGTGGTGCAGTGCGGGTCGTCGGTCAGTAGGCCATTTCGCATGGAACATGTTAGCATCATTGCACCAGTAGAAATGTCAATTTTGGTCGTTTCCCCAGATCCAGACTATGGGGGGAATCATGCATTTGCAGAGCCAAGTCTAAAACCAGATGCAGCCAATCAAACATAAGAAAAAAAAAGATTCTGTATGTATTCATATAGGGGGTGTTTGGGACATCTCTAGCTCTACCAAAATCTGTAGAGTTGGTGGAGCAGAATATTTTTAACTACAAAAATTTATAGAATTGGAATTATAAATATATTAAAAGTGTTTAGGTAGATCATCTTATTTACATTTTAGACTAAAAATATAAACTTAATTCACTTTATTTTAACCTATAAATTTCAGATCAGGCTGAGATCTATAGCTTTCGACCTAAATCTGTGTATACGCAGCCCAAATTTATTTCCTTGTTCTCGCCCTCGGCACGTTAGCCCCCACCTGGCCGCCCATGGCGTTCGCCGCGCGGAGAAGCCTCGCTTCACGCCTCTCCCACCACCTCACCCGCCGCCTCCACCCCTCCATCCCCCACCTCCTCGCCTCCCACTCCCACGACGAGCCCTCGAACCCCTCGCCGCCACCCCCACTTACACCATTCCATTCCCTGCTTCCGCACACTTCCAGAACCCTAAGCTTCCTCCCCTTCTCCCTCCACCTCGCGGGGCCATCCCGTCGCAGCTTCTCCTCGTCGGCTCCCGCCCCCGACGCGGTCTCATCCAGTGATGTTGATGCTGCTGCGGGCGTCCTCGCGGACGCCGCGGAGGCGGCGGCTGCGTCAGTACCGGCACCGTTCCCGGGGGAGGTGGCTGCCGCAGCCGCCGACTCCTTCTTCCCCGTCGCCGCGCTGCAGCACCTCATCGACGCCGTCCATACCTTCACCGGGCTCAATTGGTAAGCTTCGTGATGCAGCTTTTGAAGTTCGGGATCTGTTTCGTTGGGTCTTATGCTTGGTTTGGTCTCTGTTTGTTTCTCACGCGGGGTGTGCTTAGGTGGGCCTGTATTGCGCTGACGACAGTGCTGATCCGGAGCGCGACGATCCCGCTGCTGATGAACCAGTTGAGGGCCACGGTGAAGCTAAATGTAAAGTGCTCTTAATGCGATTAAGCTATCATTTTCTAGCCCCTGTGTTTGCTTGATGTTTTAATGTATGTGTGGATCAAAAGCCTCTCGTGAAATCCTTGTGTCATATGGTGATAATGCTAGCAACATAGAGTACCATTGTTTTATTGTGGTTTGTAATTATCCGTGTGTGGTATGTGTTGCAAAGAGCCAAGCGTGTAACTAGTGGCATTTGGGAAAATGTAACCACTATATTCCCTAAATGACCAACACATAAGCAGCCGAGAGCGGTGGACCTGCCTATACTCAACGCTTTTGTGCTTACAAATGTTGCTCAAGTGGCCTTGATTCAAAAGTCTGGATTCAAGCATAGTGTATGCTTAAGGGCATTTAGATGTTTGGATTACATTACCATCAGGTGACATTTGGTTCATGGTTGGAAAAAAATTGAAATTTGATTGGAACTATATTTAAATAAGGGGTATGTTATCTAATTCCTGATTTTAGCGCACTAAGTGGTTAAGTGAAAATTGAAATACCTTGGTCTGGAGAATTGTTCCTTGGTTCTAACTCCATGATTCCAATCAGCTAACTTGGCTATACATAATGTAGATTGTATTTCTGAAAACATCTGTAGCAATTTACTTTATACCACTGTATTTAACTCTTTACTCTTCCTACAGTTAAGTTGTTTGAGCTTCACAGTAACGTATGATTTTCCTTTCATGCAAAGTTCTCAGATGTTTCTTTGCTGGTTTCAAACTTGTGCATTTTGCAGGCAATACGACCAGAGATGGAAGCCATTAAGGAGGGAACGGATGTGAGATTATGTTCTTAGCTTGTGTAGAGTATACTATGTATTTATGAGAGAATGGGTCATGGGGAACAGTTTTCTAATTATTGTTAGTTAACTGCATCATATACTCCCTCTAGTCACAAAAGGAAGTCATTTTGGACATTGACACGGTCTCCAAAATGCAACTTTGACCACTCATTTCTATTGTAATATATTTATAAAACCTACTAAAATTATAATATTATGAAAGTATTTTCAAGACAAATCTAGAGGTATCATTTTCACGTGTTCACTAAATATTCAAAAAGAAATTCATAGCCAAAGTTTATAATGTTTGACTGCATGTAACCCTAAAACGACTTCCTTTTGTGCTGGAGGGAGTAGCTAATACTTAACTTCTCAAGTTTATTTCCTACAGACTATGGATCCAAAATCAGCGCTAGAGGGGAAAGATAAAATGACTGCACTCTTCAAAAAGTATGTAACTTTGAGTAGATTATTTTTTTCTCTGTTTTAATGACAATGAAACGCTTTTGTGTATTTCCTGGCTAATATAAACTGTCCATGGCATCAAAATTTGTTAACTAGATTTTTCTTGCTGATGGATTAAGAGTCTTGAATTCTTTTTGTGTGAATGGACGAATGTCAAAATGTTAGAGAACCTTCTTTCTTATTCCTGTCTATCTACTTGCAATTGAACTCATCATGGAATTTATATCAAAGTTAGCGTTTTCTTTTGTTGTGCGTGATGTATTAGAAATACTGCCCTTTGCTCCAGTTCCTCTAACTTCTTTTTGGTATTTTTCCTTTAGGCATGGTGTTAGTCCGTTTACTCCACTTAAAGGACTCCTGATACAAGGGCCAGTATTCATGAGCTTTTTCTTTGCTGTGAGTTACACACACATCTTTCTGCCTCTCCAATTCATCTCTTGTACATTATTTACCCTAGTTTCTGTAATGGTATCCTTATTTTCTTCCAATTGTAGATATCAAACATGGTTGAGAAAGTGCCTTCATTGAAAGGAGGTGGAGCATTTTGGTTTACTGATCTGACAACTCCGGATGCTCTTTACATCTTTCCTGTGTTAACTGCACTGACTTTTCTGGCTACAGTGGAGGTATGCACTCTGTCTGTTCAGCATTGAGCAAGTAATGAGGTGTACCGCTTCTTCTTGCTCATATAGTAATATGCTTAAATTGGTAGAATTGTAGTGTCATAGAACTGTCCCCATAAGCAGTTGTGGGGTCAACATATTACTTGTTTTTATAATTCAGATCTGAGTGTACTTCCATTTTGTACCATCTTGTCTGCATAAGCAGTATCACTTTCAAACTGTGCATTCATTTGTAAAATTTACGAAGGTAATTAAACTATTTATGACTAGCATCTAGTTAACTACTCTGCTTTCATGGGCACCTTTTCCCTTAACATCCAAAACGTCTACTGTGTTGGCTATTTTGTTTGTCAATGCTGCAGTCATATCTAGCGAAAAAATTGTGCTATTTCAGCTTAACTTGCAAGAAGGAATGGAGGGAAATCCCATGGCCGGTAAAATGAAGAACTTTTCTAGAGGAATGGCTGTAATGACAGTCCCATTCACAATGAATTTTGCCAAGGTATGACAATATTACTATTTGCTTATGCTTTCTTAGTTTTTGTACATAGATCTGATCTTATCTGAGATAATCAGCAATGAGTTACATGAAAATATTGGGGATGTGTCTTGACCAAGATTTTGGAATATTTGAGGAATCTGTTCTTAATTGACAGGCATTAGGGTAGATATATTATTGAGCAAGATCTTCTATTAAGTTTTGTCAGGCCTTTGGTTTTTTGGGCTAGTAATTCTGTGAATATCAACAGGTTTCCTACAGAAACTTTCATCAAAAGGACAGTGCATTGGGAAAATTAATGACCGTAGGTCCGTAGGACAGATTCTCACTTGGCTGAGAAAATTAATGATAATCTAACACATTATCTAATGTGCCTGAGAATATTAATGTCAGATTGTCTTGTTTGGCTGTTGCCTGTTGGTGTTTAGTTAGATGTTAGCAGATACTATAGTATATTGCTCAAATTGGTGCTAAGAAAACAATAGGATGTAAGGGTCATGAGGAACTAGAAGTTTGTCAGTAGTCACAAGATCCTTTTTCCAATTAAAAATCTCAGGGGGCTGGGTGGATTCTACTGTTTGATATGTTACGTATGCCAGATGTATGAAGATGCATGCCATTATCCTGCATAGGAAACAAAGATAGGCTCGAAAATTAAGACAGTAGTACTGGTTGTTCTATCAGTCAAGTAAGCTAGATACGTCCATCTTCACAGTATTCACATCATTGTCCTAAATCCATCAATCTTTTCATTTTCCTCCAGGCAATTTTCTGTTACTGGATCACGTCAAACATGTTCTCCCTTGTATATGGTATTGGTGAGTGTGGTTCCAGGCTTTAAGACAAGATTGCTATAGGACCTTCTATTATGTTTCATGGTGTAGTAGTTCATACTGTGTGTTACTTTGATTGTTATCAGTTATCCGTCGACCGGCTGTGAGGAAGTATTTTAATCTTCCTGCTTTGGTAGCTCAGCCTGCAGCTGCACAGAAGCCAACTTTCAATTTATTTGGTGGATCCAAGGTAATACCTGCAGCGGAGTCACCTTTAGCAATCCTGGGAGCCCAGCGATCTACATTGGGGCAACCCGATGCGGCTGCTCTTGGCTATCGGGTCAAAAATCTTGAGAAGAAGGTGAAATCCAGAAGCAAATCTCGGAGACGCGGGTAAACTGTGAGCACACAGGGGCCTAAATGAGCAAACTGTCCTTCGGCCTTGGGCCCAGTGGAGATTTTATTTATCCTGACATGGTGGTAAAATTAGATTTTGGGTAAGGTTGTTGTCATTCTTTCTTCATCATATGAGGCTGCTGTTGCTTTTTTGACTGAATAAGCCAGAGTAATTTTGATAAACAGAATAATTTATACTCAAATGTAACTTCAGTAACTTACGGTAATTAACCTTGGTGTTCGTCTTCCAAGGATTGAGTGGACAATAACTGCTTCCTCTGGAGTTCTGGAGAGCCTCATTACCGGAATACCATACAAAATTATTACGTTGCGTTTCTAGCAGGAATCATGTGAGCAGATTATAAATAATTATATATGGTACATTTACAAAAATTATTTATATAAGTAATTTTCCACTGGCTTCCGCCTCCCCGCCGCCGCTGCCTCCTTCGGTTGATGCGACCGTTGGCTCCTCCCCTGCTGTCGCTACCGGCTTCTCCCACGCCGGTGCTGTCATTTCTCCGGCGGTATCCGCTGGATCTGCTAGTCTCTCACCGCCTTCTAGTATTTTCTTGTTATTCTTGTCCCTCTTACCTGCTAGCTGCAAATTCTTGAGAAAATTGACTATATACTATAAAGTTGGTGGACACTCGATAATATACCACATAGTGAATGATGTTAATAAAATGCTATAAAGTTGGATGAAAACTAGATGATTTGCCACTTTCCATCATTTTCTTTTCTGATTTTTCTTCCATGGGAAATATCTCAAATACCTCTATCTGGTTTTTCCCTATCCTTCCATGTTCCCCGCTATTAGTGGCTTGGCCTCGATTTGCTTGGACATGAACATAATCTTCTTTAGCACCATCGCCATCAGAAAAATCTTCGTAGCTTTGCATTTTGAACGAAATATTTTTGTTTCACTCCACCGCATTCCTTTCTGTCTGAGATGAAACCTCAGGGAAGGATAGCTTTTGCGTGAAGTCCAATTCATAATTGCTAATTATGGATTTAAAGGTGTTGTGCAACAGTTGTGCGCCTGAATAAAATGTCATAGAGCGAGATGTATATACATACATATATACACACACATATACATACACATATACATATATACACACACATATACATATACAAAAGTGATGGTTTTCAATGGTTATTGGTGTCTGTTTATGGACCGGTACAACAGGCGAATAAACAAGCTTTTCTGACTAAGTTAGTTCAACTCTGTTCTAAAGACTCTTTACCTATGATAATAGGTGGGGACTTTAATATCATAAGGGGACCTCATGAAAAGAATAACGCTCATTATAATGACAGATGGCCTTTTTTGTTTAATGCCATAATTGATGCTTTTAACCTTAGGGAGTTGGACATGTCAGGTAGACAGTTTACTTGGGCGAATAATCTTGACCATCCAACCTTTGAGAAACTGGATAGAGTGTTAGTTAGCACGGAGTGGGAAATTAAATTTCCTTACTCTACTATACTCGCTCTAACTAGAGAAATCTCTGATCATACTCCTTTATTTCTTAATACTGGGGACTCGTCTACGTCCAGTAGTTCACCATTGTTCAAGTTCGAACTTTGCTGGCTCGTACGTGAAGGGTTTTTTGACATGGTTAAGAATATTTGGGAAATTCCAGTTTCTGGGTGTTCAGCTATTGAGCGTTGGCAGACTAAGATTAGGCGTCTGCGTCAACATTTGAGGGGTTGGGCAAAAAATGTCAGTGGTATTTATAAAAGGGAGAAAAAACAGTTACTGAACATTCTTGATGGCTTAGATAAGCAAGCGGAATCCAGGTCTCTTTCGCCTGAGGAGTTAAATTTCAAACACAACCTTAATGTGCGGCTTTCTAATTTGTTACGGGAAGAAGAGATTAAGTGGTTTCAGTGAGCGAAAGTCAAGTATTTGCTTGAAGGTGATGCCAATACCAAGTTCTTTCATTTGGTGGCTAATGGCAAGCACCGCAAATCTCGTATTTTCCAGCTGGAACATGAGGGAGGGCAAATTAGTGGTGATACTGCGTTAAACAGATATATTACCAACTATTATAAGAATTTGTTTGGTCATCCTGATAATGTCTCGCTAACGTTGGATGAAACAAGAATCGAGAATATTCCACAAGTTTCTCCTCTAGAAAATGAAATTCTGACTTCCAGTTTTCAAGAGGGGGAGGTTAGGAGGGCTATGTTCCAGATGGAACATAATAAGGCACCTAGGCCAGATGGATTCTCGCCAGAGTTCTATCAAGTCTTTTGGTATGTTATCAAAGAGGATTTGATGGCTCTTTTCGAGGAATTCCATGATGGCACGCTATATCTACATAGATTGAACTTTGGGGTGATAACTTTAGTGCCAAAAACTAGTGATGCAAAGCACATTCAACAAAGGCAGCCTATATGTTTGTTGAATGTCGCTTTTAAGATCTTTACTAAAGTGGCTACTAATAGAATATCACTTGTGGCTTAAAAGTTATTAGACCCTCTCAAACAAATAAGTTTCATTCTGGGAGGAACATAATGGAGGGTGCGATTATCCTCCATGAGACTCAGATGAAATGCATAAAAAAAGCGGAATGGAGTTATTTTTAAAATTGACTTTGAGAAAGCTTATGACAAAGTTAGATGGGATTTTTTGCAACAAGCGTTACGTATGAAAGGTTTTTCTCCCACTTGGTGCAATTGGATTAAATCTTTTGTCCAAGGGGGAAATGTTGGGGTTAAAGTAAATGATCAGATGGGGTCGTATTTTCAAACTAGGAAAGGGCTTCGACAGGGTGATCCGCTATCTCCAATTCTTTTTAATATAGTGGTTGATATGTTGGCTATCCTTTTGGCCAGAGCAAAAGAGGATGGCCAAATTAAGTGAGTGATTCCTCATCTGGTTGATGATGGTTTATCTATTCTCCAATTTGTTGATGACACTGTGATTTTTATGGACCATGATTTGGAGATGGCAAGGAATATGAAGCTTTTACTATATGCTTTTGAACAACTTTCAGGCCTCAAAATAAATTTTCACAAAAGTGAAATTTTTTGTTTTGGTCATGCAAAAGACCATCAGGCAGATTATTCCAATTTGTTTGGGTGTAAGTTAGGTTCTTTCCCGTTTAGATACTTGGGGATTCCGATGCACTATAGGAAGTTGAGTAATTCTGACTAGCGAGTGGTGGTAGAGAGATTTGAGAAAAGATTAAGTGGTTGGAAAGGTAAGATGCTGTCAGTTGGCGGGAGACTGGTACTGATTAATTTAGTTTTGTCTAGTTTGCCGATGTTTATGATGTCTTTTTTTGAGGTCCCGAGGGGTGTTCTGAAAAAAAATAGATTATTATAGATCCCGTTTCTTTTGGCAAAATGATCAGCACAAAAAGAAATATAGGCTCGCGAGATGGGAAGTCTTATGCCAACCTAAAGATCAAGGTGGGTTAGGGATTCTCAATCTTGATTTCCAAAATAAAAGCCTATTGAGCAAGTGGCTGTTTAAGTTGTGCAATGAGCAAGGAATTTGGCAACAACTGCTGAGGAACAAATATTTGAAAGGCAAAACTTTAAGTCAAGTAGAAAGGAAACCGGGTGATTCTCATTTTTGGAACGGTCTCATGGGTGTAAAATCTCAATTCCTAAACCTCGGTTCCTATATCTTAAAAGATGGGACCAAAGTAAGGTTTTGGGAAGACTAGTTCAATGCCCGTGCGCTGCTACGAAAAAATAAAATTGGTAACGAAACATAAAAGTCAAGCAATAAAAGAAAATTATACTACAAGATCAAACATCTATTTCTCCCGATTACAAAAGTTTTTATAGTTAAGCAACATCAAACTACTACTCCAGTAGTACAGTTTCTAAATTGTCTTACCTCTCACTCCGCATCAAATATATAAGCATAATACATAGATCACTTCATACCACAAAAATCGATTCATTAAATGATCATGAATATTTTTAAGTTATATATACATAGCCATTTGTAATGAGAATCTTCTTATTTACCCAGCTTCAAGCGAAGATTAAGAACCAAATGAAATATTTATTGTTGAAAGCAATTAAGCAATGGCCTGGAATGCCACACTAATTAAGCAGTCATCGTTTGAGTCTGTTTACAGTTACATTAGATTAATTCCTCCCTTCTTCACAACAAATTGCACGAAGAAACACCACGATTATGCTTCCGATACCCTGAACATGGGTCAGTTGAGGTAGACAAAAATCGAGACAGATAAACAGCTTATTTCTCACAACAGCAACACATCCTGACCACGTTACAGCATTCAGTTGACAAGAATTCATGAGAAGAAAGTTTCCAAACAGTAAGTTCCTAAACACCTATTATGCAGTGACATGACCGAATTTTCCACTCTTTTCATCGGCAGGGTGGGAATGGCAGACGCATAGCAGAAGTGGGCTGAGTTGGCACTGATGGATGATCAGTAGGTGAAAGCTTGCCCAGTACATTCAGAATTCTCATCTTCTGCAACTACTTCACTAAAGGGAACAAGAAAATAAGTAGTCAAGCACTCAAGCCAAAAGCTGAAGCTTTCATAAACAGATACGAGATGATTGATAGGTGAAAATACAAATACCAAAACTGAACTAATATTGAATCGCAAGTTCACAGATGCAAAAATCAGACTCATATTGTTGCATAACTTAGAAATATACAAAGCAACCAAGATGCATCACTTAACCACACATTGAAAGAATAGATCCTAATTCTACACCAGAACAAGAATGCTTGAGTCAAGCAAGAAATGGCGACAGGGAGCACAAATGGTCAGGATTGACCGGTTATTTTTAATTGCGGGTATCTAAAATTTGAAATTTATTGTAACGGCTAGCATAATGGCTATATTGTAACAGCTATATTTTTAGGCTTCCAGTTTAGGGCCTGACGTGAGTTTCACACAATAATTTTCAGGACTGTTCTTTAACCACCCGAACACACTATAAATTACTTGGATATCAGTTCCATGTTCGTTGACAAACTCCTGAAGCAACCTGAACAAAAGTAGCAAATAGTTAGTTGTGGTCATGATGTTAGAGAATTACAGTTATCCAAGGGAAATATCCATAGAGAGTGAATCATTACCTCTTGGCATCATTTTATGATACAGAGAAGTTCCGACTGAGCCATTTGTATGAAATCTGTTAGAAAAGCACACAGAGTGTGGGAATGTTAGCCACCACAGGTAAACAATCCCAACTAACTGAACAATGGTTAATGCAGCACCCACTAAACAAGCAACATAAATCTTAAGTGGTAAGATAATTCATTGATTCATTGTATGCAGCTTGAGTTACACATTGTGGTTTAATTACTCGGTCACTCCTATGAATAAACTCATGGAAAACAACAACCTCATTGGATATCCCCTCTTCCCCACCTTTGGTGAGTTCACACGGTGAACAAATTTAGTCAGTTGAAAACTGTCGAACATGACACCCCAGCCGAGTACAGCGACAAGTTTAATACTCCCAGAGAGCATTACAGTAAAATTTTGCTAGTCGTCAAGTAATCACTTTTACTACAATCCATACAGGATTTGAGCACCAATGGAAAAAAGTGACATTTTTCATTATACAGAACGAAAATGAGTACACCTGGAAAAACAAATGCATGGGGAAAAATGACAAATGTTTTATTTTCCTTTTCATTTCAAACTTTTCCAGCATAATCGAATATTGATAGTCAAGATGAAGTCCTAGAACATAACACGAATCACAACCCTAACTCAAGTGAGTCCTCCTCGCACCAACCGAGACAACAAGACGAACAAAACCAACGGAACCCAAGAAATCGCATCGCCCCGTAGCAAGAAGGCGGCAAAAATCGCCTTGAGAACAGTATGTGTCTGATGATTTGCAGCAGAAAAAGATTACAAATGGCTATAGATCTATGAAGAATTGCGCCACCACAAATTTGGAACAACTATACTTTTTTTCAGAGAATTGTTTCTCACCTACGATCAAGATGATTTATATTTTCAATTAAGATGATAAATCCTCTAAAAGATCAACAGATCATCATTTGTACCTCCTCGTCTTCGCAAGATGCTGAAGACCACCGAGATCGCCTCACACGCACATCAGGATGATATCCTGCTCGACACCGTCTGCCGTCAAGCTAACACCGGTCGCTGCTTTAGCCTGCTCATCATGCCGCCGCCGCCAGCGCCACCGTCCCTGCTCCTGTTCAGCGATAACCTCGACTTGATCGGTGACATGAGCCTTGTCGCCAACCTCGACGGCGAGAATGAACACCTAGGCTTTGGATTGTAGACTTGCTGCCATCCAGATCCAGGCTTCAGTCATTTTCTTTCTGAAGGTAAATGCTTCAGACATTGTGGCACTTGACATCCTAAATTGTAACTTTTAGCTCGAATATGAACCACGATCAACCAAATAAGCACATTGTATAGTATGATCTAACGACTGATGTGTTCTGTATGATACAGTGATTCATAAAGTTCTTGATTTTGCTTCAAAATAGACTAACAGTATACACTGAAATTGGGAATTTTCTTTTCGTACTACACTGATAGCATATGAGCAGAAGTACTTGACTAAATGTTTCTTTCTTTCTTTCTGTTTTTTTTGGTCGCTCAATTCTAGTTCCGCTCATAGCTGTTTTTTCCATTTCAATCCATTACACATTATTGTACTTGATTTGGATTGAAACACGCGGCTGCCCTTACACTCAGTAGCACTAAAGTTACAAACTCCTGACAAAATTTTGAAAGGTAATTCCAAATCTTTGCATAAATAATAGAATAAGGAAAGATATTAATTTTGAGAACCTGATGATCACAGTTCCTGCAGGCATAGAGAAGAACCTTCTGCTCTCTGTCTTCCTTTGGATACAGTATGTTGTTGCTGCCCCCAAAAAGGAGTTTATCCATAAATTTCCCCTCAGCAAAGCAAGAAAGGGAATAAGCACACCATCCTCTTACCATTCACGACAAAACTTCATGGTGCTCATGGCTGCTGCTACCTATCTGCTTCTTCCAGGCCTTAGCTCTTCTTGCTGTGTCCTGTTCGGGGTGAGATCAATCAGATATGGGAAAGAAGAAATCTTTGTATCTCAAGTAGGCAATTTAAATCAAATCGATGTTGGGAGAATCTCACGAGCTTCCTGACACCAGTTCTGATTTAGCTTACCTCAGCAATCTGAAGGAGGCTCGTAGTAGAGACAAGAACTTGGATAGACATGGAGCTTTCTAGGAGAATGTGGGGCTTTCTTCTTGGATGGCGACAGCGAGGCGTACGATGCGGCGGGGGAGGTGGAAGAGAGGAACGTGGGGTTGGGGAACATCACCATCTTCTTGGCCCATGGCCGGTTCTTGGGGGATACCCTGTTTGCGAACACGGACGGCCGGCCGACTGGCGTGGTGGGCTTGAACTGGATCCGGGACCTCACGCGGCCGCGCGACGGCGGCGTGCAGGCCTCAGCGCGCGGGGTACCCCGCTGGTTCTGCTTCTCCCTGGCGCGGCGGGCGCGGAGCGGCGTCGGCTCGGCAGTCACCTTCCTGGTCCTAGTTACGGGTTTCGGGGTCTTGGGGAGCTCTCTGTTCTTGTTCCCGCCGCCGTCGGCGACCGCGACGATGTCCCGCGCGAACTGGCTGGCCTGGACAATCTCCAGCACGGTCTCGCCGAGGAGCATCGCCGGCGGCGCGAGGAGATTTGGGGGCGGGCGGCGCGAGGAGGGAGACGATGAGGCTGGGGGCGGCTCGAGGAGAACGCTGCAGGAGGCGAGGAGGCGCTGCGTGGTTGGGGCTGGGGAGTAGGGGGGCGGCGCGAGCGTGATTGGGGCTCGGGAGTGGGTGGCCGGCGCGAGGAGAACGACGGGGGAGGTGAGGAGGCGCTGCGTGGTTGGGGCTGGGGAGTGGGGGGGCGGCGCGAGCGTGATTGGGGCTCGGGATTGGGTGGGCGGCGCGAGGAGAACGACGGGGGAGGCGAGGAGGCGGGCTGGGGGGCGGCGCGAGCGTGATTAGGGCTCGGGAGTGGGGCTGCGTAAAAGAAAGCTATGCGTATATGTGGAGTGAGGCGGGCTGGAGGCTGGGAAGTGGGGCCGCGGAAGAACGGACCATCTACCAACTGCTACTTTATAATAGTAGAGATAGAGATATTTGATTGGGGAATTTACCATTAAAATCTCAATACCCTTCTTTGTTTAATATCGTCCGGAAGAAACATGCAACGGTGGCTGAGGTCCTTGGTTTACCCTCTCTTAACGTGTCTTTCAGACGAGCGTTGGTGGGGAATAAACTAATAGCCTGGGGCAATTTAGTCGCAAGAACGATTAATATTACCTTACAGGAAGGGACTGATTCTTTCAAGTGGCATCTTCATTCTAATGGGATATTCTCGGTAAAATCCATGTACAATTTCTTGGTTAACAATGGTATTAAAGTATCACAGGAGATTTGGCACGCTAGGTTACCTTTAAAGATTAAAATTTTTTATGGTACATAAAGACGGGTATCCTATTGACTAAAGATAATCTGGTTCGACGTAATTGGCATGGGGATAAATCTTGTTGTTATTGTAATACAACTGAAACTATCCATCATCTTTTCATTAATTGTTGTTATGCCAAATTTTTGTGGCGACTAGTTTACATGACTTTGGGTATTGCCCCGCCTGTAAATATAAATCATCTATTTGATGGGTGGTTGAAACAAAGGGGTCACTTCGATTCTCAGATTACTATCGGGGTTGTTTGAATTTGTTGGGCCTTATGGTTAACCAGAATGACACTGCTTTTTGACAAGTTCATACCTAAATCTTTTTTGCAGGTATTGTTCCGAGGAACGCACTGGCTTCGTACTTGGGCCAAATTATAGCAAAGTGAATCAATTAAAGAGGGTCTTCTCGATGTTTGTCGTCTGCTGGAGACCGTAGCTTTGCAGTTATTTGCTTCGTTTGGTTGGCCTTTTGTACTTATGATTGGTTATTCTGTTTGAGGATTTGGTTTTGTCAACTTGTTATCTCCTTGTCAGTTTGTAATAAGTGTGGTCTGATTCTCTCAAAGAGAGATGAAGCCGAAATTTTGTGTTCCATTATCTAAAAAAAATATACATATATATGTATGTATATGTATATATGTAAGTATATGTGTGTATAGGAAAATGATTCGATACTCCTAGGTGTATGTACTCCCATCTCCAGTATATTATTTAAATGATGTTCTTATACCTTTTTATCCTTTTGAATATACTCTAATACTGATTATAAAATACTCCAAAGTGAGTTATACGAAAAATTTGATCAAAGCCCACCCTTTATAGCATAATTTGTTTATATATTCCTTTTACATATGAAAAAAATGTATATAGCAAAAAAAAAGGCACTGATGATTTTTTTCAATCATGTCGCATTGGGGTTATCTTAGAGTTATTATTGGAGTATACCAAAAGTGATAAGGGGTATAAAGCATTCATTTAAGTGGTATATTAGAGGTAGAAAAGACTTCATATATATGTGTGTGTGTGTGGCAACATATCTTGTGCATACAGGCTTTTCGTGTACACATCGTGCACACCAACTAATAAAAGTCATGAAAAATTCTAAAAAAATTGTAGAGAGATGTACTTCATAGATTACTCTACCTATGTATGAAGTTTCAAGATCAAATTCATTATATATCGAGAGTTACAAAAAAGAGAAAATTCTGATAAGTTTAAATAGTTTAAACTTTTTATACATAGGTAAAGTAATATATGAAGTACATCTACAATTTTTTCAGAATTTTTCATGACTTTTTATTAGTTGGTGTGCATGGTGTGTACACGAAAAACGCTGCGTGCACAGGATATGAAGCCTCTTTTATACCCTTGGGAGTAATTACTCCCTATGTCGTATCTCACAATGTATGGGGTATCTCGTGCGATGGAGGGTATGTACGCATAGTATACGAATATATAAGATTATCTTGGTGGTATGTACATTTTTCAGATGTGGTATGCACATTTTTTGGACATACCCCTTTTTATGTGCATATATGAAGGTATTTGCAAAATACGCTAAAAATCATGGACACCTTTGCAATTTTTTCATGCGGCTCACATTAGAGTATTTTATAATTAATGTATGAGTGTACCCAAAGTAATAAAGGAGTATTTCAAATTCATTTAAGTGGTATTTCAGATGTGGAAGTAACTACTCCTGTGAATATATATATATATATATATATATATATATATATATATATATATATATATATATATATATATATATACACACACACACACTAAAACAACCACGAAGTATCGGTTCCACTTGCTGGTGGGCAATTTTATGTCTCGGTGATGATATGTATATGCTTTTATGGTGTTTTCAGACTTAAGGATTGCTCTTTCCAGAATAACCTTGATTTACATGAGCCTGTATAAAACCTTTCAGTTATTGCTAATGGTGTTTTATTTGTCGTATGCTTTTATTTAAGTTTTCATTAATCCTGTTAAAGTTTTGTTACTAATGACAAGATAACTAGGAAAGGAACAACCTTGCTTACCTGACGACGACTATAGGACCACTTGTTTATTTGTGTTTCAGTTTTTTTTTTCTTTTAAAAGGGCGTTCACCTACTCTGAGATGTGATATTAATACTTTCCTATTCACAAACCTGCCAAGCGTAAAAAGTGAAGGCGCATACATCAGCTCACTTTTATGATGTTTGTTGGCTACAGAAGCAAGCAACGACTTCACCCGAAAAATAAGGCCTTCAATACATTCCCATCCATCACAATTCGATCACTTCTCTATCAATTCAGCATCTGGTGTTCAGTCATTTATCCTTTTCAATACTCCCATATCCTGCGAAATATGTAGACAGATTGCAAATCTTCGGAGATAAGCTCATTTCAGCTCATGATAATCCGTCCCCTAATCTCCTCCTACCAGAAATATCAGGGAACAGGAATATTACGGCAACACTATCGTCTATTTTCTGCTACTCTCTAATCGTAGGTCTCCTAATCTAATTTTCTCTCCTCCTGTAATCCTCTATGATCGGCAGATTGTGTTTCTATTGTTTATGTTACTCTATGCCTCTTGAATGAAGGACAGTGCTCCTGCCATTCCTTTCGGAAAAAAAATATATAATCCGTCCCTTTATCTCCCTCTTCATCCACATGAATGCATTGATACATACGTTGGCGTCGGCTGTCCGATAATAGTTAAAATGAACAATTGCATGCACACAAGTTATGCTAATAGTTCTTCTCAGTAGGGACTTGAAGAGGACGTCGTGTATGTGTACCATTGCTGAATGGACGAGCACATAACCGCATAGCACTGGGGTCTGGGCAGAGGGCAGTTTGGCTAACCCAGAATTCTGCAGACCAAAACTTGCAATGTGGGCACTGACATATGTATTCCAAAAGAAAAGAACAGTGGCATAAAGATGTCGAGCAGTTTTCCACTCTACAACTGAAGTTGATGCGAATTATGAATGTCTTGGCTTTTTGTAAAGCACTGTACGTACTCTCCCTCCTTGGATCTCTTCATGGGAGGAGCCCTACACACAGCTGATCATCAGTGTTACTAAGTATTAACCCAACACTGAAGAACAATGCAATGACGACTCTCTTTGCGGCTAGACGACGCGCGCATTTCGTTCCTTGCCAAACTATAGTACTATACTTATCCTGTTGTTCACCGACAGCTCTCCAAGATCAACGGGTGTAATATATCTGTTTAAAGTAGTTCGGCAGTAGCACTATACTATTCATTCAGCCGTAATATCAATGTGATCCAAACATAACGCGCATAGTGAGATGAAAGGGCATGCACCCTTAGTCCGTCCTTACCCAAATCTTATAGAGCATGCCATGTCATGAGCCCTGTTGCATGCATTTGCACATTGCAATATACGTACTTTTATGCTAGACAAACTTTAATTTGTATTTGCACATGCATGTGAACGCGAAAGGCCGACCCGGCCCATACCTGAGCTGGATCATTCTTTCGTCACACCAAGTAAAATTCTAGAAGTGCAGAACAAAGACACGTGGAACGGAAGAACGAATGAAAATAGATCAATAGAGCCAAGTACAGCCTAGTCCATTTTCCAAGGCCTCACCTACTGACCTACCTACCTGCCTCCCTGCCAACTTAATTAGTTGTCAAAACCATGGACACCTTCCATTAATCACCAGAAACTTGCTCAAAAAAAAAAAATTCACCCGAAACGGTCGGGTCCAATCTAGACGGTTTGGCTGGCGACCCAACCCCAGCGTGCGTCCACTACAAATAGTTGATCTCCGCCGATCCGCTCGCAACAAAACAGCCCAGAACCTCGTATATAGGTGCGCGGAAACGCACGCAATGCCGCGAGCGTGGGGGCGCGAGCGGAGGGGCGAAGAGGGGGGCGAAGGCGCGGGCGCCCCGCTGCTCGGGTCGTCGGTGGCGAGCTGGCTGTACCGCGCGGTGCTCGAGCCGCCCGCGCCGAGGGTGTGCGGCGCGGAGGGCGGCCCGCCCGTGACGGCGCCGAGGGTCAGGCTCCGCGACGGGCGCCACCTCGCCTACTGCGAGGGCGGCGTGGCCAAGGAGGAGGCGCGCGTCAGGGTCGTCTTCTCGCACGGGTTCACCGGCTCGCGCCTCGACAGCCTCCGCGCGTCAGAGGTACGTATCACATTGTTGCATTAGATCAACAAGTAGCACGCACGTTTCCTTTAACAGCTACTCCTTCCGTTCAAAAATATATATATAGGACCTGTTTTCATATATATATATATATATATATATATATATATATATATATATATATATATATATATATATATATATATATATATGAATATGACATATTTTGAATGGTCATGAATATGACATATTTTGAATGGTCTCGTCTACGATTATAGATTTGTATTTTACGTTCTAATATAAAATTTATGTGATGTTCATTTCATATCCTTAATAAATATCTAATTTTATTTTTATTCTCTTTATACATGCATTGAATATTGTGTTTAGCTATAATAGTTAGGGTAATCTAGTTATTTTCAATATCTTCTTGGTCTATATAATAAAAAGAAATGTGTTTTATAAACTTAGAGAGAGAGAGTAATTATATAATTTTTTCCTAAGATCAGTTAATACTTTTACTACTGTAAATTCTATGCACGTTAGTCTTTGTTTCTATCATCTTTGGTCGCGTCAACTGTGCACGTATTGTTCTTTGTATATGCTGGTGTGGTGGTTTTGTTCTTGTACGTACTCTTCTTTGAAGAGAGAACGATGTTGTTGTGAATGGGAACTTGTTAGGTGAAGCAACCGCTGTCTTTCAGTTTCAGCAAATCGATATAAATCGTTCTCTACTTACTCCTATTTCAGAGTTGGCAGGAACATGATGGCTGCGAATGATAGCCCTAGCCAGTCTTCTCCTATATGAAATAGTCTTAAGTCTTAACAGCGTCCCATTGATTTAGTAGTAAAGCAAACCATTACTACATCTTAATTTGTTCTGGAAAAGGATAATTTGGACAGCTAGAGCCCAGAAGTAGGCATCTTTAGGCCTTCATCTGCTGTCCAAAGCGAAGTCCAGCTGTTCAAGAGCATTGAACTGCCCTTGTAGGTGTTAGGCGTAACTGCATATCATTTGCACGCAATGTTTCGCTCTTCCAGTCCATGCATAGTTGATGTGCGACAAATGGCTACTCGACAAGTACACTTTGGAATTTCATAACCAGCTGTGTGTTGGTCTCTCCTGGCGTCAGTTTAGCCACGATCGACTGCCGCAATATTTCAGGCACGTAAGTGTTAGTCAAGGTTAGGTAATGCAGACGCAGCAATGTATTTTTAACGTTATTCACCGATCGAGAAGCAAGCAAAGAGTAAACGACAAAAGTAATGTTTTAAATAAAATCAAACAAAAACACGTACAGGGCGAAACAAAAGAATATAGACCCCATGATGACCGTGGATGTGGTTACCTGTATAATTAACTCTTGATAACAACTATTATCTAGAGTTAACTATACGGATCTCAACACAGTAACTAGCAAAACATCGAAAATTTCGATGCTTTATTAGTTATTATACTGTAAACAGAGTATTGCAGGAGAACAATAATTAGATACACTTAAATGGAAGCTTTATTTCATTCCATTAGCCACACAGGCTATTTTACATACTTTAGCTTATATGGGTTCTAATTACAACCATAATACATCTTATAACCCCTTAATTCCTGAAGACCTGCTCCTGCACACAGACCTCCACCCTGGCCTTGTAGGATTATCCATAAGACTCACCTTCTAAGCAAGGGGGGAGTTAAGTAAGGGTGAGTACTAAGTACTTAGCAAGTAATAATAATAATAAATGCAGTAAATAAGTTTCCAAATAACCCAATTCTTATCCAACTCCTCCTACATACCTTTCTCCTCCCAAAATACCTTTTATAACAAAATAAACTTTAGTTTTAAAGGTTGCAAGTTTTAAATTTGCAAAAGACGCTACTAATAGTGAGTATGACTTCTGTAATCTCCAATCCAAAAGACTGGCTTGAATTCAAGATTTTACTCTACGCAGGTTTGTACCACTTTACCCACAGTGACACCCATAAGAGATACCCCAGAACGTTTATCCTATTCTGATATTAGTTCTCTACCCTGTACTGAGTATGGGGCTCACCTTCCCAGGTTACCCACCTCCGGATACAGTTGTACTCTGGCATCCAGCCAGCAGTACCCACCGGGTTTTAAATATACCGCCCCTAAACCAAATTTCTCTCACAGTCCCCCTGCGTCATACCGCCATTTCCCAGCACGAAACTAATACCATCCTATGACAACCTTTTTTGACAAATTTCACACACCGTGGTTAGCACCAAATTTATAGCTCATTGCCCAATATTAGATTGTTATTAATCTTATATACTTGCCTATTGTAGAGGATCCCATTGGCGAAAACTTTCTCATCGACATCCTTAACCCACCCATATTAAACATACACTACGGCTCTATTCGTTGAATGAGCCAAAATTATACATACATGATATTATCAATCCATTCATTATCCATACCCATTCCCATCAAACCACCCATCCATTCATTTCCAACCTTTACCAAATCACCCATTCACATAACCCACACTTCCAATTTATATTTTTTATTCTCAAATATAAATTTCTAATGCAGTAATGGAAAGTAATTCAGAAAACAGTAAAACATTTAATGAAATATGATCAAAGGAAATGCGCTTGCCTGGAGTAGAATTTGAATGTTCGACCTCGCTCGAAAACAGGTTCATGTCGATTTGAGGGTTCTGTCGGTCCTGAAAATCAAACTATATCAATTTACGATAATCTTATTAAATATGAGTAGCACTTCCAATCTTTCCAATTAGCTAGTTTTATTATTGTAACAAATTTGACATTTGTTTTTTTATATGCATGTGCTACATTTTTATTTGTATATCTTTTATATGCCTAATGCAAATACTAATGCTAATGATGTATGTATACAGTTATGAACTCTATCCTCTATCTTCCGCTCTTTGTCTATTGCTTACTTCAACCGAAGCCTCTGGTGATTTCCTGGCCGCAAGCTACTACTACTATCGACTAATACTTCTCTTCTCTCTCTCTCTCTCTCTGTCTGCTTCCTTCGGGTGCTCTCTTCTCTCAGTTGCTTCATCTGCCGACTCTACTACTCCCTTCTCCCCACTGATTCCATCGGCAGAGCCTGCTCTTCCTCCCTTCTGCCGACCGTATTCTACCCCTCTCCCCTTCCTGATGCCGGTCTACCTCTCCTCTTCCCCCGACCGACCGGAGAGGAGCTCCTCCTCTCCTGCGACGGCTCTCTCCCTGGGCTCTCCCTTCTGTTGACCGACCGGAGATGAGCTCTTCTTCTATTCCTCCCCTTCTCTACCCCATCCCTACCACAGCTACTCCATGCCGAGCCTGCTAAGGCTTATGAGCTAATCTAGCTCATGCAAAAAAGAGAGTTTTACTTCTTCTTTGATTTAGTGCTTTTTCTGATTTGGATCTACTGATTTTCTTGATGTTTGAGATAAGATCAAAGGTAAGGGTCTGTGATGATTTAAGGTTAAGCTCTAGATTGGGTAAACAAAGATGATGACACTGGTTCACTAGGACACATCCTTGCGGGCCATCTAAGGTTTCGTTGAGACCGTGGTTTGTGATGAGCAACAAACTGAGACTATTTCTTCCCCCTCTACTTGTTCTTCTTCTTCTACTACTAGCCTTCTGCTACTACTACTTCTAGCGTGAGCAGCTTACTTGGAGGTCCTTCGGTTTGATCTTGGAGTTGAGGGTCGGTGTTGAAGAAGATGAGGTCGGTTTGATCCTTTTAGATCAGGCCTTCTCTTCCTAACTCCCTAGTCCTCTTCTTCTTTCAGTTGGTTCCCTTCTTGCCTCTTGGTTCACTCTATTGGCTGCCTTCTTGCTTCTTGGAGCTTGTGGTTGCTGGTTGCCTTCGATTCTTGCTTCTGGATGATGCTAGAAAAAGAGGAATGGTGGGTTTGCTACTGGGAATGAGAGGTGCTCTTGTGCTGCTCTCGGTTCTTGGCTATGAGCACTAGGTGCTTTTGGCTTTGGTTTGGCTATGGAGAAGGCTACGCCTGCTACTCCCCCTTCTCCTGGCTTTTTGGCTGAAAGCAAGCTAGCAAGGGTTGCTTCGGGTGTGGTGTTGGAGACAAGGGGAGATGTATTCCTCAGTGCTGGCTTTGACTGCATACGGTTGCACCTTTTTACCTTGTTACCATGGCAGCTTTTTCCTTTTATTGAGTTACCACCTCATTTCCACTCTCTCACTCATGCACTGTTGCTCCCATTTGCTCCTTCCAGGTATGACAACCAGATGTGCATGCAAGATTTACTAATGCTCATGCTTAATGAATGTTTATGCTTGGTTACTTCTAATGCATTATTAGTATTAATGATAATGTTAATGCAATGCTTTGCTTGATTATGCATGATGATAGAGGGGATTAGGGGGATGAAGGATCAAGGATACCGACTAGAGGAGGGGTGAATAGGAGGTTTTAATATTTTTCTAAACTAAATTTCACGTTTGGTTATTTCTAAGCACAATTGACAATTTTAGCAACTTTAATACCTAGCACTAGTAATGATCACGAACCAAGTCTTCTACTTGAACTACTTTAATGGATGAACAAGTAAATCACAATAATGATTAAAGTGCTAGTAATGAAACAAGTTCAATGATGATCAAGTGCTAGTAATGAAACAATTGTAGAAACAACGCAAACCACACAAGATGAACTCGTGAATTTTATCCCGTGGTCTCGGAGACTTGCCGGTCTCCCCTACTCCACGTTGAGGTGACTTGAACCACTTTAAGCCAACTCCACTTGCTTGAGCCTTCCCCGATCACTATCGATAGCTCTTCCCCGCTCCGGGTAGGCGAGTTTCGTGCCTTCACAATCGCCCGGGTCTTCACACAATCTTCTTTGTGAAGATCACCGGAGCCACACGCCTCCAATCCGTCTAGGAGGCGGCAACCTCCAAGAGTAATGAGTATTGACGCTTGCTTGAAGTCAATTTGAGTGACTAAGGCTCAAACACTTAATGCTTCACTCAATTTTTCTCTCAACTCTCTCAAAGTGTGCAAATCAAGCTCAAGAGGTGTGAGAGATCAACTAGGCTCAAGAGTATTCAATGAGGTCCAAGAAGTGTGAGATGGCGGTGGAAGGGTATTTATAACCCTCACCAAACAAATAGAGCCGTTGCTCAAAAGTTGCTTAAAAACGTGCAGAGAGGGCGGTGTTACCGCACCTCTGTTACTACGGTCACTGGCAACAATTTAATGCACTGGTCAGTGTCTAACGGATACTAGGCGGCATATCAAGAGGGTGCGGTATGACCGTCGCCGGTCATACTCACAGGTTGCGGTCATACCGCATGAAGTGAGCCAAGAATGCAGCCCCTCTCGGAAAAACACACCGCTCGAGGTGTAGCTTAAACTTGGTTGATGTTACCACAGACTGCGGTCATATCTGCACCAAAGAGAGGAGGGACTCAATTTTAATTTCTTTTGAAATGTTTTTCAACCATTTGCCCTAGAGATGCTTAATCATCAAGGATTTGAGCCTTAGCACTATTTCTTGGCGCCAAACTCGCGATAATGACCCCTTAATAGTCGGCACCTATTCTAGTAATCCGATCTTTTCTTCAATCACCGAGATCAGTAAAACTGTAAAAGGTCCTTATATATATATACGAAACAATTTTCCTTCATGCATTGGTCTTCTATTTTGCGTCGATATTCTTTTCTCCATCATTT
Organism: Guadua angustifolia; assembly: GCA_036346375.1. Taxonomy (NCBI): domain Eukaryota; kingdom Viridiplantae; phylum Streptophyta; class Magnoliopsida; order Poales; family Poaceae; genus Guadua; species Guadua angustifolia. The sequence goes on from CM070519.1 coordinate 35,064,624, forward strand.
TATAATCAACCTGTACTCAAACAACTCAACTCAAAGACATTAGTACATTAAAACTCTATTGTTATCAATTACCAAAACTCACATTTAAATTTAGGGGCCTAGATGCTTTCAGGGGAGGGTCCTCACAGTGGAAGAGCCATAAACTAAGTCTAAATAGAAGAGCCATAAACTAATCATCTGAGAAACTAATATCAAGTAATCAACTAATTGAAAAACATATCCAAAGTCTCCATCAACACCATGTTCCCATCTTGTATATATTGTACTTATTATAAAACATATTTAAAAAAGTAGATGATCAAAAGAATGGGAGACACCAATTTTACGTAGAAAATCCTTTCAGGAAAAGCCATAGATGCACAGAGACGGAAAACATTATATGAGGAGCGATTACAAGCACGGGAAATTCGGCGCATCTAAAGTTCTAAAGTGTGCAATTATAAGGTACATATATAGGCTATGGATCAAGAGCTCTAAACAATGAAGTAAATAGAATCGAGTTAGATACACCAGCCGTTGCCATGTTTGACATGGCTTGGAGCATGCATCGCTCAGTGCCACATTTAGCGTGGTGTTTGGCAAGGACACGATGATGAATTTGAATTGCAACTTTAGCAAACTCCACCTTGAGAAAATTTATTCACGTAGCCGAAATGTCAATATCTCATCAAAATAAGTCTTCATTGATAAACCTTGTGCCTCAAAAATTTATCAAACGGTTATCAATGATTAATATTGGAAATATCTTCCCTAAATGCTTCTCATGAAGCCAAATTGAGTTTACAACCAGTCGGTCTAATATCTTCTCCAAACGCTTCTCATGAAGCCAAATTGAGCAAACAACCGATCGGTCTTAAACACATGGCTCTGAATAAAGCAAACGGAGAAATCTAAACACATCTATCAACAAAGCAAATGAACAAATCTGGGTCTTCAATAATTTATAAGCCCAACAAAGTCTAAGTCTATGCAATTAATCTCCTAAACAAATACTCAACCATCAAATGGCATAAGGTAAAATATTATCTGTGGTGTTGGATAGATAGCAAATGACTCATCTCATGAAATTTGACATGCTCCACCTGGAAAACAAAACTTAGCAAACAACACTCACTGAAAAAGCAACTTGCACATGTGGTCATTACTCATTACATACGTCAAACTGTCAACAACAAAAGTAAGTGAAATCCATAATATGATTGTAAAATTCCTTCTTAAAACTATGAAAATGAAAGAAACTCTCATGTCATGAATAGAGTAATAAACTACAATAGATCCATCATATCGAGCTATGACAAACAAAAAATGTTTATAGTATTCATGCTAAAAACAAAACTCCCTTGTACTTGTATCCTTTATCTGTAATACTCTGGAGAGTACAATACTACGATGTCATCAAATTCCTAAAAATTAATGTAACCAAAGCCTCCATAATGGTCACGCAAGTGATCCAAAATGGTAACGTATCTAAACGGTGAATGAAACACCAAATTCAGTTGTTTCTTCCACTAATATTGATTTTTTTCAAAGTCTTCTCGATCAGGTGTAGCCCAAATTAATTCATTATGCTGAAAACCTCCAACTCCGCGTTAGACTCAATATGTGCGGATCTTGTCACAATAACCCGTAGAAGATGATGAATTATCGAAGAAATTGCTACTGACTAGTCCCACATTGATGCAACCAATAATAGACACAACATATTGAATTGCAATGAACTCTAGCTCAAAACCATACAAAGCTGACAATATAGTCTCTAGTTGGAAGATGACTATTGACTGAGACAACAGATTGTCGATGAAGATGGTGCAATATAACGCTAGGGTATGGTGTCAAGCGGGGCGGGCAATGACGCTGAAACAGTCGTCATGATAGAGCGCGGGTTGACCGAGATGGTGTGAGTTGATGCTGAGTGGGAGTGGAGGCGGGTAGAAACCTCTAAGTTGAGGCTTGCAAGAATCTCACGGTACAATTCCTTTGTGTGTACATAGCGCTAAGCAGCAATCTTCTTGGTACACCTATCGTATACGTGAAGCAATGGAAGACTTTTTTTTTTTTGAAATAAGGAAGCAATGGAAGACTAAACCTCGTCTTGGTTTGCACTTAGCAAAGGGGCCAAATTCACTTCCGCGCGGACGAAGTCCCGACGTGACAAGGGCTCCTCAGGTTTGATGCTGCAGGACGAGGCCGGCGCTGCTTCGCCCTGCCTCTCTTTTTGTTCTTCGGCGCAAGGACTGACTGAGTGAGACGGTCTCCTCAGGTTCGGACAGAGAAATCGATATGACCGAGTGACCGACGGCTGCTGCTGCTTTGATCCGATGGAAAGATGACTCCTTGTCTGACACGAACGCGGATGGCTTCGGATTCGACGAGTGCAGATGCCGAGATGACCGGAGCAGCACAAGCCACTTCGATGCTGCTGCCGTGCGGTGCCGTCCATGGCAGTCATCTCCTCCTGAGGCAGGTTTGTTTTCGAACCTGGAGGAGTGGGGTGACACGAATTTTTACACGAAAATCTCCTTTTAAGAAAAAACACTGACCCACAAAAGGCAAAAAACACTATATGAGATATTACAAGCACCAGAATTTTGACACAATTAAACTGTACAACTACAAGGTACATATATATATATAGGCTATGGATTAAAGTCCCAAATAGAAAAGGAAACCTAATCAAAGTATGATACATCAACCGTTGCCACGTCTGACACTGCTTACGTATGCATCGCTTAACGTCACGTCTACCGTAGTGTTCAAGAAAGACATGACGACGAATTTAGATCATAGTTAATTATTAGTTAATATACTTAGTCTAGACTCTCACCATGTCGTGAGGAGAAAGAAATCCAATACAATCCCTATTGGGACTGCAACTTAAGCAGTCATGCGTGGATCGTTAGATAAAAAAACGATGATCCAGATCATTTAAGAATACTATTCAAAAGAATTGGACAATTTTTTTGGTATTGTAGCATAAATTATAGCAAACACTGTTCCAAAGTAATGTTGAGAAATTCGGACCGTTCGTTCGCTCGATCGGATGATCTTAATCTACATAGACCGCTTAACTTGCGGTCCCTGTAAAAACTGCACAAGAACCTTAATTATCCGTTGTGAGGGCATAATAGCATAGAAGCAGAATGAAAAAGGTGAGAGAGAAAGGCAAAAACTACTTGTGCAGACAATCGTTGTAGGATAGACATTGTTCTGCACTATAGTATTGTACTATAGTAATAGGAGGGAAAGGAAAAGCTCAAAACGAAAGAAGGACACCGGCCGGAGGCAGAGAAGAAGGTGGGCCGCGCGTGCACTCAATGGCTATCCAAGGCGCGCTTCGATAGAGGTTCCTCCATACTTGTTTAGTCTTCCCGATCACATGATTTAGTAAACCCATCTCTCCGAGACATGCGGCTTTCCATTCGAATCGATCCATACCATAGCTGCTACAACTCACGGAAAGTACGATGAAAAAAAGCCAAGTATGTATAGATCCATATAACACGTAAAAAAATATCGTATAGTAGTTCTGTAGCACTAGCAAGTATAGTAGTTCTGTAGCTCTAGCATAGTATAACTAAGATTGTCTCGGACTCGGTGTTTGTCATGCATCCTACTATCCGAATGAGTCACCGGCGCGCGCCAAAATACCCCGTAAAACCGCGTTTCCCAAGCGAAAAAAACAAAGGAAACCATAAAGAAAGGTAGACCAAGCTGGAAGAGCACGACCACGTCCACATGTACGCGTCCAATATATAACACTCCCCCGCGATGCTTGCTCGCCGCCTACCGCTCCAGCTGGATCAATCATACCATACATTCACGGAGCAAAGCAACGCGATCGACGCCAAGCCAAGAACAACACCGAGCCGAAGCCAATACGCGCGGCGGCAGCTTGATCATCTCATTTCATGGATCGGTTGCTGTGGGCGTCGACGCCGGCGTCGCTGAGCTGCGTCGGCCAGAGGGGAGCCGGGAAAGAGGGGCAGCACTACTCGACGATGACGGGCATGGGCCCGCTCGTGGGGCAGCTCGGCGAGTGGCTCTGCCGGGCCGTGATGCAGCCGCCGTCGCCGAGGGTGTGCGGGTCGCCCGGCGGGCCGCCGGTGACAGCGCGGCGGGTCCTGCTGAGGGACGGGCGGCACCTGGCGTACGAGGAGTCGGGGGTGCCGAAGGAGAGCGCGACGTTCAGGGTCGTCTTCTCCCACGGGTTCACCGGGTCGCGCCGCGACAGCCTCCTCGCCTCGCCGGTTAGTACGCGGTACTCTCGTGGTCTCTTCTGAGCGTTTCTTTGGTCGTTTTCGTCTCTCCCGTTTGGCATTTCGTTCGCGAGAGAACGGGGAAATTGCGCCGCGGATTAACTGATGTTTTCGTCTGAATCGCGTGTTCTTTGAAAAGATTATGTTTCAAGTGGAATAATGCGATTGCTGAAATCGTAAGGAGGCCATTTCGAAACCAAATGAGTGTTAGCTGCTAGCTCCACCAGATTACAATTTCCTTTAATTATTGAGACTAAGGTGGTGAGAAAATATTTTTTCTTACAAGAAAACCACATGCGTTCGCTTGTTCCTCTGAACCATTCAATTATTGATCTTGATGATGCTTTAGATCTTGCGATTGGGTAGCTAGGTCAGATTGTCATAAAGCTGACACAAGCACGCGTGGTTAGCATCCACGCCGATTATTTCGTCAACATTCAAGAACGGAATCTGTTTGATCATAAAATATGAGAGCAACTACTACACGCTATACCGTTGGAATCACTTCGGTATAGCATAATTCGTCGGTTCATGGTGAGTTTGATCTAAGTTTCACGGGTAAGTTTCATGATGTTTCACGGATAGGTTTCATGGGTTTCATGAGGTTTCAAGTTTCATAAGATTAGTATTTCATTAAAAAGTCTCATAGATAAGTTTCAACCAAAGGTTTCATCGACAATACAATGCTAAACTTTTTTAATGAACACGAACCTTATAAACTTGAAACCTCATAAACCCATCTAAACTTATCCGTGAGACATCTCTTAAACCCAGATCAAACTCACCTAATCCATCGAATGTATATCCGTTGAAGTGATTCCCAACGGTATACCGTTTAGTAGACTTTCGATAAAATATATGCTGAAGTCTTCCACTAAACATTGTGTCGTTCCATCTTATATAACGTCATGAACAAAAATAACAAGTCAGACCAACGAACAATTCTCCTTAATTTTGTTCCACATTAACGATGATTTACCTCACGGGTACTAAATTATCAACATCTATACCATCCGTACATTTCAGGAAGTGGCTGAAGAGCTTGGCGTGTACATGGTCGGCTTCGACCGCGCCGGCTACGGCGAGAGCGACCCGAATCCGAACCGCTCCGTGAAGAGCGCGGCGTTGGACATCGAGGAGCTCGCCGACGCGCTGGGGCTCGGCGACAAGTTCTACGTCGTCGGCTTCTCCCTCGGCTGCCACGCCGTCTGGGGCGCGCTCAAGTACATCCCCGAAAGGTACGTCAACGTCAGCAGTTGCTCATTTCCTCGCCTGGTCATGCGTGACACGTTCGAGACAATTCTAGTAGTTTTGTGTCTGGACGAGTAGCTAATGATTGACGTTGAATAAATGTTACGTGCAGGATCGCCGGGGCAGCGATGCTGGCGCCGGTGGTGAACTACTGGTGGCCCGGGTTCCCGGCGGAGCTGGCGGCTCAGGAGTACGGCAGGCAGGAGAACGGCGACCAGTGGGCGCTGCGCGTGTCGCACCACGCCCCCGGTATCCTTCACTGGTGGATGGAGCAGAGCTGGCTGCCCACCTCCACCGTCGTCGACAACACCACCTACCTCCCCAACAAGCGCGACGCCGAGATCCGCCGCACCCTCACCGCTGACGGCACGCTCCAGAAGGTCAGCTCAGTTACACTCATCTGTAGAATATACGTGAGACATTGTTAATGATTCTGAAACACGGACCTAACATTGTGAATTTGTGATTGTTGCCATGTGCGCGCAGAAGAGGGAGCTGGCGACGCAGCAAGGGATACATGAGTCGTACTACCGGGACATGACTGTGATGTTCGGCAAGTGGGAGTTCGACCCGATGGGCCTGCCGGAGCCGCCGTGCCCGGTGCACCTCTGGCAGGGCGACGAGGACGGCCTCGTGCCGGTCGTGCTGCAGCGGCACGTCGCCGGGAAGCTCAGATGGGTCAACTACCACGAGCTCCCCGGCACCGGCCACTTCCTGTCCGCCGTTCCCGGGCTCGGAGACACCGTCCTCCGGACACTTTTCGGTTGAGCCGCAAAGACATGGTAGTACTAGTCAAAGAAGTACAGAAGAGTTAGTTACAGCTTGGCGTGATATGCAAAGTACAGTACAATGTTTCTTTGGTTCATGGTTACATTATACATGGGGACATGAGGCAGCATGTAGATTAATTTTCTTTCTTTCTTTCTTTTGAAATGAAATTGTGCTGCCAAGAAGCCGTGAAAAGTGAAAAATTAACAGATAGTGATACTATACCTTTCTGATTCCTTTACTGTTACTTCTCTGTTTCTACAATTCTGAATTTTGGGATATGGTACGTGTCCATCCTTGATCCTTCGAAGAATTACTTTGGGTTTGGTAGGCTATCGTTCTCGGAGGAACACCAAAACCATCGATCTCTCATACTCATGTCCTGATAATAATGCCATATGAATTGAGACGGTGACCGGCACTGTTTGTCGAAATTTTATTGCAGAAATGAAGTCACTGGGCCTGCATAACTATTCAAGTTCAGGCAAAGATTCTTTCTTGTCATTAACAAAATCATTGATGGCATACTGTACAACGACTGAAATATTTGCATTCTTCATCTGGAAGGGCCAAAATATATGGTCAAGGGTAAAAAAGAATAGAGAATTCACAACTAGTAAATTGATAACGCCTTGTCTTTCTTCTCTCAGAAATGTCAACACGCTGTTCTTGACAGAATTAGCGATCCTTTGACGTTACTGGCCTGGTATTCTTGGAGACAAGGAGTTAGCCAAGTCTAAAGAAAGATTTTAATATGCAAGCAGGTCATGTACTACTGCAATTTTACCAGAACAAAATGTGCATTGACAAATTATTGTGTACAGGAGGAACTTCTGAAAGAAGTCTTTACCTACCATGGTCACTACCGACCCTGCAGCCAGAAGGCTAACTGCGTCTCATTGGTGATTAGCCTACAGGCTCCCTCTACAGGTCAGCATTTGTAGTTGGTGAGGAGATCATAGAAGGTACTGCTTTGACGTGAGGTGCCAAAAGGAAAAGATTGTTCTCCATTCATACTTCACCACCCCAACTACAAGATTTTCAGGGCTACTCCTGAAGAAAGTAGGAGAGACAGAATCAAAGGGTACAAAATAGATTCTTGGTGGCACCACTCTTCCATGAAAAGCAACAGTGGATTAACTTTTTGTTTGACATCATCACCTACGTCAACCGCACGTAAATAAGAATTTGCACTGTTTTCATAAGCTTTTTAGCATGAAACCACCGTGAGCGCAATGAGTACCAGTGGCGGAGCCAGAAATTTCTAAAGGAGGGGGCCTAAGAATGAAGTGGCGGCATGACGAAGCAAAGAGCGCGCGGTGTCTCCGATCGTCACCGCCGATGCTTATGTTAGTACTTAGCACACAAGACTCCAACGCCTCGTGGATTAGACGAATAATATCAGATCAAAGACCAAAATGTCCGTAAAAATTGGATGTCCTAGCAATTCAGAGACCAATCACAAATTCACAATCACATGATCTGCACAACTTGTCGCCGATAACTAAACTAATAATTAATCAATCGATAATTAGCAAAACGCATTTAACTGTTCATGGATATATGACATATACATATGCCTCGTGAAAATGCGACGAACATGGAGAAAACTAGATAACATCTCAAGGGAAGGGACAAAGGTTCAGCGACCACGCACGCCGTCAGTAAATCGCCTAATCGATCGGATGTTTACGCTAGAATAATCTAGTCGCTGCTCATCTCCGAGAGAATCGGAGAACAAAAAACTGAATAATGTAGTCGCGTAGCATGGAGAACGAACGGGAGAAGGCCGAAGGCGAGACGTTGGTTCGGTCTTTGACTTGATGTTTCATTCGCAGCACGCGAGAAAACGAGAAGGCGAGACGTCAGCCGTCGGACGTCTGGCTTTGTGACTATATATATATATATATACACACACACACACTATAGCTTCTTTCATGGGCCAAAGGGGGGGGGGCAGGCCCCATCACGCCCCCCTTTGGCTCCGCCACCGATGAGTACCACGTAGTTCATAGTCTAACCGGTGTAGCATCCATCGGTTATATGGTCAAAGACCCGAGAGTGTTTTAGGTAATCATTACTACAAAAAAAAAACTCAAACGAACCCAAATTTTTTTGCAATTAAAAGATATGTGGTTTTACATGACCTACATCTAGTTGGAAACTTTTGTTTTAAAAGAGCAACAAGAGAGTTGCCGTAAGATTTATTAAGAAGGAAAAGAGGGGCGGCCCAATTTTAATTAGGAAAAAACCGTCTAGTTGGAAACTTGTATAAATCAATTTTTAAGAGAAAACAAAGCTTGTCAGGTAGAGGTATGATTGGGAGACCTCTTTCAAATGGGTGGTTGGTGAAGAGATTTCTATTTTGCTGGCTTAGATAGTTGCATTACCAAAAGCTACCACGCACTAGTGTGATCGATAATGTTCATATATTTACAGGGACGTTGGTAGGTTGGTGAAAGGCTTGCCCCTCCACTAGTGCATTTCAGCAAAGCGTCACCACTATTCAGCTAGCACTAGCTTAGCTCAATACCTAACACATATTAATAACCCTCCCTACATTCAGCCCTCCTGCAACAACAACACCGCACAACCTCATCCGTTTGATTCTTTCCCTGCTCCAGCTCCAGCATCGTCCCAAATGGCTGCCGCTTCAACAGGTAATTGCACAAACTATACACGCAAAACTGAAAAATGCAGCAGTTTTTGGTGAGCACACGCATGCATGTGTCAGGCGTTTGCTTTGTTTTTATGGCGTGCAATTGATTGGGCAGGGAACGGGAGCCCGCCGGTGGGGCTGCTGGTGCTGATGGCCGTGGCATTGGTAGTGGGGTGGTTCGTGAACGCCGTCCGGCCGCCGCCGCCGACGCCGTGCGGGACACCGGGCGGGGCGCCGGTGACTGCCCCGAGGGTGCGGATGCGGGACGGGCGGTTCTTGGCGTACGCGGAGTCCGGGGTGAGCAGGGACAGGGCGCGGTTCAAGGTCGTGTACTCGCACGGCTTCTCCGGCAGCCGCATGGACTCGCCCCGTGCTTCTCAGGTTGGTCTCCGCGCCTTTGCCTCTTTTTTGCCCTTTGATTTGTGATCAAAGCACGAACGTCAAGGAGGTAGCCGGTTAAACATGTGATCGAAGCAAGGGTATTTGGTAACATGTGTAGGAAGCTTCAGGTGCAAATTAAATCCCCCCTCTAGAAGGTAACAGTGTAATATTTTGCTGTGAGCTGTTAAATCAACATCAGAGTAGATCATTTGCATAGAATGTGAATTTGATAGTGGGATCGATGCTAGAGCACTTTCAGGTTTCCAATATCGAACGAATGATAATCCTTTCCTTAAGTTGATCGGCTCGCTCAATATAAATTAGCACGAAGAAGCTAGGATTTGGAAGCTTGCACCTGCCCTTAAAAACATTTGGGACTGGCTAGCAGGTGGCCGCACATGTGCTGAAATGGAAAAGCGAGAGAGATACCAATCGCCTCGTGCCGGAAACGAACAGTTGACGCTGCCACTCTAGTGGTGGCTTCACTGGCCGGCCGCACCACCGCACCAGCACATGATACACGCGTGCCCGGTGCGGTATGCATCCGGCTGCGGCAAGCAGTAGCGCACTGGCCGGCGCCTAATCGTGTTGGTGGCCAACACCGACACCAACCGCGAGCGCGCGTTGGCGTTGCGTCCAAGGGCGGCGACGGAAAGGCAACCAACGCCAACGCCCGCCCGGTCGCTCGCCTAATCTCCCAGAAAAACGACAGGCTGATGGCTCATCGCCTTCAAATCTGATGGCGCGTCAACGTTCGACAAAACAATGGTTAGGCACGGTGTAAAACTCGCGCTGTTTTTTCCTACCTGAAGCGTGCATGTAAGCTGCTTTACGTATGGCTTTACTTAATTAGCTTTTCTACTTTTTTTTTTCGATAAATTAGCTTTTCTACTACGTCCGAGTGTAGCACGATGGTCGACGACTAACCGATCGAATGGCCTGATGGATTACTTGCCGCGTGCAGGCGCTGTTGGAGGAGCTGGGCGTGTACATGGTCGCGTTCGACCGCGCCGGGTACGGCGAGAGCGACCCGGACCCGCACCGGTCGCTCGAGAGCGCCGCGCTGGACATCCAGGACCTCGCCGACGCGCTCGACCTCGGCCCCAGGTTCCACCTCATCTGCTCCTCCCTCGGCTGCCACGCTGCCTGGGCCTCCTTCAAGTACATCCCACACAGGTAAACCGTCGTCGCATGCAACGTCGTGCTCTCGCCGTAGCTTTGCTCATGAGAGTCGCTAAGAAAAAAAAAATAGGCTACAAATTCTCATAAAAAATTGAAACATCTGGCTCTTAATTTGGTAGACCCTAATTACAAACACCATTATATCGGATCTTTTTCTAAAAATAGAAAACATCTAGCCCTTAATCTTGTGGAACATAACAAACTTGAACTATAGTAACTATTGAATGTTATTATTTAAAAAATCTGGTGGATCCTAACGAAATTAAACTATAGTAGCTATATTGGATGATATTATTTAAAAGAAAGCATCTAATCTTATTTAGCAGACATAAAAAAAATTGTTAAGGAAAAAATACTAGCCAATCTCCTCAGACGTGAGACGTAGTCCTACTCGTGCATGCATGAAACCTACATGTTGTTCTACTTGTGAATGAGACGAACGTGCTATAGCTTCTAGATTTTTATGTTTAAATCCTTTTTCTTTTTAATCTTTTCCTCTAACTTTCAACTTTTACTTTTAACAGAAGTTACGTGATTTGTCATACAATTTTGTATTGTAGGCCATACAAAATTACTTACAATTTAAGTGTCATGATTGAACCAGTGAGATTGGAGCTATTTTCTTAACTTCCTAGCTAGAAATTCCCCCGTAATAAAATAAAAAACATTCCCTAAAATTAGGATTTAAGTGTTGTGACCGAACCGATGATATTATATTGGAGATATTTTCTTAACTTAGTGGGCTAAAGATTCCCTCATTAATAAATATGAAAAGCATTAAAAAAAATTACACAAGTGTTTTAGAGTTACTAAGAAAAAAATAAATATTACCATCATAAGTTAAACGTAGTTTGATTCGCCCATAGGTACTTTTTGTGGCACATGCCCCTACAAATGCATAGTTGTTTGATATACCCCCTCCCCGTCGTCCCCATCCCATTGACTTGTTCGTTTTGTGTTGACGTGGACTACTTGGCATTGGTCCAAGGTATTCCAACATGGTAGGTGGGGTTAAGTTGTGCAGCTCGGATGGAATGGGTGAGCAAAATGTTCATATAAATGAGGGCCAGGGGTGGCTGTATTGCCTTTAATCTGGTAGACTATAACTAAGTTGAACTATAGTAGGCACTAATGTTATCATTTAAATAAAAACATCTAATTGTCTATCTAGCATACACGAGTTATAATGGCTTATATTAAAAGAAACAGTACATACTAAGTACAATAAAAAAATAACCAAAATTTGGAATAAAAAGTAAGAAGAAACTAGTCATTTGATTTTTATACGAACTCCAAATTAAAACCCTTACATAGCTAAAATTCAAAATAAAAAGAAAAAAATCAGCAGTTGGGTTTACATATGAATACTAACCTAAAATTAATATTCAAAATTAAACAAAAATAACAATAAAATTAACGCTTAGATTAGAAGAAGAGTCCATAGTAAGTACAATAAAAAATAACAAAAACTAGTATTAAAAATAAAAAGAAATCAACCAATTATCTTTCATACGAACTCCAAATTTAAACCTATACATAGTTGAAATTCAAAATAAAAATTATAAATTGGATTTGTGTACCAATTCTAACCTAAAAATGGTATGCAAAATAAAAAAATATAATAAAACTTAACATAAATTTAGAATAAAAATAAAAGAAAATTAGCCATTTGATTTTCATATGAACTCTAAATTAAATTTGTACATAAAAATTAGATGAAAATTAGTAGTTAGATTTATATACAAATTCTAACATAAAAATGAAATTATAAATTAAATGAAAAATAACATAAGAATAAAAATAAAAGGAAATTCGAGATTGTTTTTTCTATTCTATAGTAAGTGAAAAATATGGATTTTTGTTTTATTTAGAATTAAAATTCCAAAAATATGATAATTCGAGGAAAATTAAAAGAAAGTAAGGAATTTGATTTGTATATAAGTAGATGATAGGTTTTTTTACTGTCGCTAAGAAAGCATAAAATATGCTAAAAAATTCTCAAAAATAGAAAGAAAGCATCCTGACTCTTTATTTGGTGGACCACTATGGAATAAAGGGATTAAGATGATGATACATCAACATATGTTCAGTCGGCTATACCGGTATAAGTAATATGATGTGCATTAAAAGAAGTACCGAAAGATAGAGACAAGTATTGCAATAATGAAATTAAGAGATGCTGGTATAAATGGAAAATATTATATTATACTATGTTTACTGTTTTACTATGCAAGTACTTGGAGAAAAAAGTTTCGGTACATATAACAAGTATTGGGAAATAGAGTGAGTATATTCTCTCCTATAATATATAATATTAAAATATGACAAATGGAGTTATGCAGCAATCTATTTCCAAAAAGCAAAATCATATGTGCATTGCCAAGTTATCTAAATATGCTTTAAGGATGATACACGTGCAAGTGCGCGGGCCACCTTGCGAGTTATATGTTAGAGGCTGTACAATATCTAAAATTTGGGAATAAAGGAAGTGCTAGTACGTACTTACTTAGTTACTTTGTACAACTCTATATATATAATCAATAACACTTGTTCGCTAAACTTGTATCTTAGAGACTGTACGATGTCTAAAATTTCACTGACACTGATTAATTATACTCTGGCAATGGCAATATGTATGCAGGCTGGCCGGAGCGGCGATGATGGCGCCGGTGATAAACTACCGGTGGTCGGGGCTGCCGAGGGGGCTGGCACGGCAGCTGTACAGGAGGCAGCCGCTGGGCGACCAGTGGTCGCTCAGGGTCGCCTACTACGCGCCGTGGCTGCTGCACTGGTGGATGAACCAGACCTGGCTGCCCACCTCCACCGTCATCAAGGGCTCCGGCTCCTTCCCCAACGCGCTCGACGAGATGAACCGCGTCATGGCCCTGTCCAACGGAATGTTCCAGAAGGTTCGTTTGCTCCTTCGCCATACCAAATCTTCCTTCCCATGTGCTTGCATCTTGAGACCGACCGTGCTTATTAACATGGGTTGTTTTGCAATGCGCAGAAGGCGAGGCTGGCGACGCAGCAGGGGGTGCAGGAGTCGTTCTACCGGGACATGGCGGTGATGTTCGGGCGGTGGGAGTTCGAGCCGACGGACCTCCAGGAGCCACCGTTCCCGGTACACCTGTTCCAGGGCGACGAGGACGGCGTCGTGCCGGTGCAGCTGCAGCGGCACATATGCCGCCAGCTCGGATGGATCAACTACTACGAGCTCGATGGGGTGGGACACTTCCTGGCGGCGGTGCCGGGGCTCGGCGACAGGATCGTCAGCACGCTCCTGCCGACGCCGGCATAACATATCAAAGACAGATGCGTCTCTGCATCTCGAAAGCACGACTGATCTGCTATAGGTAGAACCGTAGAAGCAATGCTGAAGAAAAGAATTTTGTGAGCCACTACTGTACTGTACTGTACGAAGAAACTGATGAAATGATCACAGTTCTATATATCATTAGAGGGTTATTCGATGTCATTGTACATAACTTTTATCATCAGAAGTTCAGAACCAGAAAATAATCCCATCCAAGTACTGTAATTTACATAGAGCTACAAAGAACAGTAACTGACTAGTGATTTCCAAGCTATCTAGATTCACAGGCACATAACATGATAATTGTAGGTTTGTAACCAAATGGTTACAACACAGCAAAAACTGCGGCAGCCAACGCTGCAGGATCAGCAATCACGAAAATCTTGGCTGTAAATAGGAGAAATAAACACGGATGAGGAGGAAAAAATAACCGCTGTTCATCTCCCGCATTGAGCTGCTATAAATCCAAATATATTCACAACCAGCGAGGAGAAAGAATCAAGCATTGATCTCTGCATTACACTGCTGCTCCCTGTGGCAGCTTCTTCGACTCCAGAACATACCTGAGCAGCTGGTCCGGTCAAGATCCTGCTCTTCCCTCTTATCCAGCTCCATAATTGCGCTGTGTGAGGGTGGTCGAGGAGAATGCACCTCGGAACCATCCTGTGTTTCTGCAGCACCGCATGGATCATCGTCGCTGCACCTGCAGGTTGGGAGGGCGGACGAGGGAAACGGGCTGCAGGTGAGTGGACAGAATAACTCAGAAGAGACATCTGCAACACGGTTGCGCCTGATTTCAGCTTTGCAGACAGTTGCTGGCGAGTCTACAGATCGGGTGTTTAGCATGCATGGATTGCAGAATGTAAGTGCTGAGCTTGATTTAAGCCCTTCTGTCGGTGTGCTCGGTAACTTAGTGAATGACATTATTCCATTCCGACAGAGAGGGCATGGGATCGACCCAGGTGGGCCTGTGAACTCAACATGGATGTTGCTGGTTGAGCAAAGATAGAGAGCGCATTTGATGCAGAACTCATGGCCACATCCTGAAAGAACAGAATGTAATATTATGATACCAGCATTACATTTTTCAAATGGTGGCGTACTTCAATGTGATGCACATGATTAAGTGAAATCCTATTCAGAAAACATACAACTTTCTGATAGCTTAAAAGCACTCCACACAGGCAAGGTTCAGGTTATACAAGTGTTAAAAAATGTTTTCTAACATTTTGTGAAATAAAGATAATTCACAAAAGAGTGGCATCATATGCAGTGAAAAAAATGTTTTCTAACATTTCGTGAAATAAAGATAATTAACAAATGAGTGGCATCATATGCAGTGAACCTTTACTAGGTACAACTATTGTAAGGAAATAGAAATTTGAACTTCCTTTTCAGTACTAAGCCATTGAATGATCACATAAAGGTATCATTACAGCAAGGTCTATTTGCCAAAGCAATCCTTACACTAGAATGTTTTGAGTTAGTGATCGAGTAAATGCATCTTCAAACTTACAAAATAAATATGAAGGCATCTAACATTTCCAAACTAACAACAAATGGAGCTTCGATTAGATTAGATGGACCATGTCCATCTCCTGACAAAATCATTAAAAAAAGTTATCCAACTCGGCATCAATAGAGCAGTCTGCATAACAAATATGTACCCTTAATCACGATGAAATAATGTTTATGCAAGTGTGTAATGTGAGCACAGCCCCCACCTTCAGCAGCTACAGAGCAAGACCTTTCCAGGCAAACTGCACAAAGGTCGCTATCATCCACAGAGGATATGGTGTGTTGCAACCCAAATTCTCTGCAAATGCACATAAAAGAAATCTATAAACGAAGGTTCCGACAAGTACATTTATCATTTTAAATCTTTAACATGAAGCATCCATGATTGATACCGTTATATAGTAAGAAAACACCAAGCACTCATTATCAAAGCTGGAATCGTAAGTCAGCAAAAGCACTTGCAATTCAATCTAGCCAAGCAAACTCAAATATGCTTGGTTTCAGGTAATTGGAAACCAAACACAATCAGTTCCTCAGTAAAAAAGGTTAATTAAACCATGAAGACTGAACTCATTGAAGGTGACAAAAGACGAGTGAAGATATTTGCTCCATATCCAACCCAACACATGAACGTAGTTCAGTAGTTGCCTTGTTCGGTAATTACCTTTCTGAAAGTAACCATTTCTGAAACCATTGCAATTCTACAAGATACATAAACTGGCTCGAATGTTTATAAATACCAGATCAGCTGGTATACAGAATGAAACTGCTTTCATTGCATCCTTGTTTGCTTTCTCAAAAAGCAAACTACATTAGCCAGCACTAATTGTTGTCCAGAAAAGTAAGAATTTGTAATTATATTTTACTTCCAACAGACAAAATCAATAAGTAGTGACTAGTGAGTGATGAGTTGTTAAGCACTAACCTGGCTATATTAAGTATGCTCATGAGTGGCAAGGCAAGATAACTAGACAGCTGAAATACAGGGATACTCAAGTGTGAATTTGGAGAAAGTAATGGCTCCAAGCAACGACGTCCCAATATCCTAGCAACATCACTGGGAAGCCACCTAAACAACAGGATGCATGTTAACATAAACATAACGCCGACTGAGTGAATTTAATCAATAACAACGATGGTAAGGTCAATAAAGATTTTGGAATACCACTTAGCATTAGCAATTACATGACAAATTCTTACCCATTGCAGTTGAGTGTCAACCTGCTAGCACCTTTCGATAGAAGTAGCTGCAATAATGGCATCACCAAATATGAGAACAAATCAATTCAGTATGCGACAGTTACAACTGAAAAATGGTACTTGTCCAAAAAGCGATGCTGCTTTATAGCAGGAATTAACCTGGCAACACTCTAGACTACCCCCACCGGCTGCATAATGCAAAGGAGTACTGCCAGCTCCTGCTCCATAAACGCATAATTAAAACCTTATTTGAGATAAGAAAAACAGCATTATTTAATGCATGTCATCTGAGCGAAAAACCACCACTTGCCTATTGAATTTGCCGTAGTGCCATAGGGAAATGTGACAGCTGAGACATTTGCACCTAAGTCAATCAACAATTGCATGCAATCAAAATGACCATTCAAAGCTGCCATGTGAAGTGCTGTAACACCACCATCAGCAGGTTTGTTGATGTACCTCACACGAGCACTAAAACAAACAAAGTTTACTATTAGTTGCCAGTTATTTCAAATGGAAAAACCAACGGTCAATTGACAATACATACGGTTCATTAAACTTCAATCCCAACGATGAACTGGGACTGCTCCCGCAATTCATCTGACAATTACCGCCATCCGCCATCGAAGAGGCACTATCCTCCAAGGGCACACTTGGGACAAAGTCTGCAAGTAAAAGCCTTACACACCGAACAAGTCCACCATGTGCTGCAAAATGCAATGCTGTTCGACCACTCAAGTAATCCGCCCTGGTAACCTTCCAAGCAGTCCAAACACACACAGAAGTCAGCACCTTCCATGTGTCAAAGCAGAAATGGAACACACCAGAAACACCATATTACAAATATCATACATTGCATCTGAAGAGCAGAAGCATCTGAACAACCTCCCAGTGCCCATGCCGACACGCATGCATCAATGCAGTCTTCATCCATCCATCCAAATAAACGAAGACAACCGATTGTTCCAAGTCAGATAAAGAGTGAAGAAACGAATAGGAATGTAACACCTATGCCATGGTCAAGCACGGAGCAGGACGCCACAAGGCACTAAAAAAAATAAATCTTGGTTCGGCTCCAGATTGCAACATCAAGTCTTTTTATCTAATCGCTTAGCAGAACAAGATAAGAAATCACCTAAAAACTGAATCCTCACATACTTTTATACTTGAAACATGGCACAAGAGCAGCCAATTTCATTACGTCCACATGACAGATCTTACATTAGTTCAATTTCTACGCATAAAAGAATACTAAAACACAAAGATAAAAACTTTTGAACCCAGAACATCCCCGAAGATCTACCTGACCGCAGTAGTTCCGCGCGTTCACATCCGCACCGTTCTCCAGCAACAGCGTCACAATCTGCACGGGAACCAAACAAACCAACAATTCGCGATCAAATCGTACGGAAACTTCCAAAATACAGAACAGTGTAAGGACTTGCACGGACGTCGAGGTGGCCCTTGGCGGCGGCGAAGTGGAGGGGGGAGTTGAGGCCGCCGAAGGTGGAGTAGCGCGCGAGCGCCGGGCTGAGCTCCAGCAGCATGCGCGCCTCCACGGCGTCCCCGTCGCGCGCCGCCGAGACGAGCCGCTCCCCGGAGGCGGAGCATCCCAGCGAGTTGCCCATCGCCGCCGCTCCGCCCGCCGTCGGCGACGGCGAGTAGCGTCTCCGCTATAACGAGATTACAGCAGATGAGCGGAGCAGCCGATGTATGCCTCGAGCGGTGCCCGCTCCCAACGAATCGCTGGAGCTTAGGATCGGGGCTCGCCGGCGGCGAGGGGCTTGTTTGTAATTGCGGTAATTTAGGGCGGTGGTTGGTGGTCTTCGCGTTCTCTGTGTGGGGTCTCAAATTTTCCGAACTCCGGAGTGGGGTGGGGGCACTGGGGGGTGCGGAGCGGGGTGGATGGAGATCGGAGAAGGAAGGCATTTCATTATCGCTTTATATACTCTTTGTTTAAAGCGGCGTATCGCATTAGCGAGGCTTACAGATGTCTGTGCGTCTTGCAATTAACTAACAAAAGTCACGAAAAATTCTGAAAAAAATTGTAGATGTACTTCATAGATTACTCTACCTATGTATAAAATTGTAGGTTCAAATTCATTATATTTTAAGAGTTACAAAAAAGAGAAAATTTTGATAAGTTTAAAGAGTTTAAATTTGTCAGAATTTTCTCTTTTTTGTTACTCTTGATATATAATGAATTTGATCTTGAAACTTCATACATAGGTAGAGCAATCTATGAAGTACATCTACAATTTTTTTCAGAATTTTTTATAACTTTTGTTAGTTGGTGTGCACGGTGTGTACACGAAAAGTCTGTGTGCACAAGATATGTTGCCTTGTTTAAAATGTTTGGATTTAACCAGGTTTTTTCGGTTGGCTGATGTGCCATTATGGTCTTCTTTCGTTTAAAGCCAGCTTTAATTTTTTAAAAGTTAGTAAACCTCTGTAAATAGTTTAACTTTTAAGTGGCTTTTGACAGAAGCCAAAAGTCATATATAACTAACAAAAACTAAAAGTTAAAAGCTAGACTGTACCTGCTTTTACAGCTTATTAGTGAAGGAAATTAGCTGTTTATTAAACGGTCTCTTATAAGAAGCTATATCTATTTTTCAGTCTAAAAAAAAAAAACCGGTTTTTTAAAACTTCAGCTCCTTAAACAAGCTCTATAGTCATACAGTAGTATAGTCAAGCGTGTGTGGATGTGATCATGTGAGTGGTGATTGTGCTTCGTGACTGGCAGAGTTGATTTAGATGATAGCATTCACGTGCCAACTTTTTTACTTTTAGTTTTGGAGGAGGAAGTAGTATAAAACGTAAGCCACAAAAATTCTCTATGATTTTTTTATTGCATTTCTTTTTTATCTTTTAAAAAATCCATAAAGATGTTACTGACAAGTGATTATCAATATCTTCAACTAAACTAACAGGTGACGACGATCTATGCACGCTTAAAAAGAAATATGTTCGCTCGTGATGATATCTACTTTTAGGCCCCATAGAGGGTGCACTTGGTCAGTTGATTGAGAAAAAAAAAAAGTACCACCATATTACATTTGACAGACGTCTATCATTTTCATTCATGAAATTTACAAGCATGTGCCTAATGTACTCTAGCCATTAGCCAACTTTCAAAATGTTTGCAATGTGAAACGAAATTAGGGTCAATCGTCATTGCCGTAGCCTGGTCGGCGAGTGGGGTCTGCGTAGCGTGTTTGCAAATCACAGGTTTTGATATGGACGGCTGGTTTGTCCTCTTGACGAGAATGGGGCCAAGCAGCAAACGATGCAGAGCTGAAGACAAGATTTTTTGGTTGGGACATGTTTCTCAATTCTCACGTATACTATAGACCGATAGACGGCACCTGCTGCCTGTTGAACACTTGCACCCAATATTATAATTCATCTAATATTCTAATAGAACTGCATACGTGTCTAGATATTATGATAGAATTATTATCTTTGATATACAGCTTTATTTCAATGATTGAATTTATATATGATTAACTGAACCTTTATAATTTAGTCCCATCAAAATAAGTAGTGGAGATTTTTTCTTTGATATACAACTCTATTTTCAATGGTGAAAAATAATTATATTTGTTATATATGATTAATCAGTACCGTTATAATCTATTCCCACCAAAATAAATGGTGGAGATCATTCTCTTTTTTCTACCGATTAATGTGAGAATTTTTATAATTTAGGATTAATGTGGGATTTTATTGTCCTTTAAATGAAGGAGGTGCTTTGAATATCACTCTTATTTTATATATATATATATATATATATATATTCTAAATGTAACCAGTGAACATGTCATTATCATTCTCGAAAAAAGAACAAGTCATTATCATTGATGGCTCGTAAGTAAGCATTCCATCGTGTTTTTATTAAAAAGATGTGCTGCTGGCGATCGAGAAATTGCTCGGGTGGCTAACAGCTCATGTTGGTGCGCAGCTTGTCCGGGATCAAGTCCTGGAATCGCATGGTGACCTGGGTGTGTGTGGGGCAGGGTGCAAGCGCGTGCGTGTGTGAGTATATGTGTATTTATTGTTCAGCTATTATTCTTCTTCTACAGTGAATATCAGAGCTTTTGGCCAAAATTAAAAAAAAGAATCATGTGCCACTGAACAAATTTATAGGTTCACTATATGCACTAATGTCTCAATAACATGTCAGTTCAGGTCTATATGTTAACCTCACAATAAGTGACATTGTGACATACAATGAGTCATATAGTTATTTAGTGACATATAGTGAATCTTCTCTATTAAAAACTGAGCGACTACTTGCATCACACTGTTAGGTATGTTTCACTGTTGACTTGCATCTTTCAAGTGAGTTCAGCACATTACCAACTCTTGTGGTTTTCATGGATGGATGGCAAGCTGATTTATGGTTTATAAAAAGGTTGTTCTTAATATATTACCGTGTCCTCTTTACATGTAGTTATTTAACACAAGAAGAAAATATCGTTAGCACTACTGCACGGGGATTACATTACGAAACCAAGGTGGAAAATCGCCCAGCCGTCGGCATCGATTTTCGTAGAAAATCACTCGAAATCAAACGAATTACAAAGTTAAACTTTTTGAATTCAACGGTCAAAAAAAAAAAACAACTGGTTTGACCGATTTTGTTTGTTTTTTTACTGGATTTGTTCAATTTTTGACCTAGATCGGCACACTCAAAGACTGTTTTTTATTTTTGACCGGTTTACATCGAAAATCATCACATCTAAGGAAAATTAGAAAAAATATAGAACATCTGAATAAATCCCAATTAATCTATAAAACATCTCAGAGAAATTTTAATAATTTTTGAATTCATTTAGTTCTTCTGGAAAATCAAGAACATCAATTAATGAAAAGGAACAGAGACACTGTCAGAATCAGATTTTTATAAAAATTTACAAGCTTGATCATGCTCTAAAATTTTAATGGCATCATAAAAAATATCCAAGGATAATGTAGTAAAATTTCTAGAAATATTAGACTTCATTAGTCACACTAGAAAACCAAAAACAAAAGAGCATATATAAAGACAGTAACACCTTCAGAATCTTACAAAAATCCACAGGTCTGATCATGATCTGAAAATTTTACAGCATCATTATCATTACCTCAGGATCTCACACAAAAATGTTCAAAAATTTATAATACAATTTGACAGCTCAATGAAATCAAAAATTGATGACTACTTTGCCCCTTTTTTTCTTTTTGCTATTATGTATATTTGGATTTGCTCAAAAACATCTCCTAAATTTGTTTTTTTTTTAAAACATCCTAGACATGTCAAAAGGCTATTAATACTAATTTTAGGGAACTTTTGGATAAATTTTTCAAAAATTTCTAAATTTTTTGAATTTAAATTGGATCAATTCATTGAACGGTTTCAAATATCGAGCCAGGCTGACACGGTCGAGTGATTTTTTGAACCCTGCTACCGTGCCAACTTGTCACCAGGAGACACCAACCTTATGTGAAGTAATGTAAGGTCTCTAAGATAAACTTTCCGATGGAAATCTCAAGAAGTATACAATTCACCGCCGCCCAAGACTTCGCCTCCCAGAACAAGAACATACAAAACTCTCACGCCTATAGTCGCCGCCTCCTTTTCTCTCAACCCCTATCTCCCTTTCTATACTATGGCTTATCGTTACTTGTTTTCCCAGGCCGGTCCGAAGAAACGCCTGTTGGGCTTGTGGACTCGCACCTTCCTTGGACTTAGGCCTTCGAACGTCATGTTTGAATTTGCCATTCCTGTCTTCCGTTCCGCTTCCTTTCCTTCATCAACTGATTCCTTCTCTGGTCCCCTTGCCGATGAGTTGCTGACATTCTTCCCTCCTTGAGAGCCAGCTTGACCCCAAGCTGGAGCAGCCGGAAATCGATCCTTCAGTGCTTGTTCATCCTCCCATGTAGCCATGGACGCCGGCCACGTCGACCAATGCACAAGGATTTGAGGAATCACTTTTCCCGCACGAGAGCACAACCGTCGATCCAAGATATGTAAAGGAAACTGTAAATGCTGATCAAGGTCAGGAATGTAAGCACTGACCTGAGGAGGCGCTCCCTTCGCCGGTTTGAGTAGTGAGACGTGAAACACTGGGTGAACGGAACTGGTCGCTGGTAACTGCAGTTCATAAGCCACGGCATTGATCTTACGAATAACCGGGTAGGGACCAAAATAACGGAAGGCCAACTTGTAGCTTGCTCTCGGCGCGACTGAAGATTGAGCATAAGGCTGAAACTTGACATACACCATATCCCCAACCTGGAATGTACGCTCAGATCGATGTTTGTCCGCTTGCTGTTTCATGCGTTGCTGCGCGCGATGAAGATGAACTTCACCAACTCATTCATCTTGCTGCGATTGGACAGCCAGTCCTGCAAATCAGTGCTAGAACACACATGAGCTGTATCGATCCCAAAGTGATTAGGCGCATGACCATACAAAACCTCAAAGGGAGATGCATTCAGTGCGGAATGAAAACTTGTGTTATACCAAAACTCTGCCAAATAGAGCCATTTGATCCATTGTCTAGGACATGCATGCACAAAGCACCGTAGATAGTCTTCTAAACACTGGTTAACACGCTCAGTCTGGCCGTCTGACTGTGGATGATATGCACTACTCATATGAAGAGAAGTGCCTAATAGCTTAAACAATTCTTGCCATAACAGACTCGTAAACACCTTATCCCTGTCAGACACTATTGCCCTAGGCATACCATGCAATCTATAAACATGGGTCATATAAGCTTGAGCTACCAGCATTGCTGTAAATGGATGGGCCAAAGGAATAAAGTGGGCAAATTTAGAAAACTTGTCACCACCACAAATATGCAATTATAAGAGTGAACTCGAGGTAAACCTTCAATAAAATCTAAAGTGACTGTCTGCCAAGCATGTTCAGGAATGGGTAAAGGTAACAAAAGGCCAGGATACTTAGCTCGGTCAGGCTTGGATTGTTGACAAACAGTACACGACGAAACAAATGCATGGATCATCTTCTTCATAGATGGCCAAGCAAACAAAGCCTTGATTCGCCTATACGTGACCGGAAAACCGGAATGACCACCAATAGCGCTGGTATGAAGTGCATGCATCAATTTGGTTTGTAGGTCCAGATTATTGCCAATCCAAATCCTATCTTTGTACCGAAGGACACCATCCTGCAGGCTGAAGTGTGGGATCGACTGTCCAACTAACAGTTGTGTTAAAATCTTCTTAGTAGCCGAATCAGTCTGATACCCTTGGGTTACCTGCTCCAACCAAATCGGTTTGCTGATGGACACAGCCAAACAAGTATCCGCAGCATCGTTCTGAATATCCGGACGTCGAGACAAAGCGTCAGCCACTCGATTTTCTTGTCCCTTCTTGTATTGGATAGAAAACTGGAGACCAAGTAATTTAGTGATTGCCTTCTGCTGTAAAGGAGAGGTCACCCTCTGTTCCAGGATGTGAGTTAAGCTCTTGTGATCCGTTCTAATCACAAACGGAGCATTCTGCAAGTATGGACGCCAGTAGTCAATTGCAAACAATAAAGCCAGAAACTCCTTTTCATATGTCGACAAACCTTGATTTTTGGGCCCCAGAGCTTTACTAATAAAGGCGATGGGATGACCATTCTGCTGGAGCACCGCGCCTATACCCTTTTCGCTAGCGTCAGCTTCAATCACAAAAGGCTGAGAGAAATTCGGTAATGCCAAAACAGGTGGTGACGCCAAGGCATGCTTAAGCGCCTGGAAAGACTGATTTGCCTCGGCTGTCCAAATGAACTGCTGGCCCTTGCGGAGAAGATTCGTTAGTGGTTTACTAATTACCCCAAAACCTTGAACAAACCTCCTGTAATAGCCGGTCATGCCTAAGAAGCTTCTGATGTCCTTGACACATGTGGGTACTGGCCAATTTTGTATCACTTGGAGCTTCGATGGATCGGTAGCCACCCCTTCAGCACTGACAACATGTCCAAGAAACTCCAATTTAGACTGTGCAAAACAACATTTAGCTCTTTTGAGGTGCAACTGATGCTGACTTAACAAAGAAAACACCTCACGTAAATGATCAATGTGAGTGTCTAGATTAGGACTATAGACCAGCACATCATCTATAAACACCACTACGCACTTACGCAACAAAGGAGCCAGCACCACATTCATAAAACCCTGGAAGGTTGCCGGTGCTCCCGTGAGACCAAACGACATCACTTTGTACTCGAAATGACCATGGTGAGTCTGAAAAGCGGGCTTGAACTCATCGCCTTCCTTGATCCGAATTTGGTGGTATCCGGAACGATGGTCCAATTTAGAAAACACTGTCGCTCCAGCTAGTTCGTCCAAAAGTTCATCCAAAATGGGCATCGGGTACTTGTTCTTGACAGTATAGGCATTCAATCTTCTATAATCGACGCATAATCGCCATTCCCCATCTTTCTTTTTTACTAACAAAGCTGGAGAAGCGAATGGACTGGAACTATATTGGATGACTCCGGTAGACAACATTTCCTGCACTTGCTTTTCAATTTCATTTTTCTGTTGTGGAGTGTAACGGTACGGACGAAGGCGAAAGGGTTGCACCCCCGGCATCAGCGGAATAGCATGATCACAGTCGCGGCGAGGAGGTAACCCAGTCGGCTTTTGAAACAAATATGCGAATTCTTTGACTAGTCTGGTAATTTGAGGAGGAGGTATCACATCCTGGGTGTTTACTCTGACCTCTGACAGGGCTAGCATTTGTTCAATAGCTTCTTGTTTCAACAATGCTTCCAACTGACTTACTTGAATGGAGGGGCAACTGCTCACAGTAGGGATCACCCCTTGTAGCCGGACTTGTTGATTCTTGTAGAAAAATGACAAAGTTTTTTGCCCCCAATGAATCTCCATAGGGCTGTGATTTTCCAGCCAATCCATACCCAGGATTATGTGATAGCCACTCAGTGGTAACACTTTCAAATCCGACATGAAGGTAACCCCTGACATAACCAGCTACAATTGGGAATAAAACATTTGCAATTCAAAATCCCTCCATCTGCCACTCTGACTCGCAGAGGTGTGGGTAACTTCTGAACACCAGGCATGAGTGGTACCAAATGATGACCAATATAGCTACCCGAGCTGCCGGAATCTACCAACATCAGAACATCCTGACAATGGACCGAACCTTTCAGTTTGATAGTTTTGCCACCTTCAGTACCAGAGATTGCTTCACATGACACAGCCAACACTTGGTCTTCATTTGGATTCGGAAGGATAACCCTTGAGGCGCCACTGGAACTTCAGAACTGGTATCTTCTTCCACATCTCTGGATAAAGCCCACATTTCTTCCACTATATGCAATGGTACAGTTGTGGCACACCGATGTGTCTGTCCCCAACGTTCGCCACATTTGTAACACAGTCCTTTCGCCTTGCGATAGGCCATAAGAGCAGACATTCGATCGTCGGAATTTCTTGTTCTTGGAATAGACAGGGATTTCTTGTCTTCAGAGACCGCTGCTGGAGATGGTCGGGATGGCACAGGCGGCGTCGGAAGGGGCATTGCCATTGTCCGACTGAATGGGCGACCAGAAATATTGGCATCCACTCTACGACTATCACGTCGGGGATGAGTGGTCAGCACGTCCTCCTGCAAAAGCGCCAAGGAACTAGCAGTATCTAGATCTTTTGGACGTTGAATAACCACAACTGAACGAATTTCATCTCTAAGTCCATCAATAAAGCGAGCAGTAAGCAGTTCAGCATGTAAAGTGCTGTCATAAGCTAACAATTGATGCACAATGTCGTCAAATTGCTCAATATATTCAGCGACTCCTCCTGTTTGATGAACATGAAAAAAATTTCGGACCAGTGACCCATGTTGGTCTCTCCCAAATCTATTAGCCAAAGCTAAACCCAAATCTTCCCAGTTCATGTTACATACTGTGTTATCCATAGACTGCAGCCAAAAGATTGCTGGTCCTTCAAAATTCAACGTGGCTAACCGAACCCATAACTCTTCAGGAACAGAGTAAAACCCAAAAAAGTTTTCACAACGTTTTTTCCATAATTTGGGGTTAGTACCATCAAATATGGGCAAACTTATATGGGGTAGATTCGCTCCCAAACTGTGAGCCATGGATGCAAAACTGGCAGCCGACATATTACTCATTGGAGTTTGATGGTGGGAATTAGGAGTATGAAACTGGATACCTTTGACCGGAGGAGGCACCAGGGTTTCATCGACCCTAGCGCCCGCACTCCGATGGAAATGTTGTTCACGGTGGCCGATTGGCCCGGACGTCCCTCCAATTGGCGATCCTTCCTGATGAGCGGAAGACGACGTCCCGAATTCGCCCTTGGTCTTGGCTGGATCGAAGGGAAATTGCGCCAACAGTCCTCCGATCTGCTGCTTCAAATCGGTTACGGACGCGTGCAGTTCCGTCATCCGATTCTCCACCTTAGGCTTCCACACTTCAGTTTGTTCTTGTTCCTCAGCCAACTTACGCAGGGAATCGTCGAATCATCTGATGTATTGCTGCACATCCGCGACCATGGATCGCGTCTCGTCCTCTTTCTTGCTCTGCTCCTCCAACTTGGCCAAGATGGTGGCGAGAGGATCATCAACCCGAGGCGGCGCCATGAGTCCGGATTTTGCTTGGAAGCGAGTGAAATGGGGATGCTCCGCCGCCAGGATGCCAAATACTGGCTCTGATACCAAATGTGAAGTAATGTAAGGTCTCTAAGATAAACTTTCCGATGGAAATCTCAAGAAGTATACAATTCACCGCCGCCCAAGACTTCGCCTCCCAGAACAAGAACATACAAAACTCTCACGCCTATAGTCGCCGCCTCCTTTTCTCTCAACCCCTATCTCCCTTTCTATACTATGGCTTGTCGTTACTTGTTTTCCCAGGCCGGTCCGAAGAAACGCCTGTTGGGCTTGTGGACTCGCACCTTCCTTGGACTTGGGCCTTCGAACGTCATGTTTGAATTTGCCATTCCTGTCTTCCGTTCCGCTTCCTTTCCTTCATCAACTGATTCCTTCTCTGGTCCCCTTGCCGATGAGTTGCTGACACCTTACCAAGTGAATTCTCCCGGACAAACGACATGCATGTTCTTGCGATACTGGTGAGCATTCGTTGAGCTATTAACCTGTCCTCTGTCCTTTCCAGATCGGTGAACCGTAAAGTTTACATTAGCCAAACAAACGTTTTGCGTCTCGAGCCCACGAGGCCCCAACGGAGGCACATGTAACTGTAACTCCGTAAGTAGACTAGGTTCTTGTTATTAAATGAAGCTAATTTGTCGATACAAGATCCGATCGTACTGCAATTGCAGAGAAGCAATGCATATTTATACCCCCTTCACGGACGAAAACGCTACTGTCGGCAACTTGTCAACGGTATCAATCATGGAAGATTCGGAAGTGAGCTTCGAATCTGAATTTCCACCGGTACGTATCATATGACCATTTTTTTTTTGGCGAGGACGTATTATATGACCTTAGGTGAGTACCGGCTAAGATACGCGACTCACAATAATTGGGCAGAATCTGAGGCTTCTCCCACATAAACGAAATGGAAAGAGAGACGCACATTAATCGAAGTAGACATATCCCGGGTTTTCCAGCTTAGCAAAGCAAGCACTCCGGATTCTCTTATCGCTTGTTCAGGAAAGGAGTCTACAAATTACTGCACACTCAGCATGGACCTGATAATACAGCAGCCTAGTACAAGCACACGTCTGGGGGCACACGATGAGGATGCGAGAGGTGCCGTACCGATCTCACTCGGTATAACTGCCGACGCGCTTAGGTGGCGCACCAAAGATAAACTTTTAGCCCTCTTTACAACGTAGCAACCCAGCGACAAGCTATAAGTCTGCTCCAGATCAATCCATAAGGTATGGATGTCTGCATTGCCCGTCCCACACTTCGCCGCTGTACTAACAGCGAGAAATGGTGTTTTTCCGGCCACTCCACCACTTCACCTCCTCATATGTTCAGGAATGATCTGGTGGACTAGCTCAACAGGGAGGCCTTCTAATTCTGCAGCCCAGCATTCCAATGGCTGGATAAGAAAAGGGTGTAAAAGAGGTTCAACAATTTAAGTGTGGGGAATTGTTACCAGCCGCTGAGAAGTCGAACAAAGGTGGTAATGGTCGTCCATTTAGCAAGCAGGTCTTGGGATCCCGCAGTTCATCGAAGAATGGATGGGCACAAGCATCGACCTGGAAGATAATTGAATATGTTCAAGACGATGAATTTAGCCTATGTCAGCAATAATATTTTGACTGAAGGAAAATGAGGAACATGGCGTAAGCAATCAATCCATCTATACTAATTTATTCAATAATAGGCTCAGATAGCTCAAATCTGAAATCAGTCTTACAGCTGTGCAGCGCAAATTTGGTGAGTACTGAAGTAGCCTTGACACAAGATCAATAGCTTCAGGTGGCATGCGCTTGCAAAAAAGCTTAATTCAGAAGAAAATTAGGTGAGTAGGTTACAGCAGTCTACAAATAAACTAAGAGCCATGGAGATTAGAGGTTCACTAACCTTGTGCCATGGATGAGCTTTTATCTGAGGGAATTTAAATTCGGAGTAGTTTGGGTTCATGCACCTGATCTCTTCTCTTGTTGGGGTACCCAAAATCTAGAATAGGAAAAAAAAGGTTCAGTCCACAAATCTAAATTACTGGATTTGATGGATTTGACAGGATATAGAACCTTTATTATTTCCACCAATTGATCAACACCGCTTTCTCCAGGGAACAGAGGCTGCAATTGTCCATATTTGGGGAAGAAAAAAAGGAAAGGTCAACAAATATTTAAGTTGATACAGGAAAGGGTTTGTCAACAGAACAGTCATGATCAACTGGATTTTTTCCCCATGAAAAGTACTAGTCATCTAAAATGAAGCAGTAACTTTCATATGAAAATGATAAAAAGATATGAGAATTCACAGAGTTTTATTTATGCAGTATTTACTAATCTAGAACGATTCAATAGCTATGGCATGAGGCCTTCTAGACAATGCTATCACACCCTAATGTCCAGAAAGTCCATAAGTTCTTGTAATTTAATACCGTGATTTCCAACAATAAATGGAGACCAACAGACTCTACGATGCTAAACAAAAATTGTCTCTCTTTCAGGAAGCAAGTGCTATTATGCAAGTAACCTCAGCTCATGAACTAAACAGCGTACTGAGCTTCCAGAATGAGATTCTATACCTGACCAATCAGAAGCTCAGCTAGTACACAACCAACAGACCAGATATCAATAGCTGTGGTATACTCTGTAGCTCCAAATATTAGTTCTGGAGCCCTATAATACCGCGAGCAGATGTACGATATGTTAGGCTCTCCAGGGACCTGAAACAGAATGTTTACATTGTAAAATACATGGAGAGATACGGCACCAATAATGTGACATACTGAAAGAAAAAGGCATACCAATTTCTTAGCACTCCCAAAATCACAAAGCTTAAGTTGATGTGTATGAGGATTGACCTGAAAGATTAATTTGCAGTAAGGCAATTGCTCATATAGCAGGTTTACTCATCATAGAATAAAAAATAATTACAATTGCAGGCATTCACATTTTGGCATGAGGGAAGTTGCAAACATGCACTTACACAGCACAGTTTGTATTACAAGCAAGAGGATATCCAATAATCCAAACAGTAGAAACTAGAAAGGGGAAAAAACTTGCAAAACCAACACCCATGTAACAGCCTAAGAAAAAGAAGAGTCTCGTGAAACTTACCAATAGATTTTGCGGCTTAATGTCTCTATGGCATACACCAACAACACGATGGATATATGCAAGGGCACGGCACATCTATAAAAAGATGCAATAACAAATAATTCCTTAAGAATCTTCAAATCTAACTGTTCGAGGCAATCTATAAAGTGAATGAAACATCTTCACAAACCTGATATGTATACAACTTAACAGATAGTATGGGTACACGCTGGTTCATCCGATTGTAGTATTTGGCAACACGATAAACTGTCTCAGAGACATATTCAAGTACAAGGTTGAGGTAAACTTCACCCCTCTCAGTTGTTGAAAAGAAGTGATGCTTTAGCTGAACTACATTTGGATGGTCAAGTAATTGCATTGTTTGGAGCTCTCTGTTTTTATATCTCTTATCTTGTAGCACCTTCTTAATGGCAACAGTCTCTCCAGATTCCAAGCACTTGGCCTGTACCAGATGTGATCAGTGACTACATGGCACCAACATTACAAATTTTCGTTAATGGAAAGTGTGGTGATATATGAGGGAAAAAGATGTCAAACAACATACCTGAAAAACTACACCAAATGAACCAGTACCAACAACACGTTCTGCCATGTATGAGACCTTCTGTAAAACAATTAGCACTAGTATCAGTTTTTGATGATGGAATGTTCTAAGGATAGAATGTAATACGACAACATTCAAGAAAATAGTTTTTAAACCAATAATTCGCAACCATCACAACGAAATATTGCTACCATACCCATACCTATAAAAGGCATCACAGTGCAAGACGTTCTCCCTAGAGAATTTTTTAAAGAAAAAATAACCTCCTTGCTCATGGAGCATGCAGAAAATTTCTACGCTGATACACACTGTATTTAGTATCCAACGCAAGCACATGAGACAGAGTAGTGAACATATGGGTTAACACATCACCTGCTTTGGCTTCCCATTTTGACCTCCTATCGTTGTCACAATGATCTGACCTGTTTCTGTTCCATTCCCATTAACAATAACCCCTTCGGTTTCCTATAATCAAAGCCATGACATCAGTAGCAAAAGTAGAAATGCATTGAATCAAGAAGTGATGGGTGGAATGAAACTGAAATAACCTTATCATTATGACCATCAATTTTATCATCGCTTATTGTCATATCATTCATTTCTTT
The DNA here is from genome assembly GCA_036346375.1 of Guadua angustifolia. Classification (NCBI taxonomy): domain Eukaryota; kingdom Viridiplantae; phylum Streptophyta; class Magnoliopsida; order Poales; family Poaceae; genus Guadua; species Guadua angustifolia. Next base: position 35,096,055 of record CM070519.1, read on the forward strand.
TGGAAGAAGATCTGCACCTGTTTCTTCAGTTCTATCAGGATTCATACTAGTGGATGCGCTTGCCTCAGCATCTCTATGAGAAGATGATGATGATTCTTTGTTTATATGCACAGGTTTGTCATCAGTTAGATGTGGTTCGATGATAATATCTCCCATTCTATCCTGTTCAAATTTTGGCCTTTTGGAGCCAGAGTCACCACCCTGTAAGAACAATGCAAATTTTCAAACCAATTTTCAGAACTGGAGAAGCACAAAGTAAAAGCTGCCTCGATTTAGCAATCACAGAATTGATTAGATCTTGCAACACCAATTTTCACAACTGGAGAACATCAAACTTTTCCAAAAATCCACCATTACACTGCCCTTTTTTTTTAATGTTTGCTGGGAAAAATTCTTCCCTTTTGATGTTCTGCAGTTGTAAACACCTCATCAAGCATATAGTTACAAGAAGCCTTTTTAGGCTGGTCCACAGAGCATGATTAAGATTATGAGACACGAGCAAAGTGGAAGCAATGGCGACAGCTATACAATATGTTAAGCCATTTCCTGGTTAATCCATAGAGGAAAAAAAACTATTTCCATTTGGATAACTTAAAGCAGCTACTAATTAATTGACAAATTTTCATTTTGTAGTAAATGTTGGACAACTAGGCTACCGTCCAACCATCACAGTGGCCCATCAAATCTCTACTTGAAGCTACAGAAAGCATGAAGCATGCATATTAGGAAAAATGTTTTGACATTTCTACAGCATTACAGCCAAAAGCGTTATCCTTTTAAACCAACCGGACAAATAAATAGTAGCTCAGCAGAAGTAAACATGCTGTTGCCTTTAAAGCGCAAGGAGATCAATGCCAAATTAAACTAATAAAGCAATAGCAACCAAGCAAATCAATGAATGAACCACGACGATGCTGCTCGAGCGAGATTGAGAAAATCGCGCAAAAACGAACCCACAGTTTGATTTCACGTCATTAACACCAAATGCAGCTGCTCGAGCGGCACTCGAGCCACAAACTGCTGGTCGGGGGCGGGAGATCGAGCTCACCGGATCGGAGACGGAGGAGCGACCGGAGGCGATGCTCTTGAGCCGCCGCATCATATGCATCCTCCTCCCGGGGGGCTGGCTGCCGCAGTGCGACCCCCGACCCGGAGCGCAAACCCTAGCCTCGTCCCACCGCCGTCACCACCACCGCCTCCACCGTCGCGAAGCAGCCTCGCCGCTACTGGAGGCAGCGATCTGGGATGGGGGACCGCGGGGGAAGGCCCTAGAAGCTTCTGGAAGCTTCTGGGGTCGTCGACGCGGGGAGAGGAGAGGCGCAAGTTGAAATTTTTTTGGAGTGGGAAATGGAGGAAGGGGAGGGAGGAGGGTTCGCCCGCTACACCACTAGATTTCTCGGTGCTTTTTTTAGCTTTGTCCTTTGTGACTGGCTCTCTCTCACCTCCGGTTGTTGATCGCCAGAATGCTAAAGTTGGGATATCTTTGCATCGTGTTCCCTTGGTTTGTTATAATTTTGCAAGAAGGGGCTTGAAATTCAAATGTTTTTACCTCCTCGTGTTCAACTAGTTTGGGCACAGAGATCTGCGGGTGCATTACCACGGTGTAATTGTAGGGTGATAAAGTGTGTGTTGTTTATTTTATTATTGTTGACTTAAAATAGAATATTTCATATTAGAGTAGTGCTTCTATGTATCACCTCTCTCAATACAAGTTGCATAAAATTTGAAGTAAAAACAAAAAGGTAAGTAATCGTCATCTATCGTTCATCCATGTTTTAATATTTGTACAACTTTTAAATAGTAATGCATATAGGCATCTCACTTTTAGATTATCATAAGTGATAGAATATATTGTTGGATGAAAATAGAACCTTTCATATTATCATGTACATGTTAGAGTAGAGCAGTGTGATACAATGGCAATGGTATTGGAGTTGCCTTTGAAGCATTCAAAGTACCGACCAAACAATGAAATAGCTTATGACCATCTGTCAATATTCCTCGACGCAAAAGAACTCTGTATAAGTATGGTGGAATTTGTATTGAGCAATATAACATCGTTACCTTTTAACATGGAGCGATAACATATTTCATAAATAACGAATCCAATCCATGAATAATCCACTCACAAATCACAATACCTAGGTTACCTTATACATATGTCTTGCGATAATGATTCCTCTGGAATCACGATATTTACCGCAACGGTGCCGTCAAACCATTACGGGATGTTTAACAACGTGAGACCATAATATTGGGCAATTACCAGGGTTTTCCGGGGTGCAGACTGCAAAAGCGAACCAGCTAGAATTTTTGGGCATCGGCGAGGGCAGTCGCCAGTCAAAGGCCGCAGGTGCGAAGCCCAATCATCGCCACCACGGTTGGTCCCCGCGCGCCTGTCCCTCCCATTATCACCCGTCCGATCGTCCAGGTGTCCTGATCGGACGGCCGGGAGGAGGGCAGCCGGCTTTTACGAGACTGCCATCGGTGCGGAATATCCGGGCCGCGGTCTCGCGCCGGTCGCTCGCGATTTGGGCTCGAATCGGAGCGTGCGTGGCGGCCGGTTTGCGAATCCCGGGCCGTGGCCGTCCCAGCTAGACCAACCTCCTCTATCATTTGCCGTTTGTCTTCTCCCAAACTGGAACGGAATGGTTGGACTGGACTGGACTGGACACCATGTTCTAGCTGCACTTGCATCAATCACAGGATTACAATTTGACAAGCGCCGTTGAAATATTACATTAGTGTAAGTGCTACACACAAATCAGTAACTACCAAAGTGTTTATACTTACAGAAACAGAACAGTGTTTTTTAATAAATAAATAAGTAAATAAGGATTAGCAATTTAGCTTTCCAAGAAACATGGTTTCTCTGAAATTTCTTAGATGCTTCGACTCGTACGTGTTTTGACGGGGAACAAGAGGCCAGGAACCTTCCACGCCAAAGCTCAATAATTGCCAATCGTCGAGGCAGCAACAACGTTGAAAATCATGTCAAGACGTATACATCCGAGTGTGAAATTTCGCAGGCCATGATTTAGCGCGACGAAACCACCGGCAATCGTCCGGGGAGAAACTGGCTCCTGTCAGAGAACGATGCGGCGGCTACTCCTGGGACACACACACACTGCCTGGTGATAATTGCAGCGCTAGTCACCGCCGTTGATTGTGACCAGCCGCGAGCGAGAGACAGAGATGAGAGCAAACACGGCACGCCGTATGTCGACTGATGCGCTTTTGATGGTAGTAACTGTATTGTAGCGATCCGTATAATTACTCAGGGTAAAACAGTAATATCACAATTACTCTGATATAATTACACTAATCTCGGCATATTAGATAATAAATTATCAAGCACATCCAACATTTTATCAGTTAATACACCATATTCAGAGTGTTGCAGCAGAACAATAATTAGAGACTAAATTAGAAATTTATTACAATCCATTATCATGCAGGGCAACAAGTCCAGTATATTAATTATATATATGATCCAAATACAACAAAAATATAATATAAAAGCGCTAATTACATTAAGGACTTACGAAGTCATTGTACGGTCTACCTAACCATCTAGCCTTCCTGGTAGTCCACATCCTCGAAGTTTTGATCTTGAGGGTGCTCCTCGATTCATGCCTCGTAGGCGAGTCCATTAGGATCTATATCACAACCGTACACTTGACCACCAGAGCTATTCTCTAAGTGAAGAGAGATTTAGTAAGAGTAAGTACAGAAGTACTCAGCAAGCATTAATAGCGAATTCAGTAAATGAATTCCTCTCGTATCTATCCAATGTTCACTTTCTCTCAACGTCCATTTTTTCAAAAATTTTGTTTTGAGTTTTCTTTAAGAGTTGTGTATTTTAATTATGAAAATAACTACTAGCACTCTTATATGCGACAGACTTAGTTTCCATAACTCCAATCTAGGAGACAAGTATAAATTCATGATTTTATACTACGCAGATTTGTACCACTTTACACATAATAACCTATCCTATGAGACTCCAGAGTGTTTATCAATAATCTAGTATTATATCTCTAACCCTGGTATACGGACGAGCCGTGGTGTACTTCACCAACATTCCCCACCCATTCACAGCACACCAGTTGCACTTCTGCATGACATCAGAAATACTCCACCCTATGCTTTAAATATAGCGCCTGAATAACTGAGCCTTTCCAGCATTTTCTAGCTTCATACTTCCTACTTATCTACTCTTACCCAATGTGGAAATCATAATACCTTCATATGACAATATTTTTTGATCGATTTCGCACACTATGGTTGATACTGTAATTACAGCTCATTGCCAAGTGTAGCTGTTTGATTTTATATTATAGCTTATGTAGAGAGCCCCACCGGTATGAAAATCCTTCTCATTGGCGCCCTCTACGCACCATACATATAAATGTTTCACTGGCTCCTCTCGATAGATGAGCCATTTCAACAATCTACACACTGTCTCAGTAGTAACTTCCATTCTACATAACCATAGCCAACCACTGCCACATCAGTAATTAATAATTATCATAACCATCTTTCCAACCGCATCCGGTTTAAGGTTTTGCTTTAAAAGGTATTTTTTTCATGCATTGATGATACCATATATAATTCTGAAATCATTTGAAAACAACTTTACAATATGGTCTAGGGAAAACTTGCCTAGAATAGAGTGATAATATGTGTCCTCACACGATTACAGAAGATGATCTTCTGCCAAATTTAATCTGACTCTTGAAATTTTATAAAAAAATTACAATTTAGATTAATAGCAATTTATGGCATTTTTGTGGTATCCAACCCCTTCTTGATCTAATAGAAATTGATATAGACAGATGGCTTAACTTAATTTAGAATTTATTATTTAGGCGCATTTTAAATTTGTGGTATTTTAGCTTGCCATATTTTATTTTGGCATATTTTAATCTATGTGACTTATTAAAATTTTGGGTTGTGATTTCATATTAGTAGAGGCATTATTTTTTGTTTTTAATTATTATGGCAATCGTTAGCTTTATACATTTCTTCAATAAATTATCTGCTAGTGTTTATTTTCTTATTAAATATTTACTGTAACTTTTATGGACATTATTGCGGTTTATCATTTCTCTATATTTTTCTCTTCTTTTCTTTTCTTTTCTTTTTATCTCTTTTCTTCTTTTCTTCTCTTTCTCCTTTCTTTTCCCTATTCGGCAGGTTTCTTATCCTGTCCTGCATGTTCTCCAGCCTCCCTGGCTCCCTGCCGTTCGGCTCCTCTCCGACCGCCACATCGGTCACTGCCCTGCCTCCTAGCTGCGCTACCTCTTGCCCTAGGCCAGCGTCGCCGGTCTCCTCCTCGCGCGGCCTCACACCTCGGCCTGCTCCCCTCTCAGGTCCCCTCCTCTCCAACTCCTCTGGCCCTACTGGGCTCGGGTTATCCCCTGCCCATCGCGCTAGGGCCCTAGGTTGACCACTTACTCTGGTGACCTACTCCTCGCCTCCTTCCTCTCTTGCTCGTGCGGACTGTCCTGGCTGCACCTTTTGACCTCCCCCTAGCACCGCCAGTGCCCCATGGTCTCTACCATGTCGCTCCCCCGAGTTCGTCCGCTGAGCAGCCTCCCCTGCTAGGGCGCCCTCCGTGCATCTGGTTACCCCTTCTCTACCTTCCCTATATAGTTCACTAGATACATATTGATTTGTATGGTGCTTAACATATTGTAGCTATGTGATCTGTGGATGTGAATCAGTTGATGACAAAACAAGGTTTGAGTACCTAGTAACTTTCCATACGCCAAGGAGTATGAGAAAGATCATGCACGACGTAGGCCTTGCGGTGACTACTATTGTCGATGTTTGTGATCGGCAATGAAAGAAAGAGAGAATGAGGCAAGGCGGAAGATGAGAGCTTGATGGTAACGCAAGACACAAGGGGTTTATCCAGGTTCGGGCTCTCCAATGGAGATAACACCCTAATCCTGCGTTCTGTGGTTTCTTATGAGTATATGAGAGTTCTTCTGTTTTCTTCTCTTTTGTTCTTATCTTACAACTGCTCTCCTCCTTATATCGCAAAGGAGAGCTGCCCGCATACAATCGGGGGGGTTACATGTAGAAGAGATTGTCCTATGCCCGGCCGACCGCGCACAGTATCCTGCAGGAGCAGTGCCACCTGAAAGTGCATCTAGGCCCCTCAATGATTTTGGTGATTAATGACAACAAGATTAAGGAACTAATGAGCTTTGTAAGCTTTGTGAAACAGATTGTCGCGTTCATGAGAAAGCTACGAAGCATTAGAGCACCCTCAAAATAAAGGTGAAAAAGGCATCGGCTAAACTCTAAATCATTATGTAACTGTTTTCATTTTTATTGAGTTTAAGGATTGTCGTACTATAAAGAGAGATATGACGAGAAATAGCCTTAGAATGACCAAATGTGCTCAATGATGAATCCTAGTCTTGTTATGAATCAAAGTATAAAGTCTTGGGGGCATTTTGTTGAAAACAGTTTGGAGTATCCGAACCCTGGTTCGGAATGTCCGAGCTGACCTCCTTTGTGGCTCAGGCAAAATTTGGGTTCGGAATGTCCGAAACTATCTTCGGAGTATCCGAACTAACCCTCTCTGTTGGTCAGTTCATTTTGGGTTCGGAATGTCCGAAGCTTTATTCGGAGTATCCGAGTGAACCCCCTCGGTTAGGTCAAGTTCATTTAGGTTCGGATTGTCCGAAGTTTTTTTCGGACTGTCCGAACACCCGGATTATCCAAAGTGTTCGGACTATCCGAAGTAACGTTCGGACTGTCCGAACTGTGTGCTCAGTTGCCTAGAATTCAAACGGTTCGGACTCTCCGAACATAAGTTCGGACTATCCGAATAGACTCGGGCTGAAGTGAAAAACGGCTAGTTTTGGGGGGCTTTAAATACCTCCCCAACTCCCACCTACCCATTAACAAGTGCATTCAATACATTTTCAACAGCTCTCTCACTCTCTCAAGCTAAAGTGTTCTTCTCCCTTAAATCTCTTTGATTTTTGAATCTTTAGAGGGAGATTAAGTGGAGAGATTGATAGATCTATAAGTTGTGATTCATCTTGAGCACTTGGTTCATCCTCTCGCGAATTTCTCGGTGAATCTTTTACTCTTGGAGGTTGAGGACTCCTAGACGGCTAGGAGTTGCCGGTGAGCTCTCGATCTTTGTGTGGGAAGTCGCCGGAAGTTTGTAAAGGTTGAATCCACCTCCGCAAGGGAAGGATTCAAAGAGTAAGTGGGTGAGTGCTTGGTGCAACACTAGAGGATAAGGGTTGAAAGAGACCCCGGCTTAGTGCCGCCTCAACGGAGACGTAGGATCCCCTCAAGGATCCGAACTTCGGGAAAAATCTTTGTGCATTTCATTTGTTTCTCGGTTTACTTTGTATTTCCCCTTTTGTCTTCTTGAGATCTAGGGTTTTCAAGTGTTGGAGTGCCATCGTGAAGGGGATTGGTAAGCTCTGGACTACTAGAGGTACTCTAAACCCTTGGATTTCATTTTGGAGCTTTCTAGGATCTCTAGATATCTCAGATCTACTTTCTAGGTTTTTTCTTTCAAGTCAGATTTGGACTATCCGAAATTTGACTCGGACTATCCGAACCTATTCGGACAGTCCGAAGTAAATTTCGGAGTATCCGAAGTTTAAATTTCCGCTGCGATTTAAAATTTGTAAACGCCTATTCACTCCCCCTCTAGGCGACATTTCGGTCCTTTCACCACCTTTTACAAAGATGCAGGCGCTGCTCACCTAACCGGCTAGCTCTTGTTCCCGTGCTTTTCCCCTGCCGCAAGCTGGCACCCTTCTGGAAGGTCCTACTTCGTGACTTGTCTGGCCCATCTCATTCCTTCGGTCCAATCCGTCCGGCCCATTAGGCAGGACCCCTGGGTCTGGGTATTCCACAACTATCTTTAGGCTTTGCACCGATTTTTACTCTTGTTGCTCCTATGTGGCAAAAATGTGAGTTACCTAGGGTTGGAGAAATGAGAAGAAATGCAGGGCTGTGAATGATGCTAGTAGAGCTCCTTGGTGCTTGCTCCTTGGGCTTGTTCCTTGTGGTGGCCTCCTGCTCCTCCTGGTGCTTGCTTATGGCTTAGCTTATGTGGGAGCTAGCTTGCTTGAGGCTTTATGCTTCCTGGTGGTTTGTGACTTGCTTGGTGGTTATAAGATGGTGTGTAGGGAAAGAATGACTAGGGTGGTCTAAACTTATGGTAGCTTCGGTTGGCTTGGGGTTCTTATCCCTTTAACAACGGCTCTTTTATCTTGTTACTACGGGCTTTCATCTTTCTACCGTGGGATATTTTGACACTATTTCGGTGATGCTATGGTTACCCAAAAATCTACCAGGTTTTTATATACCGGATGATGAAAGCCTAGGTAGCGAGAGGTGCCGACTGACACTGTACGATCAGGTATCTTGATGAGCGATACTCTCGCATACGAATCTGATGTCAACTCCTAAAACTTTAATTATCTGCATTGCTTGCCTTATGGTTATATATGTGTGTGTGCATGGTTTATTTTGTAGGGAAGCAAGATGAGGATCAAGAGAAGCCGTAGATTTTTAGGAATTTTAAATTAATCTTCCTTTTGATGTACTTTATTGGTAGCACATTGTAATTATGTAATTGTATAACATGTTGAAAAACCAATAAAGTTAGTGATTAATTTGTTGAACAATTATTTATGTGTGTGCTTAATTTGTGTTGATGATCCCATTTGCATAATTAATTTACCAGGGTTGTTTCATGTACGAGTGCACCGAACCAGTAGGTCTCACTGTTAACTATAGCTATCAGCACCTGCATCGGTCGATATGGCTAGTATATACCATTTCAGTCTATAAACCAGTATATAGTGGTTATATGTATCGTACCATCATCAATACCGGCTATACCGGCTTTGATATCGGTCAATACCGACTATACTAGCTTCAATACCAGCTGTATCAGTGGAATTAATAATATGATCTATTGAACTATACGTTATATTTAATAGTATTATTATGTATTTGGAGTAATATTATAAGTAAGATTCGATATACATATGATTAAATATAAGTATACTTATAAATATATTATTATATTAAACTTAATACAGAACCTCAGTATAGATCAGTAACAAAATATATCATTTCAAAAAACAAACCTATATAACCTCACGTAAATGTGCTGTTAAGTCCTCTCGCCCAGCCGCAATCCGTCGTCCTGCGTAGGGCAACTGCTGCCATCAGAAGTCAAGTCGCCGCGCCGGCATGATAGCTCCGTTGTGTTGTTCCGTTGTATTGTTCATCTACTACTACTCGTGCATGCTCCAGTGCGCTTCTGTCGTCAGATCACAGCGTGTCGGTTGCACGGACTGTTCCATCGGAAGGAATGCAGTAGTAGAGTTTTTAATTTGGACGCATCAAAAAGTCAAAAGGAAAATTGTTTTCCTAGAGCTTGGGCCTATTTGGACCGTGGTTAAGGGTCTTTTTACCATTTTTAGAAAGTATAAATTATCTATTAAGCTAGTAACAAGAGTTATCAAAAGTTAAAAAGGTGAAGACATTAATTTGTCTATTGAGTAAGTAACAAGAGGTATCAAAAGTTTTAAAAAATAAAGATATCTAAAGGTCAAAGGTAATTGTTTTACCGTGTGGAGTGCGGACTTTGTGCGGAAACGTGTGCCGAACGAGATTCTAGCCGGGCAGTTCGGCCGTGGAGAGCTGACAAGGGCCATGGGCACTACAAGTTTCTCCCCCATCCGCTCGGTCCCGGCGCCCATCGCGTGGCCCGGCTAATCACCCTGAGTCACGAATGGTGGATTTGGGCCAGCTGTGACAGCAACCCAGAACCCACCGAACCGCGGTACGCGGACACGAAGGCCTCTCCAGCAGCCGAGTGTCACGCCGCAGGACAAGCAAGACGGTGAACAGGGAGAGTCGGCGCCATTGGCATCGTTTCGGCGACTTCATTAAGTAGCAGGGACGGTGCTGATTACTTCTTCTAGCGAGTGAAGTGGCATCCAACGGCGAGTCAATCGAAGCAATAAAACAACGAGGGTCCTGTAGCTGTAATTCGGTTGTCAGGCGGTAATTGAGGGCACAAAACTTTTAGCGGTAAATTGCTAGTAGAGTAAATTGAGAGCACAAAACGTTTGCATCATTCCAGCTATTTTTCACGAAAAAAACTTTTCAGTTTAGTGCAATCGCAGATCCTTCGGGAGTGCACCCTAGCTAGATGCAACAAAATACGCGATTGTGTTTGTATCCTTTCAATCGTTTTACACGTTTTCTCGATGAATTTATGAAAAAACGCTGCCGGCAAAAAACGAAATTGTTTATGTGAAAAAACAGTGCGCGCGGCGTATCACGCCGCGAAAACTTCCTAGTAGAGCACAGGAGCAGATCCACTCGGCCAAGCACCGAAAAATAGGTCCCAATGCACAAAGCAGCCAGGCACCAGGTCAAGCGCCCAAAGCACAGGCCACACCGAAGGATCTCGCCGGAACAAGCAGTGTTCACAAGGAGCCACCGACCACAACAACCGGTGAAAGGATTCCAATGTAATTTTGGTTTTCTCAGAGATTTTTTTGCAAAATGGGTTCTTTATTTGCCAAAAAAAAACGATAGAAGGAACTATTCACGGTTTCAAGATTTCTAAGAGCCTTTTCAAAAAAATATTGACATGGGGGACTGGGCTGACGCTAGGGACACACACATATATATAGGAAGCCTTTTCCTTACTCCTAGGAGTATATACTCCCGCCTCTAATATACCACTTAAACGAGCGCTTTATACTTCTTTATCACTTTCAGTATACCCTAATAATAATTCTAAGATACTCTAATACGACATGATTGAAAAAATTTCATCAGAGTCCTTTATTTTTTGCTACATACCCTTTTCCATATGTAAAAAGATTATATATAAACATATTATGCTATAAAGGGTGGACTTTGATGAAACTTTTTGTGGAACTCACTTTAAAGTATCTTATAATCAGTGTTAGAGTATACTCAAAAGGATAAAAACGTATAACAACATCATTTAAACAGTATACTGGAGATAATGGTTAGTACGCCTAGAAGTATGGAACTATTTTCACACACACATATATATATAGTGTGTGTGTGTGTGTGTAAATTATCTGCTACTTTCCAGAGTGGAAAAGAGGTTTCCTGTAAAAGCTTGACCAATGCACACCGTAGTTACGCCGGGAACAAGCTGATCACAATTCAGCCCATGTACCATATACTACTACGCAGGGATGGCCTGATTCGTGTGTAGGCCGAGCCAGTCTATGGCAGGGCAAGAAAACAAAGGACAGTACGCCAAGGCCCATAAACACTGATGACGTTGTTGCCAATGCTCGCTAACTACCTCGGACCAGTCCTTGAATGTTGCTTTAAAAGCCATGCAATTCACTGTCAGAAGAAGGGTCGAAGCACCTCCCGCTCAACAATTTTCAAGATTCAATGTAGACCACTAGAGTTGAACTTACACAAAATTGACTTCCATAATTCCACTGCCTGATGCAGGCCAGTATCTTCAGCCTTCTGGACCTGTGTTTCTCTCATCCTGTACTGTCCCGACTAACAATCCTGCTGACCTTCACATAACAAGGAGGACAAATCTGCTGACGCGTTCAGCTGGGCTCTGAGCTCACCGCTGAAGTAAGGCTTTGACTCAACACGTTATTACCCTACCTTACACGCAGGCGATGAGACAAATAGGAGGAAAACATGAGGCCCGTCTGGTCTCGGCTCGCTTGAACCGTACCCAGCAGTGAGTAGTGACCAAGAGATCGAGATCGCTGTCTTTTTTCATGCACTCGTGCAGGAGGACAGGCAGGCAGCTCCTATCCGCCGCCTCCGCTTGTCGCTTGGGGCTAGCCAGCTCCCGTCCAAAACCCACGGCGCCTAACGGATCCGTCGTCCACCGCCCTCCCGCGCGCGTCTCGCGACAAAACAGCGGAGCTGGCGCCCGTGGTTGGCGAGGCGCCGAACTCATCGTACCACGCCTCCTCTCTCCGTGGGCCTGCGGTTGAGACGCACGCGAGGCGATCATGGAATCGTACTCCCCTTATCACAACCGCGCGCCGTCACTCGCGTGTCGCGGCCTTCGGCATTGGCGGTCCGTGCTTATCCTTCTGCTGCTGCTTTCGGCGTTGGTTGGTGTCACGTTCCCATCGCCGTTCTGCTCCACGGCTGTACCCGGCCGGTCGTTTCCGCCCTCGACTCATCGGATCGGCGGTTCAATGGACGCCTGATATTTTTGTGCACTTGTACTAGCGTCAGAGGTGGGCGTCGTGCCGGTCGAACATAGATCCATCGTGCTTCGTGCTTGAATCGTACCAGGCCGCAACGGCCCGTTATACTTGTCGTGCCGGCCTAACTCGCCTTCGACAAGTCCAGGCATGACCCATTTACGCTTCATGTCTGCTTCATGTCGTGCTGACCTAAACCCACCCCATTTGCACTATTGCGACAAGATGAATTGAGCAAGAGACACACAGAGCTGAGGTAAAAGCGCAGTGAGAAAGACGGGCTAGAGAGGGTAGAAAGCTGAGAAGGATTGAGAGATGGGCGAGACCCCATTGCCCCCCTCTCACGTATCACTCAGCTTTCTCTCGTCCGTTGTTCTCTCTCAATCTCTCTCAGCTCTCTCTCAATTTTAGAGGTGACGCTGTGATGTTTATGCAAAGTGCATAGTTCTCAACTTCTATTGTGTATGCAAACAGAGGATGTGGATTCGTGCGTAATTTCTGATTATTCACTCGTGTTATCAGATATGAATGTGGAAAACATAATCAAATCATCTTTTCTTTGGTTTGCACTACCTTATTTAGCTAATTGATGATTGACCTGGCTTCGTCCCCTCCTTTTAGCTTCTTTCATAGCTTCACCCGTCGCTCACTCTCTCTTGCCTATCTCTCTCATCTCTCTCAACTCTCTCTCAACCACGAGTACTGAGAATGATGTAATATTAAATTTGGATTAGAAAACAATTTTTATCGAGATGAGATTGTCATTGTGGGTACGTAGGCCACCATATTTATATCCAAGGGATGGCAGCTAATACTGTTACAACCGCTCTCACGTTAATCACGTGAGAACTGCCAAGTACTCTTGTTAACTAATCCTAAAACAAATTATGAAATAATACTATAAATTTTAGCACGTAACAAAATTTCCCTTTCTCCCCTTTTCCTCTTTTTCACCGATTTTCTCCTATTTCTTTTTTTCCCTTTACCTCTCCCCCCCCCTCTCTCTTCCCGCTCTTTTTCTCTCGACCTCTCCGTCTTGGACCGATCGCCCCCTCTTTGGTGCTCTCTCTCTTTTCTCTCCCCAAGTCCCCGACCCCTCGCCTTCCTCACCTCCCTGTTCCCTCCTTCCCAGCTTCGTGACTTCACCCACCCGGCCCGGCGCAGCGGCTCCCCACTCGCCTCCCTCCTTCCCCCACTCGGTCCGGCGCCCCCTCCCTTCTTCCCCTTCGCTCCAGTGCCCCCCGCCTCCCTCCTTCCCCCACCCGACTCGGCGTCCCCCGCCTCCCTCCTTCCCCATCCACTCTAGAGCCCCCCGCCTTTGTCCTTCCCCACCCGGCACGGCGCCCCCGCCTACCTCCTTCCCCTCTGCTCTAGTGCCCCTACCTCCGTCCTTCCCCACCGCCCCCAGATCCCTCCCTTCTTCCCCTCCACTCCGCACCCCTCGCCTCCCTCCTTCCCCCCACCCGCCCAAGACCTCCTCCTCCTTCCCCTTCGCTCCAACGCCCCCACCTTCCTTCTTCCCCACCCCACTCCGGTGCCCCCCACCTCCCACCTTCCCCCTTGGCGCCCTCGCCAACCTCCTTCTCGACGCGGCCCGGTGGCCACGACGTGCAAGGCGGCCCGACGCGCGAGGAGGCAAGCATGACACCGACACACGAGGTGGCCTAACTCGGTGGCTCAAGGCGGTCGTCCACGAGGCGGCGCAGGAGGTGGTCCTACGCGAGGCGCGAGGCAGCGCGCAAGGCGGCACATGAGGCAGCGTGGTGCCTTGGCAAGCACGGGTGCACGGTGGCTCGGGGGCCCGGCGCAGCTCCCTAGTGGTTCGCAACACGGCAGCGACGCCTCGGCTACATGGCAGCTCCCCGGTTGAGCGTGGCCTTGGTCGCGTGGTCGAACGCCGAGGTGAATGTGTTCTTTGGCAGGCCCAAGGTGAGCGTCTCACTATCGGAGTTGAAGATACCATCGTCGACAGACTAGGTAATGCCCCCGGCCCCTCTCCCAAACCCCTGCCACCGGTCGCCCGTGTGCCCCTACCGCGTGCTGGGCGTGCCCCATGCCTGGGTGTGCTCCGTGCTCGATGTGCCGTCACCGTGCCGGGCCACCAGCATGGGCATAGTCCAGATAGGCGTGTCGGGCCGTGCAGCCCACTGTGTCCAAATCCTCGCCCCGACACGGCCTGTCATGTCTTGTAGCACTAGCACCTGGATGGATCGATCGACGGCGATGCGCATTCCGTTTCGATTGTGCGATGGAACCGTACGCCACTGTTCCCCCCGGCGACCGGGCGATAGCAGAGGAGGCGACAACTCGCAAGCTGCAGGAGACAATCGCTTCATCAGAAGAAGAATTCTGCGACACGTTGCAACACGATGGGCGAGTATCACTCTGCACCAGCTAGGTCATGAGTCTGACGACGATTGAAGTCTGGAGCACTACCGCGCACCATGGATGGATGTGGTGCTCAGCGTGAGGTGTCGACGAGGGATTGACGCTGAGTCGCACGGACAGAGCCGTAGCCACTCGTTGCCTTGTTGGTCAGAACAGAAACATAGGAGCTCCAAGGGCCGCAGCGCCGGACTGCGCAGCCTTTTTTTTTTTTTTTTTTTGGCATCAGTTGAGCAGCGCTTAGCTACACGCAAGTACATCCTCTGTCCCTTTTCTTTGCACAGATATTCTTCCTAGATTTATATTCCAATGAATCGTGATTCTTGCTCTTCTGATTCTTCTACGTGGAAATTCGGGTTGTGCGTTCGGGTTTGCGACTTGATTTTTGGGATATTGAAGATTGTTACTATATCTCTTAATGATCCGATTAATTTCGTTTGGAAAATTCTATGCCGCCCTTTCTGTTGCGTGGTCATAGACAAGTTAATATAAGCTCAAGGTTTTCTCAGGTGGCTTTTCACACTGTCTGAACAGATCCGATTAATTTCGTTTGGAAAATTCTATGCCGCGCTTTCTGTTGCGTGGTCATAGACAAGTTAATATAAGCTCAAGGTTTTCTCAGGTGGCTTTCACACTGTCTGAACAGTAGTATTATATTACCAGTGATCACTTTCTAGTGAGGATGAGAGTTTTCCATTTGAAAATTTCTGGAATAGACATGGCTCCTTCTCTCCTCTCGCTCCCGTCCCCTCCCCCACTCCTCACCCCCACCACCCATAGATCCGATGCAAATCCAACCCAATCCTTAGGCAAAACAACCAACCCATCCCCAGATCTAGCCCCCACACAGGTAGTCCCTCCATCTCCGCGATTTTTTCTGGCTGGATCATCTCTCCAGGGTCATGGTCAGAAAGCGTCAAGGGAGCAAAGAGGCGCGACGGGTTCCAGGGAGGTTGTGCCGGAGCTGCTGGTCAAGGATTTGGTCCGGGGCTCAGATCGCCCCAAGATCTGCTCTCAGAGTAAGCTTTCAATTTCACCCAACCCCCTTGCCAGCGGGAGAGTTAAGGCGTATGGGCAGGAAGCGGCGATTGAGGAAAAGAGGTCAAGTCACATCACCTTTCAACACCAACAAAGCGGCGGCATTGAAGAAGGGAGCTCAGGGCAGCATTCAAGTCCAGTGGCTGAAGAGGGGTTGCCGAACCCTAGAATCCCTTCTTCTCAGAAGGGAAAAGGGATTCAAGAAGATGAACAAGACCTTCGGCATCAGTATTCAAGCCTTTTCGGGCCCGTGCAGGAAGAAACCCAGCGTATCTCCAGAAACTCCCAGGCTACTCCAGAGGAAAGTCTTCGAAAGCACAACCTGATGCAGCTAGGGAGAGATCCCCCGAAGCCCGGTGTGGCAGTTCAGGAGGCAGACGGATGGATTCCAGTCAAGCCAAGGCATTGGTGGCGAAAAAGTCTGGATCATTCATCTCGCGTTGGCCGCTTGGGCCAACCGATCCAGCGTAGCAGTGGCTCTTCTTTCTTCAAACAGAAATTGAGAGGTAAATGCTTCAATTGCCTTTCACCAAACCATATAGCTGGCTTCTGCAGAGCTCCGGTAACATGCTGGCGTTGCCTCCTATCTGGGCACAAAGCATTTCAATGCTCTAGCAGAAGAAGCTCCACTATCAGTTCAAAACCTCATGACCTGAGGACAACTTCTCAAGTGCATCTGCCTCCACCAGAATCTCAAGTGCATCTGCCTCCACCAAGCTTCCCTCACCCTACCACCAGAATCTCCAACTCAAAACCTTCACGGACGCTGCTCGGCGAAGGCCAGATGGAGGCAAGGTACCCGGTGACCCCAGGCCGTGGCGGCGAGGGCCTTCGTGACGATCTCAAAGAATCGGGCGATTAAGCGCAGACGTGATGAGCTCATTGACCGCACCGCTGTGTGCTGGTTTGATGGGAACAGTCATGCTGTCGAGTCCTTCACGGTGGGGGATATGCTCAGGGGCCGTTTCAACCTTGGCCATGGCGACTTCCAGCTACTCAAACACTTCCCCGAGCAGTTCCTGATTATCTTCTCTGAGTCAGGAATGAGGAGGAGGGTAGTGTCCACGGCGACAGTGATGTACCGAGGCCGCGAATTCAGCTTTGCGGCTTGGTCCGAGCACCGGTACGCTACAAATGTCAACTTCGAGTTCCATGTCAAAGTCCGGGTGGAAGGCGTTCCGGTACACTGCTGGAGCGAAGAAGTGGCGGCAAGGGCAT
Organism: Guadua angustifolia; assembly: GCA_036346375.1. Classification (NCBI taxonomy): domain Eukaryota; kingdom Viridiplantae; phylum Streptophyta; class Magnoliopsida; order Poales; family Poaceae; genus Guadua; species Guadua angustifolia. Next base: position 35,112,944 of record CM070519.1, read on the forward strand.
TGGGGAAGAGCTGCGCTATCCATTTCGTGCAAGAGAGCACCAGGCGCAGGGTGCGCACGAGGTCCTTCGACCTCTGGGCGTGGTGCTCGGACCCGTCTGATATTCCGAAGGAAGTCTCATTGACAGTGATGGAACCTGACAGAGAGCTCCCCCCAACCAATGTCCCGCTACCGCAGGTTTCAATTCACTACGATGAGCCAACCGATCTGAAGCGTGGGCAGGTTTTCATTCTCCGGAATCATTTGGAGATCGTCGAAGACCTCTCCTTCCTTCGGGGGCGTGGCAGCTTTGGCGGCCTCCGAAACCGAAAGCATCGCCGTGAATTTGTGTGGTCCTACGGGGCCCCGGATGAAGTGGGGGAAAAAGGAGACCGATCTGAGCAAGCAAGAGGCAGAGAGTATGATCACCGCCGCCGCCACGACGACGATGAAGATTACAACCGAGACGACCGCCATCGCAGAGCTCGCAGGCACCACAGCATGTCCAGCTGGGTACGTGACTCAAGGTGCAGGGGGAGCGCTGAGGATTGCCTCAGCGTTTCTCGGCGTGGTACTACTGGATCAGCTTCAAGACGTTTCCGGCAAACCCCCTCTGTGCTCCAGCTTGTGCCACAGAAGATGATCAAGCCCAGTTGGATGTCAAAGAAGCCGGATTTGGCGAAGGTCGGGAGGAAAGTGACGTTTGCCGAGCCCATCAAGGAGGTCGGCACTGAACAAGTCCCAGCAGCTCGTGATGGAGCTGTGGATGCGCAAAAGAAGCTTCAGGGAGGTGCAAACGAGGACCATTTAATTGCTGTGAACATTGAGGAATCTGGATCATCCATCACGCGTGCTCATCTGGGAGTACAGGTGTGTAAAAATACAATTCCATTCTATTTCCAGAAATTAGCAAAGTCTGCACCGCCTGTTACCAAGGCCACTGTAGTCGGTTCAATTCCTGTTTTGCATGACCACTATGGTTTCCAGAGTCCTAGCTCGTTTGTTCAACAAGATGAATTAGTCGGCCTTGTGCCCGTGTCACCACGGCTCGCACAGACTGGGTGTGTGCTTCTCGGCACCCAGGTCTTGCAACCCGCTGATTGCCTAACAGATCCTAGCAACCTAGCTGGACATACATTTCAACCTCCACAAACAACACCTCCTCAACCAACAAAGCTGGATAAGGCGGTAATTCACACCTCTATACGCTACTGGCCAGACAAACACTCATGCAAAGGTAGCGCCCAGGACAACATAGCACCTGAAGATATCGCCCAGGAAAACCCAGTAGCAGAAGCCATCCCCCAGGAAATCATAGATTCAGAGCCTTTAACTTTAACTTCACAAACTATTGCGGATAAAACTGCAACAGAAGCTCATGCTCAGCAAATCATAAAAGCAGTGGGATTGCCACCGCCGACCAAAGAAAGCTCAATCCCAGACACATCCCCCAGCTCACCGGTGCAGCTAACTCAACAAGCTAACCGAGCACCTGCTCCTCCAATTCCCACACAAACGGGTGAGGTGATTAGTGATACTCTAGTAAAAGCTTCCACGGAACAGCAGGCCCTTCACAGCAGCCTTGTGGAAAAACAGCCTCAAAACCTGCAAACTCTAACGCCACAGTCACCCACGGCAGATAATACAACACCTATCATCTCAACGAATGAGGTTTTAACTCAGGATCCTAATGCCCTAGAAAATATAATTCCTGTAATTCTGCCGCCAGCATCATTGCAATTGGTGGCACTAGAAGATCCAGATACTCTAGAGCGGGAGGATTCGCCGGCAACACCACATCCGGCTCCTATGGCAGTACAAGTAGCTCACAACCCAGAACATAACACACCACAAAAGCAGGCTGAGCTAGATGAGTTCCTAAATGAGGTCTCACATAACCCTGAGATTCCCATCCTTCATACACCTCCCTGCCTTAATAAACCGCATCATTCCAAGTCGGAGAACCAAGGTTCATCGTCTAGAGGATACGTCCTAAGGAAAAGTTCCAGAATCGCGGCAAAAAATAAAGCAAGAATAGGAGCAAGCAAAGGCCCAATTCAGCTAGCTCAAGAGTTACTAGTAGCAAAACTCAAAAGCTTATCCCCACAAGCACAACAAAAGCAGTCGCAGAATTATCACTCACATGATGTCTTATTTGAGCAGTTAGCTTCTTACTTCGAAAAGCCAATTAGCAAGGAAAAAATGGAAGCGATCCTGGAGCTGGTGAACCAGGCCAAGATCAAGCACAAAGGCAAAAAGAAAACAAGCATTGACTACCTGGTGGCAGGGGAAGGCCTTAGCCAGGAGGCCGGAGCAGAAGAAATGAATCCTGATGCGAGGGAATTTGCTTTTTCTTCTCATGGCTGACCATGAGTTGCCGCAAATTCCAGGTTCATTAGATGCAGTGAAAGTGGTTCGTCCTAAGTCAAGTGTGTGTTTGACGGCGGCTTCAAGCTCCGCAGTCCAGTTCGTCAGTGTTGCGTTAAGGGCCGGCAGACCCTTGTTTCATTATTGTTGTCTGTATTGTGCTACCTATCATTCAGTTGGTCGGTGTGCTACGTCGTTGTGCTATCTATTGTTGTCCGTATTATGCTACCTCCCAGTTGTGCTATCTATCGTCCAGTTAGTCGGTGTGCTATATCGTTGTGCTATCTACTGTTGTCTTAAACTACATCCCAGTTGTTTTGCACGTAGAAGGAGATGTCGCCCTGCAAATTGGTCCCGGGTCACCCGTCTGGTGTCTTGTCCCTTATTCGGCTTGGGTCAACACCCAATCAGGTCCCGGTTATGTTTGTGCTGTATGGAATTGGTGCGATGTTACTCAGCTATTTGGCGCCGTGGTGGCTATGCAGTAGAATTTCAAGCTTCAAATGTCTACCAATTGTTCTATTTTTTCTTGGAATGTTAGAGGTTTAAACAACCCGGCAAAACGCGAGAGCACCAAACGGCTAATTCTGTCAACGGGCGCTACAATTGTATGTCTCCAGGAAACGAAAATTGCCAATTGGTCTGCATGCTTGCTAACTGAAACTGTGGGACCAAGGCTAGCCAAACAGACCTTTTGGTTACCGTCCAATGGAACCTCCGGTGGTATTCTTCTGGCGGCCTCGGATGACCTGTTTGACCTGCAGAACCCCAGAAGCACAACAAACACGATCACGGCGACTATAACCTCACGATGTGACGCGTCGACATGGGACATTACCGGAGTTTATGGTCCGCAATCAGATGAGGACAAGAGATGTTTTCTAAGTGAATTAGAGGGGCTGCAAGGAACTGTTTCGCAAAGATGGTTGATCCTAGGAGACTTCAATCTTATCAGACAAGCGAGCGAAAAGAACAGAGGCTCGACAAATAGAAGAATGATGCAACGGTTCAACCAAGTCATCAACAGTCTTCAGCTTTTGGAGCTCGATCTTCATGGAAGACGGTTCACATGGACAAATGAACAAGAGCAGCCCACGATGACAAGAATAGATAGATTCTTGGCTACAACAGAATGGCATGAGTCCTTCCCAAATGCAGATCTGTGCGCAATGCCAACTATGACTTCGGATCATTGTCCCCTTCTCATGCATGGAAACGCAACCTTTGAGTTCTTTAAAGGTTTTCGTTTGAGTCTCACAAGCGACTTGGGATTCCAGAAACGATGGGCGCAATCTGGCGCTGCCGATCCGAGGCTCGGACGCGTTGCAAAGATTGTATGTCAAAATGAGCGGAACAGCCAAAGCGCTAAAGATTTGGAGGAGAAAATTTTTTGCGACAGTAGCGTTACAAACAGCTTTGATACAAGTTACGATCACGATCCTAGAATGCACACAAGAAAGACGTTCGTTATCACACAACGAATTAGAACTTCGGAAAATTCTCAAACACAGACTACTTGGTCTTGCGGCGATTCAGAAAACAAGGGCGAGACAGCACTCAAGACTGACGAAAATCAGGTTGGGGGATGCCAACACACGGTTTTTCCACTTGATGGCCAACTCACGAAGACGGAGAAATTGCATTCGGGTCCTTCAAAGAGATGACAGAGTAATATTCGGGCAACACGAAAAGTTAAATGAAGCGTACCAATATTTCAAAAAGGTTCTGGGAGGCCACGGAGTGAGGGACAAAGTGCTACGCTGGGAATCATTGGGCTACGCTGCTAGGGACCTCAGCGATCTAGAGCACCAGATCACGGACAACGAAGTGACTAGCACAATAAAGGAATTACCCTCGCAAAAATCTCCTGGACCTGATGGATATATCGGTCTTTTCTACAAAAAGTGCCTCCCAATCATCAAAAATGACCTGCTGGAAGCAATTAAGGACTTCTTCAATATGCGTCATGAGAATCTCCACAAGTTAAATAATGCAAATATTATTCTTCTCCCGAAAATGGAGAATGCGGACAGATTAGAACGTTTCAGGCCCATCAGCCTGATCAATAGCTTCATGAAGATCATCACCAAAATTCTTGCAAACAGACTTGCAACAAGACTAGACGACCTGGTCTCAACCTCACAGAACGCCTTCATAAAGAAGAGATGCATCCACGACAACTTCCTCTATGTCCAAAGAGTTTGTCGTCAGCTACACAGAGAACGAAAGCCGGCTCTATTCATTAAGCTTGATATCTCCAAAGCTTTCGATTCGCTAAACTGGGCGTATCTTCTCGAAGTTCTGCAGGCCTTAGGCTTTGGCAGTAAATGGCGCGAATGGGTAGCTGTAATTCTCAGGACCTCATCTTCAAGGATCTTGATCAATGGACAAATGACGGAGTCAATTAGACATGCACGCGGTGTAAGACAGGGGGACCCGCTATCGCCACTTCTCTTCATCCTTGCGATTGACCCTTTGCAAAAGTTGCTCCAGTTGGCAGTGAATCATGGTATTCTCAAGCCAGTTCTACCAGCAAAAGCGAGACTGCAGTGCTCTCTTTACGCAGACGACGCGGGGATATTTTTAAACGCAGACGTAGAGGAGCTGAAAGTCCTTAGCCGTTTATTGGATACTTTTGGACAATGCTCTGGCCTAAAAATCAACATCTCCAAGACTGAAATTTACCCTATTAGATGCCACGATGGCCTAGTGCAAGCCTTGCTGCATATTTTCCCAGGGAAACTTTCAACTTTCCCAGGGAAATACCTCGGACTGCCGCTACATGTTAGACAGCTAAGGAAGACTGATATCCAGCCCCTGATTGATAAAATAAGCAATCGGCTCGCGGGTTGGAAAGGCAAATTACTTTCCACTGCTGGAAGGGAGACCCTGGTTAATTCTGTATTAACATCACAACCAATTTACCATATGACGGTCTTTCCTGCTCAAAAATGGCTAATTCATTGCATTGATAAACTCAGAAGAAGCTTTCTCTGGAGAGGACAAGACCCAGGACATTGTAGCGGAGGACATTGTTTGATCAAATGGCAGACCACTTGTATGCCAAAAAGTAGAGGTGGACTTGGTATCAAGGATCTGGAGCGCTTTGCCAGAGCGTTACGTCTACGTTGGCTCTGGTTTAGATGGAAAAATAACGACAGGGCCTGGACGGGGTTTGATCTGCCTTGTGATAAAACTGATGTTTCTCTTTTCAATGCATCAACGGTTGTAACGATAGGAAATGGCAAACTCGCTGACTTTTGGAAATCTAGCTGGGTGGAAGGGCAAGCGCCTAAGAACATGGCACCGAACCTTTTCCAAAAAGCAAGAAGAAAGAATATCTCGTTCACCGTGCCTGTCAAACAACCATGGATCCATTTACATTCACCGTAAATTCAAGAATTGAAGTCGGGGAGTTCGTTGCACTTTTGAAGCTATACGTAGAATCAATAGAGACGAGGAAAGAGAGGACCAGATAAGCTGGCGGTGGACCACTGACGGGCAATACACAACTAGGAGCGCCTACCTGATGCAATTTCACACTGTGTACTGTAAGATGAAGATGTGCCCAATATGGAAAGCGAAAGTCGAACCTAAATGTCGATTCTTTGTATGGACGTTACTTCACAACAAAATTTTAACAGCTGATAACATGCTCAAGAAAGGATGGCCTTGCAATGCAACCTGTTGCCTATGCAACGGAGAACAGGAAACTCCAAGTCACCTCTGTAAAGATTGCTCTTTCACTAAACAAGTTTGGAACCTCCTGCTAAGCTGGGGGAATTTGGATCGATGCCAGAACCTGAGCCCTAATGGATCGGTATACAGGTGGTGGAGAAGACTGCGAACCCACTTTGACAAGGAAAGAAGACGAGATCTAGATGGTCTTCTCATTTACTTCTGGTGGAATCTCTGGCTTGAGAGAAATCGTCGAATTTTTCAGGGGGTGGATAGCACGCCAGAGCAAGTGGCCACTATGATCAAGGACGCGGTCCTAACTCATGGATACGCTATGTCGAGGAGGTCGACGGGTTAGCTTGGTGTTTTAATTAATCGTTTTGTCACTATGTTTATTCTAGTAGTTTTCCTTTCGTAGTAGCCTGTAGTGGTTGTCTCTGTAAGGTTTTTTCACGGGTCTGATTTTTTCCTTAAAAAACAGGACCCACTTTTCTCTCCTTCTTCTTAATACAATTTGCAGCACCTTCTCGTGCTGCCCTTTCGAAAAAACTTTCTAGTGAGGATAGAAGGCTGCACCGACTTAACTTATTGGAGGAACGATAATGTTAGTTGTGTTCAAGCAGTACTAATCAAATACGCATAGAGCATGTATTGGCGACGTGCATCTAGTTTCTGGAAGCAGGAACGCCGAACGCGTGTCCAAGGGGGAAAAAAACTTTCTGGTTTCTTCGCTCAAATTTTTGTGCAAGTTTGGATTCTAAAGGGAGCAAATTGTAAATCTGATCTCTTCTCGACCGTGAGAAGTACTGGCTGTGTTTTTATACCGTGATAGGTATTTATCGTGCTCTCCAACCGAGGCAAGTGACCTGCTAAAGCCTCATAACGTAATAGGTGACACCTAATTTTCTAAAGTCGAAAAGGGGTTAGATTTATAGTTTTTTCGGATGGAGGCCAAAGTTGAGAAAATGACTAAAAGTTGGACTCAAGCGTATCACGCAAACTATATTATACTATTAGTAGATTAAAATAGATTGCATCTAGAAAATGTGGTATCATGTGCCGAACACTACGAAAAGAGTAGTGCAGGCTACAGACTAAAAAACCATGGCTGTATTAGTGGATTGTGCCTGACCAATAGAGCAAGAGCGCGCCCACAGGAAAAACCATCCGAGACGAGACCAACTGGTTTCCATGCTCTGCTAGTCTGCTGTCACCTGTTGGAGCTAGCCTTCTAGGGGTGGGTGTCGTGCCAAATCCGGTACGATACAAGTCTGTTAGTCTATGTAATTAAATGGTGTCATACCGTCGTATCTAATCGGTCCGTCGTGTCATGTCGTACCGTACCAACTCATCTTAGTCGAGCCTATGCACCGTTTATTTGCGATTCGTGTCAGTTTCGTATCGTACCGGTCCAAATCTGACCTATTTGCACTATTGATAAGAGAAAAGGAACCGAAGACGCATAGAGCTGAAGCAATAGACACAAATATTAGGAGAAAATAAATTAAATTTTATTCATTCTTGGACAAATACAGAGTTATTGTCTGTTAAAAATATTATACCCAATGTGGGATACTCCAATACGGAGCGACTCGGTGTACGTGCTCGATGCTAGTGAGCATATAATTTCCAGTCTTCATTCTTTACCTTTTAGCATCTTCATTGTCCCCTTTCTCCGGATGCGAGGAATGCAAAAAGCGCCGGTCATAAAACGTGTCACAACATAACACAATGTTGCGACGAGCAACGCTCATCATGTATCATACATTTGAGCGGGGTTCAAATTTTTTTTGGTAGAAAAATTGCTCCAAGCGAAACCGAAATTGATAAATTCGCCGAGCACATTCAAAATTCAAATTTCAAAATTCAAATCCGGTTTGTTTTGGACCGAAATTTCCGAAATTTTGCCGAAATTACCCCGAATTTCGGCGAAATTTCCCGAAATTCGGGGTAATTTCAGCGAAATTTCGGTCAAAATGAACTAACTGAAAATGGGTTCAAACGACGTCGAAAAATTTTGAAATTTTTTTGCAGGTTCCTGACACTTTAGAGATGTTCTCATAAAAATTTCAGGTGATTATCAGATCTGTGGAATTTTTACAAATTCAAACATTGATACTATGTAGATGAAACGTTGATCGGCAAGTTTGAACCGGATGAAAAATAGTACAAACTACGTTAGAAAATTTTGAATTTTTTTGTAGAGATTCCTGACATACTTATGATATTTCTATAAAAATTTCAGATGATTATCAAATTTGAAGAATTTTTAAAAATTCAAACATTGGTACTGTCTTGGTAAAGCGTTGAGCGGCAAGTTTCATCCGAATGAAAATTAGAACAAACGAGCTTGTAAAATTTTGAAAATTTTTATGTATCGTCCTGACACATCCATAATATTCTCATAAAATTTTCATATGATTATCAAGTGTAATTAATTTTAAAAAATACGAAAAGTGCTACTGTCCTATTAACAGACCGATGATCAATACATAGATTAAATTTAGCAATTAAAAAGGTTTAAATTTTTTTCAAATTTTACATAAGGGTGAGAAGGAAATGCTTAACATCTCATAAAATGAATCAAGATCACGCTCCAGCGAATTTATAAAATTCGTAGAAGGCACAGTGCCATTTATGTTCTTTCTCTATTTGATTTTTGAAATATAATACAACAAATTAAGTTCAATATCAGAATTAAATGAAAATATTCTTTCAAAATTTCAATCTAAAAATTTTATATTATCTTCCCCAGCAATAAATGCATCAACATTAAAAATATCAGAAATTAATAAATTAATTTAAGTCATTTAAAAATTCAAAAATGGTGAGAATTGAAAACTAGTACTTTGAATGTCGGAATTTTTATAAATTCCTGGAGAAATATTTTGAGTTGAAAATTTTACATAAGAATCTTTAGCTCAAATAAATTTGAAAAACAAAATTTAAAAAAGTTTTAAAAATATTTGAATTGTCTGATAAATCCTTAACTCAAATGAATTGATTTTTGAAATATAATACAACAAATTAAGTTTAGTGCTTACTGCATTGATAGATTTTATTGAGCAAACCAAGAAAGTTGAAATTTTTTTAAAATTTTATAGAATGGCACTGAGGAAGTTCTTAATCTTTCATAAAAATTTTAGATGATGATCGTTCCCGAGAAAATTTATAAAAACCTAACAAGTTTACTGTCCCAATTATGTCCATTTTGTTTTTGATTTTTTGAAGATAAAAAATGATGTTAAATTATTTTGAAATTTTTTTTCTATGATCCCAAACAACAAGGGATGGTACCATAATTTTTTCAGATGATTATCTATCACGTAAATTTTTTTAAAAATCTGACAGTGTTTCTGCCCAAATTTTAAAAAATCTAAAAAAAATTAGTTTTTCATCAAATTTTCATGTAACAAGACTTTGTTAAGGGTTATTGGACCCATTCCGTTCAAATCCGGCCAAAACATTTGAAAATCCGGATTAAAAACCCGAAATTTCGCAAAAAAATCCGAAAAATACACTAGCAGTTACTGTAGCAAAATCAATTTTTTTAAGTTTTGAATTTGGCCGGTATATATAAATTCGGGGAGGTCCGAAAACCAAAATTTTGTCGAAAATTCAATCCCTGGTTTCGAGTACCTCATCAGACCTGTTTCATGTCAGGTCCAACCGTGTGCCCTGATACGACCCTAACATACGTACGTACCCGTTTTAGTTGTACATTATCGTGCTACGGATTGGCTAATAAAAACCTGGTGTAGTGCCTAGATCGAGTTGCAGCAGACTCACCAGATGACGCGGTCAGCTCACCAATCGAGGCGTGTACGGATGGCCTGAAAACTCTAATAATTTGTCAAGTGGTGGCCGCCGGCACCGTCAACTCCTGCGGTCAATTTTCATCAACTCAACTCGGTGTCCGCACGAACAAATAAGAGTTTTTAGCTTTTTTTCAACTTACATATTTTTTCTCAAACTTGGCTCCTGTGAGTACTTGAAAAACTAGCCTCGTCTTTTATTATAGAAGCAGTGTTAGATAACACGTGTCACCTGCTATGTTTCTGTAGAAGTAGAGGGCATTACTGCACCGTCAGTATCTTGCCATTGTATATGAGCGTAATAGGTGGCACATATCACTTACCGCTACTTTCGCAGTCATAGACATAGTTAGTTTTATAAATTTATTAGCATGCAAGCCAGAAAAAAGAAGTGTGATAGACACAAAACCACTTGTTTTGGAATCATTTCAGTTTTCCTGGAGCGTCTATTGCAAAAGTGATTCAAAATTTCAAATTTTGGGACCTATATGTTCGTAAAATTGTTTTGCAAACTCAGGTAAAATAAGGCTATGTTTGTTTGCACTTTTTTATAGCTTAAAATTTAAAATCTAAACAAATTGTTGGCTCTGTAAATGGTTTTTTTTTTCAAAAGCAAAAAAGTATTTATATTACTAAAAATCCAAAGTCACTGGAGGAGTACCTTTTGGGCTTATTGAGTGTTGATTTTAAACCGATGCCATTAAAATTGGAGTAAAATTACCAACCTCTGCCACATATAAAAGCGGCTTGCTTTTAAACAATTTAAGCCAAAAGTTAACTTTAAACTATAAATAGAAAGCCTAAACCTAAACAAACAAGACCTATATTCTTTTTCCTTGTATTGATTATTGTAGATCGACATATTTATGGTATTAGAACAACATCTGTGCATTCAAGCATTGAGCACTCACCTCGTACTAGCACTAGTACTCCTTTCGATCACAAATAGTTATCGTTTTAGATATAGATATAGTCTTGTATTGATTATTGTAGATCCACATATTTATGGTATTAGAACAACATCTGTGCATTCAAATATTGAGCACATACCTCGTACTAGCACTGGTACTCCTTCCAATCACAAATAGTTATCGTTTTAAATACAGGTATAGTCAAACTTTCAAAACTTTGCTTGTCAATATCATTTTAAATATTTAGATTAGATACATAAAAATTTTATATGTAGATTTATCTCAAAAACTAATTTCATAATATTATAAATTTTATTATGTTTTATAAATATACTATAATAGAAATTAATAGCCAAAATTATATTTGAAGACTATCTCAATACCAAAAATAAGAACTGTTTGTGACTATAGTACTCCCCAAAACATTGTATGAATCCACTTTTCTTTTCAATCCAAGCACACGAAGAGCCAAGTAGCCAACTCAGCCAAGAGCACCGAGGGATGAAGGGACTCTCAACCACAACCACAAACTCAAATTCGAGAAGGCAAGGTAATCCCTCCAAAAGGCAAAAACCTGGTTGCTTTTCGTTCTCCCACCAAATCAAGCAGCCGGTAGCCAGCCGCCACGTCTCGCGTTTCCGCGGGCCGTGCGCTCGTGCTGACTCGGATCCACGCCTAGCTGCGGCGGTGCTGGGATATTTTGCGACGGTTCTATCTTCTTGTGCGGGGCCCCACCCGCGAGTGAGACACTAGAGTGGGACCAACGCGCGATAGGTACCCTGCCTGCATGATTGCTGGCAGGAGAGCTCAGCTGGAGATCTCGATGTGGACTCGCAGATCAGAAAGCTGTACTAGCGAAGCTCCGTTCTTGTGCCTCTCTTCTTTCACTTTTACTGGGGTCAAACTCAAAAGTACTTGGAATTTTGTTTGGGAATGTTCATGCGTGGTGAACTGGCGATCTCGTGTACATTTGTGCAGCTTGCAAGCTTGTTTGGGTTACATTTCAATGCGGTGATTCTGTGTCTGTTCAGTTCAGGCTAGTGTAGCGGTTGTTTGATGCATGTAGCTGATTGTTTGACCATGTCCCTTCATTTTGTGTAAAAAGTAAGTGTGTGTTTGACAGAGTTTTTAGTTTTAGTTTTCTCATGAGAAACTGAGAAGCTCTATCAAATAAAAAAAATCAAACAGCTTCACATAAGAATCCAAAGAAGTGATTGATGTTTTTTGACTTGCAGCCTGGGAGCCAAAAAAATCTGCTCCCCCACCTGATTCATAACTTCTCAGTTATGAACCTCTTCACCAAGTTTATAACTATTTCTCAGACAAGAATCACTTTCACTAGAAAAATCGATTTCATAGAGAATCAAAAGCTAGAGCTAAAGAATCAGGATCGGGAGCTCTGCCAAACAGACACTAAAACTGGGAAAGGGTTTAAGTGACGGCACGTTTGTAACCTTCACCAGTGGCAGTGAGCAGCCTACACACTGGCTTCTCCGTCTACACGTATCAAAATCATGCATCTTACAGGTATACGTCAGTCTGGTTACTAATTCCCGTACCAAGCGATCGAGATCAAACGTTCAATAAGGTCTGACTCCGGAGTTCAGTCAGAACGTGACCAATTCTTGGACCCTTCTTTTTTCATGTGATTCTTGGGATTCTTGTGGCCTCATCAAAGAACATTGCAGCAGTTCAGCTATCGTTTTATGGGGGTTTAAAATTTCAATGGGTGGGACCAGTACTTAGTACGTTTGGCCTAATCTAGTCTAAGCATGTTAAGTTGGAGTACGTACATAGCAACCCTTTTTTTGTCTCAACGCTTAAATTGTTAGTAAACACGCGCCATCTACCCACATGGCTACACGCAAAAGAGAAATTCCTTTCGACTCTTAGCGACTTAGCCTGAGGTCGTACACACACATGATTTACAGACTCGATTAAGATCAAACAAAAGCCCTAGCGAAGAAGAAGAAGAGCTTAATGCAGAGCAGAAGGACAAGTCCAGACAGCAGATGCAAAGCAAATATTGGCGTGACAGGGACCGAAAGGACAGAAGGATCCTTCGAGATAAGGTGAACGAACCTCTCTCAACTCTTCCGTTCCATTCGCGGCTGGAGAGGGAGGCTCACGTCCACAGTGCACCACCACTTTTTTTAAAAAAGATTTCGTGCTACGTGTGGCGACTATCCTTGGACAGATTAGTCTTAACTCCGCTTTAAAAAATATATAACCGTGGCCGTCCTGACCCACTGCTCCAAAGGCGTAAATATTCTTGTGAGATCGCGCTTTTTCACGGGGGAGCAAGGGTAAGATTGGCTATAAACTAATGCGGAATCCTAACATTGGGTTGGGTTCCTCAAGTTGGGCGGCTTTCACTGATCTCTGTCGCGGCTGAAAGCTACGTCCACGGTCGCTTGGCAGGTAGACCTCGGCGCCGTTCTACGCAAAAGTTGTTAGGAGACAATAGATGATATCTACTAGTAGATTTTATTACAACCTGCTGCTCAGTACATCCAAAGATAAATTAGATGTTTTTTTTTTCTTTTAGCTTCTTTAGCATGCTCAAACTTTTTTTTTTTGTGTTTGTCGTATTGTTGAAGCAATTCTTATAGCTTTATTTCTACTGCTAAATTTTTTATAATATTTATCAAAAATTGTAAAAAAAATCGTGCTAAAACCGTATCGTGCCTGCATTATGCCCATCGGCCCTGTAGCGTGCCATGCCGACCCAAGCACATACTATACCGTGCCAGCTATCGTGCCTGACCGCTAAGCCTGACATGACCCTAACAATTGTGTCGTACCAGTTCGGCCTGTACACATGCGTGTTGTATTGTGCCTGTCGTGTCATGGACCAACCCAAAAAGCTCGGCTCGATGCCCATGTCTATTGACAAGTACCATTGACAGGGTTGATTTTACAGCGATATCCTAACTAATTGCGTGATTTGCACGAAAACAACGCAAATTGAAAGTAACTCCAGGAAATCCTTTTATGATATTCTTTTTTTAAGGTTTAGAATAACTCCTTTCCTAAAATTGGCAAAGCTCCGCCACTAATTGATTGATTTGAGCCGAGCCTCGAGCGGCCGTTCATTTCGGCTCAAAATTTTTTTTCACGATTTAGTCCTTTTGTAAATTACGAATAGGTCCTTCGCAATTTTTTGAGAGACGAAGATTTTTCCCTTTAAATTTACGTTCCGGTCCCTCGTGCGCCATTTTACGAAAAGAGTCTCCCGTTAAATTCAAATCGTGAACAAGCCCTTTTCTAATTTTTAAGGATAGCGGATAGGTCCAAAAACGTAACATTCAGGTCCTTACTCTTTACGTCTAGGTCCTTTCTCCGTTTTCCTCGGGAAAAAAATATTTTTGTCACTAGAAATATATGTGTAGCTCTATCTCTAGACTTTTTTCCCACCTCGATTTCCCATCTCGCTCTCTAATATTTTTTAAAGCATGTATTATTACTCCACCTGACGCGTCGCTCTCGATATTTTTTAAAACATGTATTATTACTTCATGACGCGTAGAGTGTTAAGCTCGACAAAAAAGGTTGTCATCTCTAATAATTTTTCGCCCTTTTCCTCTAGACTTTTTCCCCTTTCGCTTTTCTAGCTCGGTCTCCAATATTTTCCAAATAATTCATCGAAAGAGATATTTCTACTGACTCTATCCTCTACTTTTTTCGCCGTTTACCATTATTTCGACGATTTAAAAATAAAACGCCAAAAAAGAAATCCATATGAAAAATGACGCAGCGGCGTGTTACGCCATGAGTCTCTAATATTTTTGAAACATGTCATTTCTCGCTTTTCGAAAAAAAGTTTTTGTCGCCGTAAATATTTGTGCAACTCTATCTCTAGACTTTTTTCCACTCGATTTCCCATCTCGTTCTCGATATTTTTAAAACATGTATTATTACTCCGCTAACACGCCGATCTCTAATATTTTTAAAGCATGTATTATTACTCATAACGCAGAGAGTGTTAAGCTCGACAAAAGAAGGTTGTCATCTCTAATAATTTTTCGCCCTTTTCCCTCTAGACTTTTTTCCCTGCCGCGGTTTTCCAGCTCGCCCTTTAATATTTTCCAAATAATTCGCCGGAAGAGATATTTATACAACTATATCTCTCTATTTTCCCCTCCATTTCAACGATTTAGAAAATTAAACGCCACCGAAAAAAATATGTTTCCTTCGAAAAAACGGCACGCGTGGCGTATTACGCCGCGGAAAATTTCCTAGTATTATCAATTTGTGGAATAGCTTGAGTATCGCTGGATGTGTTAATTTCCAGTGGGAAAGAGAGCGAAGTCACCATCCGTTACTTTGAAAACAGATATTTGTTCCCACGGTGGACAAAACGGCAAGAGTGACGGTTAGGCTTAGCTGTGTTAGAAAAATCGCCCTACGCCGATAAAAATATTTTGGGAATGATAAATATTGTGGTAAATTTTTAATTTGTTTTAAGCAACAATTAAATTAGGATGTGGAAAATAAGAGAGGTGCTTTTATACTTTTTCTTTTGATAGTTACACAAATATTAAAGTATAAACGAATGGTAGATGGTGATTATTTACCTCTTCGTTTGTTTTAAGATTTGTGCAACTTGTATTAGGAGGAAAAACATTGAAGCATCGCTCGGAAAATAATCAGAATTTTTTTATAATTATTCCCTTCAAGTAGAACAAATGTAGAGCGGGCTTTGTCACTACTGTTACTGTATTGACATTACACTGCACCGACAGCTAAATGACCTTTTGATTGGGAATGATAATATTGTGGTAAATTTCAGTCTATTTTTAAGTAACAATTAAAGTGGAAATCAGAAAATAAGCTAGGCAAGTTTTACGATTATTCTCAACAAGAACAAACTATGTGCTTTGCGGCTACCCTTAATGTACTGAAATTACCATGTAGTTATGCACTGATTGCTAATTTTTTTTAAAAAGAATCTTGACACGTTAATGATAATTTTTTAATGATTTTCTCCCAATTTTTTTGGAGTGCGATGTTAATGGATAACCATTATTCAAAAACAAAAACTAAACAAAATAAGAGAAAAACAAAGACAGGGCACACAGAAACCGATTGGTGTAGGAGTAGTTGGAAGCATGGAATTCTCACGAATCCATTGGGCTCCCAACCTCTTCATGCTATTGCAGTTGCATACATTGGATAAAAATAGTGGTGATGCTCACCGGAGGAAGCTAACATAAAAAACTATATCAAAATGTATGCAATTCAAAATACTTAGCGCTATCTAAAATCATACGTAAATAGATAAAAATCAAAGTAAGAATGTAAGATATACCTAAGGTAACTTGGTAAAGAATATACACCTTAAATACCCATATATACGCATAAGTAGCAATCAATAGAACAAAAGAAGCTAAATTATTGGGACAATCAGGAAATTGTGAGTAATTATAAATATTGAAATGAAAGGCAATGTACCGCAAAGCCACTGGCTATAAGTAGGACCAGAAGGCAAGTCCATTCTATGAGATTTTATCTTTTTATAAGTGATCCATGATTATTTTATCATCACTGCTTTTAAATATTTCTCTCTTGGTGTAGCACACCATCAAATCATTAAATCAATCATCATAGACTTTATTGCACAAGTTTATCTTGATAATTTTCGTTACCAAAAAGATTCTTTCAACTGATGTCGTTGCCACAGGAAGGATCAATGTTAGCTTAATGAGACGATATACCAATTGCAAGGTTTTGTCTCTTCCAGTTTCAATCATCTTTTTGGCGAATCTTACAAGGTCATGACATCTATGAAATTCTACACTTCTCTTAACATTGAGAATGCAATTTTGAAGTTGAGTTCTTAACAATATAAGTCACACATGGTGAAATTATGGGCATAAATCTCAAAAAGTCACATAAGCTTGTCCGCATCAAACTTAGAGAATGAGATTCATAGGTCAAGATAAGACATACATACCAATGGCTCTGCAAAAACTTTAGTGAAGCAATGATATATCTTTGATACAGTGGTATTAATTGTAGCATAGAAGATGTCAACTCTATAGAAATGATCATGAATCACGTTATGGTCTCGATGTGCCATTTGACCTATAATTGTGGCGCTTTCATCCATATATGAGACAATGATGCCATTTGCTTCAGTAAAACTTTTTGCTCATTTGAACAACGGATCCAATCCATTATTTCTCATGTTCGGCAAGTTCTCTTTCACATCCATAATCAAAACCACGGCATGAACAATTTTGAGATCATTTATTTGAAATTCATGTGATAACTCATTTGTAATGCCGAACAAGTCCAACATCAAATGCAAGATGAATACAAATTCAAAATTTTCCATTTTTCTTACCAAACCATAGCTCCACCGGAATTTGAAGGGTGACGACTATCATCACTTACAATTTCTAGCACCTCCTCTGTTGCTTCCCACATTTGATACTAATGGAGCAAGATTTTGTAATGTGAGCCCCATCTAGTATCTTCAGGTCTAGCTAAGCTAGTTTTCTTATTCAACCCCGTTTCAATGAGAACCAAAACATTCTCTACCTTTTACAATAAGACTTCATGGTGTTTTTCAATTAAAACATATATCCTTTTGCAAGACGAACTAACAGTGTTTACAATCAAGATAACATAACTGAAGAAATCCGCAATTACTTTTACACTACTTGGGACAGTGACAAACCTGATACGGTTACGTCAAGTACACACTGGAAAGTACTTGACATATGCATATCCGCATCATAACCGCTAATTGTAATTGATGGGCAAAGCAATTGACATCAAAAGCATACAAATTTTCATCTCAAATATGTCTTTGTAAGCCATTAAATTCTTTTCTCGTGTTTGAAACTCCATCGTATCCCTACCCGCGAAATCTAGAAAGAGGTAAATCATATCTTACAAGCACGTCAAGCAATGCACCTTCAGTACAACAAAAGTATGCTCATTAACCTGGACAAGTTTAAGAAAACTTTCCATAACCTTCATTTGGTTGTTAATAAATCTACATACTACAAAATATACAAGTTAGAGCAATAACACGGTGCATAAATGGTATCGCTTAAAACATAAAACCAAATACTAACCTCATAATCGCAGCCATTTGCTCCTTTCTTGATACATCTATGGACTCATCAATAACCATGAAAAAATTTTATCTTCAATCTCACCCGTAATCACCTCAGTGACTTCTTTAGCAGGAGTTTTGGCAAGGTCCTTTTGAATCCATAGAGAAGTCATGATACAATGCCTAGGAGATACATCAAATGCCTTCTTCACTTCCTCCTTATCATTATACCACTCCACCAACTCCCTGAAATTGCCCTAGTTGATGAAAGTAGCAGATTCATCATGTGCATGAAAAAGCTTCACCTTGTATTAGGAGAAATCTTACGTAACCTAGAGAAGCACAGTCCGCCCTACCACGAGCATTTAATTTATGTTACACATTTAATATTTGATTATTGAAATCCTCACATGCTTGCCTACAAAATTTGTGAGTAATATTAGGTCCACCAACATGATCATCTCCTAGCTTTTCTCTGATTAAGAAACCCATCTTTTGTGAATGCATCATTACCAAAATATTTAGGATGTGCTGGACTCTTAAAAAGAAAGCAATATAAGCAAAAGGCGGTATCCTTTAACACGCTATATTTCAACCAATCAAATTCCTTGAACCATGATTCTTAAAAAGATCTCAAACAATCCATTTTTTCTTTAGAAAAATATAGCCTAATGGTCGAGTTGAACCCGTCAACAAATATACCCTCCTCAGGTGATCTTGAATTGGTACACGACTTGCTAGATCGATAGTGATATCGTCTGAATTAAAATCAATCCAACATTTCTTTGGCTGAGTTATGCTCTCGTTGGTTTGAGGATTACTTAAATTGTTTGAGAAATAGCTATGCAAAGTTCATTTGTACATCTTTTGATCTACAATACATTTTATAGAACTTATAATAAGTTGAGACTATACTAGAGAATAATTAAAATTATACGGTGATATTTTATCATTTTTATAATTTACTAATCAATAAATAATTTAAATTATATGTTGATATTTTATCATGTTTAATATTTACTAATCAACCAATAATTAAAATAAAAAACAAAACCTTACCTTTAGGCTAGTCGAGCTTATCCTCAATCCTCATTCTACTCCCGAGTCCCGACTCTCGACCCTCCTTGCTCCTTGGCTGCTTGCCTCCTACGCAAAGCGGTGGAGGAGCATTGTTTATCCTCTCCCCTCATGGCCCCGCCCCATCCGTCACCTATCGACCGCACGAGGGGCCTCGCCACGCCGGTACGAGTCCACTCTGTCGCCTCCCTCAGCCCCCACCTTGCCGGATCACCCTCTCTATCGACCGTCACCACCCGAGGACTGAGGGCGAGCTGCCCTTTGTAGTTGTCTAGTTGTCGCCTGACAGACCTAGCCATTGGAACATCTCCGTCGCCGCATGCCGCCTACTTCTTCCCTCCTCCTTCACCTCACGAGAGGCCCCTCGCCCACTTTGTCACTGCACACCGCTTGCGCGCCTCCTCCATCGCAGTCTCGCCAATGACATATTGCCTCCTCTGTCACCGCACCCGCATGATGAGTCATCCTCTTGCCCAAGACAAGTGACTAGGGATTTGAGGAATAGGGAATTGGATATTGAAGATTGGGGATTGAGTTCGGTTCAAGTTAAACTAAGTCTAGTGAGTTGGTCTGGTGCAACCAGGCCCAAATCGTAGACACACTAGGTGATCAGGATCTTTTCTCTTCTTCAACCTCACCTCTCTGGCTCCCTACTACTGTTTCTTGAACCTTGCCTCCTCCCTTCCTCTACCAACTAGTGCTTTATCACTTGATAGTACCAAAATAATGACGACAGTCCTAGGGGGTTTTAGGGAGCACGAAGAGCTAAGTTGGTGCGCTAGTCCCCTCACACACTTCCCCGTGTACCTGCCACTGTGCTAACCCTATATACCTATATTTTTCCATGACCGAAGGATGCAATCCATAACTAAAATCCGTATGCTACACATACTTCACTACCCTCTTTATCCATTCTTGGATTATCATCGTAAAACATGAGGATTAAAATTGCATGCATGGATAATGATGATACGGTTTTATTACTCTAGTAACTCTTTTTTTCTAAGAAAAGATAAGGAGCCATTCGAATCGATTTTCCAGCCTGTCCTGATTAAATCTGGGCAATGGACCATGTTGTTTTGGACTAACCCTCGGTACAATCAAAAGCACGGTATGGAATAGATATCTTTAGGTTGGGCTAGCATGGTACGAATGATGGGCCGTGCTAGGCCTTGAAACTTGGCATGATGGGCAGCACAACATGACACACCTAACAGGGTCATGCCTAGGCCGGCCCGAAACAAAAGTGGCACAATCTACTACCTTACCCTAGCGGCATAATGTATCATCAAATACTACCTCTTGCCTTCGCCTACTCCTACCCATTTGGCACAATCGTCAACTCCCCGCACCTCCGTCGTCTTCTCTCCATCTCTATCTCTCTCGTCTTGTCCTCCTCCACCCCTTCTTCCACCCTGTACCACCATCTCCCCTGTCATCCCATGCCATCCCCTCCTCAACATTCCTTGCTGCCTTGGTGCCAATACCAGTGGCCTCGAGGAAGAAGACAACGGCAACCGAAAAGGAAGAACACAGCGACATTGTCGAATCTCAATGATCCTCACTACCTCGACGCTAGATTCGATGGCATTCAGCCATGGCGCCGCCAAATCCAGTCTTCTTGCACCGCGTTGTCACAGTCCCTGGCCAACACGCTTCTTTCCCGATGCTAGCGCCTTCCTTGCCTTCAGTTGAGCTTTATTTCATCCTCACGACCACGCTGATAGACGTCCTGCTCGTTCCTAGCTCCTTTCCTCTCCTCTGTAATAGTCAAAATGGACTAGACTTGAACCAGCACATACGAAGTTGGCACGGTGTGACAATGGACCGTGTCAGGGCTCGCTAGAGTTGAGTCTGGCTGACACAACATGGCTAATTGACCATTACGGGTGGAAAAAACTTGAAACTCATGAGTTAAATGAGTACTCGACAACTCAGCTCGAACTTGTTACTTAACGAGTCGAGCCGAGCCGAGCAGAAATTTGGACTAGTTAAGATAATGAGTTAAACGAGCGAGCTAGCAAGTTAAACAAGATAGTTAATGAGTTAAACGAGTTAGCAGTTAGATCATATTTCCCTAAGGCCAAAACTCCCCATTCCCCTTGCCCTCGGATTAGGTGGCCGAGCCTCCACCTCCAACCTCCAGGCTCCCCTTTCGTTGCTCCCGTCGCTGCCCTCCCCTTGCTGGCACCCCCGTCATACTCCTCTTCACCTCCCCTCCCCTTGCTTGCGTCGCCATCGTCTTCCCCTTCTCTTGTCGCCGCTGCCTCCCCTACCACTTGCTCACACCATCTCCTCCCCTCCCCCTTTCTCCCATCACCGCCTCCCCTCGCCCTGTGTCCTCATCGGCGCTACCCTCCCCTTCTCCAGTCGCTGTCCCCCTTCTCCAAACCTTTTAGCATCGCTCTCCTATAAATCGTCTACCGCATGCAAATCCAAATCCAAACCTAGTACACTTTACGAGCACAGATAACAGCAGGTAGAGTAGGGCGAGATGGTGGGGATGAGTGGTGGTGTGGAGGAGGGCAGTACGGCAGCGGTGCGATGTTGGGTGGAGGGTGGCGGCAGGGAGGCTAGTGATGGACGGTAGGCTGGCGGAGCTAGAGGCCAACAATGTCGACCTCAATGACCCATTCTGGAGCGCCAAGTGTCTCTTCTCCTCCCAGCACCTCACCCACAAGGCGAGCCAAAACCCTACTTCAACACACCTTGCCAATTCGACAATTCTTTATTTGCCATTTAGCTCTTAGGATACAACGATTCTTTCTAGCATTTGATCTTTGTATGTTGATTTGATTGTGTGGGATGGAATGATTCCAGTGAAGATAGATAAAGCATTTGATTCACCCGAGCCAGTGAAGTAGCATTTGATTTGATTCACTAGAATCCAATGGAGTAGCATTTGATCTTTGTCTCCTGATATTTAAAGAATTTCTAGCATACAATAAGTGATTTGAACGAAATCAATCTTTTAGAGTCTAGAATCAATGTAACGAGTTTAACGAGTCAACTCAAGTTTTTAACGAGTCAATCAGAGTTGAGCTTTGAGCTCGATAAAATAATGAGTCAAGTCGAGCTGGTTCATTATCTTAACGAGTTTGACCGAGTCTAATCAAGCCGAGCCAAACCAAGTTGGCTCATAATCCACCCCTACTAACCGTATCACAGCGACACGTACAATCTAGACCTACGGTGCATCAACCCTATATGCCACGCTGGCCTGGGCCGACACCAATGGCCAGGTCTAACCTGAGCCCCATGCTGCATGTAGGGGGGCATTTGTGAAGTTACCAGGCGAGGCAGCCCCAACTGTATCCCACTATGCCACCCTCCCTGCACCCACCGCACGAGTCAATGCTCAATATCGATGGACCCGATCGCTGACACGTGCCTTGGTAGTCTTCAGACATCCGCCCGGTGCAGTGGAACGCGTCCATGGATGTGTCTTGTTAATGGCAGCCCATTAATCCAATCTGTTAAACATTAATGAGAAATATCCCAAGTGGGCATGTCCCTAATATTTATGAACCGATCCTGAAGATATGTTTTTTTATACGCAACTTTTACAGATAAGTCCCTTAAATGGATTGTACTGTAATTATGGGTTACGATGATGGTGCCGTTGCTAGAAAAGGGCAGCATAACAGCCCAGGACGCCCTATCCATCTCGCCATTAATTAACCTCCCCCTACTCCTCGTCTCTTTCCTTCCGCGACGCTTCCCTCCTCTTTATATTTCTCCTCCCCTACCCCATTCTCCAAAGCTCGCGTTTTCATCACGCGGACCGCGCGAATTCGAACAAATTCCAGGACAATTCTATTCAGAGGCATCGGTTGCTTGCCGGAACTCCTGTCCCGATCGCGAGCTCTGTGGAGCGGCAGAATCAGGTGCCGATCGAGAAGCTCGATCCGGGATCGAGTTCTTGGGACTGGATTCCATATATAAAGGTTGGGGTGTTCCTCTGAGATTGTTGCGACTGGAGACGGCGAGGGGCTATGGGGGCGGAGGTGTCGAGCCTTTTAGGGATGGGCGGCGCGTCGGGGGCGGCAGCGCCGGCTGCTGCGGGCCTGGGCGACCTGCCAGAGCTGTGCGCGGCGCAGGTGCTGCTCCGGCTCGACGCGCCAGAGATCTGCCGGCTCGCGCGGCTGAACCACGCGTTCCGCGGCGCTGCGGGGGCGGACTTCGTGTGGGAGGCCAAGCTGCCGGGGAACTACCGGTACCTCATGAGTTTCGTGGAGTGCGGGGAGGAAGGGAGGAGGAGGCGGCGGCGGGCCGGGAAGAAGGAGATCTACGCGAGGCTCGCCAGGCCTGTGCCTTTCGATGGCGGCACAAAGGTGAGATTTTTCCCCCTAAGGAATAAGTTTCTTTCTATGTGGTTGTCTATGATTTTGTTCATGGGTTTTGTTTTACTTGGGATTGGAATGCGTCTTCCTTGAAATGTTATTGTCCCCGCTGTGTGTCATGACTGAACCCAGATATGTGTTTGACTGGTAAATATCGATTTCTGAATCGTTCGTTTCCAGAGTTAATCAGTGTTAAGGGAAGAACTCATATCATATGAGGGCCCTTTGATGGCGCTTTAGCTTGAGCTTCTCTCCACAAAAAGCCAGAACCGTCCCAAAGACCTGTCTTTTCATCTGGCTTTTGGCCTAAGCTCTCTTCTTGTGAAGGGAAGCGAAGCCGACGGAGAGGAGATTTTGGCTGGCTTGTGCCCAAAATTACCCACCCCACCAGTAATTCGTTTATATCGAAGAAAAAAAAATAGAGACGATGTCTTCTCCTCGAACGGCCTTGACGCCGCCTCCTGCAGCATTGCCCGTACCTTCCCACCGCCGAGCTCGGCTTCTTCCCACCACCGAGCTCGGCGCCGGCGACCACACCTACCTCCGACCGCCCTACGGCACCATCGACCCTGTCCTTCCCGTCCCCGGCCGCCGCCTCATTCCCCCTCGTCCCTCGTATCCCCCGGCGGCCACCCCCGTCCTCCGCCTCGCTGGTCGCTGAGGTATCAGTCTCCTTCCTTCTCCATTCAGATCAGAGCGCCTCCTTTTTGTATTTGTTTTTGGATCTCAAGCATCTGTATGTAGATAAACTCTCCTCCATTCAGTAACAAGTATTAATTTGTTGATAGACTCTTGAATTTGTGAATAATCTGACGGATTCATGAGTCAATGCCCAATTTATTCAAAATGCAATTTCTCCAATTTTTTTTGTTTTTTTCGTCGATCGGGTTGTTACTATATGTAATCGGTTGTTGCTAGATGCAAAGGGCCGGCAAATGAGAGTTTCATAGGCCGTTCATTTTAGCACTGTTCATCTTCATGTCATGCTTGTGCAAGAGTGGCAGCACAAGCTGTGCCAGACGGTGAAGGCTGGCTTCTCCAGGCTGCAGCTTTTCAGGGCAGCCAGCTAGAAGCCGGCTTATGCCCAAGCTCAAGCCGTGCCAAGGGGGCCATATATGCAGCTTAATGGTAACTTTGCTCTAAAAATGCTGCTGTACTTTTTACATAGTAAATTGTTATTGTTTTCTTTTTAAAAAATTCCTTAAGTTGGAGGCCGATGAATTGTGCTTTTAAAAATGAATTTAGAATTGCGATCCTGTGTCATCCTGGGGTGTAGAGCATGTTATTTTTAGGAACTACAAGTATTTTTAGTAGAAAATGTCAGCTTTGCTAAAATTCTTTATGCTTGGTAATTGCAGGAATTCTGGCTTGAGAAGAGCAAAGGCAGTGTTTGTATGGCGCTATCCTCCAAAGCTCTGGTGATAACTGGGATTGGTGACAGGAGATACTGGACACACATGCCAACTGCAGAATCAAGGTATTTATGGCTTTGACTCACACTTACTAATATTTGTTTGTTCAGTTTGTGTTAGTGTTTTTCGAAAAGATGTCATTAGGTGATCATATATTATTATGAGATGCAAGGGAATGAGGCCACAAAAAAACCGCTTGGTGTGATTGACCTTTTCCTTGTTTCTTGTTGAAGAATGAGATGTGCCCATATACATATGATCTGCACACTGGTATATTCAACTGAGGAAAAATTCTATTCCAACTCAATAAAGATGATGCTATATGCTGCGGATCCAATAGCTGACCTACGCATTCCTCAAATACCATGCAGATTCCACTCCGTTGCATACCTTCAGCAAATCTGGTGGTTTGAAGTAGTTGGGGAAATCGATTTCTGCTTCCCAGTGGGCACCTACAGCTTATATTTCAGGATTCATCTTGGGAAGTTCTACAAGCGATTTGGCCGCCGTATTTGCAGTTCTGAACATGTCCATGGTTGGGACAAGAAGCCAGTTCGCTTCCAGCTCTCCACCTCTGATGGGCAGCATGCATTATCTCAATGCTACTTGGATGAGCCTGGGAGCTGGATCCTGTACCATGCGGGTGATTTTGTGGCCTCAAAGCCCGATCAGCCGATCAAGCTGAAATTCTCGATGGCGCAGATCGACTGCACACACACAAAAGGTGGCCTGTGCGTCGACTCGGTGCTTATATATCCAAAGGGCTTTCAGCAAGAGAGGGTGGTCAGATATCTGAAATGAGATTGTAGATGGTGTGGAGGTACTTACATTAGGATTTTAGACAAATGCAGCTTGCAGCCTGATCCTATTTTAAATTTGGGCTCTAGTATGCAACGGAGGAATGTGTATATAATTGTAGACTCAAATTTTGTATTTCAGCAACGTTAGAGCGCTTTGTGTGTCCATTTTTCCCATGTTTTTTCCCCAGGAACTAAATGAGACTTTAAAGCTACCGATGAACATGATTGTAGTGAAATGAGACCAGAAATGTTGTTTCCACTTTTCTGATTGTTATTCCTTTCAAAAACTTCTTTAATTTCTTTCTAGTTCTGCTGCTCGTGTTATTCTGTGGTGTTCAATACTTAGATGCCTATTGATACGTGTAATAAGATGAGATCAGGTAGTCCATTGCAAAATTTTGTCAAATAGTACCTCAACCTTCTCCTGAAGAAACTCTAAAACGCCGAGTGGGTTAACTGGATTGCTTGACTGGCAATAATGTTTACCCTCACATTTCTTCCTCCAGTCGGATTTGGGTTAACTGGATTGCTTGATTGGCTTGTAGCATAACTGCATAACCTGATCTATCTGCTTTACTGGTAGTACCAGTACCATAAGGCGATGAATACTTTCCATTTGAGGGTAGGCTACGTGGAGAGTGCGCGGCATAGCGATCAAGATGATAACATGAATGAATCAGTGGGCGACAATACATGTTGGCTGTTCGATCCATCTGGAAGGTTTGCCGAATTTTCGCATGGCTTTCTTTCATTGCCTTTGACTATTCAGCAGTCAGATGCCGCTTGCAACTTTGCATGCTGCTCACTCTCTCTTTCATCGTCACCACCATGATCTTCCGTTCTTTGTTTATAGAAATGCTCTCCTTTTGACGTTAGTTTCCGGTTGCGATTCAGGTGTAGCCCATTGTCTGCTCGTACATCGCACCTCCCACACATTATCTTGTTGAAGTGCGTCTGTGCAGCACCACATCCATTTGTTTGAAATTTCACATCAACCAGTGTGTGTTCCATTATCTCGTCAACAGGTGTTCTGAATCTTACCTTTGGGACGGTAATGTGTTCGAGCTAACGCTCCGCTAGCATGTCAGTCAGTGCCTGGGGAAACCAAAGGGATCCTATGGTGCAGCTCTCGGTTGGCGCGTCAGCTTTTCGGTGTGCCCAAGGATTGGAGGTATCATTTGGTGGTTGGAGCTGTTATGGCCGACCTATGCGCCGGCACCGGCACACCGCCATGAACCTGTCTCGGCCTTGTCCCCTACTTTTCACCGAGAAGCTGAGGGGGAAGCCTCCTTTCTGTGTCGCCGGGGCAATGATACCGCGCGCGGCCATCTTCCCAGTCCGAGCCGCCGTCCATTAGTTCGACCTTCACCCATTCTCTGGATTGTGGAAGGAATAGGATAGTGGTAGTAGTTTCAGTCCCGTCTTCTCACCATCAGAAGCGAGCAAAATTTCCCGTCCGTCCCTCGAGTGCTCGGGGGCTTCGTGTCGGCTGCTGACTACCGCGGTCTGGTCGCTTGTGGGGAACAAGTGTGTTCCCCGTCAATACTCCAAACGGACGCTTTTGACTCCAAACGAACGCACGTGAATGAATACTCGTGTGATCCTGACTCGGTTCCTGTTCCATCAAAGCCCAGCGCGACGAAGTAAATGAACTCTGACTTTGCCCACGACGAGACTTGAACAAGACGCGTTGAACTTCCGCGTCGATGGATGCTTATTGCGCGGGAATTACCTCTCCGTTTTAGGGCCTATTTTGTAGAGCTCTATATTTCAGTTTCACCTGAAATTTAAAGTTTATAGGCTAAAATAAAGTGAATTAAGTTTATATTTTTGGTCTAAAATGTAAACAAGATGATCTATCTAAACACTTTTAATGTACTCACAACTTTAGCTTCACGAATCTGGTGAAGCTAGAATTTTTAGTTTTACTAGATTCACGAATCTGGAGGAGCTGAATCCCTACCAAACACACCCTCAGTTTCATTGGCCGCGTGCTATTGACTGCCACAAAAGCTTTCATTCTTCTGCGATGTTCAGCCGGAGACTTTCGGACCGGTGATCCAGTTGCGGTGGGCCGTGAGTAATTAGGGCTGGTTATCGAATTTCTTTCAAAATTTTTATAATTTAACATAAACTTATTTTATTTACTATTTATGTATCTATTTTAAAATTCAAGCCAACGATCCACGGTCGGGTTGAGCTTTATTAAAATCTTTTTTTCGTTCAAAATAGACCTATTTTAATTTTGAATCCATTACAGAAACAATTTTGGTTCGAGCAAGCTTTTTTTTCTGGCCGTAGCCGTGATTTGAGAGAGATTCCCACGCGGAAACGTTGTTTCTCTGGGCCGAAAGCATCGGCCCTATATCGATGTAGGCTGGAGCCCCAAGACGACACATGGGTCACGCCACGCACCCGCCGTGACCAGCATGAACACACCGATCCGCCATGCCCATGCGTCTCCTCGCACGCGCGCCGCCGCAACTCAACTTCCAGCCTCCGGGCGCGCCCACCTCCCCCTGCGCTCCACGCCCAGATGACACCGCCGCCCCCTCTCCGCCCGCGTCGGCGCCTCCAGCTCGGACCCTCCTCCGCAGCAGCAGGTCAACCTTTCCGTCCTCCGCTTCACCCTCGGTACCTTCCCCGCCTCGCCCTCTCCCGTCGCCACGACGGCGCCGAGCTGGTCTCCCTGATTTACTCGAATTGCTGGTTTTCCTTCGTCTGACGCCTCGCGCGGCGTGCAGGGATCCCCGGGCTGAACGAGTCGTACCTCCCGCGATGGATAGGCCTCGTCGTCCTCAACCACCTCCTCTCCCCGTTCCCCACCCCGGCTCAGCTCGTCAGTTCTCGCGACCCCCTCGTCACTCGCCACTAATATCTCCAACCGTAATTGACACACACCTAACTGGTTACGCGAAATCGCAGAGGTCGGAGGCTCTGGGCTCTGCCTGGCCGCGTTCTCCGCGACGCTGCCGTACCTTGGGAGGTTCCTAGCGGTGTGAAGGGGAAGATTCCCCGATGCTGTTTGATGAAATGGTACATTGAGATGGGATTGGATGGTGAATGTCGAAATGTGTGTGATTGGGATTTTGGTTACTGTAGGGTGCTGGTGCTGCTGGCCGTGTGCCGTTGCCCGAGGGGAGCAGGCAGGTGTTTGTGATGCCAGACAATCTGTCAGCGGCGCAGAAGGAGGAGATGGCATGGGCATCGTACGTTTTGATGCGGAACACAAACACCACGTCTCTGGTATGTTTTCAGATGCTTCTCAGTCATACAGACTCGAAGTAACCTTTATTGAATGAGCTGACCAAAATGTGATGTGTTAAGCACCCCATTCTCACAAGTAGGTAGCTGATGTGTTTGTTTGGGGTTCTTATGCTTCAGTTTCAAGCGCCGTTCGTTAAAGCTAAATCATATTAAACATAGAGCTATCTTGGTGGCTTTGATAGGATCTTGTGCCTCACTCGTGACAAGCTTAAACCGTGTTGTCCCAGCTTGATGGTAATTGGTCCTTACAGGAAAACATGCGCTACTATAGACATGCTCTTGGACTGTGTTGCAATGTAGTATTTGGTTGAGCTTGCTTCTTTCATGAGATAAGGAGCAGTTGTATTGTGATAGCAACGTTTGCTTGTTATGGAATTTCAGATGGTGTGCTAATGTTTACTTGTTTAGCACATTTTGTAGTTCTTGTTTGAAACTTGTTAGGATGAATCATAATTTGACCTAGTTAGATGTCTCCCCTTGGTTTTGCTTCCTGCCAGCTCATAGCGATTGGCACTGTGTTGTGCATACGAGGATACTGGGATCCTCCTGCAGATATTTCCAAGACAGATGGAGCAAGCTGGGCTTGTTGATTTGGGAGAAGCTCTTTACGTTCCTAATTTTTCTGGTAGGTGTGCCGCTTTCTCTTGCCTATCAGAATATGTTGTAAAAGCAAGTAGACAGTAAAAGAATCATGGTTGCTACCCTGTCTGGCTATAGAGGTAAGGAAGTTCATAGGCATAATTAAGGTGTGATTAAGCAAATAGTGCACAGGCGAAGCTGTCTGTTAAGTGGTACAGGAATAAAACACATATGGATACATATCTTTACGTGCACACATATGTAAACAGTGGGGAAAGCGCTGAATGAGGAACAGAAGGTCCACAGGCAGCGATTTGTTTGATCAGAAGGCTAACAGTTGTGGTAAGTAGGGATGGATGCGCAAAAGCATCTAAGTTGGCATAACTGATATACAAAATATATTGATTGCAGTAGCTGGTTCGGACGGAAGTGCAGCAGCATGTTGCACCGTTTCAAGTCCTGGTTTGTTGCGAGGAGAATACGTTTAGTGAACCGTTATTGGAAACGAAAACACAAGGCTAAATTAACTGGAAATAATGTTGTGTATGTGAGCACCTTTTTGAACGTGAAGCGCTCTGTGTGTCCAAGAAAAGTCTCTTCCTGGCTGAAGTTCTTTTTTCAGTAACGCTGGAAACAGGAGTAAAATGTGAGTGATCTACTGTAAGGCAGTCTGGTATAAGCACATCTTTGATTATCGATATGAACATAACCTTTTGCTGTCTTGAGCAGCAGCTAGATCGACACGATCAGCCTGTGGTTGGTGCTCCAGCTCAGATTCTGCTTGTGGTAAGATCTGAAAGTTGTCCAGTTGAGTAACGAAAGAAGATCAACTCTGTAGCTTTTTATATAATAAATATGGTCATGCAATTAGGGATAACATGTGGTGTCATGTTGTTTGCTTTATTATTGTAATATATATATATGTCTAGGGGAATATCTGTTTGTGTTACTATTAAGTAGAGCTTGTTGTATGTTGTAGATGATAAATGTGAAGTGTATAAGTAGGGTTTGGGAAATGTTTATTGTGTGCTAAATGTATAGCTATAAACCGGAATTGCAACAGCTATATTTTTTCTAGACAAACAGCATATTTTATATCTATCGGGGTAAGTTATGTACATATAGATAGGAACATGTGTTATTTTGGAAATGAATCTAAGGACTGAAGACAAACCTGGTGAGCGATACGAACCTCAGGAAGCATATCAGGTGATGTAGACGGGGTGGTTGTTCCGATTTGAGGGCTGTCCAGGTGAGTATTGTTTTTAGAGGCAGCCAACTGTTCTTGTTGTTCGAAGGAAACAGATATGGTGTTTTGTGGCGTAGTGCTATCGTTAGGTAAAATAGTTGGGACATCATGCTGACTCTGTGTATCAGGAATGGTAGATTCCAGTGGAGAAAGGAGAGCTAAGATGGAGTCAACCTGGTATGATATCTTTGTCCATTGCAGAGCTCTTCTTGTGACTGACACCTTTAAAGTATATTGTCTACCATATAGCCTTGTTATCTGTGGTGGGATGAAGTTTTCAATACCCTGACCAGCTGCGACAAGAGGTCCTGCTGGACATCCAATCAATTGTTCGGCTTTCTCTGCGAAGAAAATGAATTCTGCTACTTTGGGCTCTGGTTCCTTTATTTCGTTTGGAGCGATGCCGTGAATAGCAACACGGTACCTGTCACAACAAATATGGGGATTGCTTATCGATATGCGATTAGTATATCTTGGAAATAGAAATAGATATAGGTGACTAATAAGAATATACCTTGTATCAGCAGTTGTTATGCCACATTTAGAACACCTGTAAGAATCTCCTTGAGGAACCACACTTTTCCTACAAACAGCACATGCCAGATACCACCATCGTTGTTGCGGAGCAAGCCCTTTTATAGCAATGTCGATAACGTAATTGTTTCCCTAAGCACATTAATGTGTATCACAGCACGGCGTAACGTAAGAAACGGATACGATGATAGTAATAAAATAGGAAGTAAGGTTTATTTCGTCAATGAATTTTTTAGACTATCAGGTGTGGAGTGCTTAACAAGAGCAATCTAATGTTCCAGAAAAGAATAAAAAAAGCAAAACAAGGTGAGTAAGCGGTTTTGTTCTTACAGTATATAGAAAGTCCATGTAAATAGGAAAAATGGGGCTCGAAAATATAATGAAAAGGCACACAACATGTCAGGTTAATAAGTAACCGTACCTAGACAATAATCATATTGGAACTTTCTACTTGCAACCATATATGTAAAAGATATATAGTAGCACAGGAAATGTCAAGGGAATGGGTAAACCGTGATGGTGTAGCTTTTTGCACAAGCCAATGTATTTTTTTTATAGATCATAGTTTAAAATTAAGGGTTAAGAATAACAATTTAATGCTGCAGAAAAGAACAAAAGAAGCAAAACAAATTGAGTAAGTGACTTTGCTCTTATAGTATATGTAGAAAGCTCATTCAGGCATGGTAAATGGGACTCTGTAATATAATAGGTCCAGAATATGTGAGCTTAATAAAGGAGTTGTACCCAGACAATGACCATACTGGAATACTCAAGCTGCTATTCTACACATAAATGATATATAGTAGTATTGAAGCGCAGAAAATACTATAAGGCAATGTATTTGCTTTTCATGGATTACAGCTTTCCACATATATTTTGTTTCCCTAAGCACATCTATGTGTATTAGCAAGATGTAGATAAATTGGTTGTTCTGTGTGCTACGTGAGTTTTATCTGTATAGTACACCGTGGTATAAAAAATGGATATGAATGGCAGTAATAAAAAAGGAAATAAGGGTGATTTTGTTGATTACATGTTTTTCTGACTATTTTGTGGTGTAATGTAGAATCATGTGGCGTAGGTAATGGTTAATTCGCGAGATAATATTTTTTTGTGGAAATAACAAGCCGTGTGCTATTTTATAGTGTATATGTATGTGAAACGGCAAACGTTAACAAAACAGAAAGTAAGGCAGAGAAAACTGTGCGTACCAGAATGTCATGTGGGTTAAACATTCTACTTGCAATTCTATATGTAAATGACATATAGTAGCATAGAAAATGTCGAGGAAACGGGAAAACTGTGATGGCGTAACTACTTGCACAATCCAACGCATATTTTTTTGATGGATCACAGTTTAAAATTAAGGGCTAAGAATAACAATCTAACGATGCACAAAAGAACAAAAGAAGAAAAACAAATTGAGTAAGTGACTTTGCTCCTATAGTATATATAGAAAGGCCATTCATACATGGTAAATGGGACTGAGAAATATAATAGGTACAGAACATAGTAGCCTAATAAAGGAGCTGTACGTAGACAATGATCATAGTGGAACACTCAAGCTGTCATCCTACATGTAAATGTATATAGTAGCATCCAAGCGTAGAAAATGTTATGAGCCAATGTATTTGATTTTCATGGTTCATAGTTTCACACATAGATTTTGTTTTCCTAAGCACATTAATGTGTATTAGAAAGATGTAGATAGATTGCTTGTTCTGTATGGTATGTGAGCTCTATCCGTATAGTATAGTGTGGCCTAAAAAACGGATATGGATGGTAGTAATAAAAAAGGAAATAAGGCTGATTTTGTTGACTATATGGTTTTCTCACTATTCTGTGGTGTGATGTAGAAGCATGTGGTGTAGGTAATGGTTAATTTGTGAGATAACGTTTTTTTGGTAGAAATCACGAGGCGTGCGCTATTTTACAGTGTATATATATGTGAAACGGCAAATGCTAACAAAACAGAAAGTAAGGCAAAGAAAAATGTGTGTACCAGAACGTCATGTGGGTTAAGGTTATATATTTGAGGGACCGTGGCAGGAACAGGCTGTATTTCCGGAGGCAGTTGACCAGTGTATTTAATCTCATAGGACATACCTGCAACGCTGTTGTATCGGTAGATCATGACAGAGATAATGTGAGCAAGCAGTGATACCGTAGTAATGTCATTAATGGGATATATAAACTAACATAATGCTATAGTAGAATGGCTGAACGGTGTGGGCTAAAATATATAACGTGTGGACGAATGGAATTGTTCGAGTGTTTCACCTGTTTTGTAAAGCAGCAACTTCTGGAATGACAGCATTTGTGTACCATTTGCAAACAGCACTTCCTTGTAAAGAGAGCTGGTCTGTAATTTGAAAATAGGTAACAATGTATGAAGAACAATGTGGTACGTGCTGTTGAATGGAAGCGTAAAAATGGAAGGAAAGCATAAGCATCTAGTATCACAAAGTCTAAGCATTAGTGTAACTAATATAAGCTGCGTGGTATGTGCTGGTGAATGAGACGGGAAAAAAGGAAGGAAAATACAAGCGTTTACCATTCCGGAGTTTAACCATTAGGCCAACTAATAGAAGAATAACTGGACCCCGCTGTGATTCACGGTGAATATTGTCAGCATCAAATTGAACTGCATGTGGCCCCCATAATGTGACTTCAGCGTTTTCTCTGTTATATATGAACGGTATTAGACGAACATGTATCTATGACAAATCTGTAAGGAAATCATTTAAGATGTAAACATGCAAAGCTTGTATCGGTATTCTATGGCTGTGCATGGAAGTATAAACTATTTATAAACTACTAAGGTAACATATGTTAGTATGGACATACCTTCCATCCGTTATCAGAATATTTCGGAGTGGTTTTGAAACACCTTTTACAGTGACTGTCTTTATACATGAGATAGATGTAACAAGTCCTATAGCATCTGTTTCAAGGTAGGTATCAGTACCGAAAACACATTGAGTGAACAGGGTCTTTGTTTTGTATGCGATGCTAAACATGACCTGATAACAGCTGATTGTCATTTATTCTAGTCCTGAGGATCTGGAATGAAACAATGTTGGCTGCGTATGTTGGAAATCCTTGTGGAACAGGAGTAATCTCTTTTATCTTGGTGTGAGCAGTGAACCTAGCCATCATAGTGTTATTGACGGGTCGATAATTTATGCGAGCATCGGCAACTTCAAAGTATTCAATGTAGTATAATGAGTCTTCTTTTAGGAATGGGGTGAACAATGGTAGGTGCCTTTCTGGGATCTGCGCCTCTATCATAGTACCCTTTAAGTGTAACCAGAATACTGTAAGAGCGGGCTACGTCATTTGTCGTAAGGACTATCAAAAGAATGGCTATTATTGTTTTAACCTGCTCATCAAGCAAAACGAAGTCGAGGCGCAATACTCTACCAGGCTTATCTTCAACAGTGTATTGAGAGAAACGTGTGGTTTTGACACGTATACGCCAGCGATGCGATTCTTGGTTGATATCCTTCAGCAATTTGTAATCCATCTGTATATATAAAAAGAGACAGTGAGTGATTTCTCTGAAACAACATATTCATGGTGCGAGACCTGAAACGTCAGACATGGTGGGTATGGCCAGTGTAGTTTGGTTGATTAGAACAATAATAAATAATGTAACAGCTGTAATCATAAAAATAAAACATGCGTAATACGTAAGGTGACTGTGCAGGACCGTATATAAAAGCATAACACAAAATAACAGTAGATGACCTTTAGTAACCAATAAACAGTAGACTGACCTAAAGATGGAAGTATAGTCCAAAACAATGCATAATACGGATCACAGTGTGTTTGAAGCGGGCATATACAATGCCAACTAAACAAATGGAAGGATCTCATGGTAAACTATGTTTTTCGTCATTGAGCCAGTAGTTCCATCTTCATTTTCTATTAATATTACCAGCCCTTCTTTGGTGGTGACTCTAGAAACTGCAACGTAAAGTTGACCGTGCGTAAAAACTGGATTCCTCAAATAAACACCCACTTTGCTTAATGTTTGGCCTTGACATTTGTTTATTGTCATTGCATAGCAAAGCCTAATTGGGAATTGCCTGCGCTGCAAAGTAAATGGCCATTTTGGACTTGTTCCATTAAGTATAATCCTTGGTATACACACTGAGTCGCCGATATGTGTTCCAGTCATGATTCTGGCTTCTAGAATTCGATCACCAAGTCTAGTTAGTATAAGACGTGTACCATTGCATAAGCCAAGAGCTTGATTAATATTTCTAAGAAGTACGACAGGGGCGCCAATCTTCAGTGACAACTTATGTTGAGGAAAGTTGTTTATGACAATTGAATGGAGAAATTCGGGTGGATATAAAATATCAATGTCTGCAGGTTGTTCATTTGGATTGGCTATCCTGTCATAACTCAAGTAATCTTTGACATGTGCAGGAACTTTAGCAAGCATAGTGTTATTCATCTCATCAACTACCGAATTGACAGGACATACAATAGCACGGTTAGCCAAGTAAACAGGATCCGAATAATTTCTTTCAAAATCATCGTATATAGCAGCAGTCATTGAGGTTACTTTATCCGATCCTGGCTTTAGCAGAAGCTCCTCTGGAACTTGAATCCATGATCGGTCCGTACTCCCTGGTTGGTTGTGTGTTGGCACACGGCCTTCTCCTATATCAATAACCCACTGCGCAAATTCCTGCATCTTGTTTCTTTCCTCCAAACATAAAGTAGGATTTATTAAACGCATATTTGTTGTTAGGTGCATAACATCTATAAATTTCCAAAGCGGTGATTTTGGAAGGGAAGCCGCTACTATATCTGCTCGCGTGCCACCTTCAATAACAGGTAATATCTGCCTAAAATCACCGCCTAACAGAATTGGTTTACCACCGAAAGGCTTGTCAGCGTTAATTGGATTATCAAGAGAAAGTATGTCACGCAGAGTGCGATCAAGAGCTTCGAAGCACAACCGGTGTGTCATAGGAGCCTCGTCCCATAGAATCAAAGCAGATTTTCTCACTAATTCCCCAAGGATAGTTCCTCTCCGTATATTACACATACTTCTATCATGAATAGTAAGTGGTATGTGAAACCTAGAATGGGCAATCCGTCCTCCGGTAGTAGCAAAGCGGCCACTCGAGATGATGCCACAATAATACAACATCCTTCTGACCTAAGTTTTGCAATAATGGCATTCCATAAGAATGTCTTTCCTGTTCCTCCATACCCCGAGATAAAGCACACGCATTTTTCTTTGTGCACTATCCTAAACATTATGGTGTTATATATAGCAGATTGGTCGCTATTGAGCATGGTATACATAGAAGCGGCCTGCGCAGAAAGCTCAACTGTGTTGTAAGATAATTCCTGAAGCACCAATCTGTTACTAAGACCATCGCTTGAACTATCAGATGGCATTGGAAGATTATAGGACGATATGGACAAACCATTATTCAAAAATAGGACATCAAGCTGCCTCAACAAATTGTTCTGCAGTACAATGTCAGGAATCATATAGCTTCTATCTTGAAGAGAGGTATGCATGCTATAGGCGATATCATCGGCCATATATCGCCAATATTTATTGAATAAAGTGCGAACATCACCGATATCACAATAGATCAGCACCGACATAAAAAGATTTCTAAGCTGATGTGACGTTGCCCACACAATCCCTTCATCAAATAGGGAAATCCATTCGGTATCATCGCCAACCAAGCCACGTGCTTTGCATGCCTCACGATAACTGGTATACAAAGTGCCTTCATATGTTCGAACATCTTCATAACATCTGGCACCGCGAACAACCATAAGTAGCATTCTCAAATAAAAAGGTTCACCAGTAGAAGGATGGATATGGCGTAATCTACCAATCTTAGTTCCTCTCTTTCTTTCGGACCAAATCTTCTTATCTGATTGCCATGTCCATTTAGTTGGGAATTCACAATATGTTAGCTCTCTAGCGATATTGATCTTTGGTTAGCAACAAACCATTCTCACAAGATAGTCCTACTTGAATCAGATCCTCCACAATAGTAGTCAAGTCCGAATCTTCATGGTATGTAACGTGATGCATCCTCGCATATGAACAAATAGCCTTTCGATCGCCGGTATTCTACTATGAATATCAAAGCCAAATATCCTCCAATTTGACTCACACGAAGATAAATACCTTGACTTAATGTATTCATAAATCTCATCAAGGCCCTCATTTTTATTGCAGGCACCGTCATTACAAATGGCGAATCGCACCATGAGAGGTTACGGGTTAATCCCTCTGTTTCAAAGACGCAATGGACAATCACTACAACCAAAGAATGCAAAGATTGCCAATTTGAACATTCCCTTTATCCAGAGCTGAGAAAATAGGCTTGGATGGGCTAGCGAATGCACGTAAAGATACTGCGGCACAATCATGGCCCTTTGTGATGTACTTAAAAAGGTACTTCACAAGATAAGTTTTATTGCACCATTCTACATTTATGTGGGCCTGGTATTTTTTTAACAATCGCAAATTATGAGGTACCACCCACCTATTATCAAGCCTAATACCCTGTTTAAAAACGAACCTGCCATTATCCTGTCGTCGATAAACGGGGAATCCATCATGATCAAGTGATGTTTCGGAATGGAAAGACTTTGGGTATCTCTTTGAACAACGTCCTTCTTTCATACAAGGACATCTAGGATTAAGGTCTCCACATGGACCATGTATCATGAATTCTTGAACAAGGGCATACCCTAGTGGATCAACCGCTATGTCAGGTAGCTCAGCAGAAATCATACTATCAATGAATGACGGCGAAGGATCTCTGTCTTGCACAGCTAACCATGCAAGGATATGAGCATGAGGGAGTCCTCTCTTTTGAAATTCAACAGTATGAATAGCTGTCAAACGGGAAAAATGGATCTAAAGTGTGAAAAAGGGTAAAAACATTAATAAGGAAAAATGGCAGATCAGCGATAAAGCTAACCTGCACGTATAGGGCCAAAGGATGTTCCGTCTTTTAAGTCAGACATGAATTCATCTAGTTTCATTTTGTAAACACGTGTGATCATATCAGGTCTATCATGAGGCTTTTGGCCTGGCTCAAAACTGATTGCCTCAGCTATCTCTGGCCATTTAGGGTTGCATGTAAAAGTGTTGAATAACTGAGGAGGACCATACGCTCGACAAATCGCCATGGAATCATGATAGTTTTGTATCATATATCTCTTCCCACCAGTGAAACTCGCCGGTAAGATAGTTTTTATGCCAATATCTTTTCCTAGACTATTTCCCTTACAAACAGCATCCGATATACCTTGATAGGTTTCCGATCTAAGCTTATCTTGATTGAAAAAATGAAAGGACAAACGACTTGCCTCAATGCATGAATAGGCATTAACATTGAGCTGATCAGAAAGCCTACCACAACAAGTAAACGGATTTGGTTCTTCTTTACGATAATGAGCTTCATAACGATAGAACTCCAACATCGATACATCTTCACGTATGCCTAAAGGCTGGTCATCAACTTCTTTTAGTTTTATGCCCAAATGAAACCCTTTGTCACCATAAGGAAAGAGTAAAGGATATTGTAAGGCCATTAAACTTGGATGGACGGGTGATATATGTTTGAACTGTCCAGCATGTGTTTGCACCACAACATCAAATCTGCAACTATCAACAGAAATACCACCAACTAACAGAGCAGCTAATTCCGACCCTAGCGGAAGGCAATAACGATCATCGTCCATCTTCTGTGGTCCAATAAGTTTTATAGCGATCTCAGAGCATCAAAGACAATGCATCTATCACGTCGGCGAGCACGAATCACGAACAATAGGATTACTGACTATCTAACATAGAAATAATTTCTGCAACTACGGCTGAATCAGGAAGCTCACTGGCAGGATCACTCGATGCACAAATATTTAGGCGATTCTGAAGCTCATTTGCAGTATCATATATATAGAGCTGCGCAAATTCAGGCCGATGACCATCGGCAGGAAGAAGAGAGCCGATACGATGGTGCACAACACCGTTAATACGGAAAACATAAGGTCCATTGCCGGTATTAATACTTGTGTCAATATTAACCCCAAGAGAAGCAAACGCAAAAAGAGAATTATACTGTCTTATCATTCGCATGAAATGATTTGATCGAGGACCTCCATCGAAACGAATAAGGTCCTGTAACGGTGGAGGGAATGGCCTATGTGGAGGCAATGAGATTCTTCCTCTACGACAACAAAGGTTATAGGCAATACGCCTGTGCGCTTGCGAACTTTGATTTCGTATCCTTTCTTGGTACCAAAATACGGCAGCACACTTATTGCAGGTATAATCAGGGCCGCCATAATACGATCTATCGGTATAGGTAGCTACAACATAAAATCAGGCAAAACAACGATAAAATGAAATAGGATAGCGTAACAAGACTAAAACAAGACAGAGAGGGACCGAAGCAGCTGAAACGTAAGTATACCTT
Organism: Guadua angustifolia; assembly: GCA_036346375.1. Taxonomy (NCBI): domain Eukaryota; kingdom Viridiplantae; phylum Streptophyta; class Magnoliopsida; order Poales; family Poaceae; genus Guadua; species Guadua angustifolia. Next base: position 35,152,503 of record CM070519.1, read on the forward strand.
TTAACAAATCAACATATTCCTTAGGCAAAGAATATACATCAGTAGAAGAAGGAGCGTATGGGATTGAGCCTTTAAGAAGCGCCAACGAAGAGAGATACCAATAACCAAACATATGCCCGATGAGGAACAACAGAATGAACCGAGATATAAGAAATCAAAAGGAACAAGCAGAACATGAGGCAAGCACACAACGATAACCTTGTTTTGCGAGACGAGCGACAATATTAGCAGCACGCCTCTTTGCGCGATTCTGACGAGCAACAATTGGCGGCACAACTGGGCAAAGGTGGTCTCCTGGACAGATCCACGCACATAAAATATGGCGTGACAGTAAATATAAGCAACGCCGAACGGAACACATAATCTAATCAAAGGTAATAGTATCGAGTCAGCGTACGCTGGTACTTAGACATCACCACAATGCAGGACGCTCTATCAGCCAAAGAAAGCGCACACCATAAAGAGAGGAACAATCATAATTCCGAGCGCACACCGTCTGAATAAACATGCATACGAAATCAAACGAAGGTAACCCTGGCGCAGAGGTCTAGAGCAAGGAAAAAGTAACGACGCTGACGAATAACAAAGGGAAGGGCCTAAAGACTAACCATATAAAGCAAAACTACATAAGCCGAGGCGCCAGAGCTCGATCCGATCAAGAGCCGCATGAAGCGAAGCAGCGTAACTCGCAGTTTAAAAGCGAATAACATTAGAAATATCGACCATACGCATAGCAGGGAAACCCTAGGGCACGAAGAAAGCAACGACCGGTATACGGAGCACAACATAGACCTTAAAACCAACAGCAAACAGAGGATGAGGCTATCGTCTGGCCAACGGCAAGGAAGCCCATACACTGCAAACAAGCAACACATGCAAGAAATCAAACGAAAGGAAAAGCAACATGGGCTAGATGATTCATTACCAGAAAGCGAAAATCGCAGGTGGAACTGACGAAGTAAACCAAACCACAGCCGAGAAGCCGAGAACCCAGCGGAATCCAATACGGATGAGGGCGGCCGGCGCGACGACCAAAGCATCTGCGTCTCGACCGAGTTTCAAGACGATCAAAGTGAATAATCAAACAACTATCGGTCGAACAAACAGCAGAGAATCTGGCGAAACCAACACAGAGAAGCGCCGTCCTGCTGGGCGCCAAGGAAGAACGGTGGCGTGGACCAGAGGCCGGCACAACTGGGCCGAACAATCAAGCAATCACCAGGCGAAGAAGCGTAGCCGGCGAAGGAACGGGAGGCGATGCGTTCGCGAGAGGAAGAGCGAGAGGAGGACTAAAAAACCGAAGCTACGCCCGAGGAAAAGCACCGACGGGAGAACTATCGGGAAGGAACGCTGTAAGGCGCGAAGAACGAGGCATTGCAAGTGGGCAAAACAGAACGAGGAACCACCGAACGGAACGAGGAGCCACCGAAACGGACGGGAACAAAACGGAAACACGCGCCATCGAAGTCGCTCGCGCCAACACACCAGCACAGAACGCTTTGCCGACGTGGACAGCGCGAGAGCTCCGGAAATCTCCCGGCTTTAATAGATAAGATATTTCTATGTTTGTGTATAAAAGGTTTTGGTTTAGCCATCCAATGGATATTCTTTTATTATTTTCTTCCTCTTGTTGATTGCAAAAGTGATTCTCTACAACCGTTTTCTTGTATCAAGCGTCAAGTATGTGTATTGTGTGCATTAATACCGTTTAGATGAAGCATCATACTCTAATTGCAATCGATTTGTATAATTGTACTGAAATTCACTCTGGCAGCTTTAATAATGTTTGGGGTGTCATGCCATGTGCTTTTGTGCACATGGCACTGATTTTATTATGCCAAACTTGTAACTTAAAGAAAGTTCAATCCGCATCTTAGGGATAAAATTCACATAGTGATGTCTTGTTGGACGAGCAGAATTGCTGTTTTGTTTTTCATGGTAATTTTAGTTGCTTATAGAATGTTCATAGCATTGCTTTTCTCCTTGTTTCATATCTTTCAGTTCAATGTGTCTTACAGTAGACCAACCATGCTGATTTGATCAGACACTCGGCTTGGGAAGATTCTACCACAAGGAATTATTACTGTGTTGGCACAACCGGTTCTGAGCAACCTTGATCCAGCTAATGGTGAAACAAAAGCTGAAGGTGTCATCCTTTTGTCCTCCAATGCAAATTATGCATATGGTGAGAAAGATAGGGTTTGGATAAGAACAGTTGCAAATAAATTTCAACGTGCGTAGAGCGTAGTTCAGCGCAACCAAGGTATTCCAATACTTTTTTTCTTATATATTTCCAGCTATATAATCTTCCAATTTCACATGGGAAACTAATGGTTTTGGATAAGCCAACAAGTCATCTTATTGGAATGTTTATTTCAGAGCCTGTATACAGGCTCACTGGCAAGTGGCAGTTATCGAACAACTGCTAAAAGCTTTACTGAAATGCCGGCGTCTAGGCCGTAGTGTAGAATACTAAAATGGATTCAGAAGGCTTGTGGTGTGATTGCCATGGATGCTACTATCGAATTTTTAGTTTGATAACTTTTTACAACCCATCCATGCTTTATTTTTCCGTTCATTAATAACCAGAACCATTGTATTCTTGTTTTCGAGGTGGTGGGTGCCAACGAGAATCTCCTGACCTTAACTCTGATTATTCAAAAATACAATACATTTTCTCATCTGACAGCTACATCTCACATGACACTAGAAGATGAATGTATCAGTTACCTTCAAGTGCACTACCATTCGCGTGATGAGAATTTTAGTCTTGCCATGTGGCATTGAACATTTGTTGCATCATGCATTAAGATGAACATGACAAGTAATGCTGCCAGCATGTTTCAGATAATGGCACAGGCATATATTTGCGGCCTGCGGGACCTGATATACTAAAAAGGCAACGCCTCTAATAACCAATATATGCACAAGGGCCCCATATATGCAACATATTTTTGTGCTAATAGTTTTTGAGACATATTACTGGCTTTCCGAGTTATTTATTACTTTTTTCGAGGGGCTGAGATATTTACTCTTATGATGCCAATATTTGCTGAGTCTGCAATTCTATCATTTGGAGTTTTCTCTTCCTCGCTCCAGTGTAAGGTCTCCAGTCTCCAGGTCAACAATATAGTCTGTAGGTTCTGAAAAATGTCTCTAACTTTCTGTGCTTACTAGCTACTACTACTTTCAAATATATCCCAGCGAGCTCTTTCTATCAATGGGATAACTACATCAACGCCCTTTGGTTAGTTCAGAACATGACTCAACAGTGCATCAGGAGTCGTGTTAGATTGTCAGTGAAGAAAATTCTGTTTTAGCTGAATTACAGAAAATTATCTGAACGCTGGGTAGATTACCCATTTATATTTCATAAAATGCATTAGGATTGGGAGGTAAATAAGAGAAGGCCTCGTATGGTAGTATGAATAGAATCTCAAAGTGACAATCCCGACATTTTCTTTTACTACATTAAATGGTTCAGAAATACTAGGGAACGGTACCATTTCGTAGCTTTTCAACGGTACAACCTTATGCAGGTCAGTACTATGGCCAGCAGCATAGTGAAGTACTTCACTCTTACTAGCGTTGCTGTCCTCTCACTTCTACTGCTTCAATTTGAAATGTTCGCAATTAACTTTTTTGTTTTAGCTTTGTATCTGTTGATCTTGTAAATGCAGATTGACCAAGTGGTGTGTGCTGTGATCTATACAATACCCTGATGAAACGTATTAATGATCGTGATGCGGGTGTTCGCGGGAGTAAGCCCTTGTGCCCGGCCGAAGGCCGCAGCTTGAAGGTTTGCTCGCCACGAGGTAGGTTGGCTGTACGGAGCCACCGGCCGATTGTCGACGGCGCGCCTGAGATAAGTTTTGGTGGCAACAAAGCGTGCCTTTTCATCCTTTCTTCCTCTCCTTTTATTCATAGTTTCTGAATCTTAACAATCCCTCTAATCAGGGCTGCTAGTTAGGAAAGAATAAAATCTTAACTAAATGAGCAACTAATCGGCTCAGACTAGGAAAGCGTATAGAAGGAATTCAAAGAAGACTAAAATTATGATGCTCGGCCAAGATATTAGTGGCGCCAGGGTCCTTCATCGGGCCGCCTTTACGTCAGAGTAGACGCGGTCGATGCCAAGATCAATACTCCTCCTCCACATTCACTGCCCTCAGCCGAAGTCGAGAAAAGACTCAAACTCATTGATCCTCGCCAAGTAGCTTCTTCAGAGATCGCTCGCCCATCGACGAGGAATTGCCGGCATCCCCGGATGAACCTTTGGGCCAACAAGCGAAATGGAGCCGGTGTAGGTGCCGAAGAGGAGGATGACGCGCCAAGCGGCAATGGGGGAATGCTCACCGGAGGAGTACCTCGGAATGGTTTCAGCATGGAGACGTGGAAAACGTCATGGATGCGAGCTGTGTCTGGTAGCACCAAGCGGTATGCAACTTCGCCAATGCGCCCGACCACCTTGTATGGACCAAAATAGCGGGGTGAGAACTTGTGCTGCGCTGTGGTCCTCATGGAGAGCTGACGGTGTGGTTGTAATTTGAGCCATGCCCATTCACCTATGGAGAAGGAAACCTCCCGATGATGACGGTCATACTGCTGTTTCATGCGGTTCTGAGCAGCCATGAGATGTTGACGTGCACGGTGAAGAAGTTCATCCCGATCGACCAAGGTGCAATCCACGGCATCAATAGGAGTGGCACCCTGACAATATGGCACCATGGGTGGAGGCGGCCTGCCATACACTAGCTCAAAGGGGGTCATGCGAAGGGCGGAGTGATAGGAAGAGTTGTAGCAGAACTCCGCCCAGGGTAGCCACCGCACCCATGAAGAAGGCATGTCCGTGGTGAGGCAGCGGAGGTACATCTCAATCGTGCGGTTGACCACTTCTGTTTGACCGTCCGTCTGCGGATGATAAGCGGAAGACATGAGGAGCTTGATACCACAGCGCTTGAAGAGGTCTTGCCAAAAGGTGCTGAGAAAAATCGGGTCCCTATCGGAGACAATTGACTCAGGCATGCCATGCAGGCGCACAATCTGATCGAAGAAGAGGTCGGCCACCAGGGGGGCTGTGGTCGGCCGCTTGAGGGCCATAAAATGAGCGTACTTGGAGAGGCAGTCCACCACGACCAAGAGGCCCGTCTTGCCTTGTGACTTGGGAAGCCCGACCACGAAATCCATGGACACATCCGACCAAATGTGGTGCGGGATGGGCAGGGGCTGGAGAAGGCCGGCCGGTGCCTGAGTTGCAGCCTTGTGTTGCTGACAAACGCCGCATTGTCCCACATACTCTTCCACTGACTTGTGCATGTTCACCCAATAAAACTGTTGCTTCACACGGTGTAAGGTCTTGGTGATGCCCTCGTGAGTGAGGTCATGGATGGCGGCCACCACTTGAGTACGGAGGGGCGACGTGGACGGTACGAAGAGGCGACCATCTCGGTATAGAAGGCCACGGCAGGTTGCCCAAGTTCCAGCGTGGCGGCCCCAGAAGCGTCCGTGGGCCGCTTGGCGCTGCTTCAGGACTCAAAAGGCAAGAAGACTTGGGAGCACCGCCTCGCACTTCGATCTTGGCGCAGGCATCCTCCCATCGAACGCGCCGATCGAAGGATAGGAGAGTGCCGTGCAAGTTGCGGTGGCTCGTGTAAATGGGGAGTATGCGGCCGCTTTCTTGTCTTTGCGTCTGGACGATATTCGACGGTGAAGTCAAACCCCATCAGCTTACTGAGCCAATGCTGCTGTGGAGGAGTAATCAAGGCTTGATCCAGGAGGTATTTGAGGCTTGCATGGTCTGTCCGGACGGTGAAAGAACGCCCCCAAAGGTACGGCCGCCAGTGCCGAATGGCCTTGGAGAGGCCGATGAGCTCACGCTCATAGGCTGCTAATTTAGCATGGCGCTCGGCCAGGCGACGGCTATAAAAGGCCACCGGATGTCCCTCTTGTTGCAGTACCGCACCAATTCCAACACCGGAGGCATCACACTCCACCACGAACATCAAGTCGAAGTCGGGTAAGCGTAAAACCGGTGCTGTCATAAGAGCCTCCTTGAGCTGTTGGAATGCGCGGTCGGCCTCCGTTGTCCACTGGAATTGTTGGCGCCGAAGGAGATTGGTCAAAGGTTCCGCAATGGTTGCGTAGTGAAGAATGAAGCGCCTATAATAACCGGCCAGTCCCAAGAAGCTCCGGACGCCCTGTACTGAGGTCGGAGGCGACCATCGGGCCACATCTTGGACCTTGTTGGGGTTGGCTGCCACTCCCTCGCCGGAGATGATGTGTCCCAAATAACTCACCGTGGTCTGGATAAAGGCGCACTTGGATTGCTTCAAATATAATTTGTGGTGGCGTAGTTGTTCCAAGACCAGCCGCAAGTGATGAAGGTGCTCGTCGCGTGATCTACTATAGATCAGGATATCATCGAAGAAGACCAGGACGAACTTGCGGAGGAACGGAGCGAGCACCTCGTTCATGAGAGCCTGGAAAGTGGACGGGGCGTTGCAAAGCCCGAAAGCCATCACCAGCGACTCATAGTGGCCATGATGGGTATGAAACGTCGTCTTCTCAATATCTTCCTCGTTCATGCGGACTTGATGGTAACCCGAACAGAGGTCCAATTTGGAGAAGAATTTGGCCCCATGCAGTTCATCCAAGAGTTCCTCCACCACTGGAATGGGGAACTTGTCCTTGATTGTTCTGGCATTAAGCTCGCGGTAATCAACACAAAAACGCCACGAGCCATCTTCCTTCTTGACCAACAAAACGGGGGAGGAAAACGGAGAGCGACTGGGGCGAATGATTCCCTGGGCGAGCATTTCTTGGCACTGCTTTTCAATTTCGTCCTTTTGCCGATAGGGATACCTGTATGGCGAACCACCACAGGATCTGTTCCCTCTTTCAAGCATATGCAATGGTCACAGGAACGCGAGGGTGGCAACCCCTTGGGCTCCTGGAAGAGGTCCTCAAAGGCAGACAGGAGGGCGGTCGTGTCATTCTCCCCTTGAATTGCAGCCACTTGGGGCACCTGTGGTCCGAACGGCCCTCCAATGCCCTGAAGCTCCACCCGAGTACCCTGACAGACGAAAGACATGTGAAGAGAATCGAAGTTCCAATTGATATCTCCCAGACCTTGCAGCCACTATATTCCCAACACGACGTCAAATCCATCCAATGGAATGACTAAGAAGGAAGCCGTAAATGGATGTTTGTTAATGGAAAAGGTACAGTTCTGGATCTTCCCTAGGCACGGCAGGTGGGCACCATTTGCCACCCGCACCTGCTGTCCACCGCCGGTCTCCTGGGACAGACCCATGCTTCTGGCGGCATGGGAGCTTAGGAAGTTGTGCGTGCTTCCGCTATCCACCAATCCCAGTAACTCCCGCCCGGTGAGGACAAGTTTAATCTGCATGGTGCCTCCTTTGATGGGACCGCGCAGAGCCATGACCGAAAGCGCCGGCTCTTCGTCCAGGACCTCCAGGAGGAAGAGTTTCTTGCAGCGATGTCCCCGAGCATAAACCTCGTCGCAATTGTAACAGAGCCCCTTCTCGCGCCTTTCTGCCATCTCCTCCGGACTGAGGCGACGTCTGTATGGAGTAGAGGCCGTTGAGGAGTGCTGAGAATTGGTGGGAGCAGATTGCCCCCCTCCTGAGAGCGACGCAGCTGGAGCAGGCGTCGGCACTTTCGGCGGAGCGGTAACCGTCCCGGAGGGCGTGAACGCGCGCTGGAACTAGGCGCCGGGCGCTCCTGGACCTCCCGCCGCCGTGAAGGGCGCGGCCGACCGACTGAACGGAGGGCGGTGACGAGCTCCCTGTGGCAGGGCTTGAATCGCCTTAGCAATCCATTGATCCTCCCTGCGCTCCGCCTCCCGGGCCAGGCCAATCGCCTCCGCCAAATCGCGTGGACGATCGCGACGCACCTCAGCCCCGAGAGTCACCGTCAATCTTGCCGTGAACATCTCGATTTGGTCTTCCCGCCTCATCCTGGGTGCACGCGACAATAGCTTCTGGAATTCCCTCGCGTATTCATCTGCGCGGGAGTCGCCTTGATTCAAGTTCACCAAATCGCCGAGAGGACCTACCGACGCATGGCGGGTGAACCGTTGAAGGAAGGTTTCATAGAAATCCGTCCAGGCGATGAATCCCTCCTCCAGCTCCCAGTTATCCAACACCTCACGGCCTCGCCATGAGGTGAAGTCCCGCCATCTCGACATACTGCTTCGAAGGTCGTGAGCCCTTGCGGCGTTCAGATCGGGCGCAACCATAACAGAGGGTCTTCGCCCGTCATACAATGTAATTCATCTGGGAAGGCGTGGTGTCCGTGGCGATCCTCGAGATCACGGCGGCGGTCGTCGGGATCATGTCTGGGACCGTCATTTCTATTTCCGATGTGCGATCGGCCGCACAGTGGAGAAAGACACCGCCGTCCCCTCGCGTGGCTGGACTTAGTACCGCCCTCGGGTTCAAGGATCGGCCGTTTGCCCACCACCTTGAGGAGGTCAGCCATCATTTGCTCCAAGCGGCCACTAGACCCGACGAGTCCTTCCACCGTCTCCTCCAGTTTGGTCAAGCGCTCTTCAGGGCCAGCCATGGTCGGAGGACCGGTCGGCTCTGATACCAGTTGATGCGGGTGTTCACGGGAGTAAGCCCTTGTGCCCGGCCGAAGGCCGCAGCTTGAAGGTTTGCTCGCCATGAGGTAGATTGGTCAGACGGAGCTAACGGTGGGTTGTCGACGCTACCGAGATAAGTTTTGGTGGCAACAAAGCGTGCCTTTTCATCCTTTCTTCCTCTCCTTTTATTCATAGTTTCTGAATCTTAACAATCCCTCTAATCAGGGCTGCTAGTTAGGAAAGAATAAAATCTTAACTAAATGAGCAACTAATCGGCTCAGACTAGGAAAGCGTATAGAAGGAATTCAAAGAAGACTAAAATTATGATGCCTGGGCTAGCATATTAGTGGCGCCAGGGGTCCTTACTGGGCCGCCCCTACATCTGTAGTAGACGCGGTCGATGCCCATATCAGATCGTCTCATTCTTTTTTGGCCAGTATAAAGCAACTTGTCGATCAAGTCCTAGCTAATTTGCACGTATGATTTGTACATATATTAATAAAAAAATTAATGGGGTTAGGCTGTTGGTAACGATTGGTTGTTCTGTGATGGATTGGCTTTCATTTTTTGAATTATTTTTTAAAAAATTACAAAAATAATGTGCCAAATTAAAAATTACAAATATACACCCTTATCACCATTTCAATTGGCGACAGAGAGCTGCGACCGTTGGTGATAGCTCTCTATAACCACTGACGCTGGAGTCTCTGTCGCCATTTGAATTGACAACAGAGTCTCTGTTGCCATTTCAATTGGTGATAGATACCTGTCGCCAATTTAAATGGCGATAGAGACCTGTTGCCAATTTAAATGACGACATTGGTATATATTTGTAATTTTTTAATTTGGCATATTATTTCTGTAAATTTTCATTAAAAAATATTATTTAAAAAATCCTTTTTTTAGTTAGATTGATGTTTCGTTAAGTTTATCAGGTTTCGTGAATTTTCAGGAAGACTCGATGCTAAGTTTTATGAAGTTTCATTAATATGTTTTGAGGTTTCATCGCATAGTTTTACATCTAAGTTTACAGTTTTATCAGGTATTTGATAGTTTTTACGACTATGTTTAAATAGGTTTCATGTTTAAGTTTTCCAAGGTTTCATGAGTTCACGGCTAAGTTTCACAATGTTTTACAGATAAGTTTTATAAAGTTCCATAAATTGCAATAGGTTCAAGTATTATAACTTTTCACGAATAAGTTTTATAACATTCCACGAACGTTTCATGAAGCTTCATCACATAGTTTCACGTTTAAATTTACAGTTTCATCAGGTATTGATAGTCTGTATGATTATATTTCAGTAGATTCATATTTCAGGGCTAAATTTCACATATAAGTTTTATGACGTTTCGTAGTGTTTCAGCCAGATATGTGAACCCTGTGAAACACGCTTGATTTTTTGAATATTTGGCGAATCTCAGGAAACTCATATGAAACTGGTTTTCATTTGTTTTTTCCTTGAACTTGTGAAATTTTGAAGTTAGTCTCTTGAAACTCAGTTAAATTTTGTTCGAATCTTGTTTTAAATCCAGTTTCAGATTTGAAACTGGACAAAACTTGTAGTTTCATATTAAAAACTTACTGAAAATTGTTGAGACATGCTGAAACATTTATAAAACCGTTTGAAAATCTTATGAAATCTACAAAACATGGAAGGATGTGATTGAAACCCAGTGAAACATGATATATCGTTGGAATTTCTAACGGTACAGTGTGCAGTAGTACTACACTAAATGGTTCCATGTCTCCCTTTTGAATATCTGGCCAAGATCTCATATGTCGTTGCTAATCTGGATGGCGCCTTGTGATGACACGTCCTGTCTGTGCAAAAGCATGTAGTCCATGCATCGTTCCTGGTGGTGCTTGATTGGGCACAGGTACAATTATTGCTGATGGGTACTGCCAAAGGAAGTTTTTGGCATTGTTGCTGCAAGGGATAAATCATAACTGTTAACTACAGTTGCTTCATGTCTAGAAGTAACGATGGTTATTTGAATAAACTATATAGTACAAATACTGTACTAGTTACTGAGGAGGATAAGGATTTTTGTGGTGAAGATGGGTTAACTTGTCAATAGTTTGTTGGGTCTTACAATTTGCTGTAGTGGAATGATTTTTGGATGGCACCTTTTTAAAGGACATTAAGCCATATTATCTTTTTTGAGGGTTGGATACTGGCCCAGTTGATAGTGTTGGCACGTGCAAGTAGGAAATCTTAATCATTAAGGAAAGCAATACCTATTTCTAACGTTTTAAAGGTTTTTGGCACAACAAATCAACTCGTACTGCAAAAATAAGGGTGAAATAGCAATTATGATAAGTTTACATGTTTGCCTTTTCACTAAATGCTGACGGACAGTGGCGGAACTAGAAATTTTTTGTTGAGGGTGCACACTTCACACGTTCAACTTTGTAGCTTTTACAATTATTTCATAACATCGTAAATCCAACACATATATTTGAAATTTGCTAAAAGCATAATATAAATAGTTCTAAGGTCTTAAAAATTTCAAACTACCCAAATCAAAACCAATTCAATAAATAAATTTAGCATATTAAAAATATGATTTTATAAGACTTTCAAAATTTTACAGGTCACCCCTTGTACCAGCCTTGCTGATGAACCCATTGTTCTGTGACAATTTCTGGGATGCAAACAAAGTTACTTCAATATTATGTCGGGCCTTGATATAGAGACTATCTTTGAATGAAGTGGTAGGATATTCCGTCTCTGTTGTGATTTAATTGAGTCTGATAAGTCGATGCCTGGTTTGGAGGGTATTCGGGCATTACTTCACCATTTACTGTCAAGTTTTACATTCTCATGGGGTCATGTATAGTAAGTATTCTCCTCATCTTGCAGGTGGATAACAACAGATGTTTTTCATTGCCTTAAACAGTTGAAGGGTGGCTCAAATTGATGACGACCATACATCTTACCGCTGAAAGGACAGAATAACCAATTTGTAAACAATCTTCATTTGGAGGCGGAGCGCACAAGTGGTGAATATTTGCGCTATGGAGCCCAAAGCTATTGCCTATTGGTTGATCGTTCAGTACTTAATTTTCATGGGCCTCTTCGAAGCCATTTACCTGTTGAACAGCACAAACCATTCTTCTCTAGGTGAAGCGTGATTTGAGTTAGGCGGGTGTGGTTTCTGTCAGCCGTTCCTACTGCGTTATCGTCCTTGGCCTGCTTCGGCTGCCAGCCGCAGCCCCCCAAACGAGGTGGCTGTGGGGTGAAGTCATAGCCGAAGCGATCCTCAAAGCCGCAGCAGGTGGGGAGGTCTTTCGGCTATGGCTTCGCCTCCCCGCCTTGCTCGCCTAGCCTTTCTCTCCGCTCGCACTGCCACCTCGTCGTCCGCCTTTGCCGTCGACCGACCTCCAGCCCGACCGAGCCCTACCTCACCTTTGCTGCCAGACCGACCTTCACCTCGCCTTACCATCTCCGTCGGCCTGACCTCCTTGCCTCGCTACCTCTGCCCAATCGAGCTTTGTCCTCGCCGCCTCCTCCCGACTGAGCTCGGTCGTCGCCGTGCTAACCTTGTGTTGCCCCGACCGAGCTCAGATCCGATCTTGCCTTCGCCTAGATTTGGAGAGGATTTGGAGAAGGTTGGGGACGGGAGGACAGGATTTGGTAAAAGCCATAGCCAATTTACCAAACATTTTTTGAGAAAAAGCTACAGTCGCTAGCTATATCAGCTTTTTAGTCTAGCCGCAACCCCAAACAGGCCCTTATTTTCTTGTGAACTATGTGCCTTCAAATCACTTGCTATGGAGTCTTCGCCGCTCAGGTAGGACTGGAAACGAGCCGAGCCCAAAAAACCGGCTCGACTCGGCTCGAGGTAGGCTCGCGAGCCGGCTCGTTGGCTCACCAAACCAAGGCATTAAACTAGATTAGTAGATAAAACTAGATATAAGGCCAATAGTATTAGTAACAAAACATCATCTCAATGAAATAAGGAACACATCAGATTGACAAAATATCATAGAACTAAACATCAACTTTACCCGTAAGGCACGAATTCAAGTTAGGTGATGTCTTGTATAATTTGAAAAAAAGGACATAGTTTCCAGATGAAACAGCAGAATGAACTGCAAGGGCATGCTTAACGGTTCCATCTTGCTTGGCTTCCTTTGACAAACTGAGAACAATGGATGCATCAAATATGGTTCATGCAACAATGAAATAACCAATTCATGCAACCTTCATACTCTCATTAAACAACAGATATACCTTGCCATCGATGAAAGCAAGTCTTTTTTGTTATTAGAGTGTTAACATGACACACAGTAAGTTGTAACCAGAAAACTCAAGATGACAGCCCTGGATTCCTTCTGCATACATGACCAGCATTTGCACTAACATATAAGAAATGTTTACACCAGCTACAGCAAAAGGGTATTTGTAACATCCCAAAATTTGGGTTTTCAAAAATATTTTGTGAAGTTTAGCTCCCCAAAAATTCGCGATAATTTTCTCGCTTAATTAAAGATTAATTTGGAATTTTCTAAAGTTAAAATAATTTAATTTGATTAATTAATACTTTAATTAAATGCAAATATATTTTATTTAGATTCCTTGTGCTTCAAGGACTTTTTGTGTATTTTCTGAGATTTTTCTGAGCTTGTTTGCTATTTTTGGTATTTAATTTGATTCTGCTGCCGTTTGATGAAAATCCAACGCACCAGAAGAGGCCACGTCATCGGTTACTGTAGCGCGTGCGCCATGTGCTTGATCCGGGTCCTTTTCAATCCGTTTCCTATTCAAACTCCTTCCAAATTTATTTTCCTTACTTGGCACGACTTCCCTAGCCTATATAAGAGTCCCTAGACCCCTCCCATGCAGCCCTAATGTCCAGATCATCCCCCAAACCTTATATTTCTTCAGATCAATCTATGCATGCCATCCTGCGTCGGCCGAACTTTGCTTCGCGTTCCCCGTCAACTCATCGACTATTTTCAAGATCCGTCTTCTCCACGGCGTGCTCTATGGTACCCTCTGTTTCCCATCCAAATTTGGTGCAATTTCATCCACGGAATCAAAAGTTACGGCCGCCCAAAGATCAAATCTTGCCGGAGCCCGTTCTCCCTCGTTTTTGTGAGTTTGACCGTGAAATTTTTATGGTAGACTCCTCTTGATGTCCCCTACACGGTGCTCACCCTAACTCATGGTTTTGATGGTGGGATTTGCGCAGAAAAATCAATCTTCCCCGATCAGACTGCGTTGCGGACGGCTGAAACTTCGTCGCGCGTTCCCCGTTGATCCAGAAGGTAAAACTCAGATCCGTTCGCGTCATATTGTGCCAAATGATCCCAGATAGCTCTCTGTAAAATTTGGTTAGGTTTCATGCAGTACTTTAATAGTTATGACCGTTTGATCTATTAGCCCGAGAGCCGCTCATCGGCAGTTTGTGATCAATCCGTGGGTCGCCGCCAAATCCGCCTATACCATTGAGTTCGTCGTCGCCGTTCTACGTGGTGCTCACTTTCCTTTGCTGTTGCATCTATCGAAATTTTTTATTCGCCGCCGCCGCTTTCGCCGCCGCCGCTGCCGCCTTTTTGCCGCCAACCATCTTTGATTGTCGTGACCATGTCAGCCTGTCCGTAGGTCCATACCCTACTGTTCTGGCCATCCTTGGAGTTCAGTTGATCTCCGGTTGCCGTCAAAGCCATAATCTAGTATCTACCCGTCGTCTTTCGGTTTAGTCCTTTGCATCGGTTCGCGTTTCGGTTCGCCATCCTTGATAAACTTTAATCGCAGAGCCAACCCTACCCATCCTACCCTCCGCCAAGTGTATCCATCCTGAATCGCTTCGCTTAAACCCGGACTTAACCTTTGGTCCAATTTGTCTTTGCATCACGACATGTGTACCCCACAGATCGCAAATTAAACATGAGCCATGTCATGACCTCGCTGCCCTACCATTATACCGATGGTCGCCACCTTGTAATCTCCTAAGTGTTCTGTTAACGCTTCATATTCATCGTTAACGTTCCACCGTTAACGTCCGCCGTTAACGTTCCACCGTTAACGCTTTGTTTCATCGATCATTGTCATCGCATGGGTGCATGCAAGTGAAAGCCCTAATGTGATGTCCTTACCTTTTCTATCGCCTTATTGTGATCTAGCCCATCACGTTGAGTTCAGCCTCGATTCGGTCATAACCGCCTCATCGTTGTCGAGTTCCGCCCCGATGTAAGACTAATCTCCGGATCGAACCATAGTGGATGTCGATCCCATCCGTCCTTGTCTTATCCTTAAAATCTAATCTGCCATTAACCTAGAATTCATTCGTGGTCTTGGTCGATAGACCATTAGCCATATGACATATTCTTGTGCTAGACTTAGTCTATCACCTATCTTCCTTTTGGTTGACTGTGCCGCTCGATCAACAAAAGTCAACCTCAAGCATCTGCTTAGTTCATGGCGAACTAACGTAACTTCGTGGACCCGGTCTATAGATCGAGAGTCCATATGACATCGGCTATCCAATCAAGATAATAACTTCGGAGGAAATATTCTTCGGGATATTATTCCTTCTTTCAATGTTATTAATCTTTCTCTTCGGTGTATTTTCCGAAAGCCGTTCTCTTTTGTCTAATCATCGACCTAATCCATTCAAGTTCCTAATTTCATCTAAGCCGTTGTGCCCAATGCTATTCGTTCTTAATTTGGAGTTTACTTGATTTGCCTTTTGAGTTTTGTTGTATTTGTGTTTGTTTATCGTTAGACGCGTTGTTTTAAGTCGCTCTAAGGAGCTAAGAATCAAGCAAGCGGAGATTGAAGATCGAGTATCAAGGATCAAGATAAAAGTGTAAAGAATAATAAAAATTGCAAGGGCCAGGCAAGTTGTGCTTTGACCATATTGATCCCATGTTTTAAAATTATTTTGTTTGAAATTATTGCATGCTAGTTTGAAATAAACTGATTTCAATTAATCGGGATTAGATAATCAACCTACTTGTTATTGCCACCTTGTCTCTATTATTTGTATGCCATGATTCATTTGTCACCCTAGATTGTGGGTTAATAGTTGGACATTAATAATTTGCCAACATGGGTTAATTAGACCGTATGTAGTGTGCTTAGCCCTGCCACGTAGATTTGTCATGATTTTGGAAAAATTAAAGTTAATATTGACTTAATGAGATATGGAACGTGTTTCTGATAATGTGACATGTGTTATTGAGTTGATGATAGCACGTGGTGCAAGGTAAAGGACTGGGGTGGGAAAGTGATTTAGACTGAGGCAAGTGGCAAGATTGTTTCCGGTGGGCCAAGAGTGGCAATTGGGCGGTCGCATTTGGTATTATGACATGTTGATGTGATGAACTTTTGATTAGTCTTGCCTCGGTCAACTAAGGACTTAACCTTGCGAGCCTTTGACCTGAGTCTTTCATACAACCACAAGTTCCGGAATGGGACGGACCTAGCTGAGTAAACTGTGAAATCTATTCTTTGGTACTGTCGTGGTGGTGTGAGGCCCGGAGAAGCGGAATGAGAACTCACATGGCGCAAGAGGGGGGCCCTGGGTGTGGTAACCAGTCCCTCCAGTGTTGAAACCTTAGCGGGCAATACTGAGTTTAGATGAAACTTTGGAAAGGCTTTGTTATGATCGCTCATTCGCATACTCTTGTATGGCGATTCACTACCGACGTGGTGAGTTGATTATATCTTGTGGGTAAAGTGTATAACCTCCGCAGAGTGTAAAACTATTCAATAGCCGTGTTTCACAGATTGAGCATTGCTCGGGATTACAAATCAAGGGTTAGATTTTGATAAAAATGAGGCCGGGAATGTGGATAACGTGATATGGAACTTGGTTAAGGATGAGAAATGCTTCACTTGAGAATGATTGCGTAAATTTATTATTGGTATTACTTGTTTTATTGCTTTTCTATCTATTTATGATTAATTGTGAATGCTGCTTTATTACAAAAGAACCATTCAGCCATTCCTTTGGAATAAGCCATGCATGTAGTAATAGAACTGCATTCTGTGCATGACTTGTTGAGTACGGTTGTGTACTCACCCTTGCTTTAACAAAACATCACCAGTTGAGGAGAAGTCTTTGTCTTCGAAGAAGGAGAAGTTCTGCAAGAAGGCGATTATCTAGGAGTCGAACCCTGTCAGATGCCTGTGGTATATTGGAGGGGTTCACCGACGTTCTTCGTTCCGCTGCTACTTATTTGAAGTTGAAGCCGTCAAGGCCTCACATGTGTAAGGTTGACCTTAAGGTCGTTCAATAGTTTATATTTTATAATTGTGTTACTTTTATTATTCCGCTGTGTATGATTGTGATATTCATCTATGTTGAGACTGTGTGCACTAGCGTGATCCTGGACTAGTGCAGAATACACAGAGGGTCCGGATTTGCACATTCGGGTCCCGACAGTATTCCCATTCAGCTCTCTTACCATCCGCCTTGTGCAATAGCCTATGAAAGGAATCCTGCATGTAAAAGCAGCTATGGAGCATTAGAAACAACTGAATCACCCACTAATGGAGAATTTACAGAGAGTAAGTGTCCATAATGAATAGATACATACCGGGTAGTTTCCGGCAAAGAATATTAGATTTTCCAAGGATACTATTAATAGCAATGCACTCATCGTCGATCTCATTTGAATCCAATCAAATCCGGCAGTCCGACGAGGCGGTGACTCCGATTCGGCAGTCCAACGAGGCGGCGACTCCGGCTTGCTGTGTGCGTTGCGCCGCCCTGCGCAAGAAGGTGGGGAGGGGAATTGCGCTGCGCATGGGACGGGAGACGGGCAGACGGCTCGGCTGTGAGGGACTGAGGGCTTGACCGCCTGAGTGGAAGTGTGGAACCGATCAGGAGAATAGGAGATGGCCTATTGGGCTAGTGCCTGGCGGGCTGCTGAACAGATGGGCTCATGGGCTGGGCCGCCGAGTTGGTTTGGCTCGCGAGTCAGCTCGGTGTTTTCGTGAGCTTGAAAAATAGGCTCGACTCGGCCTCGATCCGAGCCATGAGCCTGTGCAAGTCTAGCCCGGTTTGGGCTCGATCTGAGCCACAAGCTTGTGCAAGCCGAGCCAGGCTCAGACGAGCCCGAGCTAAGCTACGAGCACTGGCGGATCCAGAGGGTGGGCCCCGGCCCACCCAAAAATTCTAATTTCGTTTTTAGAGTTTGATTCCTAGCGGTAAGATCAATTCCCGTTATTACTGAGACAGTCATATTGCGAAGGAAATATCTTTAGATCCGTTGATCCGATCGGATTGATTCTTGTTGTGTTAATTTCGAAATTGTATCTAGTTTCTACAGTTAAAATTTCATAACAATCCAACGGTAGGATCTTTGGGAATTATTATTTTGGTGAACGTGAGTCAATCTGTTTTTATTTGGTCTGGCGTTTGATTTAGTAAAATTGCGAAGAAAATAACTTTAGATCCGTAAATCCGATCGAGTTGATTTTTGTTGTGTTAGCTTGAAAATTGAGTCTAGTTTCAGTAGTTAAAATTTCACATCGATCTAACGGTGGGATCATCAGAAATTACTGTTTTAGTGAACGTAGGTTAATCTGTTTTGATAAATTCTATATTTGTATTGTATATTGGCATGTTAGATTTACGGTATTTAAAAAATTTATGCCAAATTAGACCACCCATATCCAAAATTCTAGATACGCCACTGGCTACGAGCTTATTTTCCAGCTCTACGCTCAAGTGCATCAGATCCTCCCTTGCAGGGGCTCTCTACTGTGTTCTCAAAGTTGACCTTAATTTCACTCCGAAATCTTTAACGCCAAATGCATCTACTACCTTGTTGCACGGCTGCACGCGCCCCGGTGCGCAGATGTTTAATGCAAGCAGTCGGATGTGGTTGACGCAGTCTGTGTTTGGTACTCTCTGTAGTACCCGTTTTCCCGTGCATCTACTGGCGTGCCGGAGATTGGTTAAATGGTCCATTCTTGTGTGAATTACCAGCAAAGGGACAGTGGGGAGGGTCATGCCCTGGTTGCATCTCCATGCGTATGCATCGCTTCAGTGCTGCATGGATACGGAGGGAGGAGGTTTGTTAAAATTGTTGCGTTAAAATGCTGATGAATAACCGATTGGCAAATGATAAGATCCGCGAGCTCACAACTCGCAAACGCTGGTGTGCAACGGTCGCTGATGAACAAGGATCTACTGGTATGTCCTGGCGCACGGTAAGTGCGTACGCGGACACCGATGGGCAGATGGACCCCCCGAACCAAGACAGTGGGCATTGCGCGCAATGCATCCTCAGTACGGTGGAGCACGGCACAACCGAGCCCGCCGTTCGTGTGATTGGAAATCAGATGGTTAAAATTAGCTTTACGATGGCTTCATTACTTTTATCTAGAGCGTTATTGTTTCGTCGGATAGGACGCACTTGTAGTGGCGTGGGCTCTATTTCAACAGGCGACACAGATAATCCCATTTTGTAGGGGGAAGTTTCAAACATTTAATCGCGCTCTGTCTAGGACGTTGGATTAATTGTGAGAGTTTATGTAACGTAGATATCCTTTGAAAACTTTTGCAAATTTTGCTTGTTATCGCCTCACTGGTGAGTTTATGTAAGGCAGATCTGACATGACATCGTCTCAATACTAGATTAAAAAACTTAGGAAAAAATAGTTAAAACAGCGGCGACCTGAATTCAAAAAAACCTTCCACTATCTCTGACCGCAGCGGATGTCAGCCAAAAAAAGCCGTAAAAAGTCGCCGCGTGGCAGCAGAGCGACACAGTCCAGCGGCAGGCTGCAGCCACCAACCCAACCCGATTCAAAATCGCAACACTCAAACGGTCGGATCCCACAGCCAGCAAAACCCCGATCCCCACCACACGTCCCCCGGGCCCCCACCCCGATCCGACGGCCCAGATCGCCCCTGAATTCAAAAACCTCGTTCGAAACGGCGGACGCCACGCACGCCTGTACACCACAGAGACCACCCAGCCCACCACCACCGGCGGAATAAATTCCGAGACCATCTCCAACAACTCACTCGAAACTAACAGACGCGACGCCAGAGGGACCTGTCGGGCGCAGCTACAAGAGGAAGCGGAGGCGGAGGCGGCATTGGTGAGTGCAGTAATGAGTCCCCAATCCTTGGATCCTCTCCTCTCTCTCACGCACTACTCGCAGACGCAGTGACCAAGGGAGAGAGATAGAGAGAGAGATGAGGGGCTTGTTCGTATGTATGATGGGCGCTTGATGATTGGCATCTTGATCGCAGTTGCTCTAGCTCTGGTCGGTCTCCGCGTGCTGGCAGTCGGCGTCGTGAGGGCGAGAGCGGGAGGAGGAGGCGCGTCCGTGGGAAGCCAAGGGGAGCGGATCGGAGGAAGAGGTAACCAGTTGGCTAGACCTTGCCTTTTGCATGTGATTTCTGGCTTCGAGTATTGCCTTTTCTTTCTCGCGCTGCGCTTTTCCGTGCTCGGTTGGTGGGCTTCCAAGCTAAGCATCCGCTTCTCTTGCTCCCACTCCACTCGTGGATCCTGCCTTCCTTCCTCCACGATGTTTAGTGTGCTATTTGCAGGAGATGCCTCGAGCTTTTTACAAATTATTATGGTTACATTGTCATTTGGTCGAGACTCGAAGAGAGACCGGGAGTCGGGGACTCGGGGGATTTGAGAAAGCTATTTTTTTTTGAAAAATTACAGAAAGGTCCCTTTTCTAGGGGTGCTTATACAAATTTTAGAAAGCTTAGGGAAACGCGCAATAAATTCCGTCCTCATCCACGCCGGCGCCGAGCCGCCGACGGTGCCCACGTCGGCTTTTGCACGGCATTACTGTAAAATGACCGAGCTGCCCCCTGAATTATGCAAGCACTGTAGCCACAGCTGCATCCGCTATTCTGCCCGGTGCCAGTGACACGTGGGCCCGCAGACCGGGCTTCTCCCTTCGATGGGGCTCGACGGGCCCACACGAGCGCCACCTGCGCGTTCGAGTCCTGGAGCCCGAGACGGTGTGCTTTGGGCTCGGTCGGTTTGTTGGTGATGCGGCCCGGTCGCGAGCCGGACACTGACATGGTGGTCTCCACCTTCGTGTGTGCCATGCGCGAGCCCACACGGCCTTTAATTCGTGCGAGAAGTGGCTGCCACGAAAACGCGTCGTGTAACGCGGGCCGCATGCACGCTGCCGCTGACCATGACATGTGGGCCCGCGCGGCTTTTTGTAACAATGTGGTTAACTTATCCTGTACTCGTTTAAGATTAGAGATTGCTGATGTCGTCGGTTGTTAATCTCGAGTCAAGGCAACTGTTTCGAGCCTTTTTTTGCATGCGTGCATGGTAGGTTCGGGCCATGATAAAATATGGGAAAGCATCGTAGAGATTTATCGCATCGCATCTCGGTTCCTCCACGATACATTTACTTCTCCATGGTTCTTTTTTTGTTAAATATGCGAGATGTCTGGATTAGAATACAATAAAGTAATGTGAAAATTATGAGCACCAAAATCTCGCCCCTTTTGCAAAGCGGTTTGTCTTAAACACTCATCTTAGTCATCTTTCACTTTAAATCACTGCCCTTCCAGATGAAAGTTGGCAACTCTGATGCAAAGCAAATGGGAATTTTTCTTTCAGATTATTTTTTCTTACAAGGATTTCATTGCATGGGCCAGCCTGTTTAGATGCGAAGCAACTTGCAGAACCAAACCCTTGTCTCGGTATAGTGTTCGTCCATCCCACTCGTGCCACTTGGTCATGAATTCTTGGCTTTTTTTTCCTGACACACCATTTTTTTTAATATAATCTCGTGCGAACCCACCTGTCTTACGCAATACCTCGCCGGTGCCACTGTAGATAAACTGTTGCATACCTTGAGCTCAGCAGTAGGTGTTGAGGATCAGTAGACCGGTAGGTCCCTGATGAGCACCAGTTCATCAGTATGATGGCACAAATGAGTAATTATTTAAGTGATTAATTAATTGATGGATGTGATCAGCAAATTTATGTCGAGGGAGAGGAGCTTGATAGGACCAGTGGGCTCCTGCTCTGTCGCACTGATCGTCTGATCTACTGAGCTGGAAGCCACTGTTGCGGTATAGAAGTTCGACAGGCTAATTTTACGGTCGAGCGTGGGACTAGTTTTTGCAAATTCTTTTGTACGGAGATTAGGTTTGTATAAAAATTGTGCCGGAGGGCAAAAAGGTCGTCGTCATTTCTTTTGCCATCTGTGTGTTTCTGGTTTCTTTTTGCTTGTTCTGGTTCACTCGTCACCTACCTAGCCATCCTTCCTCGTGTCAAAACTCGAAATGCCCTGACTAACTGACTGAAATAGTCTGCATTTATTCGGTTAACAAAGCATTGAAACTAGTCAGAAAAGTTCGAGAATTTTGATAGGATCTACGTACCGGCTCGTAATTTTGGGTGGCGTCGCAGCATTTACGCCTCTGGATATCTCATTTCGTCCGGCCAAAGCAAGAAAAGATCGGGGTGACTGGTGAGTAGCTTAGTGGGGCTAATGGTTAGCAGTAGCTTTCCAAGTTGGATTTTTTATTCGCTTAAAATAGCGGAGGATTCCTTCCTCCATCTCCTTCTAGCTTCTTCGACGCTGTTTTCTTTTCCAAGATTTGTCCGCTTGTTTCTGTGCTGAGTAAGCACTAATCTAGTGTGAGTGCTACAGATCACGAGGTGGGGTGTTGTACCTACGACCAAGAAATGAGCTTGCAGAGCTGTCCGGCCGCGCCGACCGGGACGGCGGAGGAGCTGCTTGAACGGGCGCGGGGGCTGGTGCCGGCCGCTCTGGACGCGGCGCGCGCGGCGACCGGCTTCGGCGGGCGGTGGAAGGCCATCGCGGCGAGGCTGGAGAAGGTGCCACCGTGCCTGTCGGACCTGTCCAGCCACCCATGCTTCTCCAAGAACTCGCTCTGCCGGGAGCTGCTGCAGTCGGTGGCCGCCACGCTCGCCGAGGCCGCCGACCTCGGGGATCGCTGCCGCGAGCCGCCCAGGGCTGGGAAGCTGCAGATGCAGAGTGACCTCGACGCGCTCGCCGGCAAGCTGGACCTTAACCTCCGGGACTGCGCGCTTCTTGTCAAGACTGGTGTGCTGTCCGATGCGACGGTTCCGGCTCCTCCGGCTGAGCCGGCGGCCGCGGCCGCGGCCGCGCAGACGGACGTCCGGGAGCTGCTTGCAAGGCTGCAGATCGGGCACGCCGAGGCGAAGCACAGGGCGGTGGATGGGCTTCTCGATGCGTTGCGCGAGAACGAGAAGAGCGTGCTGTCGGCACTCGGCCGTGGCAACGTGGCCGCGCTGGTGCAGCTGCTCACTGCGACGGCGCCCAAGATCAGGGAGAAGGCGGCCACTGTTCTCTGCTTGCTCGCCGAGTCTGGCAGCTGCGAGAGCTTGCTCGTGTCAGAAGGCGCGCTGCCGCCGCTCATCCGGCTGGCGGAGTCCGGCAGCCTTGTCGGTCGCGAGAAGGCCGTCATCACGCTGCAGCGGCTGTCCATGTCGCCCGACATTGCGCGCGCAATCGTTGGCCACAGCGGCGTCCGCCCACTCATCGACATCTGCCAGACCGGGGACTCCATCTCGCAGTCCGCCGCGGCCGGCACTCTCAAGAACCTCTCCGCGGTGCCGGAAGTCCGACAAGCCTTGGCCGAGGAAGGCATCGTGCGCGTCATGATCAACCTGCTCGATTGCGGCGTCGTTCTCGGCTCCAAGGAGTACGCTGCGGAGTGCCTGCAGAACCTCACATCAAGCAACGACAACCTGCGGCGTGCCGTCGTGTCCGAGGGCGGGCTGCGTAGCCTGCTCGCCTATCTCGACGGGCCATTGCCACAGGAGTCTGCCGTGGGCGCGCTTCGCAACCTCGTGTGCGCTGTGTCGCCGGACAGCCTCGTGTCACTTGGCGTGCTCCCGCGTCTTGTCCACGTGCTCCGCGATGGCTCCGTCGGCGCACAGCAGGCTGCCGCGGCGACCATCTGCAAGATCTCGAGCTCCACGGACATGAAGCGCCTGGTCGGCGAGCACGGCTGCATGCCGCTGCTCGTGCGGTTGCTGGAGGCCAAGTCGATCGGCGCGCGCGAGGTGGCCGCGCAGGCGGTGGCGAGCCTCATAAGCTGCCCCCCGAACGCCAGGGACATCAAGAAGGACGAGAAGAGCGTGCCCAACCTGGTGCAGCTGCTGGAGCCGAGCCCTCAGAACACGGCAAAGAAGTACGCCATCTCCTGCCTCCTGTCGCTCTCGGCGAGCAAGCGCTGCAAGAAACTGATGATCGCGCACGGCGCCATCGGGTACCTGAAAAAGCTCTCGGAGACGGACGTCGCCGGCGCCAAGAAGCTGCTCGAGAAGCTGGAGCGCGGCAAGCTGCGCAACCTCTTCAGCAGGAAGTAGCGGAAGCTGCAACTGAAGAGGTGTTACTACCTTGGGCAGTGTTCTTTTTGCCGTAACCTGTATAAAAATCCCGTGCTGTTTCATAGTCTCTATGAAGTGAAGTGGGGTGCAGTGCAGTGCAGAATACTGGTGTTATCTGAGCTAAACATATCGCGTTGTAATATTGCTGGCTAATGTGTATGTCAGGCAGTTCGTTAGTTCCTAACTTAAGCTCAGTTCCTGCAGTCCAGCCCTAATGCCAATAAAAGCTGTTCAGGCAAGATCATTTGCAGTGTCTGCTTATTATGTTTTGTCATCAGTGTGGAATTCAGCTGTTGTTTCGTTCGACCATCGTCCAATCTTCCAGAAATAAGGTTCTTGCATAAGAAAAGTTGCATGTCCTTTTAATCTTAAAATCAACGCTGATATTGTCATCACTGTTAATGGCAACAGCATCTGCTCCTCCTGAGTGACCGAGTTATTGGAGCATGATGGGGACAAATCAGCAGTAGGTGCCTGCACTGCACGCGCGCGTAGGCAATGATTTGGATGCCACTGCCGTCCGGTCCACGGTGATGGGCAGCCAGCGATTATAATTTAGTAGGAGGTCGATTGCACGCCGTGAGTGTTTGCATTTGGTACCTGGTCCCTTCGGTCTGCAACAGTGAACAGGTGAAGAAGTACCATGAACAGAGGCATCCTAGATCAGAGCTGTTAGCATCAAACAAGCTGAATCCTTCTGCTTCGCCGTGTGTTTTGTGCTCAAAAGTGATTTTTTGTTCAACATATTCGCGATAATTGTGTTTAGGTGGTGCGGGCCTTTCTCTCCGACTGTAGGTACAGACAACCAGATCGAAGCAATTCTGCGTCACGCCTCCAGATGCAGATAGTCAAGTAGGGGTGATCGATATGTTTGGTAGGTCAAAGGTCACCCTCCGACAGCCATTGCTATTGTTTGTGTCTTTGTTGAATGCTGATTGTGACTGATGATTGAGTGACGCTGTGCTGTGGTCAGACAGGACATAATCCTTGTTGCTCGATGTTCAGTGCTAAAAGCCAATAGAGTTCATCAGGCGAAATCCATTCTTGGTTTGTTTATTCCCGTACATGCAGCGACCGTGCGCTCACTGAACGACTTACTGGGGTATGATGGGGACGACCCGGCAGATCTATAGCCGCCTGGCTGCACGCGCGCGTATGAAAATGATTAATCTGCGATCTTGGTCCGGGCTTTGCTGATTCAGCTGCCGCTCATGAGTAGCGAGCAGCTAATTGAACGATGCTTGTGGCCTGTGCGTGTTTATCATACGGCAATGGTGGACTAACAGTCTCCTATCGTTTTGATCTACTGCTCTAACGCAGTACAGTCAGAGGTAGCCAGAAATTGGATTCAAATCGTACTATATCACTGCTGTTCTATCCGACATTGTGCTTCCCTTGTAAGAAGTGAAGAAGAAATAAGTTTAGGGACTGGGAATGTATTAATCTGGAAGATCAGGGAGTTAGGTGATACAAGCTGTGCAAGTTCACACGATAAATGTGCAAAGAGAAGGCTACAGCAAATACAACTTTACAGAGAGTTTAACCTTTGTCCTCTACATTTTCTAGCTCCCCATCATTCCCACTTGACAGCTGTAGGATAATTAGTGGATGGTGAGAAAAAAATACATGTAAAGTTTATAAAAGTGATTCTCATGTGTATCATAGTCGTTCACATGCGCAAATTTCTCCTAAATTTATTTATTGAAACCTCTTTCACCTTTAAAGGCCTTTAAAACGCAGAAATTTCACATGTAACAGTTAAGGAATCGGGAAAAATTACCGTGTAACAAACAGGGCTAAGTATTTTAATGGGTCAGATTTGTCTGATGAGGGTGTGATATTCCAAAAAAGAAGACATCTCGCGGGTCGGGTCGCCGACCGAGTTGGTCTTGTCGTGCATGCCGAGCCAGATTCGGTCCTATCCGACCATAAATAGGGCGCAAAGGGGAGGGCTTCCAAGAACCCAGATCCTAGCCACCGTGTGCTGCCTTGCCCCGCACAAGCTGCGCACCGCTCCTACGTTGTCACGTTCTGTACCACGCCACCGTGCCTCACTCCGCACCGACGTTGCCTCAAGCTCACCATAGTTACCTCGTGCCATTGTCGACGTAAGTCACTGAGGTGCGCCACCGCATTGCGTCAGCCACGCCTGTGCCGGCCGTGGTCTGCATGTGTCCCAGCGATGTCACTCTAGTATTTTTTTTTCATTCTTTATCGAATCGAGCATCCGATCTGACATCAGTTCGAGTCACCATGTGCAGGAGGTGGTCACAATCCTAGATGGCGTGGTGTGTGAGTTTGGGAAGTGCGAAGGAGCGGGAACCGTCTGGGCGAGGGAGATAGTTAAGTCTGAAGATCTATATAGGAGCGATGTTGTTATATTTAATATATGTCCTAGGTTATGGCATGTTTTTACATATGTTTTTACATAGATTTAGGTACTATAGAAGGTTTGACTTCAACCGTCAGCCCATTCGATTCCTCGTGATTAAAAAGACAAGCACATTGTAGAATGATAACATTGATGATTAATTTTTATTGTTCGTATTAGAAACTTGCTATCATGATACTTTACATGATTCCTTTCATTTATTATGAAAACGATACGATATGATATGATGATGAGATTAATAGAAATGATGAAATGTGTTAACATTCATAAATCATATCATTTGCATATATTATATTTATGATGGAAAGCGGTGACATGTGTGGGCCTCTATGACCTACTTGGTATAAACGACCTATTTGGGTAGGCACCTCAACAGAAGGGAATGAGAGGATGCGATATCGATGGGTGTGCACTCAGTAATACCGGTATATGCTATGTGATGAATATATAAGTATGTAGACATATTGTAAGATTGAGGAGACCGACTAGAGAGGATGAATAGGTGGTTTTTAAAATTATCTTTGGCTAAAACTGAGTTTATATGCGGAAGCATAAATCAAAATGGTTTTTTTCCAATTAAAGTCTAAATCAACTAGTCTCAACTATGTGCACCAATAATCTAAGCTATGATCAAGATTTGCAATCCTATGTTGACAAACAAGCAATTCAATTGTATGAATATAAATTGCAATAAAGTAAAAGAGTAATAAGAAGCAAACCAAAGAATAATACACGATATTTTTATTGTGGTGTTCGGAGATTTGCCGGTCTCCCTTAATACACGTTGAGGTAAACCCAAATGAATTGGACTGGCTCCATAAGCTAAACACCTCAATCCTACTAGTGGTAGCTCTTGCCCTCTTCGGATAGATCATAGATGAGCTCTAATCTTCACAACTCGTCAGGCCTTCTCACAACCTTTTTAAGAAGATCACCGGACCACAGTACCTCCACGCTGTCTAGGCGTCGGCAAACACCAAGAATAACAAGTCAAGCCTTGTCGACGATTCGGGAATCGGTCCCTCGCCGAGCTTACTTGCTGAATGAGGGATCAACCTAAGGCCCCTTTTTCGCAGGGGGTATAGCTTCCGAGGGCCTGCCGAGCTATGAAACGAGGTGGCCAAGACAATCGCAACGAGCAAGGGGTCTCTTTTTATCTGGTTCGGGCCTCTCGCGTGGAGATAACGACCCTATGTCCAGTGATTGCACTACTGTGTGAAGGTGGATTACAACGCTCTTGCTCGGGGGAGCCCTGGGTGATTCTAAGGATGACCCTCCAGGTCGACCGTAACAAGCGCTGTGTACAAGTGAGAATGGTAGGTGAAGTCCAACTAACCGAACCCTGAACCCTTCGCGTGAGAAGGTATTTATAGGGGGTTACAACCGACACAACATTTATTACAGGGGGCGCGCTACTATTCCGGACGTCGAACTTGAAGGCCAGGACGACCGCCTCGTCCGAGATGCTCGGAATGGAGTTCCGCACCCTGATGACTCTTTGAACAAAGTCCCGCAAGGACTCCTTTTTCGTCTGGATCAGCCGCTCGAGGTCGCGTGCGTTGCCTGGACGGGTGTAACAGCTCTGGAAGTTTGCTCGGAGGGCCTTGCAGAGCTGCCCCCACGAGCGGATCGATCCCTCCTTCTGACCAAAAAGCCACGTCCTGGCGGGGCCGTTAAGGACCATGGGGAGATAGTTAGCCATGACCCCCTCGTCCCCTCCAGCTGCCAGAATGGCGGTGGAGTAGATTGAAAGGAACTCGTCTGGATTCTGAGTTCCGTTAAACCGCTCGATGTGGCCGGGCTTGAATTTGCTCGGCCACGAGACGTTGCGGAGGGACGCCGAAAAGGCTCGGCATTCGAACGCCGGGCTGTCGTGGCGACCTCTCCGGGCACGGCGACCATGACGGCCGGCGTCTCGATGGTCCTCTGTGCGTGGGGCGAGGTGAGAGAATACGTCCCCGTGCCGGCGCGACGAAGGCAGCCCCAAGGTGGAACACTCGGTGAGCTCGTGAACAGGAGGGGCGAGACCCCGGGCCCGTGAGGTTGTCCGGGAACCACTCCGAACGTCCTCACGGTACCGCTCTTGCTTCCCGCGGCCTTCCCGAGCAGGACTTTGGGAGGCGCTATGACGGGAGCGAACAGGGGAGTAGCGCTTATGGACCGCTCCCATGGCTGCCAGGTCCGCCTGGCCAGAGAAATTTTGGAGGCTGCGCACGACCGTCGCCATGGCCCGCAACCTCTCGACGCTCTGGGGAGCAGCGGGGGGCGACCTTGAGAGGCGGTCGCGCACATGCTCCGGGGAGCGATACTCGCTGGGATCCCTGCGAGGCAGGTCTCAGGCCCCGGTGTCTGCCCTTCCGCTAGGTTGGCGATGGACGGTCGCCAGGGTTCTGCCCGGGGACAACTCCGGGTGGTTCTCGCCAGCATCGTGCTGGTGACGGTGAGAAGTCGCGGGAGATTGCTCTTTTTGAATCTCCTCTCTTCCCGCCATGTTAACGCTGTGGGAGCACCAGGACTGCGAGGACGACACCGTGGTCTCGCCCGCGATAGCGGTCCTCGATCAAGACGCGGGGCGGGCCGCCGAGCCGCCACTCTGAGGCCGCTAGATTCTTTCTCGCTAACGAGGGCATCACCCCGCGAGCGGAGGAAACTCTCTCTCGCTGCGACGATCGGGGAAAGACTCCCGGACTCGGTGTGGCCTTTCGGATCGGCCGCACCACCCACGCCATCGCTTGCGTAGTATACGTCATCGTCCTCTACGTCGTCGAAGACGCTGAGGTCTTGATTGTCTTGCGAGTTCGGCATCCTCAGGGATTCCTCGCGAAAGGACTCAGTCGATCCCCATGGACGGTGCCAGCTGTCGACGATTCGGGAACCGGTCCCCCGCCGAGCTTACTTATTGAATGAGGGATCAACCTAAGGCCCCTTTTTCACGGGGGGTATAGCTTCCGAGGGCCTGCCGAGCTATGAAACGAGGTGGCCAAGACAATCGCAACGAGCAAGGGGTCTCTTTTTATCTGGTTCAGGCCTCTCGCGTGGAGATAACGACCCTACGTCCAATGATTGCACTACTGTGTGAAGGTGGATTACAACGTGCTTGCTCGGGGGAGCCCTGGGTGATTCTAAGGATGACCTCGGTCGATCGAATAAGCGCTGTGTACAAGTGAGAATGGTAGGTGAAGTCCAACTAACCGAACCCTGAACCCTTCGCGCGAGAAGGTATTTATAGGGGGTTACAACCGACACAACATTTATTACAGGGGGCGCGCTACTGTTCCAGACGTGGGCAACGCCGATTCCTTGTTTCCCGCCGAGCGCAGCGCGACATGGGTACAGTGGGCGTGGATTGCGGGCGTGCAGACCACGGGCGTGCAGATCGTGGGCGTGCAGTCCCTCAAGCCGCCGCGTAATAAATGCCATGTCGCCCTCGTGGATCGCGCCCGGCTTTTGGGTGAAGCTCGAGGTCCCTTCGGTAGATCGGGTCGTCTGGTCGCGGACGCCCGAGCAGGCATGCTCGGAGACGAGCTTGACGGAGGATGGGGGACAGCCCGAAGGTTGGGCGGCCCGAAGATCTTTCTTGGGGACGAGGCTCGAACACGGGCATGCTCGGAAGCTGCCGGGATACCATGGTCGGATATCGCGAATATCCAATCCCCGACAAGCCTCTTGCTTGATACTCACCAAGTGCAACACATATACAAGGATACTCAATCCATGTCTAGATGCAACGCATCCACCTACAGTTTTTCTCTCCTTACTCACAAAGTACAACACATGCATAATTGAGAGGAGAGGCTTGCACTAACTTAAGAGAAAGCAAATGGAATACCAAAAGTCATCAAACAAGAAACTTGTCGGTGTTTCGAGAACCGGCAAGTGAATTTGTAAGTCTAGGGGCCGCACGATCCCGCTCCCTGAATGGTCAGACCAGAAAGGGGGTCCAAGATGTATACTGGTTCGGGCTGAAAATCCCTACTCCAGTTCGTGAGGTGGTCGTATATTACTCCTGATGCAGGGGACTATATCGTGTTACAAGCGGAGGGCGAGGTCTGGCCTCGTGCGTGGGAGAGTGGGCCGAGATGGCTTTGAGCGCCAGGAGTTTTAGGACGCAAGTGCCTTCAAACTCCTAAGCGTTGCTATCGATTGAACTCTCTTCTCCAGAGGGTCCTGCCTCTCCTTATATAGCTTGGAGAAGTAGGTTACATGGGAGTCTGGAAAAAGAAGGATGGGGTGCCCTACGTCTGGGAGTTTAGTCTTCAACCTTGGCGTCTGGTCCTTGGATTTGATGTCTGACGGGCGGTCGCGCGCCCCATGCTGGGTCGGTGGATACAGAGAGTGGCGGAGCGCTCCATGTCGCCGGGAAACGGCGTACCTGCCCTCTGCGCTCCAGTCAC
This sequence comes from Guadua angustifolia, assembly GCA_036346375.1. Lineage (NCBI taxonomy): Eukaryota > Viridiplantae > Streptophyta > Magnoliopsida > Poales > Poaceae > Guadua > Guadua angustifolia. Next base: position 35,183,243 of record CM070519.1, read on the forward strand.
ATGCTGACGTTGAGACGCCTGGCTTCGGGAGTCGCCTCGGGAGGGTACGCGTCCCTCCACTGTTCATGACCGGTCGATGAGTTCGACGCTTGTCTTTGGCCACCTGCCGCCTCGGGAAAGGGGTTCCCGCCTTCGGGTGATCATGCTGAGGTGTTGTATCAACAGGGTAGGTGACCGGGACAGAGGCTGTCTCTCGATGATCTGACGTCTGTTCTCCGGAAAAAGCGGCCCGAGCCTGACCGGAGCTCTCGAGCGGTCCGACCTGCTGGTCGGACTATCTTGTGGGTCGTCCAAGCTGTAGCTTGCAGGGCGCCTGACCTGTGGCGTGGGTCGGGCCACCTTTTGGGGTCGGATTGGTCGGAAAACGGGCATCCTTGAGTATGGCCTCCAGTCGAAGCTCGGCCTTCGAGGCGGCCCATTCGTATTTCCTGGGCCGCTGGGGATACCCATGTCCCGGTATCCGTCAAAACTCTAGCTCAAAAACTTCTCAAATCACTCAAACATGACTCTATGAACTCTTGAGATTTTGCTCTCAAATGTATCCCTCAATGGGGTGTAGGAGCAACAGACAAAACCTCCTAGCTTGGGCTCTTTTATAGCCTCACAAAGAAACTTGCCGTTGAGAACAAAATCATCTAAAAAAGGAAATTTGAACATTCCTGATTACCCAATTTGGACATCCCAAATTTCCCAATTCGGATATTCCAAATTGGAAAATCAAACATTCGCAATGGTCACAAATCCACGTGTCACATAGCCATTGGAAGGAAAATTAGGTCATTCTGAATTCCCTAATTCAAACATTTCTAATTGCATAATTTGGACATTCTGAATCCAAATCAGCTCCCAACCTATGTTCTACCAAAATGTCCTAAAATCAAATTCGAACATTCCTAATTGCAACATTCGGACAAACTCATAGCACAATTTAAAAATGATCATTACTTTTTACTCTGAAGTCCTATTTAGATGATCTTATACTATATAGGGCCTGTTTGGGGGAGCTGTGATCCAGCTTTGTTTCAGCTTTGAACCAAAAGTTCCCCCAAACAACATGGCTACAAAACAGTTAGGAAGCTAAGCCACAGCAGAAGCACCCCCAAAAGCTAAAGCTGCTGAGGAGGAGCTTTTCAGATGTGGCTTCACTTAACCACCTTCCACCTTGGTCGCTCTGCCTTCTTGACCTTCGCCACCCCGCCTCGCTGCCTCCATGTCACCACCCCACTCGGACGCCGCTATACTTCGCTATGTTGTTACCTCCCCGCTCGGTTGGCCCCCAAAAGCTACAGCTGCAACAGCCATTTTGCCAAACAGCATAACAAGAAAAGACATAGCCGCCAACTACAACTGCTTTATAGCCCAACAAACCAAAAGCAGCTTTTCAGCCCAGCCATAGCTTCCCCAAATAGGGCCATAGAAAGCTTATCAAGAGATCTACAACTTTCACATATTTTCAAGATATAAAAAACCATAGATATTTCTATTAAACACTAAAACTCTAATAATTACACTATATGGAATAGAGCTACCTACCCAAAAAGGGCGGTACTAACGACCGATGGTAGTACTGATCCTTAGAGAGAAACACAGAATGCATGTTCTGGAATAAAACTATCGCACATAAAGACTGTACTACTAATCCACGGTAGTACCGAACAATCCACTACGATGGTATTGGTTCCAAAGAAAAGTTGTTTTTTGCAAAGTTCTTCAATCCAACCAAGAACCAGGATGAACAAATATTGAGTCATGTGAAATATTTGCAAATCTAGTCATATGCTTCAAAGAGAAGTGCATGAGGTTCAACTTATTTGCAAAGTATATTCGCAAATAACAGCAAAATGCAAAGGAGAGCAAAATCTATGAGCTTCAATTATTTGCAAAACACATTTGCAAATAATAGTATATGCAAAGATGAACAACCAATCAAAGATAAGCTAGGGCAAGCAGGATTGACATATCAACACATGATGAGCCTCAAATTATAAAACAAGACATCTCTTAATAGTACAATGACCTATACTAGTAATCTGGTCTCCCAACTAAATACTGAGACCGGTAAAAGACTAAGAATACATCCTTAACCTATACTAGTTATGCATTTGTCTTGCGCATCCACTTGGAGCTTTTATTTGATAATTATCACCTTCTCTCCATGTGTGGATATCTTCTTGTTCATTAACTCATGATGAACAACTTGTACTTGGGATCTTATTTTGATCTCATTAACATATAATGACATCCTCCATCCCGAGCCTTTACTTGATGACTATCAACACATGATATCGTTCTAAATCTTCATCTTCATTGGACTTAACCTATTTCACCAATTCATGAAAAATATTAGTCTAACATATCTAGTTGTCCCTAATCATCAAAGCACACCATTAACATATAATGGAGGGCTTAGATCATTTGATCTACTTCTTTGATGATAGACGACAACCCACACACAAATAATTGAATTTAAATTAATATGAGTATATTGCAACTACTAAAGCTTCATATACTCATTGAATCTGTTTCAAAGTAATGATTTTTGATATATGTAGCAAAGAGAAATAGATCAATACTAGTGAAACCATCATGATATAGAAAGAATACACCCTAAATATGTGCATGCACATATTTTTGAATTAGAAACAATATGCACATATCCAAGTTTAAATTATTTTAGAGTTCACCCTATATTTAAATCAATATAAGTATAGTATAACTACACAAGCTTCATATACTCAAAGAATGTGTTTCAAAATAAGGATCCTCAATATATGCGGGAAAGAGGAAATGATCAATACTAATCAAATTTCATGATATATAATGAACTTCTCTTAAATATGTGCGTGCTCACGCACTCTCACACACCTATATATTAATTAGAAACAATATGCATATATCCAAATTGAATCTTTTATAGAGTTCACCCTACATTTTGAATTTAAGAAATGCAACATGATACAATAACATTATATTAGATGTATACATTTGATATTTCCATCCTTTCAAAATTGAGACTACTAAAGATTTGACTCAGCAAGAGTGTTAGTCATGCAATTGGATTTGTCATTAATCACAACATATTTGGTATACAAGTAATGCAATAAGATATAACAAAGTGACATCGGATACATATCTTTGATAAGTCCATCATTTCATATAAATGAAGCTAATAAAAATTCAACTCAACAATTAGTTAGTCTCACAATTAGATTTGTTATTAATTACCAATCACTAAAACTAAATTAATGGAGCTTGAACTTATACATATTTGCATTTCATCAAAATGATAAAAGATAATTAATGTGGTGAATGTGATAAATAGTTATGTTTTTGAATCGTGGAATCACCCAAAGATGGTTAATAAGATGAATATGATAAATAGTTATGTTATTATATTTATTGTGTACTTACTAAGTCGTGGAGTTACCCTTTCTTGTTTTATTATTTTAAATGATCATTGAAGGTGACATACAAGGGATGCGAATAGCGTGATTATGTTATTTGTCACATCATCTTCTATAAATACCTAGGTTTAGTGTTCACTCATGAGTAATAAAGTGCTTAGCCGATTTAGTTGATTAATTTTCATAATCGCAGTAATGGACATGTGAGTTTAGCCGGTTTTATATTAAATGAGAAGTTTAGTTGTTTATCTATTGTTTATTTATTCTTGATCATAATCGTCGCTAAAAGGTAAATATTACTCTCAGACACATGTGATCCGAGCATACCTAATTATGAAGACATGGACATGCTTGGGCGCATAGTTATAAGGTTTATTTTTTTGTTATTTTTTGTGTTGTTATGTAAATTTCTGTTAGTATTGTTTAGTATATGTGTTAATTGTTTTAGAATACTTGTTGAAATTATAGCTAAAATCTTATTAAAAGTGATAAAAATATAAATAATGATAATATCTTGAACACATAGAGTATTGGGGTGTTACACAGGACCACATGCTGAAGCTGGCCTAGGGATGGCAATGGGGCTACGATCGCCGTTTCTCGCAAGGAATTCCCCTATTAGGGGATGGATACAGGGGAATCTCCCCTGCAAGAGGCTTATTGGGAAAAATATTGCCTTTGTCAGGGATCGCGGGGCTGGGGATGTTCCATCATTTCCCATCCCCATCCCCGCGTTATCACTAATAGGTGGTAGTAAGCGATCATTCTCAAAAGAAAAAAGAATGTATGTGTGGGGGATATATACCCCGGGGGCCCACAAGGCAAGACTTGCGAGGCCTAACTGGACGTAACTAGGCCAGGCCGGCGGCAGAGGACTAAAGGCATACTGGGCCGAGCGAACTATGGATAATCAAGAGCAAACTCCAGTTAAGGAAACCGAGTCGTATTAGGCAAAGGATGATTGTAATCCAAACTGATATAGAGTCGGATAGATATAAGGGTGCAGTTTCCATCTCGTATCCGAGTGGGACTCCCTATTGTAACCGCCCTTCCCTGATATATAAAGGGAGAGGTGGGGAACCATCAACAGACAACATCATCGGCAAATAAGCTAGCCACTCATAATTCCAGAGCACAGGACTAGGGTATTATCTCTACCGCGAGAGCCCGAACCTGTATAATTTCTCGTGTCTTGTGCTACCATCGAGTTTCCGATCCAGCACTTAGCCCCCTTTTAATTATTGTCGGTAACAAAACTCGACAGTTGGCGCGCCAGGTAGGGGCTGCGCTAGGATCAATTTTGGCAGGCTCGATGGCGATCTTCGTCAAAAGCATGGCCACCTTCGCGCCGGCCTAGGCGTTCCGCTTCGGAAGTCTAGACTTCATCGCCAACGATTTTGGTCATCTTTCCCTCTCGGATTCAGATCAGATCCAATCTGGAGGCAACCTTGAGGTCCCCTTCACCGGCGAACCACTCGGATCGGGAACGGGCGTGGCCATCTGTCCTTGGACAAAAAGCCAAAAGCCTGAACCCCGTCTAGAACTGGAGTCGGTTGATGGCGGATCCCGAGTGGTCAAGCATGCTGGAAAACCACTCGGACTTAAAGGTCAGTGCAATTCATCTTCTTGTTCCTCTGATTCAGAAGGTGGCGCGGAAGATTTCCAGAGCTTTCGCAGCATTTTTGTGATAGAAGATTTGCGAACGGAATCCCAGCAACAGAAAGATGCAGCGAACGCTGCGGAAGAAGAACGTCAACGACAAGAAGGCCGTGCAAGACTCCTCCAGAATAGGAGCCGCAACGTTAATGAAGAAATCTTGCAGACAAAGGTGGGGAACCAGTCGGTTTTTCATACGCCTCAGCAGAACATCGTGGCCTCCAAAATGCTTCTTGATACTTTGGGGCTACTGCTTGGTCCGGATAGCCCTGCCGCTCCGATCGTAGCCCAAGTTCAGGCTATGGTGGCGGCGGCAGCGGTTCAGCAACACCAGGAGGAGCCATGTTGAACCCGCCTCGTCGACTCGCAGGCTGCTAGCAGCAACACGACTCGCAGTCGTCACAGGCGAGAACTCCGGCGAGGGGAAGACGCGCGGCATAGCATCAACCGGGACCTCCGCATGGACTTAAATGCCAGACGGCGTGATCGGGAAGACGAAGAGCGACGAAAGCGCATAGATAACTACGAATGTTTTGGCATTGGCCACGACGATTGGGACGATCACCGTAACAATCCCCGCTATTGTGGAGGGGAAAACGAAGACCGGCGGGCTAAATCACCCTATCGGCGTTCTCCACGAAGGCGCAACGACGACCCTATCGAGGGCATCCGGGCTTTCACCCCTCGCCTCCGTCGAGTGGTCTGGCCCGAAGGATTCAACCCGAAGAGCATCACCAAGTTTGATGGAGAAAGAGACCCTGAAGCTTGGCTCCAAGTTTACTCCCTGGCAATCATGATCGCCATGTGATGGCCAATTACCTTCCGGTCATGCTCACCTCTTCGGCCCAAGCTTGGCTTACAGGACTTCCAGCGAATTCCATAGATTCTTGGGAAGATCTTTGTGAGCAATTTATCACCAACTTCCAGGGCACTTACGAGCGGCCTAGAACGCAATGGGACCTGTACCAGCTCCGCCCGAAAAAGAATGAGACGCTCCGGGAATTCATCCGGCGCTTCATGCAAAAGAAGAATACAATCAGGGACATTTCGGAGGCAGCTGTCATCGCAGCATTCCAGAAGGGTGTCAACGACCCCGACTTGATCAAGAAGATGTCTCGAAAACCGCCATCCACCGTGAGGGAAATGTTCGAGCTGGTGGACCGTTACGCGACGGCCTTGGACGCTCTGGCCGAGCGGCAGGATGATCGCCCACGACAAAAAGACAAAAGGGATTACGCCGAGTCATCAAGACAACGCGACAGGAAACGAAAGCCTGAGGAAATAGTGGCGGCAAATGAAAGCAAGGCCGTCTATCATACGCCACGCACCGACGACTACGATACGGTGATGGAGGCTATTTGTCCTTTTCACCCAAAAGGTAAACATGCTGCAAAAGATTGCTTCACTTTGAGGAGATTTGCCAAGGAATCTAGAAAGCGACTAGCCAGAGGTGAGGCAAAAAAAGAAGATAAGAAAAAGCAAAATTCCCCTGAGGATGATGAAGGCGAGTACCAAAAGATGGAACGGGAGCTCAATTACATCTACGGAGGCTCAATGGCTTACGAGTCAAAGCGGAAGCAAAAACTCACGGCCAGGGATGTCAACGTCATCATGCCAGCAGCTCCCCAGTATCTCCGATGGTCCGAGGCTCCCATTACCTTTGACCGTTCGGATCATCCAGATCACATCCCTTATCCCGGAAGATTCCCGCTGGTGTTGGACCCGGTGGTATGTAATGTCAAACTCAAGAGGGTACTGGTCGACGGAGGCAGTGGGCTCAACGTTCTCTTCTCCAAAACTTTTGACGACATGAAGATTCCCCGTTCCGAGCTAAAGCGAGGCTCATCACCATTCCATGGGGTAATCCCCGGGACTTCTTCGGTACCACTCGGGCAAATCACCTTGCCAGTCACGTTTGGAACCAAGGAGAATTTTCGAACCGAGTACCTCAACTTCGAAGTAGCCGACTTTCAGACGGCATATCACGCCATCCTGGGAAGACCTGGCCTGGCCAGATTTATAGCCGTACCACATTATACTTATCTCGTCATGAAGATGCCAGGACCAAAGGGTATCATTTCCATACGCGGTGACGTCAAGCAGTCGTTCGTCTGCGACAGAGAAAGCTACGAGATGGCCGAAGCTCAAGAGGCAGCAGAAGACAGAGAGAAAATCCGGCAGGCAGTCACACACCAAGAAGACGAAGGTGAGGTGCCGGCCAAGAAGCAGTCCAGGGCAAGCCTAAAACCTGACGAGGGGGTCAAAAAGGTAATCCTCGACCCATCTAACTCTGCTCAGACAGCTCTAATTGGAACAGGCCTCGCCTCCAAATAGGAAGACGCGCTCGTCACCTTTCTTCGGGCCAACCGGGACATCTTCGCGTGGAAACCATCCGACATGCCCGGTGTTCCCAGAGAGGTGATCGAGCACTCTTTGAACGTTGACGAGAAGGCCAAGCCCATCAAGCAACGGCTCCGAAGATTTGCTCAAGACAGAAAAGAAGCCATTAAGGAAGAAATCACGAAGCTTTTAGTAGCAGGTTTCATAAAAGAAGTGTACCATCCCAACTGGCTAGCAAACCCAGTACTTATTCGTAAAAAGAATAAAAGCTGGCGCATGTGCGTTGATTATACCGATCTCAACAAGGCTTGCCCGAAAGATCCTTTCGGGCTGCCTCGTATAGACCAAGTGGTGGATTCAACGGCAGGCAGTGAGCTCCTGAGTTTTCTGGATGTATACTCGGGATACCACCAGATCAGACTAAAAGAAGAGGATTGCATCAAGACTTCGTTCATCACTCCGTTTGGCGCATTCTGCTACGTCACGATGCCATTCGGTTTGAAAAACGCTGGTGCAACTTATCAACGCTAATCTGGCGATGTTTTCACTCTCGATTAGGCATAGCGTAGAAGCATATGTCGACGACGTCGTTGTCAAAACTCGCGCGAAGGAGGATCTCATATCTGACTTGGCGGAAACCTTCAAAAGCCTAAGGGCTTACAAAATGAAGCTGAATCCAGAAAAATACGTTTTTGGAGTCCCGTCAGGAAAACTACTCGGGTTTATTGTGTCACAACGTGGCATCGAGGCAAACCCAGAAAAGATCAATGCAATTCTGAAAATGAAACCTCCAACCAGTCAGAAGGACGTCCAGAAGCTTACTGGATGCATGGTAGCACTCGGCAGATTCATCTCTCGCCTAGGGTCCCGAGGAATGCCCTTTTTCAAACTTCTAAAGAAGCAGGGTAACTTTCAATGGACCTTTGAAGCACAACAAGCTTTCGAAGAACTGAAGACATTCTTATCATCACCACCCGTGCTGGTCCCACCAATGCCCGAAGAACCCCTTTTGCTCTACATTGTCGCCACGACTCATGTAGTCAGCGCTGCAATCGTCGCAGAGCGGAAAGAAGAAGGGCACCTCCAGAAAATCCAGCGGCCAGTCTATTTCATCAGCGAGGTGTTAGGAGAATCCAAGGTACGCTACCCACAGGTACAGAAACTATTGTACGCTGTGTTGCTCGCCTCGCGCAAGCTCAAGCACTACTTCCAAGAGCATTCAATTACGGTGGTCACCACTTTCCCGCTTGGGGACATACTCCTGTCGGGAGGCCACCGAGGATATAAAATGGGCAGTCGAGCTCGGGGCCTTCGAAATCTCTTTCAGGCCGCGAACGGCAATAAAATCTCAAGTATTGGCCGACTTCACCGCCGAATGGACAGAATTGCAAATTCCGATGACTACTGAAGAACTGGAGTACTGGACGATGTATTTCGACGGCTCCCTCATGCTCAACAGTGCGGGAGCCGGCGTGGTCCTCATCTCTCCAACAGGTGAGCGCCTGAAATACGTTCTCCAGATCCACTTCCCAGCATCAAACAATGCCGCTGAGTATGAGGCACTCATCCACGGGCTTCTCATTGCGATATCCCTCGGTGTCCGGCGGCTAACTATTCGAGGCGACTCCATGCTGGTAATCAATCAAGTTCAAAAAGAGTGGTCCTGCGTCGAAGACAAAGATGGCGACCTATTGCCGGAGGTACGGAAGTGGAAGGCAAGTTCGACGGGCTGGAGCTCATTCACGTGCTCCGCCGTGATAACGAAGCAGCAGATGAATTGGCAAGACTAGGATCTACTCGGGCAACAGTACCAGCTGGAAGAGGTCCTGGTCATCGATGCAGATTGGACGGCTCCTTTTCTCAATTATTTTTTGAAGGATGAACTTCCAGAAGACCGGACAGAGGCAGAGCGCATCTCACGGCGCAGCAAGAATTATATGATAGTAGGTGAAGAATTGTTCCGAAAAAGTGCCTCCGGAGTTCTAAGGCGATGTATATCAGAACAAGAAGGAAGAAACCTACTCAGGGAAATCCACTCGGGAATCTGTGGGCATCACGCGGCATCAAGCACTCTGGTGGGCAAGGCATATCGACAAGGCTTCTTCGCCGATCGCCGTGGTCGATGCGAAGACATCGTCCGAACCTGTGAAGGGTGCCAATTTTTCGCTCGCCAAATACACGTGCCCGCCCAGAAGCTGCAGACAATTCCGATAACTTGGTCGTTCGCAGTCTGGGGGCTCGACATGGTTGGCACATTGAAGAAAGCTCAGGGAGGCTTCACTCATCTCTTCGTTGCCGTTGATAAATTCACCAAGTGGATAGAAGCAAAACCAGTAGCTACAATCACAGCGGCCAAGGCTAAAGAATTTTTCCAGGAGATCGTCGTAAGATTCGGCGTACCAAACAGGATTATCACGGACAATGGAACTCAATTCGAGGAGAAGAATTCCAAGGCGGTGTGACGAGCTTGGCATCAAAATTTAGCCGCCTCGTAGCTCATCCAAAGAGCGGTCGGTAGAAAGGGCAAATGGCATGGTGTTGCAAGGCTTAAAGGCACGATCTTCGACCGCTCAGATCAGACGCCACCCGATGGGTAAAAGAATTGCCTTGGTACTCTGAAATTTGAGAACCACCCAAGCAGGCAACCGGGTAGTCACCTTTTTTCCGGTTCACGGCTCGAAGCGCTTCTACCCACCGAAGTTGACTTTCGGATCCCCTCGGGTCCGGAATTTCAGAGAGGCTGAGTCGGAGGAAAGCAGAATGGAAGACATTGATCGCTTGGAGGAATCAAGGGAAGTCGCCGCAGTCCAGTCGGCCAAATACCTCCAGACCCTGCGCCGCTATCACGACCGAAACGTCCGAAACCGAGCGTTCTCCAAGGGCGACTTGGTCCTAATAAAGAGCCAGAAGCATGAGCACAAGTTGTCTCCGAATTGGGAAGGCCCCTACATCGTTGACGAAGTGACACGCCCAGGAGCTTACAGGCTTAAGCGAGAAGACGGCGCCGTCATCAGTAACTCATAGAACGTAGAGCAGCTACGTCGTTTTTACTCTTAAAATGTTCTGCGGGTGTTTTAGTCTTTTCCTAGACTTGCTACTCAATTGTTACTCAATTAAGCGAAGAAGTCGGGGCTACACCTAATAGTGTTATGCATGCTAACTCGACTGGAGGATTATTTGTTTAAAGAGATGTTATATGTCGGAATTTTTATCCAATTGACTTGCTACTCAATTGCTTCTCAATTAGCGAAGAAGTCGGGGCTACACCTAATAGTGTTGCACATGTGCAACCCCGCTTGCGTTATAGTTCCTATCTCTTTTCACTGCGGTCACGACTAAAATCCGAGTGCTTTATACCCTCAATTGTGAAACCCCGGACGAAAAAAGTCTAGTTACCTAAAGGCATGCCCGAGGGAAAAGGCCAAAGCGCCAACTCGCGATGCTCGGGGGCTATACTAATCGCACGGGGCGTTTAAACATAAGGGAGGATGAAAACCACTCAGGAAAAGTCGAAAAGATTTAAGCAAGGAATAAGGGAAATAACAAAGTTGGAGCTAAAACAGTCTTACAAAAGATTCAGCATCGTTCAAAGATCATAGAAGATATATACAACAAAAGTACTACTTTCCTTACGAAGATAAAAAGGAAAAACTACTCCCGGCGCGCGCGGCCGACGGCGGCAATGAGGGCATCCCTAGCTCTGATGAGCTTAGGAACGACCTCGATCGAGGCGTCGGCAATGGCGGTGTCCCTGCATGACCTCTGCTCGCGGCCTCCACCATGGCGAGGTCAAACGCGCCCAAAGCTCGGCGTGTTAGTCCTCGAGCCCCACAGGGCATCGCCGTAAAATTGTTGAACAGTTCTTCGATCCATGGCGCGACCGGCGGACCCGGGGACTCCGGAGGAAGAGACAAAGGAGAGAGATCCTCGGAAGAAGAAGAAGAATCCATGAAGAAGAAAAGAGTAACTTGCAAAAATGGCGAACGATCAAACCAGCGATCACAAGTTCCACAAGCACGAAAAGTAAAGAAATCAAGCGAAGAAGAAAGCTAACGGGCGAGTGTTTCAAAGAAACGAGAAGAAACTCCTGAAGAGATGAAGAAGAGCGAACCGGTTGAGAATGGTAGTGCGCTGCGAATCGCCAAGGTCGAGGCTAAAGTACACTCTTATACGGGGCAACGCCTGTCGCCGGAGAGAGACTCACTTCAACTCTGGGCGACGCTTGGCATGGAGGCGGGAGCGCGATTCACCTTCCGGGTGCGCTGAACATAGCGTCGCACGTTTTTCGAAGAATGTCAGACACCATGATGATCCAAGACTTCAGAAACGGGCCAAGACACCAGATTTGCCCCCTAAATGGGCCAGGAATTAGCACTAAGGCGGCAGCTAGACATTTTCACAGAGCAAATTCAGGCCCAGAAGAAACCATTTTTCCAACATTAGAGCGATTATCCCGAAGGAGCAGCAAAAAGCACAAGATAAGTACAAACAGAAGATTACACAGGACCCAGGTCCAGGTTTTTAACCAAAACAGAAGCAGTATCCTTGACTTCGTCCATAAGGGCGCTTCGCCGTAAATTGCCAGTCTTGAGCAAATCCCTCCTTGTGACCCGAGCTCCACCCGCGGATATAAGGACTTGGTGATCGCCAACGCCTGGCAGGCGCTTGTAATTGCGATGTCCTCCAAGTGCGCAATCAGCTTCTTGGGGGCTTCTTCCAACTTTTGAATGGTGATATCAGCATCGTATGGGACACCACTGGTACCGGCTTCATCAGGACCCAGGATTCGCAGCATCCTTTCAGAGCCCAGTTGAAGACGGTCGACCCTCGCTTTAGTACTCTTGATCTTATCATCTAGAGCCTGGTACTGAGCTTGCGAGTTGATCCGATGCACTGCGGGATACCAGTCGGGTAAATTACGAAAACTACAAAAAAGAAGGATAACAAAACAGAAGATGAGACCGAGAGTGCACCTTCCAATTCTCTTGTCAGCTTGGCTACCTGTTCCTTGGCATCCGCTTCAGCCTTCTTCAGTTTTTCATTCTGGGAAAGAGAGGTTTCGAGCTCCCCCCGGAAGTCTGGCAAGAAGATGAAGGCCGAGGCATCAGAAGACAAAGGACAAAATCAGGGCCTAGGGCACTCGGATGAAAGGGTTACCATCAGAAAGATTGGTTAAATTCAATTTCTCTGCCTCGAGGGACTGGATACGACTTCGAAGTCTTTCCAGTTCCTCCCGATTCTCCACGCGGGTGCGTGTAAGATCAGCCTCAAATTCATTGCGAATCTGCTCGACCTCCTCAGCATAATCCTTCCTCATCTTCATCCTCGGAAACAATTTTTGAAGAAGGTAGTTCCGGTCCTTGGCAAAAGATGACAGGCGCTGGAGACGGTAAAGCAATGTCAGGCTTCAGAAAAAAAAGAGGACTTTCAGAGAAAGCACGGCGCAGACAACTCACCTTGCCAAGGCGCCAACACTCATGAGCAGCGTCAAAGAACGACTTCCAATCCTGACCCTCGACTTCGCCATCCAGCAACACTATGTCACCCTCATCATCAGTAAACGCAGCCCGCACCGGAGATTTCGGGCGAGTGGGCGGAGGAATTTCAATGCACGGTGGTGACTGACGAGGGGAGGTAGAAGGATCTTCTGGCGGAAAAGGAGCAGTAGCATCAACAGGGGACGCGGCATGGGCAGTCGGCTCAAGAAGAAAGGGCGGCAAGGAATCACCCGGCTCCAGGCGGCACCCGTTGCCTGCGTCCTCGGGGGCTGGTGGAGGCACCGTTCCGACTGGTTCCGGAATAGCACTGGGTGCGGGAGGCACAACATCAATCGGCGCCTCGGCCTCTACCACGTCAGCACTACCCTCATCGACAGCTGCTGGAGGCTCCAGGGGTGACGTTTCATGAAGAGCTTCATCAACAGGATCCCTACGAGGAGAAACGATCAGGACATGATCCAAAGGAGCAAAGAAAGACTAGCAAGGAAATCTAACCTGTTGGATCTTGTTATCTTCCACTTTAAACCCCTCCGAGTGGAAGGACTGCCAGTAGGAGTTCCCGCAGGCGTACCTTGTGCGGCAGACGATGGAACCCCAGTCGGGTGCATAGGCGAAGGCATACTTTTTACTGAAGGTGGGACCGAGGGCTTAAACACCTCGGGGTCCACTGACTGGCTTGAAGACGAAGAAGAAGAAGAAGTCGGGGGAGGAGGTCGTGCGGCCGCGGGGTCCCGAATCTTCGGACCTCCAGTCGGGGGTACACCCTTATCCGACTGCTTCCGCTTGGCCTTGCGAACAATCGGAGCCTTTCCCTTCCTGGATGGATCATCACCGAAGCGTCTTGTTTTGCTTTTCGGCAGAGGGGCGGAAGTATGAACGGCGCAGGAAGTTTCGCTTATCACTTTTATAGACGGGAAATTCAGGTAACGGCGCATCGGAAAAGAAGGCCTCACGTCCCTGCAAATATGAAAGCTCATCCACATCAAGATTCAGATAAAAGTTAGAAGAATCAAGTCGAAGGCAATGAGGATCCTTACGGAGGCGCGGTTCACCGTGAAAGGTCTTGGCTTCCTGGGAACAGAGATCTTCTCGTTTGGGGCAAAGAAGTCGGAAACACGGCATAAAAATACCGCCGAAGTAATTTCATCAGAAACCTCTCGTGTGGGATCATTGGAGCCCTCGTATTCATACCCTGGATGAACTCGGTCCTTGAGGGGCTGAATCCGGCGGATGCAAAAGTTGGCGATAATGGCCATACCAGTAAGCCCATTTTCCTTCAGCTCGGCAATTAGCCCTATAAGATCAACCACTTGGTCCATCCCGTCGTCCTTGGGGAGTGATGTCCAGTCAGAAGAGGGCTTGGGTGGCCTTCCAAAAAAAGCAGGCAATGGAGGCTCAGGATTGGCACAATAGAACCACTCTTGGTGCCAGCCCTTATTCGAGGTCCTGAAAGGAATGTTAAAATAAGGTTTTTTCATGCCATCCCTCAGCTGAAATCCGGCACCTCTGACCACTTTGGGGGAATTCTTATTAGGAAAAGGCTTAAGAAGGAAAAGGTGGCGAAAAAGATTAAAGTGGGGACGGATGCCAAGGAAGGATTCGCAAAGATTGACGAAGGCAGCGATTTGAAGAATGGAATTAGGGTTGAGATGAGTCAGTTCAATCCCATAGAATTCAAGAATGCCGCGGAAAAAGGGGGATGCCGGAAGACCCAAACCACGCATAAAGAAGGATTCAAAGACAACCACCTCCTCAAAGACGAGGGTGGGGACCAGTCACCATGGCGGGGATTCGGGCGGCGAGCATCACCAATGGTGGAAAAACACCAATGCCTACCAAATCCTCCAACCGCCCCTCCGTCGTTACCGAGGTAGCCCAATCCTTGGACGAGGCGGACGGGTGAACAGTTGCGGGAGGAGGGGACGACATCCTCAAGCGAAGCAGCCTCGCGATCGCGTGAGTTTAGGGGTTAACCCTAGCGGCGGAGGTCGCGAGGGAAAGGATTGGAGGACTAAAGGGGGGAAAAAGAACAGTGCAAAGACACTTCGTTCTACCCTACATTGGTAAGGGAGCGGTGCCAACTTCCGCCTGAAGCGAAATCGCTTCATTTTTCCCATGCCACAAGCCGCCCTAGGGAGCACTTCAGGGTGGGCCGGTGAGTACGCATGTCGTGCACAATCGCTGATGGCCCAACAGAATAAATTGGGAAAAGGTACGCCCCAAGACGGGCCCAAAAGCCAAAAACCCGTGACACACGGGATCATGGGTATCACCCCCGGAAAAAACATCCTCTTATGGTATGCCTCACGATAGGTCGCAGGCTGATAACGTTCAGAGAACGAAGTCAGATACCGTAAAGATGGCTTAACAAAAAACAGACGCCCACAGGGTACCAGGCTCGCATAACCTTAAAAAAGGGGTAGCGATGGGTACCGAATGGGCAGGATGAAATGCGCTCTGTCAAAAGGCCAAGGGTTATGCGTCCATACACGCTAATACCACTCGGCTAAGTACGGATGTGCACAAGAAATATACCAAGAAACGAGTCGGCCTGATAAACTGGGTCGGAAACAGCTCGGAATAATCATACAAAAGAATTTCGTCGAGTTCTTCGTGACCTCCCCGCCAAGCAAACAAGCACTCGGCTATAAGCACTCGGGAAGACTTGACTGCAGAAAGGCACTCGGACGCGAAGCACTCGGGGGCTATTGTGGGGGATATATACCCCGGGGGCCCACAAGGCAAGACTTGCGAGGCCTAACTGGACGTAACTAGGCCAGGCCGGCGGCAGAGGACTAAAGGCATATTGGGCCGAGCGAGCTATGGATAATCAAGAGCAAACTCCAGTTAAGGAAACCGAGTCGTATTAGGCAAAGGATGATTGTAATCCAAACTGATATAGAGTCGGATAGATATAAGGGTGCAGTTTCCATCTCGTATCCGAGTGGGACTCCCTATTGTAACCGCCCTTCCCTGATATATAAAGGGAGAGGTGGGGAACCATCAACGGACAACATCATCGGCAAATAAGCTAGCCACTCATAATTCCAGAGGGTCGTTTTGCATCCACACTTGTACGTTACAGGCCGTTTTCTAAAAGCAAATGTATATATTAGGCCAAGCTGGAGAAGCCCGTAGCCTAGGATGGCACATATCACATGCCATTTTGGCCCTTGACCAATCACCCATAACCCCCACTGCCGCATGGGCCCCGCGTGTGTAGGGTCCACGCACCAGTGGGCCAACGACACTCTGCTGCTACGGCAGATGATCTGCAATCCCCGGAGGGTCGTTTTGCATCCACACTTGTACACTACAGGCTGTTTTCTAAAAGCAAATGTATATATTAGGCCAAGCTGGAGAAGCCTGTAACCTAGGAAGGCACATATCACATGCCATTTTGGCCCTTGACCAATCACCCATAACCCCACGCGCGCCGCACCACCTGAAATGAAGGCGTGCTCCAAAGTGTGTCATCACGAACGCAAAATGCGCCTTCCAGTTCCCAAAGCACGTCATCTCCGATTTGCCGATGTTATATATAGGTTTCCATGGTTAGAGGTGGGCATTTGGTTTTTTTAGTTCGGTTTATTCGATTTAAAAATATTTCAGTTTTTAAAAAGTAACTATCAAAATTTTTGTTTTAAATTTGAAAACCAAACCGAATTAGCCAAAAAAATTCAATTCAGTTATTTCGGTTTTTTGGTAAACTAAAATTCTTGTTTGTACTAATCCGTAGCCACTCTTGCTCACACTGGAGAAAGGGATCGAGAGAGGCATGACCCTTGCCGTAAGGGGAAGCTTACTTGGACTTGAGGTCGTGGTTGCAGATGTTGCTAATCTCCATGTTCCTGGGTGTTGCCACGGGCAACGAAGGGGACGTTCCGGAGAGGTCGACCATATCCATTGTTCTAGAAGAAAATGTTTTTGTCAAAGCAAAATCAACATTGGCAACAATAAGAAAAGAGTAAATAGTCGAAGATTGTCATTCTCTAATTTATTTGGGTGGCACCAATGCCCCTAATTTGGGGTTGGAGAAGGATCGCGGAGTGCCGTACAAAGCAGATATGGTCATTGTGGAAGAGCTGCGTTTGCTGTGGCTAAGGGAGACAGGAAGCAACAGAAGTCAAAGTCAAGAGCTTGAAGCAACTGAACTCCTTGCCACGCCGTGGGTGGGGCTCGTAGGGGCCCATGGCTATTCGATCTGGTTCCCCTCCTCTTAGCTTTGCTCCCTCCCTGCCACTGCGCGCCGCAGCTTAGTTCTCGTTGACCCAAAGTGGGCAAAGTTCGTGAGGGAGGTGGAGCGCTGCGTGGAGCTGCGAGTGGAGGCTGAGACAATGGAGACCTGTCGTGCAGTGACGTGAGGATAGCGCATGAGGAGGCGAATGGGGAATGGACCGAGTGGCAAATGGGGAACGATTACGAAGAATGGGGAATAGCCAAACGGATAATGAGGGAATCGGCTATTCAGTTAATCGGTTCGTTCGGTTTTCGAAATGAAAGATTCAAGCCAAAAACCAAAATCTGAATAGTATCAAAATAAAAAAGATATATAAACTGAATACCGAAAAAACCGATTTTTTCGGCTATTTCCGTTCGTTTTTTTTCGGTTAAAAATCCCCACCCGCCATGGCCGTGGCGGTGCTCCCTCCGGCGACGGCAATGCGAGTAGGGAACGGCGATCGAAGCTTCAGCGATTTCTACCCCCGTCGATGGGTAAATAGAAGTCTCCCTCCACTCCCATTACGCCTAGTGCCTTGGCCCAATTCGAAATTTGCAGTTTGGATCGTGCGGTTCCTTAGTTCTAGCTCAATTGTTTTAGCGATTTGTCTCTGATGGTGGATTGGATTCTATGTTGGATGGGCCTGTTGGTACACTCCCACAATTTGCATTTGCCTTTTTTTTTCTCTCTCCCGGTTGCTTCGATTGTTTGTGGCGATCGATTAGTCAAAGTCGAACCCTGGTGTTCGATTGGGCCATTTGAAGAGGATTCAATGTATACCGTCTGAAATTAATGACAGAGGAGTACAATTCGGAGGTGATGGCGATGAGGCGTAATGGAACCGCGGTGATGGCATTGTTGTGGGCTTGTTCTATATTACTATATAAAACCCATAACTTGGTAGTCCAGTGTGAGACTCCAGTGACCAGGAAACCGAATCCACAACAGGAACGCTTGTATTGATTCAGTGTAGTGGCTACCAGTTTCACCCAAGGAATGTTTGGTGTATCTCTGAAAGTAAATACAGGTTCGCCGCCGCCAGGACTCCGCTCACGAAGGGAACGGGTCTACCAATATCTCACCGCCTACCTCCTCAGGAAAACCTATTCACTCTTATATATGTCTCTCCTCCTTTTACAAGTAATCAGATACAACTCTGTAATATGCAAATCGAAACCAGACGAGCTTGTCTAGTTGTAAAACCACTCTGGACCAAATATGCGTTGATTGGGCTTATGGGCTCGCGCCATCTTCCGAGTTGGGCCGTCCTGCTTTGGCATTGAAGTTAGCTCTGCCTTCCTCCTCTCTGATGCCTTCCCGCTCGTAGCAGACTTCTTGATCCGACCGCCTACGACGATGTCCGACATCGCCTCCCCTTGATGACCAAAGCTTGACCCCAAGCTGGCGCATAAGGGAACTGATCCTTCATAGCTTGTTCGTCCTCCGAAGTCGCCAACGATGCCGGACATGAAGACCATTGCACAACTATTTGAGGAGTTACTTTGCTGGCGCGACGACACAAACGGCGATCCAAAATATGTGCAGGGACTCGTAAACGATGATCAGAGTCAGGTATGTGTTCACTGACCTGGCGAGGTACTCCTTTTGCTGGCTTCAGGAGAGAAACATGAAACACCGGATGCACAGAGCTTGTTGCTGGAAGCTGCAGCTCGTAGGCAACTTCATTTACCTTGCGAACAATTTCATATGGCCCGAAATACCGGAACGCCAATTTGGAATTTGCTCTTGCGGCCACAGAAGTTTGAACATAGGGTTGTAATTTAACATACACCATGTCGCCAACTGTGAACTTGCGCTCAGAACGACGTTTGTCAGCTTGATTCTTCATGCGTTGCTGGGCACGGTGGAGGTGAAGCCGCACCAACTCATTCATGTGTTTACGGTGAGTGATCCAATCCTGCAACTCTGGAACAGTGCACACATCAGCAGTATTGATACCAAAGTGATTAGGAGAGTGACCATAGAGGACCTCGAATGGGGATGACTGCAAGGCTGAATGGAAGCTAGTGTTATACCAAAACTCAGCTAGGTATAACCACTTAAGCCACTGTTTGGGACATGCGTGCACAAAGCAACGGAGATAACCCTCCAAACACTGGTTAACGCGCTCTGTTTGACCATCCGACTGGGGGTGATATGCACTACTCATATTAAGTGACGTGCCTGACAGTTTAAATAATTCTTGCCAGAAAAGACTAGTAAAGATCTTGTCTCGATCCGACACAATAGCTCTTGGCATTCCGTGTAACCGGTACACATTGGTCATATAGGCTTGCGCAACAGTAACAACAGTAAATGGATGAGCTAACGGGATAAAATGGGCAAACTTTGAGAACTTGTCAACCACAACCAAAATGCAATTATAAGAGTTGATCTTAGGTAATGCTTCAATAAAATCTAGTGTTACTGTTTGCCATGCATGATCTGGTATTGCAAGTGGTAATAAAAGGCCAGGGTACTTAGCTCGGTCCGGCTTTGCTTGGTGACAAATAGCACAACTGGTAACAAATGAATGGACCATCTTTTTCATTGCTGGCCAGGCAAAGAGTTGCTTGATGCGGCGATAAGTCACTGGAAAGCCCGAGTGACCTCCTACCACACTATCATGTAGGGCCTTCATCAATTTGGATTGCAAATCAGGGTTATTGCCAATCCATATGCGGTTCTTAAACCGAAGAATACCTTCTGTGAGAGTAAAATGAGGAATAACTTGCCCGAGGACCAACGCAGTGAAGATTTTATGAGTAGCAGGGTCTAGCTGATACCCTTTTGTCACTTCATCCAGCCATGTCGGTTTGCTAATTGAGATAGCATTAACAATCAAACAATCTTCTCGAGCATCTTGATGCAAATCAGAACGTCGGGAGAGAGCATCTGCAACTCTATTTTCCTGCCCTTTCTTGTACTGAATAGAAAACTGAAGACCCAAGAGTTTTGTGATCGCCTTTTGCTGAAGTGGAGTGGTAATCTGTTGGTCCAAAAGGTGGGTCAGACTCTGATGATCCGTTTTGATAACAAATGGTGCGTGTTGTAAGTAGGCGCGCCACTGATCAACAGCAAATAAAACTGCTAAGAACTCCTTCTCATAGGTAGATAACCCTTGATTCTTTGGTCCTAATGCTTTGCTGATAAAGGCTATTGGGTGACTATTCTGGTGCAGCACCGCCCCAATGCCTTTTTCACTGGCATCCGACTCGATAACAAATGGTTGAGAAAAATTCGGAAGAGCTAACACGGGAGCCGACGCTAAAGCTTGCTTGAGTGCCTCAAAGGACTGCTGTGTCTCATTTGTCCACACAAACTGCTGGCCTTTCTTAAGGAGTTGAGTTAGAGGTCTACTGATAAGCCCAAAACCCTCTACAAAACGCCTGTAATAACCAGCCATGCCTAAGAAACTCCGCACATCCTTCACACAAGTGGGAATCGGCCAGTTCTGAATAACCTGCAACTTGGATGGTTCTGTAGCGACCCTTCCTGCACTGATGATGTGACCCAAAAACTCTAACTGAGGTTGTGCAAAGGAACACTTGGACCGCTTGAGACGTAGCTGATGTTTGCTAATGAGAAGGAATACTTGGCGCAGATGGTCAGTATGAGCATCCAAGGTGGAACTGTAAACCAAGACATCATCGATGAAAACAACAACACACTTACGGAGTAATGGTGCTAACACAAAGTTCATAAAGCTCTGAAATGTTGCCGGAGCTCCCGTAAGGCCAAAAGACATTACTTTGTATTCATAATGGCCGTTGTGTGTCTGAAAAGCAGTTTTAAATTCATCTCCCTCTTTAATCCGAATTTGGTGATACCCGGAGCGGTGATCCAGTTTGGAAAACACAGTCGCACCAACTAATTCATCCAACAGCTCATCCAATATAGGCATTGGGTATTTGTTCTTTACCGTGTGTGCATTGAGACGTCGATAGTCTACACATAATCTCCATTCTCCGTCTTTTTCTTCACAGTAATGCAGGGGATGCGAACGGCTCGAACTATCTTGGATGACACCAGAGAAAGCATTTCTTGAACTTGCTTCTCTATTTCATTCTTCTGTTTGTGGGGTATAGCGATATGGCATAATCGGAATGGTTGCACTCCAGGTAACAGAGGAATGGAATGATCGAATGCTCGGCGAGGAGGTACACCAGTAGGGACTTGAAACAAATGCTCAAACTCTTCCAGCAAGTGGAGGATGCATGAAGGAGGGACAGAAGAAGGCAACTGCTGAAACTCCTCCGTGACCACACAAAGCTCCAGAACTTGTTCAATGGCCGCACACTTAACAAGCGCACTGAGCTGACTT
Source organism: Guadua angustifolia (assembly GCA_036346375.1). Classification (NCBI taxonomy): domain Eukaryota; kingdom Viridiplantae; phylum Streptophyta; class Magnoliopsida; order Poales; family Poaceae; genus Guadua; species Guadua angustifolia. Next base: position 35,204,687 of record CM070519.1, read on the forward strand.
CCATGGATAGTGGGGCAACGATGGATTGTAGGAATTACTCCCTGTAACAGAACTTTGGCATTCTTATAGGAGAAGGAAATAGACTTGTTGACCCAGTGAATCTCCATCGGACTATGTTGTTCAAGCCAATCCATGCCCAAAATAATGTCGTACCCACTTAATGGCAAGACTTTCAGGTCTGTGATAAATGTGTTTCCTTGGCACAACCATTGACATCGTGGAATAACACAATTGCACTCCAAAATACCCCCATCTGCTACTCGAACTCTGACTGGTTGCGGCAATTGTTGAAGACCAGGCATAAGAGGTAATAAGTGACTTCCAATATAACTTCCCGAACTCCCCGAATCCACCAGCATCAAAACATCTTGGCAATGCACTGAGCCTTGTAACCGAATAGTTTTCCCACCTTCAGAACCAGACACCGCTTCACAGGAAATAGCCAGCACCTGGTCTGTTGCTGCTTCTAAGTTGAGTGACTCCCGAACAGAAATTCCAACGTCAGACCTGTTGTCCTCATCGGTGTCCCTGGTTAATGCCCACATTTCCTCAACCAGGTGAAGCGGTACAGTTGCCGAACATCTGTGGCTATGACCCCAACGTTCCCCACATTTGTAGCAAAGACCTTTGGCTTTACGGTATGCCATAAGAGCGGACATACGGTCATCCGAAGATCTGGATCGCTGCGTAGAAGGAGACCTCTTGTCCTCAGATACCCCGGATGCTGCTGGTTTCGACGGTGGCGGTGGAGGCAAAGGCATTGCCAGAGGTCGAGCAAAGGATCGCCCAGAAGTAGCCATCTCCATGCGACGGCCATCACGTCGCGAATGATTCGTCAAGACATCCTCCTGCAAAAGGGCAAGAGCGCTAGCAGTATCGAGGTCTTTGGGCCGTTGAATAACAACAACAGAGCGAATATCATCTTTAAGACCGTCAATAAACCGAGCGGTAAGAAATTCAACGTGTAAAGAGTTATCATAGGCTAGCAATTGATGCACTAGATCATCAAATTGTTCAATGTACTCAGTGACCGAATTGGTTTGATTGATATGAAAAAAAATTTCGCACTAAAGTCCCATGTTGATCTCTATCAAAACGGTTAGCCAAAGCAAGTCCCAGGTCTTCCCAATTCATACCAAAGACTTGATTCTCCATGGATTGCATCCAAAAAATAGCAGGACCTTCGAAATTCAGAGTAGCAAGCCGAACCCAAATTTTTTCCGGTACAGAGTAAAAGTTGAAAAAATTTTCACAACGCTTTTTCCATAGTTTTGGATTCGTGCCGTCAAACACGGGTAAGCTGATGTGAGGAAGATTAGCCCCTAGACTTTGTGCCATGGACGAAAAAGCGGATGCAGACATTGGAGTGGATTGAAATTGATTCTACTGGGTTGGGGTTCGGAATTGGATACCTGTGACCGGAGGAGGCACCAGGGCATCACCGGCCCTAGCGCCCGCACTCCGGTGAAATTGGGGCTCACGGTGGCTTGATTGCCCGGACGTCACCACAGTCGGCAGTCCTTCCAGGTGGGCGGAAGGGAACATCCCACGATCGCCTTTAGAGTTGGCCGAATCAAATGGAAACTGGGCCAAGACTCTGCCAAGCTGTTGTTTCAAATCGGTAACAGATGAGTGTAAATCCGTTACCCGATCTTCCACCTTGGGTTTCCAGGCTTCAAGTTGCTCGTGATCTTCGGTTAATTTCCTCAGCGATTCGTCGACGCGCCGAATGTACTGCTGCACATCGGCCACCATCGACCTCGTTTCATCCTCCTTCTTGCTACTCTCTTCTAGCTTGGCCAAAATAGTTGCTAGCGGATCATCCGGTCTCGGCGGCGCCATTCCTCCAATCCGGGCTTGCAGGCGGGTGAAGTGAGGATGTTCCGCCGCCAGGATGTAGGCGAATCTGGCTCTGATACCAGATGTGAGACTCCAGTGACCAAGAAACCGAATCCACAACAGGAACGCTTGTATTGATTCAGTGTAGTGGCTACCAGTTTCACCCAAGGAATGTTTGGTGTATCTCTGAAAGTAAATACAGGTTCGCCGCCGCCAGGACTCCGCTCACGAAGGGAACGGGTCTACCAATATCTCACCGCCTACCTCCTCAGGAAAACCTATTCACTCTTATATATGTCTCTCCTCCTTTTACAAGTAATCAGATACAACTCTGTAATATGCAAATCGAAACCAGACGAGCTTGTCTAGTTGTAAAACCACTCTGGACCAAATATGCGTTGATTGGGCTTATGGGCTCGCGCCATCTTCTGAGTTGGGCCGTCCTGCTTTGGCATTGAAGTTAGCTCTGCCTTCCTCCTCTCTGATGCCTTCCCGTTCAGCGCAGCTTCTTGATCTGACCGCCCCGACGATGTGCTGACATCCAGATTCCGGTTTATCTGCTTTTCAGTGTTCAAATGATTCGAGCATTTGAGGATTTGCACCCACTGATTGGATTGAGTGCAAAATGGGAATATTTACAAGTGAAGCGCTATCACGAGAGATGGGACTGGTAAACTAGCATTAAGTATTGTGCTGAGCCATTGCTCTCGATAAGGATGTGGGCAGAGCTTTGTGTATAATATCAGTCGTAGCTTAAAGTCAGAGACCGACATTTATAATGATCATCATTCCCTGGACTAGTATAGATTTGGACGTTGGTTTACATTGGACAGTTTGCATCCAAGTGTTTCCATTCTGATCACTTTTTTTTTTTTGGCTAGCATCTCATATCATTCAATAGTTCAGCTGAAAAAAAAAAATGCTGCATAGGGTGTCATATTCTGATTTCTTGAGATACTTGATTTTTAGATCATATATTATTATCTTAACAACCAGACATTACTTTGTTTCCAAAAGAGACATGATTAAGACTAATTTTATGAAGTGCTTCAATTTTATGAATTTACTGAAAGGAACAATTTTTGTAAAGTTTACCCAAAAATAATTATACCAAGTGTGCAATGCTATACTGCTAATTACTGAAGACAATTCCATTTGCAACATGTTCATCTCAAGTCAGCTACGATTCTAGAAGTTCTCTAGATTACACTAGTTTCATCTTTTCTCTTTTCATATTTTGTCATAACTGATATTACAATTTGGACTTATTTATGGACATACAATACTTGTGTTATTGATTCTAGAGTTGCTCTTTGCTCTGAATCCGGACATGGAGTTCTGTAAAATTAAATCAGGGAATACGTGACACTCTACGAAGCAATACGTCGTATCAATAGGGATGAAGAAAGGGAAGATCAGATAACTTGGCGTTGGACGCCAGATGGTCAATACTCAACAAGGAGCGCATACAGGATCCAGTTTCAATCGGTTTACTGTAAGACGAAGTTTTGCCCGATATGGAAGGCGAAAGCGGAACCTAAATGCCGGTTTTTTGCATAGACGGTGCTTCACAACAAAATCTTAACGGCAGACAACATGCTAAAGAGGGGGTGGCTTTGCAATGCAACCTGTGGTTTATACAACATAGCTCACGAAACGCCGAGCCACCTTTGTAAAGATTGCCCCTTCGTCAAACAGGTCTGGAATCTGCTATCACAATGGGGGCAATTGGATCGGTGTCATAACCTGAGTTTCGATGGCTCGGTGTACAGATGGTGGAGAAGGATACGAACTCATTTTGAAAAAGACAGTCGACGAGACATTGATGGGCTTCTTATCTACTTCTGGTGGAATCTATGGCTGGAGAGAAATCGACGCATTTTTCAAGGGGTACAAAGAACGCCTGAGCAGGTGGCATCGGCAATCAAAGACGCGGTTCTAGCCCGTGGTTTCGCTTCAACATGGCAGTCTACGGTGTAACTTTCAGACCATGGCTCTTTCTCATTTATCCCATGTGTTTCTTTCCCGTTTTTTGTTTTGTTCATACTAGGGGGTTATCAGTCGATCTTCAAATTTATTTTGCTTATCTCCCCTAGGTGTTAGAAGTGGCATCTCGTAGTGGAGATCGGTTTGTGAGGTTTTTTCACGGGTCCAGTTTTCTCCTTAAAAAACAGGACCCACACCCTTCTTACCTTTTAATAGATTTGCAGCAATTCTCTTGCTGCCATTTCAAAAAAAAAAGTTCTGTAAAATTCTGTTACTTTGATTACAACCTGTAAATTCGTTTTCAATGTCTGAACAGTAAGCCTATATTTTTTTCCCTGCTGAGAAGCTAGAGGCCTCTATTGCAGTGTTACTTGGACACTCGTGTCCAAAAAATTTTGCCAAATCGGACACCTCGAATCCGAGTCGGATTCTGACACCCGTGTCTGATTCTGAGTAGCATTTCCCGTGTTCATTTTTTTTGCCAAATCGGACACCCGAATCCAAGTCGGATTCCGACTCACGTGTCTATGTCCATGTAACACTGCTCTATTGCCTTGTATCAGACCTAAGCAAAATGAGATTGTTGTAGGATTAAAGCAAAGTGAACCGAAACATCATGTGTTTGTAGTCAATTAAATCAATCAAGCGCATGGGGCGGGGCCTGGGTGTGAACAACTTTCCAACATAAGGATTTATATCATGTGATTTAATTGCCAATAGAATATCCATGACTTGTCACTTTGTGTGAGCATTAGAGCCTTGTGATTCTTATTTTAGATAATCTTTATTTGCTATAATTAACTCATATGTAATAGTAATTTCTGTTATGAATAGCACTTGTATTCAACATGAGGCCAATAGACCGGTATATATACATGTACAAGAAGTTATAGAAGGAAAGCCTATATAAGACAATAGCTATAAAAGAGAACAATCTCTACACAAGGCAACTAGCAATCTCGTATATATGGTAACAAGGATACTGTGCAACACACCCCCTCAAACTCATGATGGATCAACCATACTGAATTTAGAGAGATAAAAGCTGTGCTGAACTCTAGCTTGTGTCTTCGTGAAGAAGTCTGCCAACTGAAACTCTGAAGGCATATACTGAAGAGTCGCAACCTGATCCTGTACCTGTGTTCTCATGTAGGAAGCATCAACGCCAATATACTTGGTGAGCTCATGCTTCACTGGATCTCGAGTAATGCTAATAGTACCTGTACTGTTAGATAAAAGAGGAGTAGGTGTAGAAACAGAAACACCAAATTCCTCAAGTAGCCATCGTAGCCAAGTAACCTCTGCTGAGCTATAGCTCGCAACTCAGCCTTGGCACTGGAACAAGAAACTGTTGTCTGCTTCTTAGTCTTCGAAGTGATGAGAGAATCACCAAGAAAAACACAATAAGTAGAAAGAGACCGACGATCAGAGTGATCACTAACCTATGTAGTATCGGAGTACGCCTGAAGCTGAAGAGAGCTAGAGCGAGGAAAGAAAAGACGATGAGAGATAGTTTCACGAAGATATCGTAGAATATGAAGAAGATGACTATAGTGTATCTGAGTGGGAGCAGAAACGAACTGACTCAAGATATGAACTGGATATGAAATGTTAGGACGAGTGACACCAAGGTAAACAAAACTCCTAACAAGGTGACGATAGCGAGTAGGATCCTCAAGAGGTTCACCATTAGTAGGTTGAAAGTGAACATTGAGCTCCATAGGAGTCTTAGCGGTGTACTTATCAGTGAGAGAAGCGTGATCAAGAAGATCCTAAATATATTTCTCTTGGGATAGAAAGAAGCCCTCAGGTGTAGAAAAGGCCTCAATCCCAAGAAAGTAGCGAAAAGGACTCAAATCAGACATGAGAAATTACTCATTGTGCCGTGCCTTCACAAAGGCAATATACTGAGAATCATCTCCAATAATGATCATGTCATTAACATAGAAAAGAAGAAGAGTCTGTCCACGAGGTGAAGTATAAACAAAGAGCGCAGGATCATGATCACTAGCAGAAAAGCCAGCAGCAGTGACCACAAAAGAAAAACGCTCAAACCAGGCATGAGGGGCTTGCTTGAGCCCATAAGGAGAGCGACGAAGGCGACAAACCATACCCTCAGGAACAGAATACCTCGGTAGTGGCTGCATAAAGACCTCCTCATGTAGCTCACCATTAAGAAAGGCATTCTTGATATCAAACTGAGAGATAGACCACTCGCGAACAGAAGTCGCAGCAAGAAGAGTGCGAACAGTGGTCATATGAGCCACGGGAGCAAAAGTCTTATCATAATCATGACCATGCTCCTGCTGAAAACTATGTGCCACGAGACGAGCCTTGTAACACTCAAAAGAACCATCAGAGTGAGTTTTAACCTTATAGACTAACTTGCATGTAATGGGATGGACGCATGGAGGAAGAGGCACAAGATTTCACGTGCCAATGTGCTTAATGGCAGCAAGCTCCTCTGCCATCGCATGCTGCCATTCCTGGTGAATAACAGCTTCGCAGTAAGAAGTCGGCTCGGTAAGAACAACACTAGCAAAGCCAAGGCGCTCAGGAGGCCGAATAGACTGACGATCGCGAAGAGCGTAGCGAGGAGGCATGGAAGAAGAGAACTCAACAAGAGAAGATGGCACATCAGAAGAATCCTCAACTTGTAGACAACGAATGCAGTAGAGAGGATAAGAAGAAACAATGTCAAAAGAAATAGGTGGAGAAGATATAGGAGGTAAAGGCTCCTGTGGAGTGGCCGGCAAAGAAGGAGACGCCAATTGTGGAGAAGAAAAAGTGACAACAGGAGTATCAGAAAAAGTCAAGAAAGAAAGCGGCTTGACAAAGGATGCTGAAGTAGACGAAGGACGAGGGTAGAAGGGACAAAACTCATCAAAAGTAACATCCCGAGAGATTCGTATCTGTCGGCCAACAGGATCCCAATAGTGATATCCCTTGTGCTTAGCACTATATCCTAGAAAAATGCACTCAATAGACTGAGCAGTCAGCTTGGTGCGTTCACGAGGTGCAAGGAGGATATAGCACACACACCCAAAGAGGCGAAGATAGAGTAATCAGGAAGCATGTTGCAAAGATGCTCCACCGGAATTCCACCCTGAAGAGCAAAGGAAGGCTGAATATTTATCAAGTAAGTGGCAGTGGAAACAGCCTCAGCCCAAAAATGAGGTGGAACAGCAGAAACAAGTAAAAGAGCATGAGCTGTCTCAAGAAAATGTCGATGTTTGCGCTCAACCACATCATTCTGAGCATGAGCACCAGGACAAAAAAGCTGAGAAAGAGTGTCCTGCGTAGCAAGAAAAGCACGAAAGGCACCAGACAGATACTCCTTGCTGAGTCAGCATGAAGAACTTGAATGGGAGAATCAAACTGAGTACGGATCATAGTGGCAAAATTCTTATAGCACTTGGTTTGGGTGTTGGGAGGGCGCAAGTGCAATGTCGGTAAAACACTAACCTTAAAAACTTGGCTCTGATACCATATTATGAATAGCACTTGTATTCAACATGAGGCCAATGGACCGGTATATATACATGTACAAGAGGTTATAGAAGGAAAGCCTATATAAGGCAATAGCTATACAAAGGAAACAATCTCTACACAAGGCAACTAGCAATCTCGTATATATGGTAATAAGGATACTATGTAATAATTCCATGAATTCAAGTTATAATTACATGATTCTTCCATCACCCCCAAGCCAACTATAAGGACCCTAAAACTTAAACTAAGCAAATAAAATCATTAAGCATTTAATCAGGAAGATAATGGGCAATTAAACTTGATAACTAATATTATGCATCACTAAAACAATAAAGTAGGAGTAACAAAAAGTAAGGCTTTCGAGAATTGCCATTAGACCCACAGGCGAGGGTATCGCACATCAAGATACATGATCTATCCGATGCCAGATTAGCACCTCTCGCTAGACTTGGGTTCATCATTCGGCAATTAGTTGCAAACCTGTAGGATTGCAAGTATCCTTAGCGAAGCCCAAATAAAGATCAGTGTACCCCATGGTAAACCAGTAAAAGACCTAGGGGTAGAGAAGTACAAAGGGCCACCATAGAAAGAGATAAGGCCAATGCCACAGCCGGTGCATCCCCTTTGCCTTCACTAGAATCAAGAGATAGCCAGGCAGCCAGCCATTCACTCCCCTTTCCACATTCCCAAACCAGAGAGCAAGCTAGAGCAGCTAGGAGAAGCACCAACCGGCCGGGAGGAGGAGGATCGGAGGAGAAGAGTAAGGAGGAGGGCGGAAGGAGCCCAAGCCGAGGTGAAGGTCAAATCGAGACTGAACCTCGGCCACCACATCATTGCCCTCACCAACAGACCACACCGACCCCAAAGATCTTCATCCCGAACCAATCCATCACAGCACCTCCATAGCATTAGTATTACAAGCAATGTAGAGTGCTTAGATGGAGTAAATCAAGCGAGAGCTAGTAGATCGGGGTAGTTCCTTAGTCTCAATAAGGTTAAGCACCCTAGGGTTGCACACTCGTGCCAATGACCCTCTTGCTCCCCGACACTAGGAGTCACGGGTATCATCGCTATGCCTTCAAAACCTAAAGCACACTCCCCAAAATCATCACAGGCCTATCACTGCCAAGTTGAGGTTTTGAACCCAAGCAAAAGCATGCAAATCAATCTAGGACACTCCCATAGAGTAGATTGGCACTCTAGAAATTGATTTACTGAGGAACTGAGTAGAACCAGCGCCACCAGGGGACCGACGACCATGACTGGCATTAGCCTAGGGTCCAGGGGAGGTTTCGACTAGAGGCTGGTGAGCCAGAGAGGGTAAAGAGAGGGAGAAAGGAAGAGAGAGACCGGGAGGAGGCCCAAGCAGCGCGCGAGTGTCAGGCTCAGTGGGGCCTAAGGGTTAGCTATCCGAGCAAGGCGAAGGGCTCGATAGTGGGCTAGCGGCGCAGGTGGCTGTAGCTGGCGGCACCAGCCAGAAGGGGAGGAGAGGGAGTAGATTGGAGGAGGGGAAAGAGTAGGAGAGAAGAAGAGGAAGGGAAGAACCAGTCGAGTGGAGAAAGAGAAAAGGAGAGAGGAAGAAAAGAAGAAAGGAAGAGAAGAGGAAAACAGAGGGAGTCAACTGGGTGAAGAAAAAAAGGGGAGAAAAGGAAAAAGAGAAGAAGAGAGAAAAAGAAAAGAAGAAAGAAAAAGAGGGGAAAGAAAACAAATGAAAAGAAAAATTAAAGAAATGGGTTAATCGTCGTGAACCGCGGTTAGTTTAGCTAATCCTCTAGTTGTACGTTTAAGAAAATAAAAAAGCTAGTAAATGGTCATGCTTAATTAAATAAGCAGTTATATAAGCTTGCAAATGCATGAACAACTAAAAATAAGAATTAACACCCTTCTTCAAAATAATATTGCAATTGTTGGAAATGGTTGGACGCCATAAATGACATTCAAATTAATAACCATAGATTTAATACTCTATGTTTTCAGGATCTGAACTGAATCCAGCAGAATACCACCTTCCAAATCCGAGTGAGGTTGAGTATATCAATCCTAATTCAGACAAGCTTCCTTTGATCATATTTGCTAAACTACTTTTAAATATTTTCAGATATATGTGATATCATTAATGCATGGGAAAAATATCTTCTATGATGAAAATCTAAATCGGTTGCGGTTGGTAAAATGGTATGGAATTAAATTGTTGAAATGGTAGGTTGATGAAATGTTAAGGCAATGTTGGGAATTGTGGATTGGTGAAAAGGGCAATGGCATATTTCTAGGTATGGTGGGTAGGGTGCGCCGATAAGGGAATAACCGGCGAGGTCCTCTACATAAGCTATAATATAATGTCAAACAACTACATTCGAACAATGAGCCGTATTCCAGTATCAACCATAGTGAGTGAAATTGGTCATAAAAGTTGTCCTAGAAAGGTGTTATGATCTCTACATTGAGAAATAGATAGATAATTAGGAGTGTGAAGCTAGGTATGCTAGGAGTCCCAGTGAAGGACACATAAATCAGATGTGGTTGATCAGACGTCATATTCAAGGCCTATAGTTGAGGATCAGTGCTGCTGCGATAGCATGGTACGACTGGTACGCTGAGGGTAGTTGGGGAACAGTCGAGGACACCACTACTTGTCGGCTACCAGGGTTGAAGATCTAATGCTGGATTAGTAATAAACGTTCTAGGGCCTCACGGTGTACTAACTGATAAAATATCGAATGCACTCGATATTTTGATTAGCTAGTATGCCGAGTGTGGGATATGTATGTCCCGGGGCCCACCAAGCAGTCCTCCAAGGCTCAGCCAAGCGAACTTGGATCATGTCGACTGGATAAAACTGAGGGTTACTTGGGCCAAGCAAAGCGTGAAGAATCAGGATAGGCCTTAGTTAAAGAAACCGAGTCGTATTGGGTAGGAGATGATTGTAATCCAAACCGATACGGGCTTAGGATAGAAACCCCTACTTCGTATCCGAGTAGGGCTCAATATTGTAACCGCCCTTCTCTATTATATAAAGGGAGGGGACGGGGCATCTCAAGAACAGAACAAGATAGAACATCTCATCAGCAATCAGCTAGCCACATATAATTCCAGAGCACAGGACTAGGGTATTATCTCCACCGTGAGAGCCCGAACACAGTATACATCGGTGTTCTTGTGCTACCATCGAAGTTTGGGTCAAGCGCGTAGCCCCTTTTCATTATTGTCGGTAACAAGCGTCGGCGGTTAAGCGCGCCCTGTAGAGGCTGCGCTAGGATCAATCACGGCAAGCTCGATGGCAATCTTGAGAGCACGACCATCTTGGCCGGCCGGTATTTCGCTTTGGAAGCACGGATTTCATCGCCGACAACTTTGGCCGTCTCTCCGTTTGATTCGGATCGGCCCGATCTGGAACCAATTCGAGGTTCTCTTAGTCGGCCAATCACTCGGATCGTAACTGCATGGCCATCGTCCTAAGGCGATAAGCCAAGGACCCGATCCTCGTCTCGAGTCAGACAAAGCTAATGACGAGTCCTGAGTGGTCGAATACACAAGCAAACCACTCGGATTCACAGGTCACCCCACTCCGCCTTCCTGCACCTCCGATTTAGAAGGAGAGGTAGGAAATTTCAAAAGCCTTCACAAAGATTTTCGTGATTGAAGCGGACCCTCGCAAAAGGATGCGGCAAAAGCTGCGGAGGAAAACCATCATCATCAAGAAAACCTGCGAGACTCCTCCAAAGACAGAGGCCAAGCGTGAATGAAGAAATCTTGCGAGACAAAGGTGGGGAACGGTCGTTTTCCATACCCCACAAGAACATCGCCGCCTCCAAGACGCCTCGACACCTTGGCACCACTACTCGGACCGAATAGCCCGGCCGCTCGATCGTAGCCCAAGTTCAAAGCTATGGTTGCGGCGGCGGCAATTCAGAAAGACACCAAGAGGCACCAAGAGAAAAGGCGCCATCCCGTATTTCGCCCATCGCGCCGCAGTCGAAAGCGATATCTGGCCCGCGATTAGCTGGCGGGAGCTTCAACGAGAGGGCGCTCGACACAAAGATTCGCGGGACCTTCGTGCAGATTTGAGCGCCGAAAAAGTGATCGCGAAGATGAAGAGCGCCGCAGGCGCAGAGATAACTATGAACGTTTTGGCATTGGCCACGACGAACAAGAAGACCGTCGAAACCTTCGCTACCACGACGGAGAAGAAGGAGAAGGTCATCGAGGCAGTCGCCTCACCGGCGTTCTCCACAAAGCGAGGCAATGGCCCTATTGAGGGCATCCGGCCACTCCTCGCCTCCGCCGAGTGGTTTGGCCGAAGGATTCAACCCAAAAGCATCACCAAATTTGACGGAGAAAGAGATCCTAAGCTTGGCTCCAAGTCTACTCCCTTGCGATCATGGCACGCTGGGGGAAATCATAATGTGATGGCTAATTATCTCCCGGTCATGCTCACCTCTTCGGCTCAAGCATGGCTCACAGGGCTCCCGGCGAATTCCATAGACTCCTGGGAGGAACTCTGCGAGCATTTTATCACCAATTTTCGGGGCACTTACGAGCGGCACGGAACACAAGTGGGGATTCGTATCAATTTCGCCAGAAGAAGAACGAGACGCCCGAGAATTCATCCGGCGCTTCATGCGAAGAAGAATACGATCGGGACATTTCGGAGGCAAAGATCATCGCAAAGATTCCGAAGGGCGTCAACGACCCGACGATCAAAAGATGTCTCGAGCCGCCATCCACCGTAAGGGAGATGTTTGAACTGGCAGATCGGTATGCAACGGCCTCAGATGCTTTAGCCGAACGACAAGATGATCACCCGCGTCCGAAGGATAAAAAGGATTACGCCAAGTCAACAAGACAACGTGACAGAAAGCGAAAACCCGAAGAAATAGTGGCAGCGACCGAGCAAGACCGACGACGCGCGCCACGGACCGACAATTATGACACGGTGATGGAGGCAATATGTCCCTTTCACCCAAATAGTAAACATGCGGCGAAGGATTGTTTCACTCGAGGAGGTTTGCGAGAGAGTCCGAGCGACCACCAAGGGCGAAGCAAAAGAAGAAGAGAAGAAGAAACAAGATCCCCGAAGATGACGATGGAGAATATCAAAAGACAGAAAGGGAACTCAATTACATCTACGGGGGGTCGATGGCCTATGAGTCAAAGCGAAAGCAGAAGCTCACGGAAAGAGACGTCAATGCCATCGTACCAGCCGTACCTCAGTACCTCAAATGGTCCGAGATCCCCATAACCTTTAGTCGCTCTGACCATCCAGACCACATCCCGTACCCCGGAAGATTTCCGCTGGTATTGGACCCGATGGTTCGCAACGCCAAGCTCAAGAAGGTGCTGGTCGATGGAGGAAGTGGACTCAATGTGCTCTTCTCCAAGACTTTCGACGAAATGAAGATTCCTCGCTCCGAGTTGAAGCGGGGCTCGTCACCCTTCCATGGAGTAATTCCCGGAACTTCCTCTGTTCCACTCGGCCAAATCACCTTGCCGGTCACGTTTGGAACCAAGGATAATTTCCGGACGGAATACCTTAACTCGAGGTTCTTGACTTCCAGACAAAGATATCACGCCATTCGGCGAGCCCTACCGCCGATTCATGGTCGTGCCACATTATACCTACCTCATCCTGAAAATGCCAGGACCGAGGGGTATAATCTCTGTTCATGGCGATGTCAAGCGGTCGTTCGTCTGCGACAAAGAAAGCTGCGAGATGGCTGAAGCTCAGGAGATAGAAGATGACAGAAAGAAGATCCGTGAAAGCATCACAAGACGAGAAGATGAAGGAGAAGTACCAACCAAGAAGCAAAGCTAAAACAAGTTTGAAGCCCGATGAAGGGACCAAGAAGGTAATCCTCGACCCGCCTAGCTCCCAATGCGGCTTTGATTGGGACAGCCTCACCGCCAAATAGGAAGACTTCGTCACCTTCCTCCGAGCCAACAGGGATATCTTGGCGCGGAAACCATCCGACATGCCGGCATTCCCGGAGAGGTGATCGAGCACTCTTTAAACGCTGACGAAAAAGCCAAACCCATCAAGCAGCGGCTCCGAAGGTTTGCTCAGGACAGGAAAGAGGCCATCAAGGAGGAAATCACGAAGCTGTTAGCAGCAGGCTTCATAAAAGAAGTGTACCATCTCGTGGTGGCGAACCCAAAGATTTGTTCGCAAAAGAATAAAAGCTGGCGATGTGCGTTGATTATACCGATCTCAACAAGGCTTGCCCGAAAAGATCCTTCGGGTTGCCTCAGATGACCAGTGGTAGATTCCACGGCGGTCAGGAACTCCTCGACTCGATGCCTACTCGGGATATCATCGATCGGGCTAAAGAAGAAGATTGCATCAAGACCTCATTCATCACTCCGCTCGAGCCTTTTGCTACGTCACAATGCCATTCGGTTTGAAGAACGCTGGCGCGACTTACCAACGCGCAATACAGCGGTGTTTTCATTCTCAGATCGGGCGCAATGTGGAAGCATACGTTGATGACGTCGTCGTCAAATCTCGGGCAAAGGAAGACTTAATATCCGACTTAGCCGAAACATTTGAAAGCCTAAGGGCCTACAAAATGAAGCTCAACCCTGAAAAATGTGTCTTCGGAGTCCCGTCTGGGAAATTACTCGGATTCATTGTTTCACAACGAGGCATCGAGGCAAACCCAGAGAAAATCAATACCATCCTGAAGATGAAGCCTCCAGCCAATCAGAAAGATGTCCAAAAGCTCACTGGATGCATGGTGGCACTCGGCAGATTCATCTCCCGACTGGGATCGCGGGGGATGCCTTTTTTCAAACTTCTCAAGAAGCAAGGTAATTTTCAATGGACCACTGAAGCACAGCAGGCCTTCGAAGAATTGAAGACATTCCTGTCATCTCCACCCGTGCTGGTTCCTCCAATATCAGAAGAACCCCTTTTGCTCTACATCGCCGCAACAACTCATGTGGTCAGCGCGGCAATTGTAGTAGAGCGGAAGGAAGAAGGGCACCTCCAGAAAGTACAGAGACTGCTCTACTTGTCCGAGAGTATTGGGAGAGTCCAAGGTACGCTATCCACAAGTCTGTAAACTACTATACGTGCGTCTTTGCTTGCCTCCCGCAAACTCAAGCACTACTTCCAAGAGCATTCAATCACGGTAGTTACCACTTTTCCGCCGGGACATACTTCACAACCGAGAGGCCACAGGAGGATCGCAAAATGGGCGATCGAGCTTGGAGCCTTCAAGTATCCTTGAGCCACGGACGGCGATAAAATCTCAAGTACTCGCCGATTTCACCGCCGAATGGATAGAGCCGCAATCACCAAAAACGTTGAAGAGCCGAATATTGGACAATGTACTTGACGGATCTCTCATGCTCGATGGCGAGGAGCAGGCGTGGTCCTCATCTCTCCAACGGTGGCGCCTAAAATACGTCTTGCGATTCACTTCCCAAAGATCTAACAACGCCGCCGTCTGACGGCACTCATCCACGGACTTCGATCGCGATATCTCCAGGTATTCGGCTAACAATTCGAGGCAACTCCATGGTGATCAATCAAGTCCAAAAGATTGGTCGCGCGCCGAGGACATCATGACGACATCTTGCCAGAGGTACGGAAGCTTGAAGACAAGTTTGACGGTGGAGCTCATCCACGTGCTCCACCGTGACAACGAAGAAAGCGCATTTAATTGGCAAAATTGGGCTCCTCGGGCCATCGCACCACCGGGTTTTTGTTGAGGAAATCTACAAACCCTCGGTAAGCCAAAAGCGAGGAGCGAACAAGTCAGAAGAGAAATCCGACGAAGAGGAGGTCCTAGTCATCAGCACAGACTGGACGACCCATTTTCTCAATTACCTATTGAAAGACGAACTTCCAGAAGACCGAGCGAAGCAGAGCGCATCTCATGGCGCAAACAAGAGTTACGTGGTGGTAGGAGAAGAGTTATTTGAAAAAGTGCCTCGAGTTCTAAGGCGATGCATATCGCCAGAAGAAGGAAAGCAATTACTCGTGGAAATCCACTCGAATTTGTGGACACCACGCGATGTCAAGCACATTGGTGGGCAAGGCATATCGACAAGGTTTCTTCGGCCAACCGCCGTGACCGACGCAGAAGATATCGCTTGAACTTGTGAAGGCCGCGGTTTTTCGCCGCCAAATACACGCACCGCCGTAAACCGCAAACAATTCCGATCACTTGGCCATTTGCGATCAGGGGGCTCGACATGGTCGGCCCATTGAAGAAGGCTCAAGGAGGCTTCACCCACCTCTTTGTCGCCGTGGATAAATTCACTAAATGGATAGAAGCAAAACCGGTGGCTACAATCACAATGCCAAGGCCAAGGAATTCTTCCAGAAATTGTGGTAAGATTCGCGTACCAAACAGATTATCACGGACAATGGAACCCAATTCGAGGAGAAGACTTTCAAGATCGGTGCGATAAGCTCGGCATCAAAATTTCTTCGCCTCCGTGGCTCATCCGAAAAGCAACGGTCCGTGGAAAGGGCAAAGCGGCATGGGTCTTTGCAAGGCCTAAAGGCACGAATCTTTGACCATCTCAAGTTATACGCCACCCGATGGGTGAAAGAAGCTGTCAAGACTGGGGCCGAGAACCACCCCAGCCAGATCCACCGGCGATCACCCTTCTTTACGGTCTCGGCTCGAGGCGGTCCTACCTCTGAAATTGACCTTGGATCCCCGGTCCGGAGCTTCAAGGAGGACGAGTCGAAGAAACCAGATGGAAGATATTGTGATTGGAAGAGGCAAGAGAGATCGCCGTGGTCGGTCGGCCAGATACCTTCGAGTTCTCATACGATATCACGAATCAAACGTCCGGCGAGCATTCTCCAAGGGCGATTTGGTTACGATAAAGAGTCGTAAACACGAGCACAAGTTATCTCCAATTTGGGAAGGCCCTACATCGCTGACGAGGTGACACGACCGAGGCCTACTGAGCTTAAGCGAGAAGACGGCGCCATCATTAGCAACTCATGGAATATAGAGCAGCTCGTCGCTTTTATTCTTGAAAAAGTTCAATAGGATGTCCAAAATTGACTTGCTACTCAATTGTTCCTCAATTAAGCGAAGAAGTCGGGGCTACACCTAATAGTGTTAGCATGCTAACTCTAATCAAGAGGATGTTTGTTCAAAGCAAGATCATGTATCGTAATTCTTTATTCAATTGACTTGCTACTCAATTATTTTTCAATTAAGCGAAGAAGTCGGGGCTACACCTAATAGTGTTGCACATGTGCAACCCCGATGCAAACTAGTTCCTATTTTTCAAATGATCACGACTAAAATCCGAAAGTGCTCTAAACGCGAATCGATGCTCCCAGGACGAAAAAAGTCTAGTCGCCTAAAAGCACGCTTGAGGAAAAAACTCGCGTTGCTCGGGGGCTACGCTAATCAGACAAGGAGATCAAGCACAAAGGAAAAATCACTCGGCAAGGTCGACCAAGATCTAAATAAGGAAAAAGTATATGAAACTGCGGTTAAAATAATATTACAAGAAGACCATCATTGTTCACGACTTGAGATCTTTCACCAAATATACACACAAAGCAAAAGTACTCGCAAAAGTTCAAAATGAGGCCACACTTCTACGCTTCTACGCCCTTCTACGCCCGGCGCACCCGCCCGACGGCTTCAATGAGGGCGTCCTTGGCCTTAACAAGCCTAGGGACGGCCTCGATCAAAGCATCAACAGCGGTGGTATCCCGGGCGACGGCCTCCCGCTCCGCCGCTTCCGCCATGGCAAGATCAAATTCCGCCCAGAACTCGGCATTATCGTCTTTGGGCTCCGCAAGGGCATCATCCCCAAAATTGAAAATGAGGTTCGCAATCCATGGCGCGACCGGCGGGCCTGGCGACTCGGGAGAGAGAGGCAAGGGAGAGAGATCCTCGGAGGAAGAAGAAGAGTCCATAAAGAAGAAGAGAAGAACCTGCGAAAGAAGAGTGATCCAGCGTCAGGTACAATTTGGCAGGCACAAGAAGATGAAAAAAAATCAAGGAGACGAGCGGGCGAGCACCTCAAAGAAACCCCTGCTGAAGGAAGACGGATAGGACGGATGAAGAGGGTAGTGCGCTGCAAAATGCGAAAACCAAGGTCGAACTCGCTCTTATGCGAGGCAACGCCTGTCCCTGGAGAGAGACTCAACGCCGCTCAAAACGACGCATGTCACTAGGGCGGGAAGACGGTCCACCTTCTGGACGTGTTGTTACACATATCTCGAGGAGGCTCAGAAATGTAAACCACGGACGCCCAGAGGAGCAAAAGGTTTAACGAGCCCAAGCTCAACGGACGTGCTAAAACAAGGATTAAATATTTCGCAAAGAAAATTCAAGTCCGGAGACAATTCTTTTCAGCATCGGAACAAAAAGCCCAAATCCAAACACAGGAGCAAGTTTGGTACAAACAGAGGATTACACAGGACCCAGATCTAAGTTTTTCACCAAAACAGCAGCGGTATTCTTGACTTCGTCCATGAGGGCAAGCGCCTGATCATCATCAACAGTGCGGGCAAAACCCTCTTGGACAGCTTTTAGCTCCACTCGTGGATACAGAGACTTGGTGATCGCCAACACCTGGCTGGCACTCGTAATTGCAACGTCCTCCAAGTGCGCGGCAATCTTTGTGGAGGCTCCCTCTAACCTTTGAATTGTGATGCTAACGTCATGAGGACATTATCGGTGCCGGCTTCATCGGGACTTAAGACCCAAGAACACCTTCTCCGCTTCGCTTGGAGGCGATCGGTCTGCGTTTCAAGACATTGATTTTTCTCATTAAGTACCCAGTCTTGGGCTGCGAGTTGACTCGATGCTTGCATTATACCGGTCGGTGAGTTCGGGACTAACAAAATGATGGCGACAAAGACATAAGGCAAAAATCAAAAAGCGACCGTCCGGTTCCTTGTCGGTCGGCTACCTCTTTCTTGGCCTCTTCTTGGCCCTCTTGACTCTTCATTTTGGGAAAGAGAAGCCTCGAGTCTTTCCCGAAAATCTGAAGAAACAATGAGCGGGGCTTAAGAAGACAAAGAATAGAATCAGGACTCAAGGCACTCGGACCAGGAAAATACCATTAGAAGAATTGGTCAGATGCAGTTTCTCGGCCTCCAGAGATTGGACATGACATCGAAGCCCTTCCAGTTCTTCGCGATTTTCTATGCGGGCACGCGCGAGGGCTTCCTCTAGCTCGCTATGAGCTGCTCAACCTCAGCGTAATCTTTTCGCATTTTCATCCTCGGGAACAACCTTTGAAGAAGATAGTTCCGGTCCTTGGCGAAAGACGACAAACGCTGGAAATGGCGGAACAACATCAAGCTTCGCGAAGAAAAGAAGATCTTTAAAGAAAAGTACGGCGCAAACAATTCACCTTGCCGAGGCGCGTGCACTCACGAGCAGCATCGAAGAACGACGCCCAGTGCTGTCTTTCGATCTCACCATCCAAAAGGACTAAGTCACCTTCGTCATCAGTAAATGCGGCCCGCACCGGAGATCTTGGGCGGGGAGGTGAAGGAATTTCGATGCATGGTGGTGGATCGGCAAGGAGGGGTGGAAAGAGCTTCGGCAAAGAAAAAGCGAAGTGTCAATAGAAGGCGTCGTATGGATAGTCGCCGAGAGGAAAAGCGGCAGGTATCACTCGGCTCGTGGAGGCACTCGATCTCTGAAATCTGCGGAGGCATAACATCGATCGGCGTCTCGGCCCGCCACGTCGGTAGGGCTTCCACCAAAGAACCATAGAAGGCCTCAAGACCGGTTCCTCATGAAGAATTTCTTCAACAGATCCTGCAAGAAATAGCGATCGGGACACGATCCGAGGGGAGCAAGGAAGGGGAGACAAGGAATCCAACTGTTGGACCTTGTTATCTCAAGACTTCAAACCCCTCGGGTGGGAGGACTATCACCAGAACATCGATCGGCATCTGGAAGGCGTGCTCTCGGTGGCGAAGACGGGCCCGAGGCTCGGAAATTTCATGTATCGAAGATTGGCTTGAAGAGGAAGAAGTCGGGGGAGGAGGCTGCATAGCTGCGGTGTCTCTAATCTTTGGGCCACCAGTCGGGCGTACATTGCTCACCGACTGCTTCCTCTTAGCTTCACGGACAATTGGTTCTTTCCCTTTCCCGACGGGATCATCACCAGGACCACCTATTTTGCTCCGCTTTGCGGCTGGTGCTGCAGAGGACGCACGGTCAGGAAAGGTCCGCTTGTCACTCTTATGGACAGGGAATTCGGGGAGCGGCGCGTCAGAGAAGAAGGCTTCTCGATCCTGCAAGTCCGAAGAACGAAGAACACATATTCAGATCAAAATCCTGGTGAAGAGCAAAAAAGATTCAGCATAGAGATACCATGGAAACCTCTTACCGAAGGAGCAGGATGTAGTTTTGTAAAAGGCCTCGGGTTTCGAGGAACGACGATCTTCTCATTTGGGGCGAAGAAATCGGCGACGCGACTGAAGAACGCCGCGGAAGAAATATCATCAGAAACCTCCCGCGTCGGGTCATTACGGCCTTCATACTCATGCCTGGATGAACTCGGTCCTTGAGAAATTTGGATTCGGCGTCGAAGTTAGCAACAACGGCCATGCCAAGAAGCCTGCTCCCTTCAAGTCGGCAATCAGCCCAGAGATCAGCCACCGTTCATTTCGTTGTCTTTGGGAAGCGATATCCAGTCGGGAGAAGGCTTGGGTGGAGTCCCAGTGAAGGCAGGCAATGGAGGGTCAGGATTGGCGCAATAAAACCACTCTTGGTGCCAACCCTTATTCGAAGTTTTAAAGGGAATGTGAAGATAAGATTTTTTCATGCCCTCCCTCAGCTGAAACCCGGCACCGCCAACCGTTTTGGGAGAATTCTTGCTGGGGAAGGGCTTGAGGAGGAAAAGATGGCGAAAAAGATCAAAATGAGGCCGAACGCCAAGATAGGTTTCACAGAGATTAACAAAAGCAGCAATTTGAAGAATGGAGTTAGGGTTAAGATGAGTTAACTCGATTCCATAAAACTCCAGAACGCCGCGAAGAAAGGGGGATGCCGGAAGGCCAAGCCCGCGCTTAAAAAATGATTCAAAGACGACCACCTCTTCAGCACGAGGAGTAGGGCAGAATTCACCTGCGGCGGGGCGAGCGGCAAGCATCACCAAAGGTGGAAAAACACCAATGCCGACCAAATCCTCCAGTCGCTCCTCCGTCGTCACCGAAGTAGCCCAATCTTTGGTCGAGGCGGATGGGGGAGCGGTTGCGGGAGAAGAAGGCGACATTCTTGAATAAAGAATCCTCGCGATCGCGCGAAAACTAGGGTAACGAGAAAAGTTAGCCCTAGCAGCGGAGGTCGCGAAGGAGAAGAAAGTTGGAGAACAAAGGGGCAAGTAGCAACGGTATAAAGCCACTCTATTTGTTCAGATGATAAGGAAGCGGCGCCGATTCTCGCCCGCGTCGGAAATCGCATCACCTTCCCAAAACCCCGAAACCGCCCTAGGAGCATTTCAGATGAAATTTGGCAAGCACGCATGACGACGAATCGCCGATGGCCCAAAAGAATCAAGTTAACAAGTGGTATGCCCCAAGATGGGCCCAAAGCGTAAATCCGTAATGCACGGAATAGATGGGTACCACCCGTAAACAACATCCTCTTATGATATGCCTCATGTCGGGCTAAAAGGTCGATAAGCGTTCTGAATCTAAATCGAGTGCCGTAAAGATGATTTTCAAACATACAAGAAATCATCTACCGTAATCCGGGACAAAGACGACTCAAAACAAAGATAATTGGCGAAGTTCTTCGTGACCTCTTTTGCCCAACGACAAGCACTCGGCTAAAAGTACTCGGGAAGGCTTAACTACCGAAGACATTCGATCATGAAGCACTCGGGGCCATGTGGGATATGTATGTCCGGGGCCCACCAAGCAATCCTCCAAGGCTCGATAGCGAACTTGGATCATGTCATTGGATAAACCGAGGGTTACTTGGGCCAAGCAAAGCGTGAAGAATCAGATAGGCCTTAGTTAAAGAAACAAAGTCGTATTGGGTAGGAGATGATTGTAATCCAAACCGATCACGGACTCAGGATAGAAACCCCTACTTCATATCCGAGTAGGGCTCAATATTGTAACCGCCCTTCTCTATTATATAAAGGGAGGGGACGGGGCATCTCAAGAACAGAACAAGATAGAACATCTCATCAGCAATCAGCTAGCCACATATAATTCCAGAGCACAGGACTAGGGTATTATCTCCACCGTGAGAGCCCGAACCTGTATACATCGGGTGTTCTTGTGCTACCATCGAGTTTGGGTCAAGCGCGTAGCCCCCTTTTCATTATTGTCGGTAACAAACCTCGACACCGAGATTCGTGTAACTACCCCAGAGTGATAGCGATGTTACTGTTGTTACTCTGGGCTAATTACGTGGATCCCCATACCAACACACTTCAGTTTAATTCAGCTAAGTTGCTTCAAATGTTGTTACTCGGTTTCTAAGGTGTTTCCCTTCTGTTTGAAAAAAAAACTTGCTTCAAATGCGAAGGCCTTTTTTATGTTGCAGATGATAATATGTACATAAAGAAGAAAGAACATTGGAAGTTCATTTTAATGTGTTGTTTCTAAGAATTCCTTGAAAGCACCTCAATTTAGAAACTGCTGCATAGCTTCGAAGAGTCAAATGTGCCAACTATCCATAGGTGCTGGATCCTGTAAATTGACACGTAAAATTTTGCATATATCTTCATAATTGTAAATAATAAAATGCATTTGGATATAAATTGATTATCTCACGTCTTTTAATGGAATACGCTTTGTTCTTCTTGTGTCAATTATGCCCATGCAACGCACATGGATGCGCAACTTGTGATTTACTGGATGGAGGAACGAAATTGGGAGGTTTGCTATTCTACTTTTTTCTTTGTCAATACATATCGGCTTTCATTTACTATTCTGATCATGCAAAACCAGTGAGCTGCAACATCGATGCAATCGTAAACTCATTGGTAGCTTTGGATAGCCAATATTGGTAGTGTAGTGACAGTGCACCATCTGTTATGCCCCAAGTTGCTGAATTCTACCATTATTATGATAACGACAGTTGGATGCAAATGAAATGTAGAGGTGTGCTAATGGTCATTTTCAACTTTTTCGGTGGCAAGACCTTCAAATTGGTTTATTGCATTTAAAAATCTGGCTGTGAAGTTCCCCTTCGATCATGCTACAAATTATATAAAAACAGGTATACATGGTAGTTGGCTCATCCAACTTTTCTAGCATTTTTTTTGCTTTTCATAGGATTTTTCATTCCAGGAATGCAAAGTGTTATAATGGATGAACAGATGGGGCACTAAATATTGTTCTGTCCCATCCAATCAGACATCTGCCTAAACTGCAATAGTGCAATTGGCACTGTACGATTTAGACTGGTGATTTTATTGATCATCTCTCCTGTCACCTGCAATCAAGAACTTATGTTTCTTACATGCCTGTTAGGGAGACTTGCAAACTAACAATTTGATATATTTTGTTTAACCTGACAACATGTCATCAATTAACTTAGCTTGATATGTTGTTAGAGCATGTCTCTGCAAGTGTTGCCCCTAGCATAGGAGTGGCGGCATAAGATCTAGTATAGCTAAATAGCTTATTATTTATGGTACCTAGTGTGGTATCTTATATTCTATCTTACAAGATGGTAACCTACTCTAGGCAATGCTTTGTGGACCATGTGCTCTAGTTGGGATTATGATGGCAACATTATATCTTCTTTGTGGGACAAGGAAGAAGCTCCTCCAAAGTAAGTGATAGGAAGTAAATGTTGTCAATGATATTGGTTGGCTTGAAAAAGAGATATGGGAACCGATCATTTCAGTACACTTATCTGCTTAACACCAATCGGATTCAGCCTTCACTGTTGGTATATCACTAATAGAGCATATGATACTTTTTTGAAAAATCACCAGAATGTGACCAAACTGGTTATTTCTTAGAGTTTTCTCTTGTCCATGATTTACAAATGCATATTTTCCTCTTTTGTATTTTTATCCCACTCCCTGAAACATGTGGCTCTGCCACTATTTAGTAGGTGATACAGAAAACAGAATTATACATACAGGAGCAGTATATACATATTAAAAGCAAGTCCAGGAAATTCTTTCAGGTGCACCCTGCATCTGCCTCTAGCAACAATATACATGTTACAACAAGTTCTGAAGCCAATCTATATCTCAACTACTGGAGCTTATTGCACATAAAAAAGATGAGAAACCAAAGCTACAACAAAATTAGCACTTAACACCAAATGAAGATACGGCTAAGAAGCAGCCATATACCGTCACAGCATGAAAGCCATGGAGTTAAGCCTGGCCAAGCGGCTCCATATGTCCGGCGAGGTGAATCTTGGTTGTGTTAGGCTCCGGTGAAGCTCCTGAAGCCTCGCTATGAGGAGAACAATTCGCCGGCATGGGACGAAGACGAGGGTCAGTGGAATGAGCCATATGCCTATCTCCACCACCAGCATAATTTGCCTCCCTCTCACTGATGGCTCTGCAAATATTTGGGGTGTGCTTGCTCTTACCTGGCGGTGCTTCCTGATCTTTATACAGTGTGGGCTTTAGTCCTGTGATCTTATTGGAGGGCAGGCCATCCACCTTAATTTATTTGGGCGCACACCATTAGAGCCATCTATGGACCCATCTCATTGCGTGCAAGTGGAGCTTAGTTGGCCTGGGTTACTTTCGGTTATTACTTGTTAACATCACAAATTTTTATGGTTTAGTCTGCTCGCTTCCATCACACATGGATGTGTCCATGGTAGGTAACTTGTTGGGCTCGTCGGTGAACTTCAGTGAGCAGCTTCCTTTATCGAAAAACTTCAGTGAGCAGCTAGTCTGTGGAAATGGACAGTCGGAAAGGTACATGTGGTTTGTGCTAATCATCTTGATCTGGTAATTCTGA
This sequence comes from Guadua angustifolia, assembly GCA_036346375.1. Taxonomy (NCBI): domain Eukaryota; kingdom Viridiplantae; phylum Streptophyta; class Magnoliopsida; order Poales; family Poaceae; genus Guadua; species Guadua angustifolia. The sequence continues at coordinate 35,228,907 of CM070519.1, forward strand.
CGTGTACGCCATCTAATGCAGTTGCATGTGCTTGTATTTGCTTTATGAGCTAGCCTGTGGGGTTACTCTCCACTTGACATGCGATCTGAAATTAGTAGATATCATGGAGTGTCAACAGCTGGTTTGGCTTTTCACTGTTTTAAGAAGTTGGAAATAACTTCCACCGTCCTTTCTGTTTGGCATAACCATTTAGTAATGCACCTATAATCTTATCTCGTTTGGAGTCACTGTCTTCTGTATCTACCTTGGTACAATTGTTACTTTATAGTAGGATGGCTGCATAAAGAAGCAACCCCAAAAGTAGCACTTTGTGCAAATTAAGTGCGGCCCCTTTGGTGTTTGATGGAATAACTTGCATGGTTGCACATTCTGTAGAAAGCGACAGAAGCATGAATTCACATGCGGTTTTGCTTAAAAGATAAGCTAGATGGGGCAGGCACCGATAGATCTCATTGGATCAATTGGATTAAAGGTAAGGCTTTCACTTTCTACTGCGTGTACTTTTGCTAGCTTAATCTCTGATTGCTGTTACCGTCATGGCCTCCAACAGAAACAGCAAGATGATCCTGACTCCTGAAGTCTTAAGTGCTTAGCAAAGAACAAGTATCCACACTTCCATAGTAGGTGATCGGCTCCACGCAAACAAATGTAAGCACATTCTGATCTGTGTCTTCCTAAAACTCTTAAGTATCTCTGTTTGCTTGGCAGAGTCTCTGAGTACGCCTGCTCTGTGGGGGCTCTGTGCCCTCTGAGATCCGGCACGTCTCTTTCTGCATATTCTGATCCGGCACTAATCTGGAATCGCACCAACATTTTCGTCGTTCTCCCCATTTTGTCAGGTCGGGTTGCATTGTACTCAATTCGGGAAGATCTTGTGACATCTGACGCTGATGTCTCTGTTTCCTTTTCTTGTTTTCCCTTCTCCCATGGAGCAGCAGCTTGTGTGAACTGTCGACGAGGCTCGTAGCGCGATGGAGCCGTGTGAGCAAATTTACAGTCAAAAGAAACGGTGAGCAAAGTGTCCATCCAAATCACTTTTTCTTGATATTGATTGATACTACTAGAAAATTTTTCGCGGCGTGCGTCGGTTATTTTAGAAAAAAATTCTTTTTTTTTCAGCGGTGTTTTATTTTTTAAATCGTCGAAATAATGAGCGAAACGGCTGAAAGAACACAAAATTTTTCGCGACGTAACACGCCGCGCGTGTTGTTTTTTCATAGAAAAAATTTCTTTTTTTTCGGCGACGTTTTATTTTTAAAATCGTCGAAATAATGAGCGAAATGGGGAAAAAAATAGAGAGATAGAGTTGTAGAAATATCTCTTTCGACGAATTATTTGAAAAATATTGGAGACCGAGCTGGAAAACCGCGGTGGGGAAAAAGTCTAGAGGGAAAGGGGTGAAAATTTATTAGAGATGACAACCTTCTTTTGTCGAGTCTAACACTCTACGCGTTCACTGAGTAATAATACATGTTTTAAAAAATATCAGAGATCGTTTTTTCGTAGAAAAAACTTCTTCTTTTTTCGGCAGCGTTTTTTTTAAACCGTCGAAATGATGAGCGAAACGGCTGAAAGAACACAAAATTTTTCATGGCGTAATACGCCGCGTGTGTCGTTTTTTCATAGAAAAAATTTCTTTTTTTTTCGGCGGCGTTTTATTTTTTAAATCGTCGAAATAATGAGTGAAACGGAGAAAAATAGAGAGCTAGAGTTGTAGAAATATCTCTTTCGATGAATTATTTGGAAAATATTAGAGACCGAGCTGGAAAACCGCGGTGGGGAAAAAGTCTAGAGGGAAAAGGGTGAAAAATTATTAGAGATGACAACCTTCTTTTGTCGAGTTTAACACACTACGCGTTCACCGAGCAATAATACATGTTTTAAAAAATATCATAGATCGAGATGGGAAATCGATCTGGGAAAAAAGTCTAGAGATAGAGTTGTACACATATTTCTGGTGATGAAAACATTTTTTCTCGGGAAAAACGGAGAAATGACCTAGACGTAAGGAGCAAGGACCGATCATTACGTTTTTGGATCGTCTCGCTATCTGAAAAAATTAGAAAATGGCTTGTTCGCGATTTGAATTTAACGGGAGCTTTTTTTCCGTAAAATGGCGGACGAGGGGCCCAAACGCGATTTAGAAAAAAATATCTTCCCCTCACAAAAAATCGCAAAGGATCTATTCGTAATTTATGTAAAGACCAAAATGCACTCGGCATTGCTTGTCTTGTACCGATACAGTGAGCACTAGGGGTGGGGGGGACGGAATTGGCGGTTTCATCTTTCAAAACCGACGGCATGACCACCAGGCTGGAGGTGGGGAAGAGCTCGAATGGCGCTCCGAAGCAAGCTCACAAGACGCGATGCTTGGTGATGTTGGCTGAGCAATCATTTGGCGCGAATCGTTGATTGGGAGAGCGATGATTGCTCTGATGTCTGAAGTTGTCTTCTTCTATGTTGCTGCAATCAAAATTGAGGACGCCGGGAGGCGGTTTAGGGCACATATCAGTAAGAGGCAAAGCTTGAGCTTCAGGGCAAAGATTTTGGGAGCCAAGTGTTCATTTCTGGATGTGTTATATACTTGTACTTCATAGATCCAGTACTCGATATGTTTCGTGAGATGCTGATTTTCAAGAAGAAATGTTGATTTCAAATGCCATATGCCAACATTAACATTAAGCTGTGGATTTGTTGGATTGATTTTTGAATGGTATTAAAATGAAAGGTTATTTGTTAAGATATTATTGCTAAATGTTTACTTTACAACTTAGAATTGTCTAAAATACAGCCAAAAAAAAAAAACGGTTGAGTCCAGAACGTAAGGACTGCACAAGTTGAGTAAACCAGGATCACCATCGGTCCTAATTAAACGTCTGAAATTCTCAAAACCGTACTAGATCACGGCCCATGCATTGATGTATTGGCCCAGCCGAGGCCTGCAAGTCTGCAACCCAAGAGGCCGATGTAGCAAGAGGCGGTCTGGAAGAGATTGCAACCCCACCGGCTGAAGCTAACTCTAGACGCAGCGCAGCGGCGAGCCGGAGATGGCCGCCGGGAGTCTAGACCTCCCCGTGGTGGACCTCGCGTCCTCTGACCTCCAAGGTGCCGCCAAATCCATCCGAAAGGTGCTCACCCGATTCCAGATCCTGCTCTTCTTTCTTGGCCATTCCTTGTAAAAATCTCTTCGAGGTCTTTGTTTTGTGCACGCAACAAGGATAACAGTTACATGCGATTTGGTTTGGTAGGCATGCGTGGAGTCCGGGTTCTTCTACGTGACCAACCACGGGATCGAGGACGGCCTGCTGGGGATGGTGCTTGCGGAGAGCAAGACGTTCTTCGACCTGCCGCTGGAGGAGAAGATGGCGCTGCAGAGGAACAACAGCACCCACCGGGGCTACACACCGCCCTACGCCGAGAAGCTCGACGCCTCATCCAAATTCCAAGGTTGAATTTCTGATCTCGCTGACTCCTCCTTTGCACTGCCCGCTGTGTTGAGTTTAGTTGTAAACTATGGCTGAAAGCACATGCCAGGTTACTTTAATAATAGCACATGATAAGTTGGTGAGTATTCTTTAACAACAAGGAAATTAAAAAGATTTCGGAGGTTTTGTTGTTGGCATTGGCAGTGCTAAGTAACATTATTTTGTTATTTAGAATGGCGCCCTGGTTTTGAACTTAGTGATGTTTAGAGCTGAACTAGAAACCGCTGTTCTAGTTCACTCGGACTGTTTCTGGCAGCAACAGGTCATTCACTTCATGTTTTTTGAGCCCTGGTGATGGCAGTCAGGGGATATTCAATTGGTAGATCGCATCGTGCTTCAATTACTTTGTTTAGGATGTGCGTAACTCTTGGAACCAGATATAGTATGGGAAGGATATTTCCGAAGGGAGCAGACAAGTGTTGAAGAATCCATTCTTCACATGCTCACTCACTGCCTATAGCTCGAGACAACAACTGAATTTTGTAGTTTTACCATTTATATTCTGTTGTTTGCAATGATATAGTTGAGATCTACGACTGTGAATAGTGATTACTGATGTAGGAGACCTCAAGGAGAGTTTCTACATTGGGTCTATCGGAGATGGAGATTTGCAGAATGATGTTAACCAATGGCCTTCTGAAGGTACTTATCTGCCTTATCATCTCTTAAGAACTGATAAATTTGTTTAGTGTCAGCCGGCATTATATATGATGGATATCATTCATGTCATCAGATCTCCTTTTTATGCTTTCCTTTTTCAAAATATATAAAAAAATATGTGTATCTTTGTCTGGCTAAAATATCTGCAGAGTGCTTTCCTTCTTGGAAGGAGACAATGAAGCTGTACCATGCAACTGCACTGTAAGTTTGTTTGCATGTATCAGCATACAGAATTCAACAAATGTATTACAGCCATAATTGTTTTGTATTGTACTTTTACATTGCTTTTTATAGAAGTGTTTATTTCAATAATCGATATTGTCTCTTATTCCCTACCAGGTGTACTGGCAAAAAGATACTCTCTCTAATTGCTTTGAGTTTGGATCTCGATGCCGAATTCTTTCAGAACATTGGTGCATTCAAATGCCCGTCAGCAGTTCTTCGGTTATTGCACTACCCAGGTTATATTATTGTATTTCCTATCTTCCATTGCACATAATGGAAACAAAGAGTTTTGAGAGAGTAGATGGTATTACCCAGGTTACATTATTGTATTTTCTTATATATCATACAAAATAATCAAAAGTTCTGTTCTAATGATATGCAATGGAGTGCTAGATACATGCTTGATGTTGCTTTTTGCTTGCTTCTTGTCATTCCATGATTGCTGATAGTTGCTTGGATGGCTTCTTTAGAACTTATGTATGTGTCATGCTCCCATAAATTTAGAAATGGAAATACATATGTTTTTTCTTGAATGCTTAACAAATGTCTGCTTTATTTGAACATGAATATATGTAATATATGTCATTCTTAAGAATGTAAATTTTGCATCCTCCTATTTGATGTGGCTTGGGTGGGTTGGGGGATGCGGAACATTATGATGTGGCTAACCACATGGATCGGGTTTATTTCCAGCGCCGACGCACACAAGCCCATCAGGAAGGCCACGCAAATCATGCATAAGCATGCAGGAAGGATAAGGACACGCTAGGCAGCAAAGGATTTCTATATCTTTTAAGTTTCCTATTTTTATATATTCCAAATAAGTTCCTTGATTTTAGGATCTAGTAGTTGTAATTCATATCAGCAATTGAGAATAAAAAGGGGAAGAGGGAGATGAGAAAAGGTACACTTTCAATACCACAAATATCATCTCAGGCGTTGCCGTCGATAACCGGCCGGTGGCTCCGTACAACCAACTACCTCCTCGCGTCCGGCCAATTCGGCTGCCACGGCGGGACCTTCTTCCAATCGTTCGGGTCTCCGGCCAGGAACCCGGGCGTATCAACAACACCATCGCGAAGAACCATATCAACTGGTATCAGAGCCGCACGGTCCTCGGGCAAGGCTCTGTGGTCGGGACGATCACTGTAACGAGATGGCTTCCGGCGAGGAGGAATGGCGGAGTAGGATGACGTCTGATGTAGAAGGCCTCAAGGCCTCGATGACAGAACTACAAAAGACGGTCGCTGATTTCATCAAGGCCCAAGGAAAAAGAAGGAAGGAAGAGGGCGGCGGCGAGGGCGCGAGAGGCTCTGATCACGCCGCCACCGAGCCTACAGGCCGGGCATCCTACGACCGGCTGGCCCTGTAGGCGCCGGGCGGGGAGGGCGAGAATTCCAGGAGTCGGCGCACCACCGCCATCCTCTCCGCGATGGGTGGGGTGACGGGCGTGGGTTCTAGGAGCCGGCGCGCCACCGCCATCCTCTCCGTGATGAATGGGGAGACGCGACAGATCGAGACTGCCTGGTGCCCCGGCCGCCTCGATACGAACTTCCTCTCTACGACGGTACCGAAGATCCCCTCCTCTGGCTAAGGCAATGCGAGCGCTAAAGGGTTATGCTTCAATTGCGATGAGGTATATACCCGGGGGCACCGTTGCAAACGTCTGTTTTATCTGGAAGCCGTGAGCGAAGACGAGGACGAGCCAGAAGCAATACCAGAGGAGCAGCCAGAGCTTTCGTCATTGGCCCTCCGTGGCCCTCGGAAGGGCTGCACCATGCAGCTCGAGATCATCATGCGGGGCAAGACCCTGCGTGGCTTGGTCGACACGGGCAGTACGCACAACTTCATCAGTGCCTATGCCGCGAACCGTGTTGGTGTGCAACAAGAGATAGGGATGGGCCAACATGTCCGTGTGGCCAATGGAGCGGAACTGCCTTGCCTAGGCCGCACAACTGAAGTCTTTGGTGTAGGCATTCACACTTTCTGGGCGCCCTTCTATGTCATTCCGTTGGAGGGATTTGACGTGGTGCTCGGAGTGCAGTGGCTTAAGCCTTTCGGGGATGTTGTTTGGAACTTCGAGTCTCTCACCATGTCGTTCCAGCTAGAGGGTCGCACAGTCACTTTGCAGGGTCTGGGCACAGCTACGAGGCCCTAGACACTCCAGCTTGATGGCCAACCAGGGAATGTGGCTGCTTTGCTCGCCACTTTTGAGGATGTCTTCGCCGAACCCCAAGGGCTAACACCTTCTCGAGCATGTGACCACCGGATTTGTCTTCAAGAAGGCACGGATCCAGTAGTTGTTCGGCCATACCGCTACCCCTTCAGGCAAAAGGATGAAATTGAGAAGCAGTGCGCTGCGATGTTGGCTCAGGGAATCATCCGCCCCAGCTGTTCACCCTTTTCCTCACCTGTGCTCCTTGTGGCGAAAGAAGAAGGATCATGGCGATTCTGCGTTGACTATCGTGCCCTCAACGCCAAGACAATCAAGGACAAGTTCCCCATTCCTGTAGTGGAGGAGCTCTTGGATGAGCTGCATGCGCTAGAATTTTCTCCAAGCTTGACCTCCGCTCCGGTTATCATCAGATCCGAATGAGGGAGGAAGACATTGAGAAAACAACATTCCGCACGCACCATGGCCACTTTGAGTCCCTGGTCATGGCGTTTGGGTTGTGCAACGCACCCTCGACCTTCCAGGCCCTCATGAACGAGGTTCTGGCGGACTTCTTGCGCAAATTTGTGCTTGTTTTCTTTGATGATATTCGATTACTAAAGGCGACGGCCGATTTAACACGCCACCATCTTCGCTGGTCCCGAGCGGTGCGGCACCATCATCTCTTCCTCAAGCGCTCCAAATGCGCCTTCGCGTAGCAGGAAGTGGCCTATTTGGGCCACATCATTTCGGGCAACGGCGTGGCGGCCAATCCGGCGAAACTCAACGCCATTGCCTCCTGGCCGACCCCTGTATCGGCTACGGGAGTACGTAGCTTCCTCGGCCTGGCGGGTTACTACCAGCGCTTCATCCGCCAATATGCCACGATTGCCGAACCATTGACCACCCTCTTCAGACATCGACGCTCCGGTGGGGCCGATCATGAGGTCGATTCGCGCGACTCAAGATCGCAGACTCGATCGGCGCCGGCTTCTGGTTGTTCGACCGACGTCACCTTCGTGGTCGAGTGCGACGCGTCAAGCCTTGGCATCGGCGCCGTCCTTCAACAAGAGGGCCACCCTGTGGCTTTCTACAGCCGGAAGCTCGCCGAGCGACACGCTCGTCTTGCCGCTTACAAGCGGGAACTCATCGGCCTTTCCAAGGCCATCCGGCATTGGCAACCATATCTTTGGGGGCGCCCTTTCCTGGTGCGCACCGACCATGCCAGTTTGAAGTACCTCTTGGAGCAAGCTTTGGTCACACCGCCACAGCAACATTGGCTCAGCAAGTTGATGGGATTTGACTTCAGCGTCGAGTATAAGCCCGGCCATGCCAACCGCGCCGCGGACTCTCTCTCTCTCTCGCATGTATGAGGATGAGGTAACTTGTGCTGCCATCTCCTCTCCAATTGTTTCGGTCCTTGATGAGTGGCGGACACTTCTTCGTCAAGATCCCGAGGTTCAGCGCCATTGCACCGAACTGCTCTAGGGGGAGTCCGGGTCAGTTCGGCCGGAGTCATTGAAGGACTGGAAGACCACCGACGGATTGTTATATTGGGCTGGCCGGCTGTATATCCCCGCCTCTTCACCGGTCCGGTCCATGGTGGTGGCCGCTTATCATGACCTAACACATGAAGGCATTCATAAAACTCTCCACCGAATTCGGCAACACTTCTTTTGGGACAAGCAGCGACAAACCGTTGAGGATTACATCCAACAATGCCGCATTTGCCAGCAATACAAGGCGAGCTCCTTGTCCCTGGCGGGTCTTCTCCAACCACTTCCAGTGCCACACCACATTTGGTCCGACATATCCATGGATTTCATCATCGGCTTACCCAAATCACAGGGCGTGACAGCCATTTTGGTGGTTGTTGACCGCCTTTCCAAGTATGGGCATTTCATCGCCATTAAGCGGTCGATCACAGGCTCTCAGGTTGCCAACATTTTCTTCGACCAGGTGGTCCGTCTCCATGGTATGCCGGAGTCGATTGTTTCGGATCGCGACCCCGTCTTCACTAGCGCCTTTTGGCAGGACTTATTCAAGTGGTGTGGGACTCGCTTACTGACTTCGTCCGCCTACCATCCCCAAATGGACAGCCAGACCGAGGTGGTTAACCGGACTTTGGAAATGTACCTGCGCTGTTTGGCCACTGACCACCCATCTTCTTGGGTTAAGTGGCTACCATGGGCGGAGTTTTGTTATAACACATCTTACCACTCAGGCCTCCGGATGGCACCATTTGAATTGGTGTATGGTACGCCCCCGCCCAGCCTGCTGCCATACACCCAGGGGGCCACTTCAATCGACGCAGTCAACTGCAAACTGGTGGATCGTGATGCCCTCCTTGCGCAAGCTCGCAAGCACCTCCTTTGCGCTCAAAACCGCATGAAACAACAGTATGACGGGCGCCACCGCGAGGTCTCATTTTCCGTGGGCTCTTGGGTGTGGTTGCGTCTTCAACGACACCGGCAACTTTCACTACGCACCTCTAGCCAGCACAAGCTCGCCCCTCGTTTCTTCGGTCCATATAAAATACTTGCTCACATTGGAGAGGTGGCTTATCGGCTGGACCTTCCGGAGACGGCTCGCATTCATGATGTCTTCCATGTCTCGCTCCTCGAACCATTCCATGGGTCACCACCTACGGCGTCTCCACCGCTTCCTTTGGATATGACGGTTGCCACACCTGCACCAGACCGGCCCATTCCAGCGCTCTTGCTCGCCCAGCGTTTTCTCCGGGGACATCGCCAATTCTTGGTCCAGTGGGAAGGCGAGCCCGCATCCGAAGCGACGTGGGTGGATGCCATCACTCTTCGTCGGCCATACCCCGATTTCAAGCTTGAGGACAAGCTTGATGTCCAGGGGGGAGCATTGATGTGGCTAACCACATGGATCAGGTTTATTTCCGGCGCTGACGCACACAAGCCCATCAGGAAGGCCACGCAAATCATGCATAAGCATGCAGGAAGGATAAGGACACGCCAGGCAGCAAAGGATTTCTATATCTTTTAAGTTTCCTATTTTTATATATTCCAAATAAGTTCCTTGATTTTAGGATCTAGTAGTTGTAATTCATATCAGCAATTGAGAATAAAAAGGGGAAGAGGGAGATGAGAAAAGGTACGCTTTCAATACCACAAATATCATCTCAGGCGCTGTCGTCGATAACCGGCCGGTGGCTTCGTACAGCCAACTACCTCCTCGCGTCCGGCCAATTTGGCTGCCACGGCGGGACCTTCTTCCAATCGTTCGGGTCTCCGGCCAGGAACCCGAGCGTATCAACAACACCATCGCGAAGAACCATATCACATTACTAATCTGTCCAGCAAATGTATAATGAAAAAAGCAAACTATAAGAACAACTAGATGGTTAACTTATACTAGCAGCTGCCAGCAATGGCTATATAGATCTTGGCGATATTTCTTGCTAATAGTTCAAAGTAATTTTCTTGCTTCTGTATACTGGAGCATAGACTATGATTATGATTGGAATCCTAAGTGATATGAGTGTAAATTATAGAGGCTCGATGGGTAGCTTTGTTTTGTGCATTCCTTTGCTTACCTGTTTTTATATCAGAAGGGGGTATAAACAGAAGAATCACGAAGCATCTTTGATTCCCTTCAAGGATCTTTTGTTTTGGTGAACTGACCCTTATTATTGTGGAGCCAATAGAGCAACTCTGTTTTATTTCTTTATATGGTATTTCTTGGTTTTGTCTTAATAAAAAATAATATTTGACCAATTCAATGTAGGTGAAGTAAATGAGTCTGATAATGGAAATTATGGTGCATCAGCTCATTCAGATTATGGAATGATAACCATTCTAGCAACAGATGGCACTCCTGGTTTGCAGGTATAAGTTCTGGTCTCTTTTGCAGCTAATGGCATATATACGTACGTACGTACATACATACATACCCGTGTCAAACTGTAGTTATTGTTTTCATTTTTATGCCGAAGTACCGGAAACCATATTTCCCAACATGTCCAAAATTTATATTCATCGAACAAACAATACATATATCCATTTGTTCGCCCAAGTCTAAAGTATGGCTAAGCAACCAACTAAGTTTTCGAATATACCCAGTTGGCATTAAATACTACCTATTCCCTTAACTTATGGTTTCCAAGGATGACATGTATGTATTTATGAAGGAAGTTCCATAAAGTAAAGGTGGTATCTACTAGTGCCCTCAGTATAGCAATTTACTAAAAATAATCGCATGCGTACATAAATTAATGAAAACAACATAAACTAAGTGAAGATCAACATGATCAAAGGGGATTCTTGTCTTGCTCGTTGGTTTCCGGAGTGGGATCGAAGTCGGCGATGGAGGTATCTGGAGCAAAGCAATAATAAGGAGCAAAAGAAGAAAATAACACCAAATTCCAAAAGATAATTACAGAAACAAAAGGCTCTGGATTTATAAGGATTTTTAGAAAGTGGTTTCACATTTTTTGAGACATATTTGCATAAGTTACGATTATTTGAATACTCAATTAGGAAATTAAATGAACCATCTTAAATAAGAAGTAAGTGCAAACCAGGTTCAAACTCAATCATTTTCACAGAGACATAGGCTCATGATTTTAGGAGATTTTAGAAACTAATTTTACCAATTTTGGAGTTTATTTGCAATAGTTACCAATATTTGAATTTTGAATTAATGGAAAACTAACCTAAATAGGAGTTTGGTTCAAACTAAGCCTAAATTCAAATATTTTTTCAGAAATGGGAATCTTATGACTTTAGAAGAATTTAGAAATTTATGCCATCAAATTTGGAGTCTATTCATAAAAATTTTAAATAGTGAATATGCTAGGTTTCATTCAAATTTTAAAAAGAGGTCAAATTTTAATTTTTTTGTAGAATCAGAAAGCTCATGATTTTAGAAAAATTTAGAAACTGGTTTGACACAGTTTTAAGCATTTGAATTTTGTATGTTCTGAAAATCCCCAAAAAAATAGCAAAATATGCTTTCCAACAGTGAATACGTATTTCTCATTTTCTTGGATTTTTTATTAAATCTCAGTCACTGACAACAGTTTAGATTAGGTTTTAATCTATTTAAAACCTATTGGCCCATGTGTCAGTGACTCATTAGCTAAAATCGGATTTAAATAAAAAACTGGCAAGTGGGACCCGGCTATCAGTGTACACAGTATGTGCGAGTTGTCTGATTGACATGGTGGGCCCACTTGTCGATGGCATAGAACAGAGCCAAGTAGAGGGGAGCTCACCGGCGGCGAGCACTGCTCATTGACAGGGAGTGGGTGGTACGGTGGGCTTCAGGGAAGTGAGAGGGTGCTAGGGCACCGGTCAACCGTGGCTGAAATCGGCCGGTGATAGCCAGCGGCGAGAGGAAGCGGTGGAGGGGGCTTCGGGTAGCTATGAGTGGGAACCAAAGGTGCTTAAGCTCAGGAAGAGGAAGGGAAAGCATTAGGGGACCCCTAGGGCTCCGTTTTGGTACCTGGCGATGATGGAGAATGGCTGAGGAAGACTAGCGGCTCTGGCCAGAGCCAAGGAAGAAGGGGTACTGGGAGGCGGTTCTTTGGTTGATTTGAGCTGAAAGACAAAGTGGCATCATGCTCAGGGAGTTGCAAGAATACCTTGGACCCATTTAATTGAGATTTGGCTCACCGAATAGCTCAATCAAGCTTGCCTTGGTCTTTAGTTCTAGGCGGCAATGGCAGAAGCATGATGGCACAGAGTTTCGGCCGAGTGGGTAGGGAGGTCAAATGGAGTGCAGGGGAGCTCAAGTCGACTAGAGCACGGCTTAAATAGGTGGGGGAGGATGGGCTCGGCGTAGGCCCAGGCGAGCATCTCAGCCAAGGGCAAAAGGACACCGGGGCTAGGCGGCTTATAGGAAAAACCGATAATGTGCATGCGGGTTAGAGATGGTGGTCAAGGGTACAGCGGGGCGTAGAGGTGAGGCGGCGCGGTAGGCAGACGAGATAGCTTAGCCGGCGCAAGTTTTGGAGTTTGGTGGTGAGGGGCTACCATGGTAGGAAAAGGCGGGGCTCGGTGCTGCCACGGCAGGGAGCGAACAGCACGGTGGCTGCCGTAGCAGGAGTCAGTAGCAAAGTGGCACAAGACTTTTTGGCCGGTGGATGCGCTGTGCGGGCATGGGCACGCACGCTACGGGGTAGGACACGGCAGAGCGCACTTTGGCGCGGTTCCAACTGGCAGGGGGGCCAGGAGAGGCAGCCAGGCCCAGGTGCAGCGATAGGGGGGAGAGAAAGAGGGCTGACGAGTGGGCCCTGGGCCCAGTTATCAGAGAGAGGGAGGGAGAAAAGACTCTTCGGGGTAAGTGTAATCCCAATTTTACGCCTCCCCAATAGTGAACATGGGTTCTCTCTTAAGCCGCCTTCCCTAATTGGATTTTTCTGATTTGTTTTTAGATTTCATTTTACAGTTAAAGCTTTTAAATTTTAATTGAGCTATCAAACTTAGCCAAAAAAATTTTGAAAATTTTTGTGGATGATTCTGTGGTAATATTGTTGCTCTCATAAAAATTTTAGACGTTGATCAAGTCTGGATTTTTATAAAAATCTGACAGTGCTACTACCCTTTTAAAAGATTTTTTTTAATTTTTCTGAAGCATCAAATGAGCTCAAAAATTTCTGAAATTTTTTGGAGGTAGTCTAGAGGTTATTTAGGATGTATATAAATTTTTCCGGACTTTGTGATGTTTCAAAATTGAAGTTTAAAATTCAAAAGCCTTTCTAGGTTAATTAAAAGCGTATTTATTAATGGCAAAAATCCTAGAAATTCCAAATAAATGCCAAAAATTCAAAATTTGACCAAATTCAATCCATATGCTTGCATTGCACTTTTTATAGATTTTGGGATGTTATATATATACACATACATATAGATAGATACATACATACATACATACATACATATATAGGAAAAAAATACCTTCTACTCCCGTAAGTAGTTACTCCTACATCTAAAATACCACCTAAACAAACTTGAAATAGAACTTGCAATACTCCTTTATCATTTTGAGTACACTTATATGCTAATAGGATACTCCTATGTGAAACACATGAAAAAATTACAAGGGAGTACATAGTTTTTGACATATATTGCAAATACCTTCATATACGCACATAAATATGAGTGTCTAAAAATAAATGCCACCTCTGAAAAAATTAAATACTATATAGCTAATCTTATATAGTCATATACAACACGTACATACTCTTTGTTGCATGAGATACTTCCTACGTTGTGAGATATGGTATAAAGAATAACTACTCCTAAGAGTAAAAAAGAGACTTATATAAATACACTATTCTTTAGCTACATGTAAATAGCCTATTATACTTAGCCAGTTAACGTAGACCGACTGAGCTGCGTATCCCAATATTCAGCGCAACGGATTTGCTCCAGTTGACTAAGTTTATCAGTTATGTGGCCAACCAACTAGTAAATACATTTTCTTGTTTATACTAGAATATTTTTTTCTTTGATTTAGCCATAATTTTTTATTGATAGCTTCAATTCACAAACGGTTTTCACTAATATCTTACTGACGACAAGAGCAACATAATGATATAAGTTTCGCCAATAAACGCCACATGAATTAGATTTTACTGCCAATTTATTGAATGTATTGTAGGATTTTACTACTGCATAGACTGCTCAGGCTGCTAAACCCTCTAGCTTGATAGTAAAACCTATGTATATAGATAGCAAATTTGAGTGCATTTAGTAGTAACTTTGGAGTAAATCTATTAAATAACTATAATACACCACGGTGAGGTTTGGTAGTAAAATTAAAATCTAAAGACGTAACCAGTAAAATCTAAGAAGCGGCTCTCTAGCCCGATGACAAGCTTCAGGCCACCGTTGCCAGGGTAGGAGTGTATCTAGTTGATCTTGGCGATGTACTTGCTGGGCAGCGCGGCCATGCCCATGGGCTGCTTCAGCATGTTGACCTCGTTCATGAACAGCGTTGCCATCCGGTCGATCTGAGCCACTTGCTGGTAGATCTGTGGCAACACAATAATTCCTAGCTGGTCCCGACAGCACAGCTGATCCTACGCTTTCCCAGTGCAAAGCATTATGGTGTTGCAGTGGCTAGCTAGTATAATACTCCTACAGTAATACTTGGGTTTCAACTCTCGAAGATGCACGGAACCACGTACCGGGTGCAAAAAGCTTTGGCTTTTCTTAGTCCCACTCCTTACGATTGTTTTTTAAATTTAGTCTTTATCCGAACATTTTCACAAAAAATAGCTTTGTGATGGATTTACTTCAAAGTTACTACCAAATGTTCTCTAATTTACTATTCGTATATATAGATTTTACAATCATACGAGAGGGTTCAGCAGCCTGTATAGTCTGTGCGGTAGTAAAATCTTATAACACATTCAGTAAATTGGCACTAAAATCTCATTCATACAACATTGTCTGTGCGGTAGTAAAATCTTATAACACATTCAGTAAATTGGCACTAAAATCTCATTCATACAACATTTATTGACAAAACTTATATCATTATGTTGTTCTCGTTGTCAGTAAGCTACCGGCGACAACTATTCGTGAATCAGAACTCTTAATAAAAAGTTGGCTAAATCAAAGAAAAAAAGATTTTAGTATAAATAAGGAAACACATTTACTAATTGGTTTGGCCATGTAACTAGTTGGCTTAGTCAACACACAGGCGTTCGTAGAATGGTCATACATGCAGGGGCGGAACTAGAGTAAAAACTACCCTGGTTCACCACCTCATCCCTTGATGCATCTATCATGACGTCATACTTCGATGACATGGGCTTTACAAAGACGAAAGATGTAGCATATATATGAATATACGATGGGATTTGGGAGGGTAAACACTACATCTACAGATCAACTTTTACTCTATATAAGCTTTGAGAAAAATCACATCGGACTCTATATAAGCTTTGAGCAAAATCACATCGGACCATCAAGAGAGATAAAAATCAAATACGGGTGGCTTAATTGACAATAATGAATGATATCTGTTGCTCTACTCACTCACACATACATTGACAAGAATGGAGTAGATGCTCGGTGCTCCGAGTCTAGATGCCTTGTTAGGAAGACGGAAGAGGATTAGAGGAAGAAGGATAGAACGGCATCGTTGGTTGATAGTCTGAGCACATGGGTCTAGACGTGGTGCATAGATTTTGAGCTAGCTGGTAGTGTACATGTGATCATACAAACTATTCTCTACTAAAAATATTTTTAGACCCTGGCACCTGTGCGCCACCATGGGCCCACTTGGTTCCGCCCCTGCATACATGCATACATGCATGCATGTATGTACACATGTATATAGGAAAAATACATTCTACTCCTGGGAGTATGTACTCCCACTGATGTGAAAAACGGCCGACTCGACTGATTAATCGGTGACGGTGACTAAACCGTCACAAATAGTTTTATCAGAGTACAATTAACGCAGTCGAACGATTAATTGACCGCATAATCCGATTAATCAGCCATTTTCCGATTGATCATTTGTTTTTCCCGTTTAATAATGAAAATAGTTTATTTTTATTCACTAAGTATGATAAATTAGTTTATAATATTGTGTCATAGTGTTCATAGTATGCACCTTTTGATGACGTATAAACAATGAAATGTAAAACATGTTTTGTAGAGTGATAATTTACAATAACTTTGGGTAAATAAAATATTTCTAATTAATTCTAAATATAAATAAATATATTAATAAGAACTCATAATCATCTATTAAATTCTGATTAATCGGCCGTATTGCGATTAATTGCTTAGCAGTACCATGTACGTCCGTCGAGTGTATACCTTTTTCACAACGATGGTTACTCCCAGAACTGATATACCACCTAAACGAACTTAAAATACTCCTTTATCACTTTGGTACACTTATATACGATTCTTGAGCTGCTGTGATTGTACAGATATGTAGGGAGAAGGATAAGCATCTCCAGCTCTGGGAAGATGTTCATCACATTGATGGGTAAATACTTCTTTCGTGATTTCCATGAATAGCAATTTAGTCCGACGCCCTTTGTAGTGAATATATTTTAGAAACTTTAAGTGCCTTCTAATTCTATATTTGCGTGTTGCTTTTGTTCTGTTAACTTTCTGGCACCCTGCTTTGTGTGCTGTTTAGATAATAGCTTGCAGAGTTGCGGGTATGATATGATCTTATCAATTCTTGAGTACTTGTAGGGCCCTTATTGTTAACATTGGTGATTTGCTAGAAAGGTGGACGAATTGTGTTTTCAGGTACCACCCGTTCTCATCTTTATTGATCCATTCTGTGGTTGTGTGTATGCTGTCATCTCCGTATTAACAGTTGTTCCTAAAGAAAAGTAGTAACAGTTGAGTACTTGCACCTGGAGAACTTTTTTTCCAGCTCTACATGGCTAAATATGATAAAAAAAAATACAATGCATTTCTCAACAGTAAGTTGATTTTGGCTTGTCAACATCGTAAACATGTCTTTTCGGCAATATTGGAACATGTTAGAATATGGGAGGTTAGTTTCTGAAATTCCATTGAGAAGGCTCTTTTGGAGTTCTTTTTTTATGAATCATGCACTTGTGTGCTAATTCTGTAGGATCGGATGGCGTTAATCAGAAAGGAGGGTGAATGATTGAACGGAAGCTAAAACAAATTTTTAGTGATTCTTTAAACCCCCTGAACAACATAGGAAAAACGGTTTCGGTTTTGACAAAAACAGATTAACCTACGTTCACTAAAATAGTAATTACCAAAGATCCCACTGTTAGATTTATGTTAAATTTTAACTGTAGAAACTATATTCAATTTGGAAGCTAACCTAATGAAAATCAACTCAATCGGATCTACGGATCTAAAGTTACTATCTTTGCAATTTTACTGAATCAGATGCTGGACCAAATAAAATAGACTGACACACGTTCACCAAAATAGTAATTTTCGAAGATCTAACTGTTAGATCGATATGAAATTTTAACTGAAGCAACTAGACTCAATTCGAAAACTAACGCAACAAAATTCAACTCGATCGGATCTATGGATCTTGAGATATTAGCTTCGCAAGATAACTGCAGTACCTTCTAGTCGCGAGACTCGTATGCATGCACATGAGAATTTCTAGTCGCCTCCTTTATTTGCATGCATGCAGTCGCCCGAGAGGAATTAATTTGCCCCAAGAAATCTCACGCAACCAGTCGCATGCATGAATGACCAGACCTCACGCATGCATGAATGACCTCAACCCTCCAGCCGCAATGCAAGAATTATCTAGTCGGCATGCATGCGGCTCCAGCACAAATCTTCACGTCGCCAGACTCAGGTCGCCAGGAGAATCTTCAAGCGCACGTCGCATCCATACACTACCAGCCAAAACGCAAGCAAGATGCACAGCCGCCAAGTCAATACAGAAGACCGAAGCAAAAAGTGGCCAAGCCTCCAACCGCCAGGAAAAGCAATGAACTCGTTGATTATGTTCCCGTTCGCCGGCCAATACAAGTATACAACACCAGCTGCAATGCACAGCCGCCGGAAACAAAAACGACCCACACAAAATAAAAACCTTAATCTCCTATTAAATACACGTATGCATATCCCTTTGACCCAAAAATACATGGCCTAATATATACATACAACCCAAAAATCACATATGCATGCGCACTCACGTGACTAACTAGCCTCCGTGTGCATCCTTACTGTTAATTTGGCACATTTGTTTTACACAAGTTTTCCAATATATCAGGTGGCTTTCTTTCTCGATCCAAGCCCTGATTTAGTGGTGCAGTGCTTGGAAAGTTGTTGCAGCGAGGCATCTCCACCGAGGTCCTCTTCTCTTCACTTAGCCTAACATTCAACAACTTCTGTCTACTGTTGCTTCTCATGCTTGTGAATTTGGCACCATTTCAGGTTTCCACCTATCAGTAGCGGCGGCTACCTGAAAGAGCGATTAAGCGCTACATACAAATAGTCCTCCATAATTACATGTGTAAAGCTAAGATTAACTGATTCCCTTCCGGCTTGGCAAGGATTAAGGGTATGTTTGGTATAGCTCCAGATCATAGCTTCACCTGAGATCTGAAACTTGTAGGTTGAAATAAAGTGAATTAAATTTATATTTTTGGTCTAAAATGTAAACAAATGATCAATCTAAACACTCTTAATGTACTCATAACTTTAGCTCCACGGATCTGATAGAGTTAGAAATATTCAGATCTATGAATCTAGTAAAGTTGAAGCTCTACCAAACACACCCTAACTATCCCCCTCTGTTTGGCAGCGATTTTTGCTATCCGCGGGTCAAAACCCTTCACCGAGGGCTCGAGTACGCGTGATTAACACCCACGGTATGAGCTTTGCGCCCGCGGGATGGCGCGGATGCTCGGGTCCACTCGGACCAGACCTAAGGATCATGCTATGCAAAACACACGGGTTATGCTATGCAAAATGCGAGCTTCCTTGGAGCTGGTTTGCGTGAGCGTGCCTCATCCAACACTGCTGCCAACAAAAATTGCCTTCACGTCAATCGGGAAGTCTTCTGGCCCCCACTGGTCTAGATTTTTTTTTAGATTTTTTTTTTTAAAAAAAAATCTAACATCTTCATGAATATATTTGTAGGTTTGCCTTATTTCTCACTGCGAAAAGCATTATATGCCTAGAAGCATGGGAACCGATCAGCCGCGGCAATGGACGGGCGAGTGTGGGACCAATCACTTTCGCGTCTGAGCAGTGTGGGGGTATGATCAATGAGCGTGGGAGGCGCCTTGCTACCATTTCAGGAGTGCCGGCGACCTTCAGCGGTAGGGGAGTGAGGAAGGTAACGCGTATTATCTTTCGGTGTTTTTGTGGATCGGGGATAAAGCTAAATCTATGATGTATTTTCACGAGAAGCTTAAATTTGCTAAAAAAAACGAGTTAGAAGAGGCTAGAAAAGGAAAAGGTATGCTTTCGTCAGTCGGCCGTTGTCACTTGAACACAACTGTATCGTGTGAATTGGATCCACGGAGAGCTGCTTTTGTGAACCGGATCTCCGTGCGTGGCCTCGGTGCAGGCCATGACGCGGCACTTTTCAAGATTCTCACACCATCTGCGTAAGCCTTGTGTTGTTGATACGCAGCCACGCAGGGCCGCGAGGAGACAAACGTGTGCCAAACGTCTTCCAGATTTAAACACACAATGCACCATCTACCACCGTATGCCAAACGTCTTCCAGATTTAGACACGTGTGCCGGTTTGATTAGCTTACTGAACAAAAGGGTTATGTCGACTATCCAGTTTCAGACCAGAAATGCTGAAACCGTGTGTGCTGCCTTGCTGCTCCCATATAAAGTGACAGGCAACAATAACATGCCGCCATAGCTGCCAATGAATTTTCGACACGAACCGATCTCCCAGATGTTGGCATACTAACCTGTCTGTGAGCGTTAAAAGTCAACTTCAACTTTTGAAAAATAGTAAGCACTTTTGCATCATCATCTGTTTTTACTAAAGAGGCAGATCATGGTCAGCCTGCGTGCCCTTACTGTTTCTTGCTAGGGGTGGGCATTCGGGTTTTTCGATTTAATCGGTTCGGTTTTTTCGGTTTTAAAATAATTTAGTTTTTGAAAACTAGGAACCGAATTTCTCGGATAAAAATAAAAAACCGAACCGAATTAACCGAAATATTTCGGTACACTTCGCTTTTGCTAGCTGTACGGCGATACTACCCTGCTTACTAGCTAGTGTCACTAATCAGCAGACAAGGCTGCATCGATCGACCGACCTAGCGCAATTTAATTCCAGAACGCAACCTGAAAAACGTGGTCGAAGGAATCCTTCGACCACGATTCCTTCGACCACGCTTCCATCACGCACACGTACAAACTTAAGCACGCTAAGCCATTATTATAACTACTATAGAATAGGTCATCACTGTCGACTCGTCCACGCCATTACTGCCGGTTACGGGAGCCGACAGTGATTGGTCGGCAGTAATACTCGGGGTTATCACTGCCGGCTCTGGAACCGGCAGTAATAATAGATATCACTGCCGGTTCATTGTACAACCGGCAGTGATACTCGACTATCTCTGCCGGTTCACACTAGAACCCGGCAGTGATATTCGACTATCTCTGCCGGTTCACACTAGAACCCGATAGTGATATATGTATATCACTGTCGGTTCCTGGACAAATCGGCAGTGATAACCGAATTCTGAAAAAATTTGTAGATGTACTTCATAGATTCCTGGATGAACCGGCAGTGACCACGATTCCTTCGACCACGCTTCCTTCACGCACACGTACAAACTTAAGCACGCTAAGCCGTTATTAGTATGGTTTTATAGAAACGAAAAAAATCGTTAATAGTATGGTATGACGAAAGCTCGTTCCATCACGCACACGTACAAACTTAAGCACGCTAAGCCGGTGTTTGAAGCTAGTTTGACTAGACCTGTTTTGTTGGTAGATATATGCGCACTGGCGGATCCAGAGGGTGGGCCGGGGGGCCTACCCAAAAATTGCATATTGCGAAAGTAATATCTTTAGATCCGTTGATCCGATCGGATTGATTCTTATTGTGTTAATTTTGAAATTGCATCTAGTTTCTACAGTTAAAATTTCACAACAATCCAACGGTAGGATCTTTGGTAATTATTATTTTGGTGAACGTGAGTCAATCTGTTTTTATTTGGTCTGGCGTTTGATTCAGTAAAATTGCGAAGAAAATAACTTTAGATCCGTAGATCCGATCGAGTTGATTTTTGTTGTGTTAGCTTGAAAATTGAGTCTAGTTTCATTAGTTAAAATTTCACATCGATCTAACGGTGGGATCATCAGAAAATACTGTTTTAGTGAACGTAGGTTAATCTGTTTTTGTCGAATCCGAATCAGTTAATTGGGGTGTTTAAAAAATAATAAAAAATTTGATTTTAGCCAACAAGAAGTAGTACTGTAATCTTCTTCAAATTAATGCCATTAAAAAGCGTAAACCCAACAAGAAGTAGTACTGTAATCTTCTTCAAATTATTGTAGTCGTGTAAGTTTCTTTAAATTAAATTTCATACTTAGTTGTTGATTTTAAGATGTGCATAAGACACCTTATTAATATATCATGATGCACTTTTGGTAAAATTTATACTTGTATTGTATATTGGCATGTTAGATTTACGGTATTTAAAAAATTTATGCCAAGTTGGATCACCCATACCTAAAATCCTGAATACGTCACTGTATATGCGTACGTACGTGTCGCTAGCTGTCGGCCGGGAGTGAATCGAGGCTCCGCCTGCAGGCACCTCGTCGTGCAGGTGAGAACGCGCGGTGCGGGTAAATTCTCGATCCATGCCTGGTGCCTCCGCTGGTGTTGGAACCAGTCGGCCGGCAAGCTGGCCATGGACTCACATGCATGCATGAAAATTTTATATATTATCAGTATAATGTACAATAAAATTTCTCCGAATATAAGCGAAAGCTCGTTCCATCACGCACACATACAAAACTTAAGCTACACGTTAAGCCGGTGTTTGAAGTTTGACTAGACCTGTTTTGTTGGTAGATATATGCGTACGTGCGCGTCGCTGTCGCCTGCGGCATGTCGGCCGGGAGTGAATCGAGGCTGACGCCCCGCCTGCAGGTACCTCCTCGATCGTGCAGGTGAGAACGGTGCGGGTAAATTCTCGATCCATGCCGCCTCCGCCGGTGTTGGAACCAGTCGGCCGGCAAGCTAGCCATGGACTCGCATGCAAGCATGCATGCATGTACACAAGTAGTAGTACACTTCGCTTTTGCTAGCTGTTCGGCGATACTACCACTACTACAGACTGCCTCATCCGCGACCCCCCATCACTGCTGGGTAGATGCGAGCCGGCAGTGATAATATTATCACTGCCGGTTCCAAATTCAACCGGCAGTGATAATACTATCACTGCCGTATTATCACTGCCGGTTCTAACTTCAATCGGCAGTGATATGAATAGTATAAATTTCCGCAGAATGGAGGCAATATCATTGCGGTTTTATAGAGAACCGCGGCGATAAGAAGATATCACCGCCGGTTTATATGTACAACCGTAGTGATAACACTATTGCCGGTTCGCCTATAAACCGACAAAGGATAACACCATTTTCACCGCCGGTTTTACTCTAGACCGGCAGTGATATTATCGTTCCTATAATTAGTTCGATCATGTAACATAAGAAACATTGTAATTTATCTCGCATGTAACATATGAAAGCATAATTATGTTAAAAAGCAGAATATATGAAAGCAAATTTGTAATTTGCGGGATATATATTAATTAAAATACAGAACATTTACAAAACATAATTAGGTATATCGTCTATTATTACATATTTAGTCCTAATTATAATAGGCCAATGGCGCGAAGCCCTATATCCAAAAGTCGTCCTCCTCCTCCTCCTCCTCCTCCTCGCCGGAGCTGGCGCTTGAAGACTGATCAGAGTTGCGGCGATGCTCGTCCTCCTTCTCCTCCGAATCCGATTCGGTGGTGGAGTTGGTCTTACCCCAACGCCGCAGTTTCTCGCCGCCGTCGCTGTCGTCGTCGTCGCCCTCCTCCTCCTTCTCCTCCTTTGCCTCCTCTTCCTCCTCCTCCGCTTCCACCTCCTCCTTCTCCTCCTCCTCCTTCTCCTCCTTCTCTAGCGACGGAGCGGGGCTTTGCCCAACACGTGCTCGCTTCTTGGGGGGTGCCATTTTTGCAACAATAGTGGATTGTGTGGGGGTGCCATTCTTGAAACAATAGTGGCATTATATAGAGGCAGAATGGGAAGGGCAACAGTTGGCAGAGGAATGTGAAGCGCAACAGTTGGCGCGGCAGAGGAACGGGCAGGCGCGACGGTTGGGTTGGCGCTGGAGTTTGAAGGGTGGGACGTATCACCGCCGGTTTATATTACTAACCGCAAAGTGATAATCGATTATCATCGCCGGTTAATACCTATAACCGGTAGTGATATATTCTCGCGGTTTAAGTTACTGGCAAGTGATATTTAAAGTTCTTCCGGTTCGTATATTCAACCGGCAAATGATATGTATTTTCGCGCTATGACCTTATCATCTTGCTGCGGTTCGCAGAACGGCAGTGATAAGGCATTTTCGCGTAATATGACCTTATCACTGCGGTTCTTCGCAGAGCCGTGAGATAAGCTATTTATATAGCAATCTTCACCGACCGACGATTTCCCGGCCGAGCGTAAGAGAGGAGCTCTTTGCTCGGTGTATTTTTCTGGAGAGGTGTTGCGAAATTTTGTGTCAAGATTTTGTTCATATTTTTCATCGAATCGACATCTTCTCCCAACCGAAAGCGTAACAAAGAGGAGTCAGTATTATCTTGGCGAGTTGTCTTTGAAAAATTGTATTAAGATTT
Organism: Guadua angustifolia; assembly: GCA_036346375.1. Taxonomy (NCBI): domain Eukaryota; kingdom Viridiplantae; phylum Streptophyta; class Magnoliopsida; order Poales; family Poaceae; genus Guadua; species Guadua angustifolia. The sequence goes on from CM070519.1 coordinate 35,252,778, forward strand.
TTCGAGGTTCTTGACTTGATGTATGTTATATTTGTCGTAAAATTTTACATTACGAGTGCTATAGATGTTGATAATTGTTGATTGTATGCGGTGTGAACAGTTTATGTCGGTCTTGCTCAAATTAAGATCTAGCTAAATTATTGAATAAATTATAATTCATATTGTAGTGGATGTTTAAGTAATAAAATTGCTAGATGGACAATTATGCATAATTGTAATTAATTTAATTAATGAAAATTTGTTATATGGATTTTTAATAGTAAAGATTGCTTGATGATCAATTATAAATAGTGAGAATTGCTAGTTGAATATTTAAATAATGGGAAATGGTAGATGAATTTTGCAATAATGAAAGTTGGAACATAAATAATTATTTAGAAATATATCCTTATATTCAATTATATGCTTGTTTGTTGTAGATTAATTTAATTTAATAGCTAGCGCTACATAACAAAATGAAATGAAGAAATCTTCTAAATAATTAAAAATGCTAGATGGATATTTAAATAGTGAAAAAGGTTTGATGTATTATATAGGCAAAATTGCTAGATGTATTTGTAAAACTAATCATTTACAATTATATTGTTATTTGCATAAATTCATATCCATTTTAGTGATGTAGTGGATGTTTAAGTAATAAAATTGCTAGATGGACAATTATGCATAATTGTAATTAATTTAATTAATGAAAATTTGTTATATGGATTTTAATAGTAAAGATTGCTTGATGATCAATTATAAATAGTGAGAATTGCTAGTTGAATATTTAAATAATGGAAAATGGTAGATGGATTTTGCAATAATGAAAGTTGGAACATAAATAATTATTTAGAAATATATCCTTATATTCAATTATATGCTTGTTTGTTTTAGATTAATTTAATTTAATAGCTAGCGCTACATAACAAAATGAAATGAAGAAATCTTCTAAATAATTAAAAAATGCTAGATGGATATTTAAATAGTGAAAAGGTTTGATGTATTATATAGGCAAAATTGCTAGATGTATTTGTAAAACTAATCATTTACAATTATATTGTTATTTGCAGATAAATTCATATCCATTTTAGTGATGTAGTGGATGTTTAAGTAAGAAAAATTGCTAGATGGACAATTATGCATAATTGTAATTAATTTAATTAATAAAAATTTGTTATATGGATTTTTAATAGTAAAGATTGCTTGATGATCAATTATAAATAGTGAGAATTGCTAGTTGAATATTTAAATAATGGAAAATGGTAGATGGATTTTGCAATAATGAAAGTTGGAACATAAATAATTATTTAGAAATATATCCTTATATTCAATTATATGCTTGTTTGTTGTAGATTAATTTAATTTAATAGCTAGCGCTACATAACAAAATGAAATGAAGAAATCTTCTAAATAATTAAAAATGCTAGATGGATATTTAAATAGTGAAAAAGGTTTGATGTATTATATAGGCAAAATTGCTAGATGTATTTGTAAAACTAATCATTTACAATTATATTGTTATTTGCAGAAAATTCATATCCATTTTAGTGATGTAGTGGATGTTTAAGTAAGAAAAATTGCTAGATGGACAATTATGCATAATTGTAATTAATTTAATTAATGAAAATTTGTTATATGGATTTTAATTGTAAAGATTGCTAGATGATCAATTATAAATAGTGAGAATTGCTAGTTGAATATTTAAATAATGGAAAATGGTAGATGGATTTTGCAATAATGAAAGTTGGAACATAAATAATTATTTAGAAATATATCCTTATATTCAATTATATGCTTGTTTGTTTTAGATTAATTTAATTTAATAGCTAGCGCTACATAACAAAATGAAATGAAGAAATCTTCTAAATAATTAAAAAATGCTAGATGGATATTTAAATAGTGAAAAAGGTTTGATGTATTATATAGGCAAAATTGCTAGATGTATTTGTAAAACTAATCATTTACAATTATATTGTTATTTGCGATAAATTCATATCCATTTTAGTGATGTAGTGGATGTTTAAGTAAGAAAAATTGCTAGATGGACAATTATGCATAATTCTAATTAATTTAATTAATGAAAATTTGTTATATGGATTTTAATAGTAAAGATTGCTTGATGATCAATTATAAATAGTGAGAATTGCTAGTTGAATATTTAAATAATGGAAAATGGTAGATGGATTTTGCAATAATGAAAGTTGGAACATAAATAATTATTTAGAAATATATCCTTATATTCAATTATAGGCTTGTTTGTTGTAGACAAATTACAATTATATTGTTATTTGCGTTATGTGCTTATAATGTGTTTATCGTTTTAATTAATTAGCAATGCATGACTACTGTAAAGAATAAATTATTTTGATATCGTTTGTTCATATCTTTGAAATGTAGTTTGATATAATTAATCGTAGATGGACCGAAGGTGGATGTATGACACGGACCGTCATGGTGCGAGTTCTTTAATGGTGTGACTTGTTTTCGAATGCGGTCATGCGGCACACAAGTCGAGAAACTCGCGGACTATATGTGTTGTCCATGCGTTGATTGCAAAAATGAGAAGATGTTTTGTAACATAGAGTCGATCGCGCACACTTGCTTCAAGAGGTTTCAAGGTGGCTATACTGGACTGAGCACGGTGAAGATGATATTGTACATGAAGGGCAACACATTGATGAAGATGATATTGTACATGAATGGCAACACATTGATGAAGATGATATTGTACATGAAGGGCAACACATTGATGAAGATGATATTGTACATGAATGGCAACACATTGATGAAGATGATATTGTACATGAAGGGCAACACATTGATGGAGATGACGGAGACAACGATATGACGGCGGTGGAAGATGCGTTCGTTGATACCCACGAAGATGATCTAGATCAAATCTTTGCGTGATGGGGAGGGGACTTCACGAGTGAAAGGGAGTTTCAAAAGTTCCGGTATGGTAGAGAACTCTACAACGCCATTGTACCCGGCCGCAAGGAGGAGCACTGAAAGTCGATACCGTGCTTTCACTCTGCAGCTTGAAGGCAAGCAATGGTTGGTCCGATAAGAGCTTTCTCGGTAAGTTATGTCTCTTGGGGACTTGCTTCAGAGGGTAACGTGTTGCCTTCAACTACGCACCGTGCCAAGCGGGTTGTCCGCCTGCTGGGACTGGAAGTACAAAGAATACACGCATGTCCAAACGATTGCATATTGTATCGCAATGAGTTTGCGAACATGGATGCTCGTGTTGTTTGCAAAGCAAAGCGGTATAAGGGCAACGCGGCAGCGATATCGAACGAAGATGTCGGGTGAGGCGAAGAAGAAGAGGTGTCCCGTAAGGTGGTGTGGTATTTCCTATAATCCCCGTCAAGCGATTGTTTGCGAACAAAAGGCATGCCCAATTGTTACGGTGGCACGCCAAGAGCGTAAGAAGGATGGAATGCTCAGACACCCTGCTGATTCTGTGCAATGGAGGAACATCGACAGAAAATATAAGAAGCGCTTTGCATATGATGTGAGGAATATAAGGTTCGGGTTGAGTACAGATGGGATGAATCCTTTTGGCAACATGAGTAGTCGTCACAGCACTTGGCCGGTGACTTTATGCATCTACAACCTTCCTCCTTGGCTTTGCATGAAGCGAAAGTATATTATGATGCCACTATTGATCCAAGGGCCTAGGCAACCTAGCAATGATATCGATGTGTACCTCAAACCGTTGGTTGAAGATCTTCTAATATTGTGGACCGATGGTGTACATGTATGGGATGAGTATAAAAGAGAAAACTTTATCCTACGGGCATTATTGTTCGTAACCATTAATGATTATCCTGCTCTTGGCAACCTGTCGGGCCAGACAACAAAAGGCTTCAACGGATGCGCCCGGTTCGGATGATACAACTAGCCGGTGGTCAAGAACCGCCGAAAAATGGCTTACATGCGGCATCGAGGTTCCTCCGCAAGGATCACCCATGCCGCAATAATAAGAGAGCTTTTGACGGGACAAAGGAGACCGCCTTAGCTCAGAAGAATCACTGCTCGGGAAACAGATATTTGCCGCTGTAAAGGATCTTACAATTATTCACGGAAAGGAGTCGGCAAGACATCTATTCCGACTTCCGGGATAAGGCTCCTTTGTGGAAAAAGAAATCGATATTTTGGATCCTACCTTATTGGCAAGCACTGGAAGTTCGACGCGCTAATCGACGTCATGCACATAGAGAAGAACGTGTGTGATAGCTTGCTTGGTATCTTCATCGACATACCGCAAAACGAAAGATACACTTCAAGCAAGGATGGACCTCAAGATATGAAAGCGAGGAAGGAGCGCATCACGAAGAAATGGATACAGAAAAAGTACCTTCCATGACTGCTACACTTTGAGCAAGAAAGAGAAAATTAGCGTTTGCGAATGCTTGCACGGAATCAAAGTTCCGTCTGGTTACTCTGCTAACATAAAGAGACTAGTCTCAATGAAAGACTTAAAGTTAATTGGTATGAAGTCTCACGATTGCCACATGATGATGACACAGATGCTTCCAATTGCAATTAGGGGGGTTCTGCCAGAGAAAGTCCGAGACCCAATTATCAAGTTGTGTTCATTCTTCAACGCGATTTCACAGAAGGCCATCGATCCATTAATACTAGATAAGTTGCAGGAAGACGTGGTCCACACTCTGTGCAGGCTTGAGATGTGTTTCCCTCCATATTTTTTCGATATTATGGTCCATCTCATTGTTCACATTGTGAAAGAGATACGGATTCTTGGTCCCGTATTTCTACATCGATGTACCCTTCGAGAGATTCATGGGGTTATAAAGAAATATGTTCAGAATCAAATCATTGGAAGGTTTGCATTGCCGATGGTCGGGGAACCGAGGAGGTCATTGAGTTCTGCGTCGATTATATGGATCTCAAACCGATTGGTGTGCTCAGTATCTCGGCATGAGGGAAGGCTACAGGAAAGGGACACTAGGCGAGAAATCAAGACGTACTAGCAATCTAGTTGCATTTACACAAGCACATTTCGCAGCTTTTGGGACAATCGGTTGTGGTGGCCCGTATGTCGACATGCACAAGAATGTGCTATCCAAAACAAACCTGGGAGGTCGAGGGTTGGCTCGAGAGAGCACAGAGATAATTTCGGCGATTGGTTGTGTAGACACATGATGCGTACGGAGACAGACTGCACTCAGTTGAAATTGTTGGCTCAGGGACCGTCAACTACAATTCGGACATTCCAAGGATACGACATAAATGGTTTTATATTTTATACAAAAGCGCAAGATAAAAAGAGTACCAATCAAAATAGCGGTATCCGTATAGATGCATATGACAGCAATGGAAATAGGCAAACCTACTACGGATTCATAGAAGAGATTTGGGAGCTTGACTATGGACCTTTGAAGGTCCATCTCTTCGTGCCAATGGGTCGACTTCGTGGCGTGAATATCGACAAAGCACGCATCACTACCGTGGACGTCAAACTCATCGGATCTGAGAGAAGAACCATTTGTACTTGCTAATTACATTACACAAATCTTCTTTATAATCGCGGCCGGCTAACAAGGAGCGCCACATGGTTATTCAAGGAAAAAGAAGGATTGTCGGAGTTGAGAATGTTGTTGACGAGGAAGAGTACAACCAATTCGATGAGCTTCCCCCTTTTGGAGAGGACGTTGACCTAAGTACCATGGAAGACAGTGACGAAGCTACATATATACACCGCGATCATAACGAAGGTCGAATCGTAGCTTAGTTGTAGTAATGAAATGTATGCTTTCTTTTGTATGAACGACATGTTTATTTTCTCACATGTAACAATTAATGTAATATATGCAATAATGTAAATTGAGGTTATGCTTTCTTTTGATCAAATTGAAAGTTTCACTGCATTTGGATTTTTGTGATTTTGACTGCACTTGAATTTGTTCGAATTTGACAGCATTTGTTGTTCAATTTGCAAGCATTATTTGATTTTTGAAATATTAAAACAATTAAAAAGTTAGCAATATGATTTTTATACGAAGGGGTAACTAGATTTAAACTGAAACATTCATAAGTAACTAGGAAAATGGCAATGATGTTCACTTCCTTTTTGTGCTAGTAAATCGTGCAGTACTGCGCCTAGTCTCCTACTCACTCTCTCTCTCACCTCTTTTCACCGGATAGTAAGGGGCATATCCGGTGCAATCAGGCTTTTGGTGCAATCACCGTGCAATCCAACTAAGAAAAGTTTCAAAAATTCTGAAAAGTACATCTCATCTTACCCCATCTACATATAAAATTTCATGATCAAATTCGTCCTATATTAAGAGTAATAAAAAAGACAAATTTTAATAGAATATGGGCATAGAGCTCATCACTGTCGGGTGTACAATGGACCGACAGTAATATCACACTATTACTGCCGGTTGCCTAGTGGACCGGCAGTAATATCACACTATCACTGCCGGGTGTACAATGGACCGGCAGTAATATCACACTATTACTGCCGGTTGCCTAGTGGACCGGCAGTAATATCACACTATCACTGCCGGTTATACAATGGCCCGGCAGTGATATAGTATCACTGCCGGTTATACAATGGCCAGAAGTAATATTCCACCCCTATAAAATGAAACGCCGCGCCTTCCTCTCATTTACCTTAGCCCTAGCGCGTGCCCTCCTCTCACTGTTACAGCGCCGTCGCCTCAGAGCTCCCTGCCGCCGCCGTGCCTCGGACCACCGCCGTCGGCTCGCGTCGAACTCCCGCCGCTCGACTCGGTCGCCGTCGCCTCGCTCGCCTCGGACCGCCGCGTCGCCTCGACTCAGGACGGCCCGCGTCTCCTCCCCACCGTCGCCTCGACCTCCACACCGTCTCCCCGCCGTTGCCTCGACCTCCCCACCGTCTCCCCGTCGCCCCCTCCCCGCCTTCCCCGCCGTCGCTTGCTCTTGCAATGTGTGAATGTGCTTGTGCAGATGTGAAGGGGAGAATGTGAATGTGATTGTGAATGTGATTGTGAATGTTGTGCATGTGCAGATGTGAATGTGCAGATGCTAAGGGGCCAGTCAATTCATTTGGCTTGGGGACCTAGCATGTGGGTATAGTGTTCAGTGAGGATTTGGGACTACAATAGACAATTTGTGACAACTAATCTCAGATTTTCAGTGCCTGTTTGTTGCTCTGTGATGAACTAGGGTAAAAGTATGCCCGAACATTTATCTCTCTGTTTTAGGCCTTGAACTGTAGACTGTTATTTTCTCAATCATATTTTACATCAAGACTTGTTATGCTAGCTCACGTGTTACGATGCTATTAGAGTCTGTCACCAGTGACACTGTGTCTTGCGCAGACTTGATTAGTTTGAATCTGAACTAATACTTACTCATTAATTCCTGATTAGTTTGATATTTGCTCAGTTCTGATTAATATATTCTAGTTCTTGCGCGAACCTGTTTAATACCAGTGTAGTCTGAACTGATAACTGAATCTGGCTTAATTCTTGTACTGGTTTGTTTAAAACTGGTATTAGAGATCACTGGAATTGGTAATCTGAAAGCATTGCTCGACTATTGAGAGATTCTGACATTTCCACATGCTATGGAAGTCCTGTGCTTCGGTTAACAAGGAATTAATTCTGATCTGGGTATAATTCTTGACAGTAGATTCTTAATTGTGCATTTAAGGTGGTAAGAGTTCAAGGCCTAATGCATAGAATAAATTGTTAGCCGATTCGTGATTGTAGTAAAGATTCTAATCTTTACTCTAACCCTAAATCTGAGAGCACCATATTCATTTTATTGTCTTTGAGACAGTAGGTATAATTCATATTATGTATGACTTAACCATGCTTACTGTTGTCTTGTTTATGTCATACATCTTGTTTGTGAATTATATATTCTCATATATATGCTTAAGAGGAATAATGAACAAAGTCTTGCATGCACCATTGTATTGCTACTTGATTCAACAAAATGTCAAGCAAAATTTTCTTCTTATGCATCCGTCCAGCAGTATTCTGTTATGGCTAAGATTATTCTCATGTTCTACTAGTGGGATGTAAACATATAGGCATTTCTTTTCTTTTCCTTTTTTCGCAAGGAACATATTGGCATACCTTTATAATGCAACTGGGTTGCCTCCAAATTGTGGATGATGCACAGAACTTGTAGAGTTCGATCACAGACTACATAGGTGTTTTCACATTCTCGTCCTTGGTAGACTTGGCATTTGGCCTTCCATGTCTTGTGAGTTGTGAGCTAGTCCAAATGCTTTGAGTTAGAAACTTAGACTTGGTTCCGAATTCTGTTATTAAACTCATATTCATGACTTATTGAAAATTGTGATGTCCAAGCATTGGGGTGGTCTTGTCATCACCGATCTTTACATATATGTGTTCATGGATAGCTACATGCTATGGAAGACTAACAATTATTACTAAGGTAAGGTTGTCACAAATTAGTCTATTACTCGTCCCTTGTGGCGAGGAGGGCCTTTGGGCAACCCGACATCCGAGAACACTCAAAATAAACAAGTTGAGCTTTATGCTAGTTGCCTTGTGAATTCACATCGCACATGTCTTTGTTTTGATCATTTTGCTCTGTGGTTATTTATATTGCAGCCAAAAGTAAACTTCAATTTGGTGCTTTGTATATCTTCTTGAAAGATGTATACATGTGTTGTAAATATTTGTTTTGTAAAGATGTATACATGTGTTGTAAATATTTGTTTTGTGCCACTAATTGTAATAGTAAGTAGTTGTAGTTCATTTAGTTAATAGTTGTGCCACTAATTGTAATAGTAAACAGTTGTATGAAATTTCAAGATTCATTATATCTGAGAGTTACAAAAAGAAAATTCGACAAGTTTATAGAGTTTAAACTTGCTGTAATTTTCTTGTTTGTAACTCTCGATATATAATGAATTTGATCCTACAATTTTATGTGTATGTATATTTTGTTGACAAAAAATGTATGTGTTTAAAAAAAATAAGCCCCTGCAAGTTCAAGAAGCATGGGTGTCACGAGAGTGATAGAACATGAAATTTTTCATTGGAAAAGTTGGACACGCAGTACTCCATGATCAATGAAGAAGAGGAGCGGGAGGAAGCCTATGGACAGTGATACGCGGAAGAAGACAACAACCAAATCCCAAGTCCATTTCAAGCGAGCATGTCTCCTCATGGCTTCGCCTCTCGGTGTACCGGACGCTCTCGTGACACCCATGCTTCTTGAACTTGCAGGGGCTTATTTTTTTTTAAATCATTTTAGTGTGGAATATATTCTTAAGAATATATGAATTTTTTCATATTATTTTTTCATTTCGAGGTGTATATGTATCATGTGATTTTTTTCTAATGTATAAGTATCATTTTAAAGTTACATGTGCACATGTTTGTAGCATGAGGTCACAACATCACTTATTCCTCTCAACTCTAGCAAATTACCATCGTTTGAATTCACAAGTTTGATGTCATGTAGCAACCATAAATGAATGCAATATAATTAACCCAATAACATTTTGGATTGCTAGGAATGGCCTCGAATCAGGGACAAGTGCTAGAGGGAGTTCGGCCCTCGAATGTAGACGAAGTAGGAATGGGTAGCCCAAGTGGCTACTTGAACCTACAGGATATTGATATGGAGCAACCTGACGCCACAGCCATGGACCAAACTGACGCGACTGCCATGGACCAAGCTGACGCCACTGCCATGGACCAAGCTGACGCGACTAATATGGGCGAGGTAAAGTATTAGTACGTTGTGATTCCCAAAATATTGTAGGGTCATATGACTAATAACAAGATCCAATTGTAGGCTCAAACGTCTGGTGAACAAAGGTGGCACGCAGGTCGTGGTCCGAGCAAGATGCCTAAGGGCGTTCACAACATAGTCCAGCTCTCGGAAGTCGGAGAACTGCTTGTACCAAGATCGGCGTTGGCGCCAGACAGACAAACTGCGGAGTACTTGCTAGGGATAACGTGCCCATCATCTATAGATCATGGACCGGCCGCGAAGGTGATCAATGGGTGGTTCCCGATGACCTGAAGGACTCGCTATGGGGCAAGCTAAAACAAGTATTCCATTTCCCCAAGGGTCGAGTTGGTTGCAAAGCGCGCGCTAAGTATCATGTGCACATGTTGGAAGAATTGGAAGACTCAGCTGAATAAGAACTATATGAAGAAGAATGTCACACCAAATTTTAACATGTTTCCAAAGATAAGGGAATTTTGGAAGGACTTTGTGGAGTACAGAATTTCAAGAAGCCAGACATAAAGTGAGTCAGAAGAACAAGGCTAACGCGGATAAGAATATGTACCCTCACACACTAGGCACTGGTGGCTACGTGAAGAAAATACCTGCATGGGATAGCCGCGAACAAGAGCTAACCCTCAAGGGCGTTACTCCTGCGACGGCCGAGTTCACTGCACGATCAAAGCACTGGTTACTTGGGAGGGGGGCTTCTGTCTCAGAAGATGGCAGCTTGAGCTTCAGGAGCGATAGAGCCCGGGAGGTGTCGCAGAAAATATCAGATGCTCACGTGGAGTCTTCCCAAGGGCTTTTCAAGCCACAAAGGGAGAATGATGAGCTGACTATTGCCCTGGGTAACAAGGAGCATCCTGGGCGCACCCGAGGAGTTGGTTTGGTGCCGTGGAAAGAAAGCTTCCCAGCTGACGCATCGTCGTACAAGCGGTCGAAAAGACTAAGAGAAGATGAACTGCAAACATCAATACAACTTACTGTGGCAAAAGCGCTAGAGGAAGAGAGAGCGAAGCTGGATCAAGTTGTGGAGCAAGCAATCTGAAAGCTCACGACTCACGACCGCCACTCGATGACCCTCGGAACCTCGATCACGGTGTTCTTAAGAGCAACAAGGCCCACAACGATTCCGGAGAGCATCGACTCCATTTTCCGATGGATGACATCACGTAACCGACACGTGCAAGCTGCATTTGTCCGCACATGGCATTACCATCAAGGTGGCTGATGGCAGGGCTTGGCCATGCGCCTCCTCGCAGGTTCTGCACTGCCTCCTCCATTTTCCAGTGGATTCACCAGGGTCGAAGTAGACAGTGTAGTCCGACAATATCGCAAAATGGAGGTAGAGATTCCTGGCGAGGACGGAAAAAACAAACTTGGAGAAAACGTGCATGGCTTCCTCGCGTGGCGCAAGAGCTTGATTATGTTCGGTTCGGACGATGAGGCCGACAACGACGACGACGATGATGAGCCGCACTCTCCACACGCAGACCTGTCGCCTACGAAAAGTGCAACTCCTCCGCCGGCACCAGTTAGGAGAAGTCCAACTCTCTCGCGGCACCACCAGAAAAATCCAACTCCTCCACGGCACCATCCGAAAAAGTCCAACTCCTCCTCCGCACCACCAGAAAAGACCAACTCCTCACCAAAGACATAAGAAGAATCGAACATCAAGACCATCTCGAAGTCCGCATCGCCTTGTACCAAATCTCGGTCATCTGTGAAGGCAAAGACACCTCGGAAGAAATTACCGCCGATATGATCAAGAAGAACGCAAAGAGCAAACGAAGGCGAGGTAACATCTCACTTCCAAAAGGTGCCATCACCCGAGAAGACTAAAGTCGATGCTAATGCGCAGGAGTTTTTCTTGAGTATGGCAAAAGCCAAAGAGACAAGGCGGGCTTCAACCTTCGAAATGTGGGACTACGAGCGATCTCCGTAAAGCAAAACTTGAAGATGGCTAGTGCTAAGGCGTCGATGTCACAAGCTCAAAAGATCTTCTTGAACAACGTCGTAATTACGAGCTAGGTCTAACTCGGAAGTACTTTTTGGGGCAACCGCTGGCTCCCCGAGAAGATTTAGAGAACCTAACAACAAAATTTGCGCGGCCCATCAAGGCTGAAGCCCGCTAACAGTATGTGGGCGGTAGAAATACAAAGATTGATTTTCACAATGGGGATGGCATGTTCGCAGACATTGTATATGTTTGCGATGCTCGACGTCCATCGGGTCGACCGTGGACTTTGTAAGTCTCTATTTATATTATTGTATATTCTTCTACCGCTCAAGCTGTATGTCTAACTTCTTTTTTATATATGTAGAATGGAGATACTGGTGAAAGGACCTAGATGTCGCCTAGAGGGGGGTGAATAGGCGCTACAAATTTTAAATCGCAATGAAAATAAAAGATACTCGAAATTGAGTGGTTGGATAGTCGAACCTAATGATAGTCCGGTTCGAGCACAAGAACCCTAGAAAATAGATCTAGCAAATCTAGAGTAAGAATCTAGGTTCAAATGATGTATTATGACTAAGATTACTTGCGTGTAGAGAATTCAACCGATGTTTGCACTAACAACCCTTTAAATCCTTGAATCCCCAAAGATTTAACTAAGCACAATATGAGCGAGAGAGAGAATCAAGAACCAAAGAGACAAACCGATTTTTCGAAGTTCGGATCCTTGAGGATCCCACGTCTCCGTTAGCGACAAAGCCGGGTCTCTTTCAACCCTTGCCCTCTAGGTGTTGCACCAAGCACTCACCCGTTAGCTTTTGAATCCTTCCCTGCGGAGGTGGATTCAACCTTCACAAACTTCCTGGCGCCCCACACGAGCTTGGGGGCTCACCGCAACTCCTAGCCGCCTAGGAGTCCTCAACCTCCAAGAGTAAAAGATCCCGCAAGAAATCCGCTTGAGGATGAACCACGTGCTCAAGATGAATCACAATCACTAGATCTCTCAATCTCACACTTAATTTCCTCCAAAGATTCAAGAATCACAAGATTTGAGGGAGGAGAACACTAGAGCTATGAGAGAGAGTCAAGAGTTGTTGGGATGTATTGAATGCAAGTGAATAATTGGTAGGTGGGAGTTGGGGAGGTATTTAAAGCCCCCAAAGTAGTAGTTTTCACATCATCACCGACATTTTTCTGATAGAACCTAGATAGTCCAAACATTTGAATTCAGGCTATTTAACACAAGGTTCGGATAGTCAGAACTACCCTTCGGATAGTCCGAACCCTAAAGAACTTAGGGCAACAGAACGCATTGTTTGGATCCGAACGACACTTTGGATAGTCCCAACCAAAATGACTTAGCCCTAACCGAGGGGTTGTTGGATACTGAACCGGTGTTGGACATTCAGAACCAAATAGAACGGGACCAACGAGAGGGTCGGCTCGGATACTCGAATCGAGGTTGGACATTCCGAATGAATTTTGCCTCGAGCAACCAGGGGTCCATTGACATTCGAAGATTCATTCGGATACTCAGAACCTTTTGAGCAAATTGCCCTAAGACCTTACACATTGACCCATATATAGACTAGGATTCATCTTTGAGCACATTAGATCATTCTAAAACTATTTCTTGCCAAATCCTCTTAATAGTTAGTCCTTAAACTCAAATAGAATTAAAAATACATACATAATCATTGAGTTTGGTCGACGCCTTTTCTTCTTCAAATTGAGGGACCTCTTTTCTTAAGCGACTTTTCCATGAGCGTATCTATCTGTTCACCATACTCAAAACACTCATTAGTCACTTAATCTTGTTGTCATTAATCACCAAAATCATTAAGGGGCCTAGATGCACTTTCAATCTCCCCCTTTTTGGTGAGTTGATGACAACACGATTAGATTTAGATGAAATTGAATGAGAGAGTATTTGGAGAACCAAATACGGAGAAGCTCCCTAAATGTGTGCATTGAACTAATTTGAGTGGAATGTCAAACGCACATATTTACGGAAATTTTTGCAGAGCTCCCCAAAATTTCATTTTTAGAGAATATAACAAGATATGACAGATAATTTGCATAAATAAATATGACATGATATCACACAAATGCATTGCCAAAGAGAAATAGAATTAACCTATTAATATCAAGCAACCAACAAGGAAACCAGTATACGCAACAATAGTTCGACTAAAGCAACAAGTTTAATAACACAAAGCAAACAACCAAGCAAAACGAAATCTAATGATCTAATCTCCTCACTCCCCTTTGGCATCAAGGCACCAAAGGGTCACCTCGCCTGCCATCATAAATGCCATTGTCGTCTCCGAACCAAGCACATATCGAGAGTCGCCTCATCGTCACCTCAAGTGGCGGAAGGTCGAAGCTGCTGGTCGCCGAATCAACGATCAGACCGACTCGACTCGGACTCCTCGAGAACACGACAAGTTTAGCTTTCCTTGATCACATTGAGTTGATGGCGAGTGTCGGAGATCTTCTCATTCATCTCGCTTGATCTTTCGTGATTCTTGATCCCAAGACAAAAGATAGCACGAAGCATGTTCTTGATGGAGCCGCTGGGGAAGAAGGATCATCTGCAGAGGCCTCCGCAAAGAGCACCCGACACAGTAGATGGCGCGGAAGGAGGAGGAATCTGGCTGAGCTGGAGGAGGTGGAGCCTTGATCACACTGGACACTGATGCGGCACATGCTCCACATCCTTAGCAAACCACAAGCCCGAGATACTCTCAACCATGCACATCACGAAGGCGCGAATCCACAGTTTGCTGCGAGGGCTAAGGGAGTTGAGGCGGATCTCTTGCCAAATAAAGTCAAATACATCAAATGGCTCGAACCCTCACCAATCCTCAAAAGCAAATTCTCGAGTAGGAACCGATGTTGGTGGCGTCCTCCTCTTTGGGCCACAAGGTCTTCCTCAACAACTTATATGAATGGCATAGAAAGGCTTCAAACCTTTTGTGGTGCCCAGCTTGAAATTCTGAGAGTCGTCATACAGAGGAGTCAAATCATTTATGCTGGCAGAATCACGGATATGCAGTTTGTCCAAGTTCTCCCAACCTTCAGTGTTGAATCCAATGCAGTCAGCAAACTGTGCCTTGGTCACAGAATAGTACAGCCCATCAACCATAAACCACATGGTACTCTCGGCATCTTTGTCGACATACAAAGTAGCATAAAACTGCGCCACAACTTCATTATTCCATTTGCACCTGAAAGACATGATTTCTCTCAGTTGTGGCGCCACAAGCAAAGAATCACTTCATTGAAAATTGTAGTCCCAATCAATGTATTGCATTAAAGCCATTGGGTTCTTCTTTTCGGCGATAACAGAATCATAAAAGTCCTGCTGAAAATGATTCCAGAACCTCTTGTCCACATAGTCCTCTTGCAAGAACATCGTGGGTCTGACTTACAGGTTTGGCGGACTTCCTTGCCTCCGCCTTGCCCAACACAAGAATCAATCTTCTTCTTTGGAGTGACACCCATCGGAGTAGCACGACGAGCGGGTGAATCTCCAAAGGGCCAATCAGCTCTCCACCTGCACAGGCAAAGACACTTTGTCGCCTCAACCTAGGCATGGCATCCTCAGGATTTTCAGACCACCGCCTCCCCGACCCTCATCCCTTGTCCACCTCCACCTTGACTTGGAGCACCCTTATGAGACGTCTTCTTCCTTTTGCGAATAGCTTGGCGCTCGGGTCTCACCTTTGAATGGCGGAGGAGACTCGGGAGGAGTCTGAGGAGGATCACGAGAGCGCCGAGGAGCCACCGAGGGAAGATCATGCCTAGCCTTCTTTAAGCGAGCGCGATCGATGTCCGACATGCCGAATGGGGATTGCCACCGAGAAGGATCCATCCTAAAGGTATTCAAGGGTGGAAACAAGATTAGACTCTAATTATGACCTAGATGAGCAATAGAGAGTTAAAAGAAGTCACATTCTTCTGATAGTCCGAAATTATCTTCTGATAGTCCGAAGGTTTCTTCGGATAGTCCGAAGTTTCCGCTTGATAGTCCGAACCTCTTCTGACATTCGAATGGAAACTCGGACATTCCGAGGTGATGATTTCAAACCCTAAATTCCTCAATCTAGACAATAATTCAAAATTTCTAAGAGCTAATCACGAGAGGACCATCCTAGCAAGGTCTAGAACGATCTAGAGTCCAAGATTTCACAAGAAGAAGACGAGAATAACCCAGATTTGGAAGAAGAAGAAGAACCAACCTTTGGAGATGAGAAAACCAGATTCCAAGGCAAATCCGAGCACAATGATGATGGAGGAGAACCCTTGCCCTTGGGGAAGGTCTTGGAGCCCTCAAATCGCAATATCTCGGCCAAAACCCTAGATCCAAGAGCTAGGCGAGTAGAGGAGAGAGAAACGGAGATAGGAACGAAAAGAAAGAAAGGAGGAAGAAGGGACTCGGGCTGGCTTAAAAGGCCGAGACCCCACTTCGACGATCGAACTTAAATTCGGATAACTCAACAGTTCGGATAGTCCGAATGGAATTTTGGACATCCAATGTGTTTCTCGAATGGCATTAGAAAAATGGCGAAATGACTCGAGCGAGAAATAGATGAGAGGACCTAGGAAGTCAAGTCATCACGTGATCGTAAAGCCATACAACAATTCAAACCATGATCACAAGATGACTGACACGATCCGAAGATCAAAAACCATCAAACACAATAAGATAAGAGAAAATAAAGAGAAAGGTTTTCTAAAACATTTTCCAATCACCAATCAACGTGAACATGTTTCAAGCCAAATTGCGAGAGTCTAGAATATTTAGTCCACTCCTCAAATCACAAAACCTCTTCTCATCAAGTGGCTTGGTAAAAATATCGGCTAACTGATCAATTGTGCTCACATGTTGAATTTCAATATCGCCTTTGGTGGAATGGTCTCTTAGGAAATGATGGCGGATATCAATATGCTTTGTACGGGAGTGTTGGACTGGGTTGTTGGCAATTTTTATGGCACTCTCATTGTCACACAAAAGTGGACTTTGTAAGTCTCTATTTATATTATTGATAATATTCTTCTACCGACAAGTTCCGAGATACTCTTCCTATCCACCTTAACCATAATCCGTGATCGGAATAGCCAACTAACTCAAAAGATGAACCTTTAGGATACCAAAGCCCAAATGAGGAGTGTGCACTAAATATCTCAAGATTCTCTTTACGGCCACCATGTGACACTCTTTAGGAGCGGCTTGAAACCGTGCACACATGCACACACTAAGCATAATATCGGGCCTAGATGCACAAAGATAAAGTAGGGAACCGATCATCGAGCGATATACCTTTTGGACGACCGGTTTACCTTCTTTGTCGAGGTCTAGATGCCCGTTGGCTTGCATTGGCGTCTTGATTGGCTTGGCGTTCTCCATGCCGAACTTCTTGAGCATGTCCTTGATATATTTTGTTTGGCATATGAAGGTTCCTTCCTTGAGTTGCTTGACTTGAAAACCAAGGAAGAACTTCAACTCGCCCATCATGGACATCTCAAATCTCTTAGTCATGATCCTGCTAAATTCTTTGCACAAGTGTTCATTAGTAGATCCGAAGATGATGTCATCAACATATATTTGACATACAAATAAATCATTATCAATATGTTTAGTAAAGAGAGTGGGGTCGGCCTTTCCGACTACAAAACCTTGACCGAGGAGGAAATCACGAAGACACTCGAACCACGCTCTCGGAGCTTGCTTAAGTCCATAGAGAGCCTTGTGTAGGAAGTAGACGTGGTCCGGATGATTCGGGTCTTCGAAGCCGGGTGGTTGCTCAACGTAGACCATTTCTGAGAGTGGTCCATTCAAGAAAGCGCTTTTCACGTCAAATTTTAAAATCATGGTGAGTAGCAAAGGCAAGTAATATTCTAATAGATTCAAGCCTAGCTACGGAGCATACGTTTCATCGAAATCAAACCTTCGATTTGCGTGAAGCCTTGAGCAACTAACCGGCTTTATTCCTCGTCACTATCCCATTCTCGTCTTGCTTGTTCCGAAATACCCATTTTGTTCCGATAACATTTTGTTTGGGCCTTTCGACAAGTTTCCATACTTGATTCCGTTCGAAATTGTTTAACTCTTCTTGCATGGCTATCACCCAATCCGGATCTTGGAGCGCTTCATCTACCTTAAGTGGTTCAAGAGAAGATACAAAGGAGTAAAATTCACAAAAATTAGCGACACGAGATCTAGTAGATACTCCCTTGTTAATGTCTCCAAGTATGTTGTCGACCGGGTGATCTCTTTGTATACTCTGATGGACTCTTGGATGAGGTATGGTTGCGTTGGTTCTTTGGATGGGACCCTCATCTTCTTGAGTGGCATTCGAGCCGTCTTGAGCTTGCATTGAAGACGAGGGAGTATCATCCGGAGCGTCCATCGTTGCATCACGAACTTCTTGAGTTGAAGAGCTTGGAATTACATTTTCCTCAAGTGGCCTTACTTCTCCAATCGCCAGTTTCTTGATTGCATCACACGGGGTTCTTCCTGTCAATCACAAAGACGATCAACTTGTTCTACTTGAGAACCGTTAGTTTCATCAAATGTCACATCACGCGAAATTTCAACCACACGGTAGTGTTGTTGAAAACTTCGGTATGCATAGGCGTTTGATCCATATCCAAGTAAGAAACCTTCATCTACTTTAGGAGCAAATTTAGGCGACTTAGCTTTCTTGTTGAGGATGTAGCATTTGCTCCTCGAAGACTCTAAGTAAGAAACATTGGGTTTCTTGCGGTGAGGAGCTCATACGCCGTCTTTTTCAACAACTTGTGGAGATCTGATCGGTTGGAGCTGTAGGCATCTGGTGTTGACGGCCTCCGCCTGCAATATGTCGGAGACCTTGTACTCGTCAAGCATCGTGCGCGCCATCTCGATGAGAGTTCGATTCTTCCTCTCGCCACCCCATTCGTTGAGGAGAATAAGGAGCCGAGAACTCGTGTTTGATGCCTTCTTCATCGAGATACTCCTCAACACGGTATTCTTGAATTCGTGCCGTTGTCCTCAATTCTCTTGATCTTCACTTCAACTCATTTTGAGCCCTTCTCATGAATTTCTTCAGCTTCCTTGGACTTCGCTTTTGTCATGCAAGAAAAACACCCAAGTAAAGCGCGAAAAATCGCCAACAATGACTAACCCATACTTGTTTCCTCCGATGCTTATGTAGGCAATTGGGCGAATAGATCCATGTGAAGCATCTCCAATGGCCTTGAGGTGGTCATCACGTTCTTTCGGGATGAGTAGCTCCAACTTGCTTCCGGCTTGACATGCGCTACACACCCTATCTTTCTCAAATACAATATTCGTTAGTCCAAGGATGTGATTGCCCTTAATTAGTTTATGAAGGTTCCTCATACCAACATGGGCAAGCCGGCGATGCCAAAGCCAACCCACGCTAGATTTAGCCATCAAGCACGTTTCAAGGTTCACTCTATCCGTATTGAAGTCGATGAGATAGAGATTTCCTTTAAACGACCCATAACGGCTATTGAACCATCATTCCTCTTAATGACATCCACACCCTTATCACTAAATACACAATTGTAGCCGCTTCACATAATTGAGCAACGGACAATAAATTGTAGCTTAGTGATTCTACAAGTAATACATTGTTTATATGAAAGTCATTAGTGATAAGGATCTTACCTAAACCTACCACTTCACCTTTTCCATTATCACCAAAGATGATGCTTTCACTATTCAATCCATTAGCCTCCAAATGTGCGAACATCGCCTTTCTCCGGTCATATGATGCGTGCATCCGCTATCCAAAATCCAACTTGATCCACCGGAGATGTAGGCCTACAAAATGAAATTTAGTTTTTGCTCTTTGGTACCCAAACTTGTTTAGGTCCACGCATGTTAGTAACAAGTGATTTGGGAACCCAAATAGATCGCACATTAGATGAATCTTTGGGTCTAACCCCAATGGGACATGCAACTACACGACCATGGTTAGTTCTCTTAAGTACATATGAGGCAAAGAATGTAGAGTGAGTTTTGTACTTAGCGTTTTCCTTGCTCTTAACAAATTGGATGGGCTTGGTCAACGGAGCAATCACAATATTACTCTTTTTCCCTTTGGGAGGAGTATATCCAAGCCCATACTTCATAGTATTACCTTGACGCTTACCTAGGAACTCCTCTAGTCCCTTACTTGCCTTGTAGGACTTTTGAAGTCCATCTTCCAGCAATCCCTTGAGCTTCTCATTCTCATATGCTAATACTTGCAATGTCTCAAGGTTAGTGGCACAAGTATTAACATCTATATTGAAGCATCTAGCACAACCATTGCTAGTAGAGGGTGAAAAAGAATTAGGACTAATGGATGAGGTAATCGGAGGGCTATTCTTGAGATCAACGAGCTTCAACTCAAGAGCCTTGCAAGCATCTTTCGACTTCGCAAGTTCCTCTTCGAGTGAAGCGTAGGTGATCTCAAGACTAGTCACCACAGATTTTGTTACATTTAAGTTCTTAACCAATTCCTCATTCTTCTCTTTTTCAAAAGATAAGCTCTTCTCTAGCTCACGATTTTTCTCCTTTTCGAGGATGAGTAAATCCTCTTGAGCCTCAAGAGTAGCTTCCTTTTGTTCAACAACTTCCTCTAATTTTTCAATGTCCTTTAAGAGCAAGTTTAATTTGTGAATGTCGAAATTCTTCATGGATTTAAGCACAGTGTTAATATCATCATCATCACTATCACTGTCGTGCCCATCTAGACATTCATTAGCAATGGAGGGAGTAGAGTCTTTTGATGATACCTTGTGCCCCTTTGCCATAAGACACATTGGAGCGTTGTCGTCGTCATCACTCAAGTTGTCGAAGAGGCTCTTCGACGTTGTTGAGGTGGTAGGCACGGCGATGGCGACGGAGGCAATTCCTCCTTCCTCGTCGGAATTGGACTCGGAGTCGAAGTCGGAGTTGGAGTCGGTGTCGGAGTTCCACTCCTTTCCAATGTAGGCACGACCCTTGCCTTTATACTTCTTGCTCTTCTCCTTCTCCTTGTCCTTGCCCGATACTTGTCTTTCTTGTGTGGCTTCTCATCTTTGCCTTCCTTATACGGACACTCGGCAATGAAATGGCGGTTTCGCCAAGATTCATAACATCTTCTTGTGGAATGTCTCCTTTGATTTTCTTCCATAATTCTTTGAATGACCTCCTTGTTTAAAATTCTTCTTCTTGAAGAACTTGTTGAACCTTCGCACAAATAGGGCCATATCCTCATTAGTCAGCGGACCACTAGACTCTTCATCTTCACTTGAGTTCTCTTCCGCTTGGCGCGCTACCTTGACGGCCTTGAGGGCAATGCCTTTCTTTTTGCCCGACTTGAGTTCTTCAACAACTTCAGCTTCCTTCACCATCATCTCGTCCATCATGAGCCGGCCAATGACATCGTGAGGTGTCAAAGTATCGAAGTTGGGCCGGTCTCGTATCAACTGAACAAGGTTGCGGTTGGTAGGAGTGATCACGCTAAGTATAATCTTCACCACGGCCTTGTCGAAAGATCGGTGCACCCAAGACCCTTTGCTTGATTTCTGAGCACCATCGACGGTCAAACATCTTAGTGTATGATTCACCATCTTCCGAGTGAACCGACTTAGCTCACAATAATGAGCTCTATCTTCGATTCTCGGACGCTTGACACTCCTTCATGACTGACTAGGAGTCTATCCCAAATAGCTTTTGCTTCCTCGAGTCCGTCGACTCGGTTGAACTCAGAATCACTCAAAGCGTTGAACAAAGCATTTACTGCCAAATCATTGAAGTGTTGATCTTTGTCTTCTATGGGAGTAAGGTTGTCCGGATCAACGGGCTTAAAACCTGTTTGCACAATCTTCCAAATAGAAGGGTGAAGCGATCTCAAGTGCATCTTCATCTTATGTTTCCATGCCGCATAGTGAGTGCCATCAAAATGAGGCGCTCGACCGGAGGGCACGGAGACATAAGATGAGGAGCTTGAGACACCAAGAGAGGTATAATCAAATGGAATAGCAACCCCAATACCGGAGCCCGTGCCCTTATCTTGGTCATGGGCTTCGGTATTCTTATCTCCTGTTTGCGACATGTTGATTCTCCAAGCGGTTAAGCCAAACTAAGGAGATTTGGCTCTGATACCAATTGAAAGGACCTAGATGTCGCCTAGAGGGGGGGTGAATAGGCGTTTACAAATTTTAAATCGCAGCGGAAAATAAAACTTCGGATACTCAGAAATTATCTTGATTTGTCCAGAGTGGTTCGGATAGTCCGAACCTAATTTCGGATAGTCCGAACTGGTTCGAGCACAAGAACCCTAGAAAATAGATCTAGCAAATCTAGAGTAAGAATCTAGGTTCAAATGATGTATTATGACTAAGATTACTTGCAGGTAGAGAATTCAACCGATGTTTGCACTAACAACCCTTTAAATCCTTGAATCCCCAAAGATTTAACTAAGCACAATATGAGCGAGAGAGAGAATCAAGAACCAAAGAGACAAACCGATTTTTCCCGAAGTTCGGATCCTTGAGGGGATCCTACGTCTCCGTTGAGGCGGCACAAAGCCGGGGTCTCTTTCAACCCTTGCCCTCTAGGTGTTGCACCAAGCACTCACCCGTTAGCTTTTGAATCCTTCCCCTGCGGAGGTGGATTCAACCTTCACAAACTTCCGGCGGCGTCCCACACGAGCTTGGGGGCTCACCGGCAACTCCTAGCCGTCTAGGAGTCCTCAACCTCCAAGAGTAAAAGATCCCGCAAGAAATCCGCTTGAGGATGAACCACGTGCTCAAGATGAATCACAATCACTAGATCTCTCAATCTCACACTTAATTTCCTCCAAAGATTCAAGAATCACAAGATTTGAGGAGGAGAACACTAGAGCTATGAGAGAGAGTCAAGAGAGTGTTGGGATGTATTGAATGCGATGAATAATTGGTAGGTGGGAGTTGGGGAGGTATTTAAAGCCCCCAAAAGTAGCCGTTTTCACATCATTTCGACATTTTTGGATAGTCCGAACCTATGTTCGGATAGTCAAAACATTTGAATTCGAGGCTATTTAACACAAGGTTGGATAGTCCGAACTACCCTTCTGGATAGTCCGAACCCTAAAGAACTTAGGGCAACAGAACGCATTGTTCTGGACGGTCGAACGACACTTGGATAGTCCAGAACCAAAATGACTTAGCCCTAGCGAGAGGGTTGTTCGGATACTCGAACCGGTTCTGGACATTCCAACCAAATAGAACAGGACCAACAGAGAGGTCAGCTCGGATACTCGAATCGAGGTTCGGACATTCAACTGAATTTTGCCTCGAGCAACCGAGGGGTCCAGATATAGACTAGGATTCATCTTTGAGCACATTAGATCATTCTAAAACTATTTCTTGCCAAATCCTCTTAATAGTACGGCCGTCCTTAAACTCAAATAGAATTAAAATACATACATAATCATTGAGTTTGGTCGGCCTTTTCTTCTTCAAATTGAGGGACCTCTTTTCTTAGCGACTTTTCCATGGCGTATCTATCTGCTCACCATACTCAAAACACTCATTAGTCACTTAATCTTGTTGTCATTAATCACCAAAATCATTAAAGGGCCTAGATGCACTTTCACAGACATGTAGAAGAAATAAGGATGAAGATTTAGGATTTCTCGATCCGGGGCTAGTCAACGAGAAACTCGTCCGTGATGACCCAAAGTTTGTTGAAGACTATTTATTTAAGACTTTCTACAAGCTGAAAAAGAAAACCTCCGTACTTGTACCCTATAACTTTCAGTACGTATTACCCTACTTCTAATATTGTTTTACTATTTTTGCGTGACACGGTGTGGGACTAATAGGCTATGTTAACATATATGTCTAGTTTTCACTGGGTCCTCCTCGTCATCGAGTTAGAAGCTAGCAGGGTTTTTGTCTTGGACTCGATGAGAAAAGCACTTGATGAGTATGAACATAATTTTTGGAAGATGATGAACAGGTAAACTCGATCGTTGCGTTATTGCTTTAGTAATATTTTATTCTATTGTATTTAAGGTTAATTAATTACTATTTAAAATCATTCACAGCGCATTCACACGGTATTGCAAGAAAGGTGGTCCGCATCTTCCCTTTCAAAATAATAACAGACTTTCCATGCATGAGACAGGACCAGGGAAATAGTTTATGCACATACTACGTATGTACAAATTTACATGCAATTGTCACGAAGAGTGTCGGCTATAACGAAGCCATGGTATATAATTACACATTCATGCCTACTTTTCTTTCATTTAACATCTATCATCATTACTTAAATTTCTCTTTTCTTCAATAACAGCGCTCCAAGATGAGAACCAATCAGTTACTGCCAAGAGAAATTTTAGCAATTCAAGAGCATATCGCTGGATTCATTGACGAAGAGGTCATCGATCCAAAGGGCGAGTTCCACGACGACAGCCTCGATCCAAAGTGAACGAGATGTACTCACACTACATTTGTGAACAGACTATTGTAAAAACTAAATATTGTGATGCTTTAATATATTTTAATTATGATCTAACGACGCTTTATATACTATATATTTGAAGGCAACATATCATGTGCACACAGGCCTTCCCGTGTACACATCGTGCACACCAACTAATAAAAGTCACGAAAACTCTGAAAAAATTTGTAGATGTATTTCATAGATTACTCTACCTATGTATAAAATTGCAGGTTCAAATTCAATACATATGAGGACTTACAAAAAAAGAGAATTTTTTTGTAAGTCCTGATATGTATTGAATTTGAACCTGCAATTTTATACATAGATAGAGTAATCTATGAAGTACATCTACAAATTTTTTCAGAATTCGGTTGTCACTGCCGGTTCGTCCAGGAACCGGCAGTGATATACACATATCACTGTCGGTTCTTCGTATAAGCCGGCAGAGATATACACATATCACTGCCGGATTCTATGTTGAACCGGCAGAGATAGTCGAGTATCACTGCCGGATTCTAGTGTAAACCGGCAGAGATAGTCGAATATCACTGTCGGTTGTATAATGAACCGGCAGTGATATCTATTATCACTGCCGGTTCCTGAGCCGGCAGTGATAACCCCGAGTATCACTGCCGACCAATCACTGCCGGCGCCCATAACCGACAGTAATGACGTGGACGAACCGGCAGTGATGGCCTATTCTGTAGTAATGTACCCTGCTTACTAGCTAGTGTCACTAATCAGCAGATAAGGCTGCATCGATCGACCGACCTAGCGCAATTTAATTCCAGAACGCAACCTGAAAAGCGTCGCAGCTAAATCAGCAGATAAGGCTGCATCGATCGACCGACCCAGCGCATATAGTTTTTTGCAGCTTCCAATGCTTACCAAGCATCCAAATGAAGGAACACGATTAATTATACTACCTCAGTCCTACCTTAATTTAATATTTCAGAACCAGCGTAGCCAAACATTTTAAAATTTTACCATAAATGTATTTAAAACTATATATATTGGTCATATGAAAATTGTATCACTAACTAGATTTCTCCTTAAAAACTTTATATAATATTATAATTTTATTACTTCACACTAATATAAGTTATAAAAAGTAATGATCAAACTGGCATCTTAAAAACCGTGAAAAGTCAGTTATATCAAATAAAAGAAATATAGAAACACACACAAAATGATCTTCAACTTAGTACTCCATCAATACTTTTTTTCTTGCACGTAAACCTCTTACTGAAAAATCAATTATTTGAGACAATTTAGAAGGGGATTAGAAAGTGACCAAATAAACTAGTACGCAAGTAGCACAAATCCACACCAAGTCACCCCATTGTCGAGTCCAATTGGACGCCAGGGACTACACCGATATTAGCCCTCGCACTTCTCTTACCATCTCAAAACGCAAGAAAGCTAACGAGTGCGCGAGGTCAAGTAAGCAAGAACTAATTTCTCCACCTTTATCATCGCTGCTGCTCCTTCGGCTAACAGCCGACGAGTGAAGATGGCTCGCTCTCTCCCTCCCTCTCTTTCCTAAAACTAGAAGAAAAAACAACACAAGTGATACAGATGCATTAGCGATCTCTCCAGTTTGTCTCCGCCAGCACACTCCAGTTAAGCCTCGGTGGTTGTCGACGGTGGCAGAGCTCCCAATTTCTCCACCCAAATCTCCCTCCTCTCTTTGGTAAAAAAATGGGGAACAATGTTGTAACCGTGTAAGGATTGAGGAGCAGAAAAAATCAAAACAGTAATTGTGTTATAGAACGGGTGTGAATCTAGAGCCCAATACTCCAAACTAAACCTGTCAAGATTCGTCAATCTCAAAGTAGATCCAATGCTCAACAATTTAGCTGTTTTTCGAGCACAAAACATCCGGGAGATACTTATCAAAACCCTTAGGGTAGTTTAATCTGCCTTGACCCATAAATTGAGATAGATATATTAATCTGTTGTCACTTTATTTAAAGTGTGACGAGGTAGAAAAAAGAAATTCAGATCGTACAACAAAAAATACCCTGTACCGCCAAAGTCAAACAACAAATTAGTGGTATATCAAAGCCTGAAAACAAATCGAACTTTCCAACTAATATTTTTTATATTAACAATTCAATTAGGAATGATTAAAATAAAAGAAAAAAAGCACCCAAATAAAAGAAAAAAAACAGGCATTGACTCCATTATATTAAGCCATTTTGCACCTGTCTTCGTAAACCCGACAGCGAATTTGAAAGCTCCAAGCAGAAACTTTCAAATCCATAACAAATCACATAATTAACCAACAAATTCTTAATGCAAATAAATTAGGTGATTTGCAGAATGCATGGGCTCAAATCGCGTGTATAAATACCCATCCCATTCTTCTCCTTCTCTCCTCATCCCATTTACCTCCTCGCTTAAATTTGTTCTCTTCCATACAGACAACCTGAGGCGATCCAACTTAACAAAGCAGCCAAATCAAGCTACGAGCCGCGTGATACGACAAGAACTACCCGTGCGCGCGCGAGTCGTCGCAAGCGCGTCTTGATTTGGTTTGGTAATTCCTGTTTGGCTATTCAATTCTGGGACCTTTATATGTTGGTTAATGAAAAAGGGTATACGATTGCTGAAATTTGGGATGGCTCCAATATTAAATGCACATTTAGAAGGACTTTCTCTGACAACATGATGATCAGGTGGTTTGAATTGGTGGAAGTGGTCCATTCTTTAAGGCTTACTACTGAAAACGATGCTCTGGTTTGGCAATTTAATAGTAATGGTGTTTATTCTGTTAAATCCCTTTATGCTATCATAAATTTTAGGGGAGTTATACCGGTTTTTATCCCTGCTGTTTGGAATCTGATTGTTCCTCCTAAAATTCATTTTTTCCTTTGGCTCATCTCTCACAACAAATTAATGACTAGAGATAATTTACTGAAAAGAGGTATAGACAAAGGAATTGAGTGTAGTTTTTGTGCTGAATCTGAAAATGTTGTTCATATTTTCTTTGAGTGTATTGTAGCTAAGAATATTTGGTGTTTGGTTGAGGAGTTTTTTGAGTTAAATATTGGCTCCAACTATGAATCTGTGGCTCGTTTTTGGCTTAGCAATAAGAAAAATGCTGCTCTGAATACTATTGGTGCAGCTGCTTTGTGGTGTTTGTGGAATAACAGAAATGATTCTATTTTCCGTTTTCAGGGTTGGATAAGTGTAAAATTGATTTGGAGGAGAATGCTCATTTCTCTGAGGGATTGGAGACCTTTGTACAAGGAAAATATGGTGATCATAATAGATCGATTCTGCAGGATGCTGGAATCCAAACTGCAAGCTCCGCTTCTTTTGGGTTTCCAGTGTTCAGTTCAAATGGTGAACAGTTGAATAGTGAAGTTCCTGAAGAGGGATCTGTCCATGTCCTGAAAGCTCGTGCTGACTTTGTTTGCAGGCTGATTGATGGTGATATGTAATGGGGATTGGGAGTGCAGGTTTCAGTGCAGGTTCTGGGTTGAGGGGTGTTGTCTGGTTTTCCATGTTCCTGGGAGTTTTGTGCGGTTTCCAGTTCTGAGTGTTGGTTCGGTGCGTTGAGGGCTATAGTTTTTTTTTCAGATGTAGGTGGGTTGCTGGAGTTTAGTGTTGCTATTTCATCTTGGCAGGATTGGTCTGTGTCAGTTTAAAAAGGTTGTTTTGTTTTGGGTATCTGTTTGTGTTGTTTGGGGTATGTGTTTGTTGTGAGAGTTTTGTGCTCGATTTGAAGTTTCTCTCCAGTTTCTAGCGTTAGTCCTGGGACTTCTGTTACTAGTTATCGTTAAAACTGTGGTTTGGATATTTGCTGGTTTTGAGTTTAACAGAAGTTTATTTTCCTGTATTGGGGCATGAGATTGGTATTCTGTTTTTGTGTTGCAGACTGGCCTCTGTAGGTTTGCTGTTTGGTTGATGAAGATTATTATGGCTGGTCGAAGAGGTGATAAGAGGTTACGATGGAAGGTTGTTTGCAAGTTCTGAGGTGGATCTTCAGGCGCTGGTTTCAGGAAGATGATAATGCTTCCTGTAAGATGTGGGCTGTGCTAAGTTTTGGAGAAGAGGTCTACATATGTCGATCAAAAAAGGATGCTGGAGTCCTATATCTTTCAGTTTCGGCAGTTTTGGTTCTGTTGTCATAATTGGGTGGGTTAGCATGGCATTTTGGCTGTACTTTTGTCTGGTTCAGTTGGTTATGGCGTCAGTTTGGTTTTGGGGTGTGGTGGTTAGTTTGTTTGATTGTGGCTGATGGCCTGGATCGAGTTATCTGTTTGTTTGAACATTAATGTTGTCTTTCCAGTTTCATGAATGGAACTGGGGCATCTTTTTGGATGTCCTATTGATCAAAAAAAAAAAATTTGCAGGGCCGGCCGAGACCGGCGGCAGGGGAGCTTGGGAGGTACTCTCTAAAATCTCCGAGTCTCCATAGTAGGTTTCTTGATCTCCTGCTTCTCTTTTGCATTGACTGATCCTATCCATTTCCGCCGATAAATCTAGTAGCCTTGCTAGGGTTCGAACTGCCCTCCCCTTCTGGTTTCCCTCCAAAAGCTAAGCTGTACACACGTGCAACAGAAGAAGCTATATCCCATTAACTATCTGTTCGTCTCAGTCCTCGGGCTCGGCGTCGAAGGAGTCGCCCTCGCCTCTGCCTTGTCCAACCTCAACCTCGTGCTTCTCCTCCTCGGCTACATCTACGTCTCCGGCGTGCACCATGCCACCGGCGGCTTCTCGCTGTCTGATAAGCTGTTCAAGGACGTCGCCGGGTGGGTGAAGATGGTCCGGCTCGCCGTTGAGAGCTGCGGCAGCGTCTGCGCCTGGAGTGGTGGTGGTACGAGATCATGATCCTTCTCTGCGGCCTCCTGGCCAACCCCAAAGCCACCGTCGCGAGCATGGGAGTGCTCATCCAGACCACGTCGCTGCTGTACATATTCCCGTCGTCACTCAGCTTCGGCGTGTCCACGCGGGTCAGCAACGAGCTCGGCGCGAACCGGCCGGCCGCCGCGCGCACCGCCGCCATTGCAGGGTTCGCGTTAAGCGCACTCCAAGGCCTCGTCTCCTTCCTGTTCGCAGTGGCCGTGCGCAACGTGTGGGCGCGTATGTTCACGTCGGACGCGGCCATCCTCGCGCTAACGGCGTCGGTGCTCCCCATCCTCGGGCTGTGCGAGCTCGGCAACTGCCCGCAGACCACAGGCTGCGGCGTGCTCCGCGGGAGCGCGCAGCCCAAGGACGGCGCGCACGTCAACCTCGGCGCGTTCTACGGCGTCGGCATGCCCGTCGCAGTCGGGCTCGCGTTCTGGGTCGGCATGGACTTCAAGGGTCTCTGGCTCGGCCTCCTCGCCGCGCAGGCGGTAGGGGTGTAAACGGGTCGGGTACGGGCGAGTAGTAGATCATCCTATACTCTACCCTATTATTTTTTCTCCGGGTACGGGTACGGGCACGGATAGTAAAAATCGGGTAGGGTACGAGTAACGGGTAGCATTTTCTACGAACGGGTAGAAATCGGGTTCCGGGTAATGTGCGGACGGGTATAATACAGACAATGGGTACTTTATCGGGTTGTGCACGAAATATCTAGGATCAAAACATACGATGAAAACAATCCAACTATCACACTAGTACATCACATAATACAATAGATAATGTCGTATAGTCTAACAAACATATATAGTCCAACAAAAAGTTCAAATAGTTCATAATCAAACACATGGAATTCAATAAACACACAAAATCCAATACATAAAGTGAAATTCACATACATAGTTCAACACATAGTTGAATTGGAGGAGAGGAACTTGGGGCAATCCCAAAGGAATAGGAGGCAATGACAATAGTTTTAGACAACGTGAAATCATAAGCGTCTGTAGTCTAGGAAATCAAGTCATGTGCTTCTCCTCTTGTTTAGGTTGCTAGCAAATAGAACATAATTAAGACATTTACCTTGTCAAAGTTTTATAAATTTTTTTGAGTGTGATCATGATCTTAAATTTTTATGAGAGATTACTAATTTCATCAGTATCATTATATAAAATTTTAAAAATTTATAACATAGTTTGGATAATTTTTCATTTCGTTCAAATTTGCCGATAAGCCTTTTAACAGGACAGTAGTACTGTTCGAATTTTTAAAACTTCATGACATTTGATCATCATCTGAAAATTTTATGACAATATTATAGATATATCAGGACCATCCACAAAAAAATTCAAAAATTTATAACCTCGTTCGTTCTAATTTTCATTCGGTTCAAACTTGCCGGTCAGCGTTTTATCAGGATAGTAGCAATGTTTGAATTTTTAAAAATTCGTCAGATTTGATAATCATATGAAAATTTAATGAGAACATCTCTGATGTTTCAGGAACCTTCAAAAAAAATTTCAAAATTTTTGACATCGTTTGAACTATTTTTTGGTCAGTGCAATTTCGCCGAAATTTCGGGAATTAGTAGTACCCGCCAGGTACCCGAATTGTGAAAATTATCCGGGTACCCGTACCCGTCGGGTATTGCCGATCCCGTACCCTACCCGGGTACTACCCATACCCGGCGGGTAGTGTAAAATAGTTTTCTATTAGGGTAATTTTGCATTCGGGTACGGGTCGGATATTACCCGACCCATTTACACCCCTAGCAGGCGGCGTGTGTCGTGGTGATGCTTTCGGTGATCGAGCGCATGGACTGGGCCAAACAGGCCGAGCTCGCACAGGTGCTCGCCGGAGTTGCCACGGCCGCCTGCGACGTCGGACTAGGCGATGAGGACGGAGACGGTGGGATTAGGGCGGAGAGGGGGGGGCAGGGGTACATGTCAGATTGGATTAATCTATGTTTAGTTCATCGCGTGTAGGACCCTAAATAAATACCAAAGATGAGAATAGAGACGGTGGGATTGGGGTGCCGGGGGGGGGGGGGGGGCAGGGTACATGTCAGATTGGATTAATCTATATTTGGTTCATCTCTAACAAGAAACTATGCACATGAATTAATTCGTCTTAAATATGTCCCAAGTCCCAACACATCATTTAGAAGGAACATCCAATAATCAGAATTAGCAGAAAAAAACAACAAGACATGCAAGGGCATTGCCTAAAATATAAAGCATGTCTGAAATTTCGTTGCCTATCTAAGTGTTTACAGAATTATAATCATACTCAATATAGACTGTGATATGCTGTTATGAGTATATTCTGGCTCTCCAAATTCTCACTGCGTTCTCTTTATGACCTTTACAGATAACTAAAATAAAGCAAGGGATTTAGTTTGCTACCAGGGGCGGAGCCAAGGGGGGGCCGGCAGGGGCCATGGCCCCCCTAATCAAAATAAGGTTTAGTATATATTAATTAGTATTAGCTAGTATTAGCAAACAGCAAATAAAGATCTAATCCATTCTTAATAGGTAAAGATTCTATTTTTCTCAACTTGATGTATGCAATGCTTAATTTCTCTTACTAGCTTAACAAATGGACTATATAAAACAGGTAAAACTTCCCATTATTCAATGGTTGATAGGCTGTTACGATTGGTTATAACTCTTCCGGTGTCAACAGCAACCATAGAGCGAGTATTTTTAGTTATGAAACTTGTCAAGACCCGCATTCGAAATAAAATAGGAGATGACTTTCTTCGACATTGCATGACAGTTTACATTGAAAAAGAACTAGCAACAAAAATTAGTTCAGATAAACTTATTGACTTGTATGATCTTCTAGGTAGTCGTAGAACTAAATTTAAGTTAATAGGGCTGTAAGTTTCTTAATCTAAAAAATATGTCATATTTTTCTTATGTGGACATGTGGTTATGCTATTTTTAAATTTAAATGCATCGATATTGCTATGATATTTTTTTTATGGATACTACGATA
Source organism: Guadua angustifolia (assembly GCA_036346375.1). Lineage (NCBI taxonomy): Eukaryota > Viridiplantae > Streptophyta > Magnoliopsida > Poales > Poaceae > Guadua > Guadua angustifolia. The sequence continues at coordinate 35,284,784 of CM070519.1, forward strand.
ATTTTTAGTTGGTCCACGTAGCCCCCCTAACCCGAAATCCTGGCTCCGCCCCTGTTTGCTACCCAGCCCATTCGCCGACATGCCGATGCTTCGAGTCAAGAGTCCCTAGCGGTGGCGGCTGGGAGTTTTCTGGTGCTGGAGACTTCCTGGCATATTGAAGTCCTTACGGCTAGCATGTTTTTATGGCCAAAGTGCTCTAGGCGGCCATTGATTTTCAAGTTGCTGAGATCCCTTTGGTAAGTGCAGCTTAACACTTTTTTTATATAAATTATGTGTATATTTAAATTTTTAGAATATTTTACAGCTGGCTATTTGAATTAGCTGTAGTGGCAAGTTATGTTTGCTATAGTACTAAAGTAGACGGACTAGGCGATGTGAACGGAGACGGTGGGAAAGACGCGGGTGCGCGCGTCAAGGTTGCGGCGCCCCATGGCGACGAGGACTCCAGCTTACCCGTCACTGTGCGCAGCTGACCGACACCACGTCTTGACAACGACGGCCGTCTCCGTATGAATCACGGTAACTAGCTCGTAAGTCGTAAGTACGTGTGGAACAGATGGTTTCCTAACCTGTCGGGGGAGTTCAGATGAGTTGGTAAGTGTGCGAGTACGTACGTACCACGTTATTGCGGAAAAACACCTGAAGCTTTGACGTCAAAAAGCTGTGTGTTTTCTGTAATTACGTGGCCTTAATTAGGTGTGGAGAGTGAACTAATTTGTACTACCTTACTTTCACTTCAGGTGGCCTGATGGCTCGTCTAATATTGACTACTCTCTCCGTTTTTTTACTAGACGCATTTTAATTTTGTACGAGAATTAAGATTACGTTGAAATTAAGAAAGATATGAAATAAAATGATTTAGATGCCTCCACTTAATTGTCTTGAAAGATGAAAGATATACTTTGTGTGGGTGGTAATGAATAAATGCATATAGATGAGAGAAAATAAATAGATGTATAGAAAGAAATGTCTCATTAAATCAATATACAAGCTTTACATTTGTAAACAAGATCATTTAAAAAATAGGCTTTATAAAAAAATAGAGGGAGTATATAATAGCGCCTGGAGTCTCCGCAAGCTCAGCCATGCCAGCGGTTGGCGCTCACGTTTAGGTCCTCCGAAAAATTGAAAATCGCATTTAGGTCCTTTCGGCAGTTTTTTTGGTAGAATAGACCTAAAAAATATCAAAATTACGTTTAGATCCCTCTGCGTGGTTTTCTAAAATAACACAGATTCGTCGAAGGTTTATAGCCGAATTAAAAATCGCGTGTAGGTCCTTTTATCGGTGTTTTAGTAAAGTAGACTTGAAAAATTTCAGTATTACGTTTAAGTTCCTCCACGCGGTTTCTAAAAAAAATACGGATTCGTCGAGGGTTTATAGCAGCCCATAGGTTCGCTGGCGGAGGTCTTTTCACCGGTTATTTCGAAAAAAAAATTGTTCTTTCAATCCGAAGGATTTTAAAAAAATTGAATCGTAAATAGATCCTTCTGCCGGTTATTTTGAAAAAAAGAGGCCCTTGGTTCCGCAAATTCGATTGCAAAAAACTCATGCCAGATTTTTTTCTCGAGGCGCAGCATCGCACGCGACTCAACCTAGTTATATACACACAGGAGTTCGAGTTTTTTGTGATGTTGGAGAATGAGATTATTGCGCCCATGTAGACCTTCTCGCCAAGTCGCCATTTGAGTTTGCAGGAGAATGCGATTATGCGCCCATTTAGACCTTCTCGCCAAGTCGCCATTTGAGTTTGTAGGGCCCACACAGTATCATCCCTATATTAAACTTTGCAAGGTTCTGCTTCAACCAGCGTACCCACGTGTCATTCTCTCCGTTGGTGCCCGTAGAAAAATTAGTAATTACGTTTAGATTTTTTAGTGGTTTTTAACGAAAAGGACCTTTTGGTTTGACAAAATCGCCAATTTTTCATGGGAGAACCCTAAATAAATGTCAAAAATCATCCCTATATTAAACTTTACAAAGTTCCGCTTCAACCAGCGCATCCACGTGTCATTCTCTCCGTTGGTGCCCTCAGAAAAATTAGTAATTACGTTTAGGTCATTTTAGCAGTTTTTAATGAAAAGGAACTTTTGGTTCGACAAAATCGTAAATTTTTCATAAAAGTACCCTAAATAAATGCCAAAAAACATAATTATGTTTAGATCGTTCCGGCTGTTTTTCGCGAAAAGGACATTTCGATTTTGCGCAATCGCGATCAATTTTTTTTTTAAAAAAAAACACCGCCAAGAAAAACGAATTTGTATTTTTCGTAGAAAAAATTCGGGTCAAATTTTTTTGACAGGCGCGGCATCGCGCGTCTTGTGTCCTCCCTCCGCGAGCGCCTCTAAAAAAATATAGTTACATGTAGATCCTTTCAGCAGTTTTTTACCAAAAGAACCTTTTGGTTCAGCAAGATTGCGAAGCTTTCGTGAAAGGACTCTAAATAAATGTTAAAAGAGGGTGTAGTTACGTTTAGATCATTTCAGCTATTTTTTACGAAAAGAACATTTTATTTTAGCGTAATCGCAGAAGTTCGAGTTTTTTTTGTCATGTGGTTGGATTCACTAATCACTATTCACCTCTCGTCATTCCCAGCCTAATTTTATTGCAGTTTGTCGTGGAATGATTGAGATGGCGCTTAACATCAACGACAGTGGCGCACTTTCCGAGCTTGCGGTGGAGATGATCAGGCCGCCGGGCAGGCGGGTTGAATGGCTCGCCGGCGCCATTGGCTTCGCCACCGCGTGCATGGCAGCTGCCGTGGCTTTCTACAAGCCGCCGTCCGGCATCTTCAACGTCCACAAGCACGCCTACTATGCCTGCATCATCATCGCCGGCGCTGCAGGCTTAGGGGAGGTCTGTGCTGCGGCCTTTTGGTTGTCCGACGGCCATCAAGCACACGGGCACCGGCAACAAAGCCTTGCACGCCGTTGCTTCCTGTGCTTTTCCTTCCTCCCGTTGGCATTTATCGCCGGCATCGGTGGAGTCAGCATGATTGTGAAGTAAGAATTGCTGCCCCGTTCGTACTAGTGATACTCAATTGTTTAAATCAACACAGTGAACAGGTCCAGAAGCCTACCAAGTTCAGGAAATTCCTGATTCTCCAAGAATAAGCGCAGGCATTAATTCTGATCAATGCTGGTCAAGATAATTCTCTTACCTGTTCCTTTGTGCAAGTGGAAGCAAGCGGAAGTAAGCAGCAGATGCAGTGGAGGAAGGGAATAGTGAAATAAAGAAATCCTTACTTATGACAGACAGTGTTTTTGTTGCGCATTGCATTTGTATTCAAACGTTGTATCAAACTTTGGAGTGTTCTTTTTTCTCCCCCTATATTGAATGAATGGTAGAGCTTCTACCAATCTTTTCAAAAAAAAATTATTTTTGGTTTACGAGCATTCAATTTTTTGTCTATTAAATATTGGTGCTTTTTTTTGTGAACACACCACATCAATGAACCTTCTTGCTTCATTTTTTTTAGCATCTTAGCTGCTGTTCTTTACAAACATACGTCTCCGAATGTACTACTTGTTTAGATTCAGATCATTTGTCAAACACACATGCAGAGACGGATATGAACTAAGTACTACTGGCCTGCACTAGCGGACTAGCCTACAGGGTGAAAACTAAAGCACCTAGCTGCTAGCTAGCTGTGTGCTGGTTAATTAGCAGTGCACAGAGTTTTTTTTAGGGCCAAAATTCACCGGTAAACCCGGTATACCTGCACAGGCGGAGCCAGGGGGGGGCGTGGTGCGGCCTGGCCCCGTCGGTCTATAAAAAGAACGTATATTTTATAGCATTTTCAGAACATGAGAACTCGCAAATATCAACTATCGTCTCTTGTAAAATAATAAGTGGTGCGTAGTGATGCATTTTCTAAATCCTTTCAAGTTACAAGTGTTACATATTGTACTTACTATATATTAAACTTTGAATATTAATCATTAGTAGAGGTTCACTTCATGTGCCTATGTGCTTATTTTTTGACATATGTGCCTGTGTGCTTATTTTTTGACATTATAGGTGATAGCCTTATGGAACCAACCCATATCCATCCAAGATCAACTAGGGTGAAGAAGAAGCCCGTTAGAAGCCTCTACGAATAAATGTAAGATATCTAGTTCTTCACATGTAAATATTTGTAGTGATGCAGGACTTCAAGGAGGGACAATGTGTCATGCTCTTTATTGGTTCATGTGCTTATGTTGATATTGGGCTTGTGATATTTTGTAACGGAGTTGTTTATATGGCTTCTTTGTTGATCTTATGTACTTCAAACATATATTTTGCTTAACCATAATGCCAAATAACAATGCACTATGCATTTACCACGGCATTGTAGTGTCCAATGATATATTGTGCCATAACTTATAATATTATCTTTTTTTCATTGTTGTGATATGCAATTTGTGGTAATTTAATGATTAGAGACCATTTCTAGCAAAATTATTCAATTTTATTTTAAAAAAAATTAAATTTGGTCCAAAAAATCCGATATATCCGATAAACCATGTTTACCGGTGACCCCTGGTAAATTTTTTTTACCGGTAAGGAAAACCGTGGCAGTGCATGATTTGGGCCAAGCTATGATTTGACCTGTTTTTTTACTAGCGCTGTGCGTGGTTTTATAGAAATGAAAAAATCGTTATTAGTATGGTATGGCAAGGTATGACAGAAATCTGATTTTTTAATACTATTTTTGGGTAAAACCATGAGTAAATCAAAATAAACCGATACCAAAATTAAAAAATACACATATAATTACATAAAGTAATAGTTACATGTGTATAAAGCATGATTTTACATGAAAATAGTATCATTAGTTTTGTCAAAGTAATAGCTAAAGGTGTGTAATAACTTTTACTATCGTGTATCTATATAAAGTAATGGTTAAATATATGTGTTAGAAACCATATCGTGGTTCAAAACAACAAATAAAAAAGAACAATTCACATTAGTTTGGTAAATATGGTATTTACCGATACCGAACCGAAATATTACAGTATTTATCATACCAAACCAAAATTCTATTTGGTATATTTAGTATCACATTTCAATTATTGTATTTTTGAAGAAAAAAAACTGTATTTAACAAATATACCGTATGTGTAGCCCTAGCTTTTACGGTGTAGTTAAAATGTAGAGCTTTTTTACGGTACATTAAATTCAATATGGATTATTTATTCTTTTTTATATATCTGATAGATCATATTAGGTAGTATTTATTTATACTTCCTCCAATAGCACAATAGTAAAAATATCCTTAGTAAATCAATGACTAGATTTGATTTCCATTACTCACCATATATTATATATTATATCGGTATAATATACAGTAGAATTTCTCCGAATACAAACTAAAGCTCGTTCCATCACGCACACGTACAAACTTAAGCACGCTAAGCCGGTGTTTGAAGTTTGACTAGACCTGTTTGTTGGCAGGGTTCAAAATTTCATTCAGCCAAAAAATTCGGACATCCCCGAAATCCGAAATTTCGGCGAAATTTCATTTTTTCGGCCAAAATCCATTCGAAATTAAAAAAGCAAAATTCAATCCGGTTCATTTGGCACCAAAATTTCCCAAATTTCGCAAAAATTACCCGAAATTTCGGGTGAAATTACCAAAATTTCGGCCAAAATGCACTGAAGGAAAAATGATTCAAACGATGTAAAAAAATTTTAAATTTTTTTGTAGGTTCCTGGCACATTAAATATGTTTTCATAAAATTTTCAGGTGATTATCAAGTTTGTGGAAGTTTTAAAATTTTAAACATTGCTACTATCCTGGTAAAGCTCGGACCGGCAAGTTTCAACCGAATGAAAATTCGAACAAACTATGTTATAAAATTTTGAAATTTTTTTTGGATGGTCCTGACATATTATAATATTCTCATAAACTTTTTAGATGATTATCAGATGTGATGAATTTTTAAAAATTCTAACAATGCTACTATCCTATTAAAAGGCTTACCGGCAAAATTGAACGAAATGAAAAATTATCCAAACCATGTTATAAAATTTTTAAAATTTTTGTGTATGGTACTGATGTAGTATTAATGGTTATGTAAAAGTTTTAGATGATTATAATGCATAAATAAGTTTTAAAAATTCTGACAGTGCTACGTTCTAATAAAAGCCCGATGATCAATATATAGATTTACTTTAGCAATAAAAAAGGTTTAAATTTTTTAAAAATTTTACATAAGGGTGACAAATAAATGCTTAATATCTCATAAAAATTTTGAATCATTATCACACTCCAGTGAATTTATAAAATTCTTACAAGGCACAGTGCCATTTATGTTCTTTCTCTGTTTGATTTTTGAAATATAATACAACAAATTTAGTTCAGTGCTTACTGCATTGATAGATTTTATTGAGCAAGCAAAAAAAGTTAATTTTTTCAACAAAATTTATATAATGGTACTGAGGAAATTATTAATCTCCCATAAAAATTTTAGATCATGATCACACTTGAAAAATTTTATAATATTCTGACAATGTAACTGTCCCAATTATGCTCATTCAGTTTTTGATTTTTTAAAGATAACAAATGAAGTTCAATTATTATGAAAAATATTTTGTATGATCCTACACTTCTCAAGATAGTACCATAAAATCAACATTGGCAACAATAAGAAAAGAGTAAATAGTCGAAGATTGTCATTCTCTAATATATCTGGGTGGCACCATTGCCCATATTTTGGGGTTGGAGAAGGATCGTAGAGTACCGTACAAAGCAGATATGGTCATTATGGAAGAGCTGCGTTTGCCATGGCTAAGGGAGACAGGAAGCGGCAGAAGTCAAAGTCAAGAGCTTGAGGCAAACTCCATGCCACGCCGTGGGTGGGGCTCGCAAGGGCCCCATGGCGATATGATCTGGTTCCCCTCCTCTTAGCTTTGCTCCCTCCCTGCCACAGCGCGCCGTAGCCTGGTCCTCGTTGACCCAGAGTGGGCGAAGTTCGTGAAGGAGGTGGAGCGCTGCGTGGAGCTGCGAGTGGAGGCCGAGACAATGGAGACATGTTGCGCAGTGACTGGCGCATGAGGAGGCGAATGGGGAATGGACCGAATAGCGAATGGGGAACGATTACGAAGAATAGGGAATAGCTATACAGATAATGGGGGAATAGGCTATTCAGTTAATCGGTTCGTTCGGTTTTCAAAATGAAAAATTTGAACCGAAAACTAAAATCTGAATAGTATCAAAATAAAAAAGATATATAAACTGAATACCGAAAAACCGATTTTTTCGGCCATTTCCGTTCATTTTTTTTGGTTTCCGTTAAAAATCCCCACCCGCCATGGCCGTGGCTGGGCTCCCTCCGGCGACGGCAATGCGAGTAGGCAACGGCGACCGAAGCTTCAGCGATTTCTACCCCCGTCGATGGGTAAATAGAAGTCTCCCTCCACTCCCATTACGCCTAGTCTCCCTCCACTCCCGTTCCTTCAGTCTTAATTAACGCCAACGCATGCCTTCGCCCGGTTCTTCCGGGATGTGACCCCTCTGGGACGGGTAGGTGTGAGGTGTCAGAGGAACAGGCTTGTAGCAGAATTCCTTGGAATCGACGTGCCTGGCGCAGCAGGCCTGTCCCTGACACGGTACGACGGCAAAGGAGGCTTCGAGGCAAAGCCATCGCATCCGCCTTTTTGCATGGCGGCGTGAGCTAGGGGCGTGGCCGCCCACCTGCTCGCCCGCGCGCCACGTGGACCGACACCTGGTGGGCAGGGCGTGCTCACCCACCTGCCCGCCAGGCCGCCACGTGGGCTGGGCGCCGGGCGGCAGGCGTGGCCGCCCCTGCTTCGCCCGCGCGCACGTGGACCGACACCGGTGGGCGGGCGTACTCGCCCACGCCCGCCAAAGCCGCCACGTGGCGTGGGCGCCGGACGCAGCGGCGAGGCCGCCCCCACTGCGCTTCGCGCGCCACGTGGACCGACGCCCAGCTAACGGGGTGTAAACACCCACCCGCTTGCTAGACCGCCACGTAGGCCATGCATGCTTTTGTGCGGCGAAGAGGGTACCCTGGCGTAAAGTACGCCGACAAGAGTAGCCTGGCCCACCCAAAACGCTGTGAGCTTTTCGAGATCTTACATTAAATGCCGGTGCATTCTTGGATGGGGCCATCACTCATCAGGATGCGACCGCCTCGGTTTCTTCCCGCATCCCTTGATTTTTCTTGGGACCCGAAATGGCACACGATTCTGTCTTTTCGCGAACCGTCGGTGCAAATGGGGGATACATATAGGCCCATTCGCACCAGGCAGTTCACGCTTTCAACACTTTTCGCAAACTCTGTCTTCTTGCTCCAAGTCTTCCTTGCCTTTCGCCACTTTCGCTTTCATGGCTTCTTCCGCTTCGCCCTCCATTCCCGCTTCCACCGTGGACTCCTACACAGTGGGGAGGCTCTACACCGTCGTGCCAGAGGGCACTCTCTTCTTCCGGGCCAGGACCCTCACGCCACAGTGCCCTCCCGACGAGATCATCGTCTTCGTGTGGGGCATAATGGCGGGGCTAGTGCCGCCTTTTTCTGATTTTTTTCTCACCGTCCTCCACTTCTACGAGATCCATCATCTCCACCTCACCCCCAACTCCATTCTTTTTCTCGCCATCTTCGCACACCTCTGTGAAATGTTCATGGGGGTGATGCCGACCCTCCCACTTTTTCGCTATTTCTTCCACTGCCGCGGTTCCTCCGACGGCGAACTGCTGGGGAGTTGCCATTTCCGTCTTCGGGATGGGATGGCTGCTCGCTACCTCCCCTTCCAGCCCAGGTCAAACTGGAAGACCTGGCGCACCGAGTGGCTGTACGTCAACGACGACAGCGGCATCGATGCGCTGGGGGTGCCCGCCGGGCCAGCGGCGGCCACCGAAAATTGGAACTCGCTCGTCGAAGAGACGGCGGAGCTCCTGGCAATGGCGGCCCGCATGAACAATTTGCAGGACGCTGGGTTAACCGGGGCGCTGGTTGTCAGGGATTTTGTATCCCGAAGACTCAGCCCCCTTCGCCGCCGTATTCGCCCAGCATGGCAATACACAGGCGACGAGGACATCACCCGCACCTTTCCTGGCTAAGTCTTCACTTTTCTTTGGCTTTTTTCTGCATTCATGTTTTTTTTGTGTTGCTCCCTACCAACCGGCAGTCTTTCTTTAACTTTGGCCAGGCGCGGGGAACTTGGACGGGCCACGTATCAGCAGGTGGCTCTCCGGGCTCATGCCGCCGGTCCCAGCCGGTTTGGACTTCCCCTCCTCGGCACGGCCGCTCGCCGACTTGGAGCCCGCGGAGCGCCTAAGGATCGTCAGGTTGCTGCCACCAATGGACTCCACCGGCCTTGCCGTGGTGCCACCGCGCGCCCCTCTGACGATCAGGGATACACCTCCTCCCACTGATCGGGCGGCGGGCAAGCGGCCACTTGTCCTGGACATCTCAGGTCCGGGCGCAAAGAAGGCCCGCCACGCGGGCCAGACTTCCGCCGCCACCAGCACAAGGGTGGCGGCAACATCGCACAGGGCGGTTGCATCCATCGCCCCAACCGCAGCACCGACCGCACCGGCGTCGCCACCCGCGGCGCCGGCATTGCCACCCGCGGCGCCAGTATCGCCACCCTCGGCGCCGCTAGCGCCAACATCGTCTACGGCACCGCCGGCACCAATGCCGCCTACGGCGTCGCCGGCACCAACGCCGCCTACAGCGCCGCCGGCTTCGTCGTCTTCTCCGCCTCCAACTTCTTCCGTGGCGCCGACTTCAACCTTCACGGCGCCACCGCCTTCTGCCACGGGGACCCACGCCACCACCCGACAGGGCGGACTTGAGGTCCCCAAGTCCAGCTTCAACTTGAGGGTCACGCCAAGGGCGGTCCCTCAAGACGCTGCCGCCTCGGAAGCGACGCCACCTACACTGCGCCCGTGGCGGCGGAGACTTCGCCAGCGCCGCCACCGCCACCATCGCAGGGATCGAGGCAGCGGCCTGACGCCAGACCCCAAAACTTCGCCCTCACTTGCGTCGCTTCTCCGCCGTGCGCTCGCTGAGCTCTTCAGAGCTTAGTAATTTACCTGACTTTGCTTAGCGCCTCCTTGCCACGGCCGTGGGCATGGAGCAGACGGCGAGATACCGAGGGGGCCATCGGCAGTGGCACGGGAGAGGGAGAGGGCGGACACAATGGTGGCGCAAGAAAGGGCCACCGCGACCGCATACAGCCGCCATGCAAAGAACAGGCGGAGAGGGCCGAGGCCTTGAAGGACTTCCGAGTATGAGGCTGACCGCTTCAAGCGCAATCTCGCCACCATGCTCAAGGGAGCCTTCCAGCGCATCAAAAGATGCCTAGAACCATTGGGCGTGGTCCGAGGCGCCCTCGGGACATCGCCTGCGATGCGCCTCTGCGACCAACCGGGCCGCGGAGGCGCTCGGGATCGCCCACCGCTTGCCGCACGCCCGCCTTGAGGGGCAAGAAGTTGTGGCGATGACCGCGACCTTCGTGCTGGTGTGCTGGGCCAGCCGCGACACCTCTCTGGACCCGATGGCGGCAATGGAGGCCGGCATCGTGGGAGACGCCGCCTAGGCGGAGGCATGCATGCGAGCGGCCGCCGAGCACTTGGCCGGGCAGCTGCAAGTGCAGCAGCCGGTCATGGATGTCTCCACCCCGGTGGCGGAGGAAGAAGACGCCGGCGACATTGACGTGGGCGATGAGTGAAGGGCTGGGCCGCCACTTCACTTCTTTTGTTGATCAGTTTTCTTTATCTGTGTAAACACTTTAACAAACTTTAGTTGTAATGGATGTTTTCTGGTTTTACCTTCATGCTTGATTGATGCGCTCATTTGATATTGCATGCTGGAATTGCTAGGCGGCCAACTTGAAACCCAGCTAAGGCGCCAGTTCGGCGTTTGAGTCCAGGGCAGCGTCCCAGAATTCCTGTAGATGTTGCATGCTACTAACCACAAATGTAAGCACAATACGCGTAAGTTACATAGAACTTAGGCAAAAATGGTTTTGAGGCGTTATAGTCTATGTTTGAGCACAGAATGGTTTTGCTGCCAAGATTTAATGCAGGGTTGTCATTGGTTCAAACCTTTTCGGAACTTAAATCCTTGTGATCTCTTAGAACCGTACCTCAATGTGGCGCAGGAGGTGATAAGTTCCCAGAAGTGGTCTTGGGCCAGCGGCGCTCAACGGTGACGACCAGCGGTACTTCTGAGAGCCAACCCGAGGTGTACAAGCCGTGTTTGAGTACCGTGCCAAACTTACACTCTGGTCACTTAGCCTTACCAGACGCTCACACTGAAGACTTTCCCTTTATCACCAAGGAGCCGTCGGGTTTAAAATGTCCGTGATAACCATGCATAATTTAATCAATTTTAACATACACATAAGCAAACGATTGGGAGTGTTACTCAAAACACTTATCTGGCTTTTATGTACTAGCAGGTGCCCAACCCAGCGGTTAGGCGGCCGCCAGATCTTCAGGCGACCATCGGAATCTTGAGCGACCGGCCCAGCGCTAGGCGACCTCGGCGACCAGCCCAGTGTGTGGCGACAGCCGGAATCTTGAGCGACCGGCCCCAGTCTGTTGGCGACCGGTGAGTCTTGAGGCGACCAGCCCCCAAGCGCTGGGCGACCAGCCGGAGTCTTCGTGTAGTATTAGATTTTTCTTTTCGAGCCAAAGTTTTAAAGTTTGATCCGCGCACATATGCAGCTATTGCAAAGGTGGATGAGTACCATGCAAAACACACACAATATAGATCCTGGCAACATACGTCTGCGCATGGAATAATATTGGTTCACCCGTTTTGGCTTCCATGTCCATGCCGTTTTTTCCAAAACATGGCCCATGGCAGTGTGCGGTAGGGCAGCGAACTCCCAGGAAGGATACTAGGCCAGCAGCGCTTGTGGTGACGACCAGCGGTGCTTCTGAAAGCCAACCCGAGGTGTACGAACCACGTTTGAGCGCCGTGCCAAATCCGCTTCCTGGTTGCTCGTCCCCACCCGGCACACATGTCAGGCATAATTACGGACCGACAAGGGATTGCCAAAACTCAGGGACCAATAATGTCCATGCAGCAAACTATCCCGTAGGACACAAAAAGAGGAGTAGTGACAGGGTAGGAAATCTTCAAGATAATAACATTATCAACAACCGATGGTCACGATCGGTGGGGGCGAGCTCATCCGAGGCGATCAAAGCGAATCACCGGTACTTCTGACTTTTCATGGATAGAACTTTCGCAACAACTTCACATTGTAGGAATTCGCCAACTCCCGACCGTCCTCAGTGGCTAACCGGACCGCCCCGGGCCGAGATACTGAGACCACCTTAAAGGGGCCCTCCCACAGGGGAGACAGCTTATGCAACCCGGCATGCGTCTGAATCCTGCGCAAGACCAGGTCGCCCACTGCCAGTGTTCTCTCAGAGACCCGGGTGACATGGTATCGCCTGAGGCTTTGCTGATATCGGGCGGCACAAAGGGCGGCCCGATCACGAACTTCTTCCAAGAGGTTGACATCTTCTTGTCGGATATCTTCATGGCTTTCTTCGTTAAAAACCGAGATGCGCGGAGAGCCGAACGAAAGTTCGGAGGGGAGAACAACCGCCCCATACACGGGAAGAAGGCGTTTCACGATGGCTGGTGGGTGTGGTGCAAGCGACCACAGCCTGTAAAGCTCTTGATCCAGTAGCGCCCCGCTTGTGGAGCCGATCAAACGCCCTTGTCTTGAGGTCCTTCAACACCAATGCATTGGCACGCTTAGCTTGACCATTGCTCTTGGGATGGGCGACCGAAGCAAAGTATACTTTGGTGCCCATCTCTTCGCAGAACTCTAGAAATGCCGCACTGGTGAACTGAGTTTTGTTGTCGGTGATAATGCGGTTGGCGACTCCAAAGCGGGTAAATATTCCATGTATAAATTTGATAGCAGCGGAAGCCGTAATGGCACGTACTGCTTCAGCTTCGACCCACTTAGTGAATTTGTCGATGGCGACGAAGAGGTGGGTGAAGCCCCGCGTGCCCGAGGAACGGACCAGATATCCGGCCCCAGATCGCGAACGGCCAAGAGGCGGGATGGTTTCTGAGCTTGGGTGGTCGGTGGACTTGGCTAACGAAGCCCGACAAGCTTCTCGAGTCCTCACCCATTTCGCAAAGCATCTTGGAGGCGAGAGGCCAATAAAATCCTTGGCGAAACGCTTTGCCTACGGCGTTCTACGGACATATGGCTCCGCACATGCCTCCATAGATATCGAGAGCAGGCGCTCCCCTCTTCAGTGATGCACTTGAGAGAATCCCATTTTGCTCGTGGTATAGGTCCCCACCCACCAGAGTATAGCACTTGGCCTTACGTGCTATCTTCTCAGCTGAGGCATCATCGTCAGGGATCACTTGGTCTCGCAGGAAGGCTAGGATCGGATCCATCCACTGATCTTCTCGGCCAAGTGTGGCGAGCAATCGGTGTTCGCCTGGGTACTTTGCTGGGCCAAGCATTTCCCGGTCTTTGCCTCGGCGACCGCCGCCTTTCCTTCCGGACACAGGGGCTAAAGCGGATGCGCTACCTTCCTCCTCGAGCGGAGGCGTGGCGCGACACCGCCCTCCCCACCTGAGTCGGAGGCCGCGACGGCCATACCATCGTCCCCACCTGAATTGGGGGCTGCGACAGTGACACCATTATTCCCACCGGAATCGTGGGCTGCGATGGTGACACCATCATTCCCACCTGGATCGTGGGCTGCGATGGATGGTCGCGATAGTCTTTCTTCGAAGACTCCGACCGGGACAGAAGCTCTTGAGGACGCAAGTTGCGAGAGCCCATCCGCAAGGTGATTATCACGCCGAGGGATATGAATATATCCTAGTCCTTCAAAACGTCGCTCCATCTTCCTGACCTCCGCCAAGTACGCCGCCATGGTGGGGTCAGGGCATTGGAATTCCTTCCTCGCTTGATTGATGACCAACAGAGAGTCGCCCTTGACTTGAAGACGCCGGATGCCTAGCACCGAGGCAATGCGCAACCCTGCCAGCAGGCCTTCATATTCGGCAATATTATTAGTAGCTTTGAAATCAAGAGCAACAACATACTGGAGAACGTCACCAGTCGGGGAGACTAGGACAACACCAGCCCCTGCGCCCTCCAATCTGAACGAACCATCGAAGAACAAGGTCTAAGGAGGCGACGCAGGGGTTTCTTCCGCTTCAGGAGTGGCGGGAGTCTACTCGGCGACGAATTCCGTCAGCTTTTGACTTTTGATGGCAGTGCGGGGAACAAACTTAAGGTTGAACTCTGTGGGGACCCAGTTACAAACCGAACCCTCACGTGTTTCAACCACGCTAGTCGAGAACGACTAAGCGCACAACGACATCTGATGATGATAACACGGACATATCATAAAGTTCATAACGAGTATTAAGCAAAAGAGTGTAACAACATCATCACATTATTACAAGTATGAAGCCTTACAATTTGAAGTGTAAAAATAGCAATGAAATGTAGAACAAAAAGAGCCAATCGGTTAGCCCACAGCAACCGAGCAAAGTAAGTGCGCTCCCTAGAAGAACGAAGTCGTCCTCCTCCTCAAAGTCTCGGCACAAATGTCGAGCGGTGGATCACAGGCTCTTTGTTCACCCCTTCTCCCATCATCTGCTTTATGGAATAAGCAGCCCCCGCAATAAAAAGCGAGGGTGAGTATGCAACATACTCGCAAGTCTCGGAAACTTAATGCAAGTAACTAAATGCATGGCTTAAACAAAGGAAGGCATAATATGGTTCATTTGCATAAAGCGAAATTGAATTTTGAATACAAGTAATAATTTCATAAAGCAGGATTTAACAAAATGTAAATAGCATAATTAATTAAACTTGAGATATAACAATTTCCAGGTTCCAACTACCTGGTTGGCTCTAGCCGCCAAACTAAGATCCGGAGCTCTAGCCGCTCGCGGATTCCCAACCACATTTTCATTTTTAAACCAAATCCATCATTTCCATTTTAAAACCAAAAACCAGAAAATCTACTATGTGAAAGCGTTCCACGCTTGCCCTTGTCCGTAAACACGGCTACTTAAGTAGTTTTAAGACTCTGCAGAGTGGTACACTTTACCCACACGACATGATCAACCCTTTGCGCCAAGCTATTGACACACTTCCTTTGGTGTGCCTGCGCAGGAGATCATGACAAGTCCTTACAATGCATATACGCGCCACCGACTCCGCGCTAAGGTTTCACATTGGTAGGGCTACCTCCTTGATCGAAGCCCCTCTTGCGCCTTGCAAGTACCCTCCGAACAGCATAGCCCAATGGCGAAGTCAAATAACGATACATGCAAATTACTTAGCGGTCGTACCCATAATAGACATGTGGTTGTCTTTGTATAGCATGGCCCAAGGTAACCTACGATCGGTCCTTAATTGACTAGGGTGGTCAATCACATTCCAAAAATTTTGTGCATCCGCACCCGCCATCCAACCAATCCATCCGGTCTAAATCATTTTTCACTTTTAATTTCAAATTAATACTAAGCAACACCAATTGCCATAAGTTTCACAATTCCTTTTGAATCAAGAATGAAATCATTTCCATAATGGTAAGGTACAAGCGTGATTAAGCATGGCTAAGCATTTTCTCCGTTCCCATAGCAAGATTAATTACCATTAACTCAGATAATTAGTTTTCCTAGGGTGTCAATGGTTGTCAACATGAATATCAATGTGGTTATAACAATTTGGCATTTATCTAAGCATTTAAAAATGACATTAAAATACAATTCATAATTCAAATAGCATGCAATAATTTAAAGCAAAATAGCATTTCATAAATTTGGGTTCAACATGGCCAAGGAGACTTGCCTTCACCCTCTCAGCTGCTTTGCAACCTCCATTTGGATGCTCCTCTCGCTCAATCGATCGTCGTCTACCACCTTGAAACACGCTGAATCGAGGCAAAACAATAAATAAACAGAAATAAATAAAATTAAAAAATTCATAAAAATGACACAAACAGATAGATCTTGATTTTAGATGAATTTAGAAATTTGAATCGTTCAAATCGGAGTTCGAACAGAGGAGAACGGAGCTTCCGAAATATAAATGGAGAGAAAATCAGAAATTAAATGGAGTTGACACGTGTCACGCTGCGATTGGTTGAATATTCGGAAATTCGGAGTTAAATCGAGAAAATTGAACTGCGTGGCTGTGGCTGACCGGTGGGGACCATATGTCAGTGGCATGAGGTGGCGCACACGTGGTGTTGACGCGGCGCCATGTGGCGGTGACGGGGCAACACAGGGTGACAACATGGCGATGAGGTGGTGCTACAGGGCAACCACGTGGATCTAGGGCAGACGTGGCGCGTACGTGGCTTGCACGCGGCGCCACGCGGCGCTGACGTGGTACGACACGGCGACTTGGTTATTCGGGGATGCTGACAAGGATACCACGCGAGACTCTAGTGCTGAGGTGGCGAACACTGGGCACACACGTGGGGTGACACAGCATGCACGGGACGGTGAGATGGCCAACACATGGCTTGACGTGGTGAGTATGTGGCGACCACGTGGCTGCTACGTGAGACGCTAGTGACGACATGGCAATGACGCATCGGTGACATGGCATCTACACGGAAATGACAAGGCAGATGGCTGGCTCGGGGCTTACCGAAGGTACTTGGCGCGGATCCGAACCGTTGCTGCAGAATCCGATGGCGATGGCTGGTGAAGAGGGAACGACAGCGAGGCAAGCGAAGCAGCCACCGGAGTTAGAGACGAAGACCCGCGAACTAGCGAATGAGTGATGGATCGGATCAAAGAACTAGCTGATTCGAAAGAGGATGAAGAAAGGAGTTCAATGGCACCAAAAATCGGGGCGGAGACTCACCGGAGATGGAGGAATACGGCGAAGAAGGCTCGGTTTCACGGTGATACTTCGGCGAGGTCTAGCGGCCAAACGACAGCGTCTCCGGCGGCAAGGCTTGAGGGGAAAAGGGCGGCGCGAGGTGGAGAACGCGACACGCGAACCGGTGGAGGTTTTTATAGCCTAGGGATATGTGTAGAGGCGCGGAAGTCGAGGGCAGTCTGTGTGGCACTGTTTACGGGCGGCGGCGCTGGATCGAGGCGACGTGGCGCTTTGTGAGCCGGAGATGCGACGCTTGATCGGACGGCTAACACGTGAGACAGCGGTGGCCATGGGATCCGAACTCCAACGGCGGGGCAAGATCCGGTTTTAGGGTTAGGGTTCAGCCGTGAGTGAGGACGGCGCGGCTCATGGCCGTTGGATCGATGATCCATGGTTGGCACTAGGTTAGGGTTTGTCTGAGGTTGGCTGTGCGTGCGGCAGTGGACCGGGCCGGATGAACAGTGCACAGTTGAGGGCCGAACGGAAGATGAACAGGGCTTTTGACCCGTAAAGGAATCAAAGGGTTTAGAAAATAATTATTGAATTAAATAATTCCATAAATTCCGAGAAACTTCAATAACTCTAGATAAACAGCAACTAAATTCGGAAAAATTCCCAAAAATACAGAAAAATCAAATGAAGTACAAGGAACCCAAATAAAATAAGAAATAGTAAATTTTAGGTTTGGATTAATCATATTAAATTCTTGTTGACTTTAAAATTTTAGTTTAAGCTAGATTAAATTCGAGAAAATTTTCAGGGGTTCAGATTTTAAATTTCAAATTTGGGAAACTGAAAAATTGGAATGTTACAGAACTCTCCCAGTTCCACTGACCATTTAGCAATGCGACCTTCTGCTTCACGATTGAACAAGATTTCTCGCAGTGGGTAGGCTGTGACCACAGTAATTTCTCGCCCTGGAAATAATGTCGCAACTTTCTAGATGCCACCAGGACTGCGTACAGCATTTTCTGTGCTTGTGGGTATCGAGTTTCGGCTTCGTGCAACACCTTACTGACATAGTAAACTGGCTTCTGGACACCTTCCCTTTCCGCCACAAGAACGACACTGACCACTTCAGGAGTAGCAGCGATATACAGAAGCAACGACTCACCTTGGGCAGGGGAAACCAACACTGGAGGAGAGGTGAGGTACCGCTTCAAGTCTTCAAATGCCTTCTGAGCTTCATCAGTCCACTCAAAATGGTTAGTTTTCTTCAACAGCTTAAACAGAGGTAAGCTTCTTTCCCCCAGTCGAGCGATGAACCGCCCTAGGGAAGCCAAACGACCGACTAAGCACTGGACTTGCTTGAGCCGTGCTAGCGGCTTCATGTGCTCAATCGCCGCTATCTTATCTGGATTGGCTTCAATCCCCAGGTTGGACACCAGGAACCCCAATAATTTACCGGAGGGAACGCCAAACACACACTTTTCTGGATTCAACTTCAGACAGTTCTTCCGGAGGTGGGTGAAGGTTTCTTCCAGGTCTTGAATCAAGTCTTCGCCCTTTTTGACTTTTACAACCAGATCATCAACATACACTTCAAGATTACGTCCTATCTGTGGACGAAAAGTAATGTGCATAGCACGTTGGTAAGTAGAACCAGCATTCTTTAAACCAAAAGCCATTCTAACATAACAATAAACACCCATAGGGGTTACGAAAGCAGTTTTCTCTTCATCTTCCACCGCCATGCTAATCTGATGGTACCCTGAGTATGCATCCAGAAAGCATAGCAGTTCACAACCTGCCGTAGAGTCCACAATGAAGTCGACTCGCGGCAAGGGATAAGGATCCTTTGGGCAGGCTTTGTTGAGGTCGGTGAAGTCGACACACATTCGCCACCTCCGTTGGATTTTTGGCGAGCACAGATTGGCAAGCCACTCGGGGTGAGTGACTTCGATGATTCTGCACTCATGACTTCTCCACCTCTGCCGAATAGCATCCTGCGCTCGGAGCTTGCTTGCGGATCTTCTCGAAAGGCGCGCCGGGAGGCGTATGTCGGTGCTCAATCACCTCCTAGGGACCCGGTCATGTCGGACGGTTGCCAAGCAAACACGTCCGCAGTTAGGCCGGAGGAAGGTGGCGAGCGTCTTCCTATTTGCCGAGGTTGGCGCCAATGTTGGACGGTTTTCGAGGTTCACCCTCACTCAAAGCGACCACCTTAACCTCACCGCAGAGCAGGCGAGTCTTGGTCGAGCGAGGGGCTCTGAGCAGCGGCATCGGCACGCCCGACACTGGTGGTACCAATCATATCAAGCGCGAACTTGTGGCAGCGCAAGGCTTCGGAATGGTCCACCCGGATGGTTATGGGGCCAGCTGGCCATGGCATCTTCACCACCATGTACGCATAGTGGGTCACCGCCATGAACTTGGCCAATGCCGGTCGGCCGAGCAAGGCATTGTAGGGAAGATCAAAATCAGTGACTTCAAAGTCCACCAGCTCAGTGCGATAATTATCCCTCTCTCCAAAAGTGACGGGGAGACGCACCTGGCCCACGGGAATTGCACTAACTCCCGGGGCTATTCCGAAGAAAGGCAACGTTGGACTCAGATCCTTCTGCGGGATCTGAAGAGCCAGAAATGCCGTTGAGGACAGGAGGCTGAGAGAACTCCCTCCGTCCACTAGCACACGACCCAACCGGATATTCCGGACCGTGGGCGACACCACGATCGAGAGATGTCCCAGGCCGGTGGCGCCATCAGGGTGGTCGGCCTGACTGAAAATAATCGTCTGCTCCGACCATTTCAGTATCCGACGCGACCCTAAACCTGATCCCGTGGCGCATACTTCCCTCTTCAACCGCTTGCAAGCGGTATTCGAGCGAAGAGCAGACGAGCCACCATAGATATACGCCAGGGTATGATCCGCCTGCTGGAAAGCCAGTGGGGCGGGGTTTTCATCTCGATCATCGTCGCGAGGGCGGCGCTCCTCATCACGAGGGCGGCGCTCCTCATCACGAGGGCGGCGCTCCTTAATCCGCCGCTCCACCATTCGATCCACGACCTGGCAATTATCCAGGTCATGGGTGTTAGTTCGATGAATTGGGCACCAGGGCCCTCTTTCCTTCCGCCCGCAGCGGTCGTTTCTACGACCGCGGTGGTCATCACGCCGGTCACGGCGATCGTCCCGTCGGTCGCGGCGATCGCCGCGGCGATCCGGCGGTCGCGCCGGCGACCCGAGCCATCGCGGTGGCGCTCGGCGGCCAAGACCGCTGGTCTCTCTGCCTCGCGCACGCGCCTTCTTGCTTGGCGGGCGGAACCCCGAGTCCGGCTTCATCTTTACCTCGGCCACCACGAGGACCCGACCGGGCCCCTCGCCTCGCGGCCGCGCACACTTATGTCGAGGGAAAACAATGGAGGTGGTGCTAATAGTGCGGGTGGCCATCTTCTCCTTCATTTTGCGGTCGCGGGCGCCTCTTGGCGATGACGACCGATTGCTCCGAGATATGGGGGATCGTGTTGCGACAATGGCGAACCGTCCGGATAAAATCGCATAGCGACTCCCCTTCTGCTGTTCCGGGGCATGCGAGATCATCCTCCACGCCCATTGCGCAAAGGAGCCACTGAAATTAGCGACGAAGAGGCGCTGAATTCCTCCCAGCGAGTGCAAACCCTGCGGAGGTTCAATGACCAAAGAAATTTGAGCAAACAAGGCCGTTGGGAAATAATTGGCCATGACCTTTCCAGATCCACCGGCTGCTCGCACCACCGTTGTATAAATTTGCAAGAACTCCTCCGGATTGGTAGTGCCATCGTAATTTTCTATGGACGCCGGGCGGAACCTTTCGGGCCACTCCACATGGCGTAACTACCGGGAGAACGCCTGGTATCCAACACCATAAATGGAGCCCGGCCGCCCACCGGGAGCTCGGCCCGGAGAGCGAGGGATGGGACTCTCCGCTGAACCGGAGGAATAGCCCTCCCCCTTGGATCGCAGGCGAGAGCCACGAGGGGGACTCTCATCCTCGGAAGCTACCCGCTTGCCGCGCCCCTGCTCCTGAGTTGGGTGACGTGGCAAGCGGCCGCGAAGATCGCCGCTTCGCCGGCGAGTATCATCAAGATGACTCCTTAGGTCCTCACGGTTCCTTTCGGAACCGGGACCGGCGCGTCGTACGCCTCTTCCACAGCCACGCCCGCCCGGCGGGGCGCTTCTACAGGCGGCTAGAGCCTGCGAGCCTCGGCCGCACCTGGGTGGTGGAGTACCACCGGCTTTCGGCCGCCGGGGTCCTACCAGTTGGGCCGCATCCACAAGCCTAAGAAGATCCCATGACCACGGAGTGGCGAGAGTCTCTGCAAGTTCCACCGGAGGGTGGTCCAAGAGGAGACGAGCTGCATGTAGATTCTGAGCCAGAGTGGCCGCCTCCATGGCCGACCGGCGCCGCACCGGGTGCTCCATCGCCACCGCGGGAGCATCATCGATGCCCCGCAGGGGCGGAGTGAGACGGTCTTGCGATCGACGAGATTGCCGGGACACACCCTGAGACTCTTCCCCTTCCTCATGCTGCGAACTCACCATCTCCAGATGCACGGGACTGAAAGAAAACACCAAAACTCGCCGGAAAGATGATCGGAAAATCCAACTACTCGGCCCCTACCTGGCGCACACCTGTCGGCGTATTCCACCTGACAGGCCCAAGTCTACTGACCGGGTTTTGGTTCGATAGGGGGGTGTCTTTGGTAGTTGGCAAACCCTAACAGAGGGAATCCCCAGTACCTCTCACACTAACGAATTCTAGTGCCTCGGATTTTGATGAACACCGTGATCTTTACCCAGGTTCAGGTCCCCTTACGGAAGGGTAATAGCATTACGTCCTGCTTGATCTTGGATTGCCTATCTTGAACTTGGTTACAAAGCTTGGGGATCACTCGCTCTTCTGTTGACCTCTCTTTTTCCGTCCCCCTCTCCTATGCTCTAGAGTGCCCTTATATACACGGGCTTACACGAGTCAGATAGAGAAGGGGTCGTCATCATGCTTATCTTACATGCATTTATTACACCTCTATCTGTTGTCCCGTTCCTTCGTCTTAATTAACATAGCGCATGCCTTCGCCTTGGTTCTTCCGGATGTGACCCTACGGGGCGGGTAGGTGTGAGGTGTCGAGAACGAGCTTGTAGCGAAATTCCTTGGAATCGGCGTGCTGGCCTTGCGACTGTCCCCAGCAGTCTGACGGCAAAGAAGGCTTGAGCAAAGCCATCGCATCCGCCTTTTGCATGGCGGCGCGAGCTAGAAGCGTGTCGCCCACTTGCTGCGCGCCAGCGCCATGTGGACCGACACACAGTGGGCGTGGCGTGCTCGCCCTGCCGCCCGAGCCGCCACGTGAAATTTGGCCGAAGCGGCGAGCGTGGCCGCCCACCTTTCGCCCGCCGCGCCACGTGGACCGACAGGCGGTGGTGGGCGGGCGTGCTTCGCCCACTGCCGCGAGCCGCCACGTGGGGGCGGCGGCGGCGAGGCCGCCCACTGCGCGCCGCGCGCCATGTGGACCGACGCCCAGCTAACGGGGTGTAAACACCCACCCGCTTGCTAGACCGCCACGTGGGCCATGCATGCTTTTGTGCGGCGAAGAGGGTACCCTGGCGTAAAGTACGCCGACACACAGGTAGTATCGAAGTATGCCTAAATCTGGAGAGAGCTAGAGCGAGGAAAGAAAAGGCGGTGAGAGATAGTTTCACGAAGATATCGTAGAACATAAAGAAGATGACTATAGTGGAGCTGAGTGGGAGCAGAAATGAACTGACTGAAGACATGAACTGGATATGAAATGTTAGGACGAGTGACACCAAGGTAAATAAGACTCCCAACAAGGTGGCGATAGCGAGTATAATCCTCAAGAGGTTCACCATCAGTAGGTCGAAAATGAACATTGAGCTCTATAGGAGTCTCAGCGGTACACTTATCAGTGAGAGAAGCGCGATCAAGAAGATCCTAAATATACTTCTCTTGGGATAGAAAGAAGCCTCAGGTGTAGAAGAGACCTCACTCCCAAGAAAGTAGCGAAGAGGACCCAGATCAGACATGAGAAATTGCTCACTGTGCCGTGCCTTCACAAAGGCAATATATTGAGAATCATCTCCAATAATGATCATGTCATCAACATAGAGAAGAAGAAGAGTCCGTCCACGAGGTGAAGTGTGAACAAAGAGCGTAGGATCATAATCACTAGCAGAAAAGCCATCAATAGTGACCATAGAAGAAAAACACTCAAACCAGGCACAAGGGGCTTGCTTGAGCCCATAAGGAGAGCGACGAAGGCAACAAACCATACCCTCAGGAATAGAATACCCTGGTGGTGGCCGCATAAAGACCTCCTCATGTAGCTCACCATTAAGAAAGGCATTCTTGACATCAAGCTGAGAGATAGACCACTCGTGAACAGAAACCACAGCAAGAAGAGTGCAAACAGTGGTCATACGAGCCACAGGAGCAAAAGTCTTATAATCATTACCATGCTCCTGCTGAAACCGTGTGCCACGAGACGAGTCTTGTAGCGCTCAAAAGAACCATTAGAGCTTGTTTTAACCTTATAGACTCACTTGCATGTAATGGGATGGAAGCGTGGAGGAAGAGGCACAAGATCCCACGTGCCAGTGTGCTCAAGGGTAGCATGCTCCTCTGCCATCGCATGCTGCTATTCCTGATGAATAACATCCTCGCGGTTAGGGATGAAAACGGGTCGGATATCTCCTGCCCGATCCCGGATCTGGGACCGGATTTTACTATCCGGTCGGATCCGGGACCGGATCCGGATACTTGAATCCGGATTCGGGATTGGATCTAGAGCATCCAATATCCGATAAATCTAGGATGGGATCCGGATATTCGGATTTTTTCTATTCGGATATCGGATCGGATATTCGGATATCAGCAAGGCCCAAGCCATTTTCACTATATTCTTTTCATTTCAGCCCATTTATATTAACAATTAGTTGGTTCTATTGATTCTTAAGTAGCATATTCTTTCTACGACATTTGTTGAGTTTGATTGATATATAATTTGTTACTATAGTCATGTACTCATATGGTTTTAATTCAATATATATTACTCTATATATGCGTGCATTATCCGTATATCTTTATCCATTTCTGACCCAAATCCGTCACATATCCATATCCCGAATAACCCGAATCCGTATCCGACTAGCACGTATCCGGTTCTGAATCCGGGAAAAAAATATGGGTTAGGATATGGGAAGAGCAATATCCGTCCATATCCGACCCGTTTCCATCCCTACTCACGGTAAGAAGTTGGCTTGGTAAGAACAACACCAGCAAAACCAAGGCGCTCAGGAGGCCGAATAGACTGACGATCATGAAGAGCGTAGCGAGGAGGAGGCACGAAAGAAGAGAACTCAATAAGAGGAGATGACACATCAGAAGAATCCTCAACTCGCAAACAACGAATGTAGTAGAGAGGATAAGAAGGAACAATGTCAGAAGAAATAGGTGGAGAAGACATAGGAGGTGAAGACTCCAGTGGAGAGGTTGGCAAAGAAGGAGACGCCAATTGTGGAGAAGGAAAAGTGACAACAGGAGTAGAAGGAAAAGTCAAGAAAAAAAGCGGGTTGACAAAGGATGCTGAAGTAAACGAAGGACGAGGGTAGAAGGGACAAGACTAATCAAAAGTAACATCTCGAGAGATCCGCATCTGTCAGCCAACAGGATCCCAACAGTGATATCCCTTGTGCTTAGCACTATATCCTAGAAAAATGCACTCAACAGACTAAGCAGTCAGCTTGGTGTGTTCATGAGGTGCAAGGAGGATATAGCACACACACCCAAAGAGGCGAAGATAGAGTAATCAAGAAGTATGTTGCAAAGACGCTCCACCGGAATTCCACCCTGAAGAGCAAAGGAAGGCTGAATATTTATCAAGTGGCAGTGGAAACAGCCTCAGCCCAGAAATGAGGTGGAATAGCAGAAGCAAGTAAAAGAGCATGAGCTGTTTCAAGAAGATGTTGATGCTTGCGCTCAGCCACATCATTCTGAGCATGAGCACCAGGACAAGAAAACTGAGAAAGAGTGCCCTGCGTAGCAAGAAAAGCACGAAGGGCACTGGACAGATACTCCCCTGATGAGTCAGCACGAAGAACTTGAATGGGAGAATCAAACTAAGTACATATCATATATAGTAGCAAAATTCTTATAGCACTTGGTTTGGGTGTTGGGAGGGCGCAAGTGCAATGTCGGTAAAACACTAAGCCTAAAAACTTGGCTTTGATACCATATTATGAATAGCACTTGTATTCAACATGAGGCCAATGGGCCCGTATATATACATGTACAAGAGGTTATAGAAGGAAAACCTATATAAGGCAATAGCTATACAAGGGAAACAATCTCTACACAAGACAACTAGCAATCTCGTATATATGGTAACAAGAACACTATGTAATAATTCCATGAATTCAAGTTGTAATTATATGATTCTTCCATCACCCCTAAGCCAACTATAAGGACCATAAAACTTAAACTAAGCAAATAAAATCATTAAGCATTTAATCAAGAAGATAATGAGCAATTAAACTTGATAACTAATATTATGCATCAGTAAAACAGTAAAGTAGGAGTAGCAAAAAGTAAGGCTTTTGAGAATTGCCATCAGACCCACAGGCGAGGGTATCACACATCAAGATACCTGATCCGTCCGAGACTAGATCGGCACCTCTCGCTAGACTTGGTTCATCATTCGGCAATTAGTTGCAAACCTGCTAGGATTGCAGGTATCCTTAGCGAAGCCCAAATAAAGATCAGTATACCCCATGGTAAACCAGTAAAAGACCTAGGGGTAGAGAAGTAAAAAGGGCCACCGTAGAAAGAGATAAGGCCAATGCCACAGCCGGTGCATCCCCTTTGCCTTAACTAAAATCTAGAGATAGCCAGGCAGCCAGCCATTCACTCCTCTTGCCACATTCCCAAACTAGAGAGCAAGCTAGAGTAGCTAGGAGAAGCACCAACCGAAGCCAGGAGGAGGAGGATTGGAGGAGAAGAGTAAGGAGGAGTGGCCAGAAGGGAGCCCAAGCCGGAGGTGAAGGTCAAATCGAGACCTGAACCTCGGCCACCACTTCATTGCCTCACCAGCAGACCACACCGACCCCAGCATCTTCATCCCCAAACCAATCCATCAGTGCACCTCCATAGCATTAGTATTACAAGCAATGTATAGTGCTTAGATGGAGTAAATCGGGCAGTAGCTAGTAGATCGGGGTAGTTCCTTAGCCTCAATAAGGTTAAGCACCCTAGGGGCTGCACAGCTCGTGCCCAGTGACCCCTACTGCTCCCCGGCACTAGGAGTCACGGGTATCGTCGCTATGCCTTCAAAACCTAGAGCACACTCCCCAAAATCATCACAGGTTTATCATTGCCAAGTTGAACCCAAGAAAAAGCAAGCAAATCAATCAAGGACACTCCCATAGAGTAGATTGGCACTCTGGAAATTGATTACTGAGGAACCGAGTAGAATCAGCGCCACCAGGGGACCGGCGGCCATGACTGGCATTAGCCTAGGGTCCAAGGGAGGTTTCGACCAGAGGCTGGTGAGCTAGAGAGGGTAAAGCGAGGGAGAAAGGAAGAGAGAGACCGGGAGGAGGCCCGAGCAGCGCGCGAGTGCCAAGCTCAGTGGGGCCTAAGGGTTAGCTATCCGAGCAAGGCAAAGGGCTCGGCGGTGGGCCAGCGACGCAGGTGGCTGTAGCTGACGGCATCGGCCAGAAGAGGAGGAGAGGGAGTAGATCTGGAGGAGGGCAAACAGTAGGAGAGAAGAAGAGGAAGGGAAGAACCAGTCGAGTGGAGAAAGGAGAAAAGGAGAGAGGAAGAAAAGAAGAAAGGAAGAGAAGAGGAAAACAGAGGGAGTCAGCTGGGTGAAGAAAAAAAGAGGAGAAAAGGAAAAAGAGAAGAAGAGAGAAAAAGAAAAGAAGAAAGAAAAAGTGGGGAAAGAAAACAAAAGAAAAGAAAAATTAAAGAAATGGGTTAATCGTCATGAATCGCGATTAGTTTAGCTAATCCTCTAGCTGTACGTTTAAGAAAATCAAAAAGCTAGTAAATGGTCGCATTTAATTAAATAAGCAGTTATATAAGCTTGCAAATGCATGAACAACTAAAAATAAGAATTAACACCCTTCTTCAAAATAATATTGCAACTGTTGGAAATGGTTGGACGCCATAAATGACATTCAAATTAATAACCATAGATTTAATACTCTATGTTTTTAGGATCTGAACTGAATCCAGCAAAATGCCACCTTCCAAATCCGAGTGAGGCTGAGTATATTAATCCTAATTCAGCCAAGCTTCCGTTGATCATATTTGCTAAACTACTTTTAAATATTTTAGATATATGTGATATCATTAATGCATGGGAAAATATCTTCTATGATGAAAATCTAAATCGGTTGCCGTTGGTAAAATGGTATGGAATTAAATTGTTGAAATGGTAGGCTGATGAAATGTTGAGGCAATGTTGGGAATTGTGGATTGGTGAAAGGGCAATGGCGTATTTCTAGGTATGGTGGGTAGGGTGCGCCGATAAGAAGGGAATAACCAGCGGGGTCCTCTACATAGGTTATAATATAATGTCAAACAACTACACTCGGGTAATGAGTCGTATTCCAATATCAACCATAGTGAGTGAAATCGGTCAGAAAAAGTTGTCCTATGAAGGTGTTATAATTTCTACATTGAGAAATAGAAAGATAATTAGGAGTGTGAAGCTGAGTATGCCAGGAGTCCAAGTGAAGGACACATAAATCAACTGTGGTTGATCAGACGTTATATTCAAAGCCTATAGTTGAGTATTAGTGCTGCTGCGATAGCATGGTACAACTGGTACGCTGAGGGTAGTTGGGGAACAGTCGAGGACACCACTATTTATCGGCTACCAGGGTTGAAGATCTAATGCTGGATTAGTAATAAACGTTCTGGGGCCTCACCTGATAGGGTCACTACGCTAAAAATGATATGAATCTACGCAGGTTAAAATCATGAATTCATGCTTGTCTCCTGGATTGGAGGCTACGGAAGCTAAATATGCCTCATATACGAGTGTTAGTAGCTGTTTTCGTAATTAAAATAGACAATCCTTAAAGAAAATAAAAAACTTAATTTCTTTAAAAATGGATTTTGAGGGAAGGTGATCATTAGATGGACTTTGGTTGGAATTGAGAGAAAATCATTTACTGCATTTGCTATTAATGCTTGCTAGGTACTTCTGTACTCACTCTTACTAAATCCCCCTTTTCTAGAGGATAGCTTCGGTGCTCAAACATTTGGTTGGTTTGACAATGCGGTTGAGTTCTACCAAGAGGGATAGAAGGGATGAGTAGCCATGCATCGGCTTCGTCAGTCTTTTGTGTGATTAGTATCTATATAATATCCTTTTGTTGCACTTGGATCTGATGTATAATTATGGTATTGGACATATATATATCCATGCGTAGCTTGGTTTGTAATATTTTACATTCAGTCTCTAATTATTTTTCTGCTACAACACTCTGAACACGGTGTACTAACTGATAAAATATCGAATGCGCTCGATATTTTGATTAGCTAGTTTGCCGAGATTCGTGTAATTACCCCAGAGTGATAGCGGTGTTACTGTCGTTACTCTGGACTAATTACGCGGATCCCCATACCAACACACTTCAGTTTAATTCAGCTAACTTCTTCAAATGTTGTTGCTCGGTTTCTAATATAATAAATCGGAAGATGTTTCCTTTCTGTACTCCAACCTCCAATATACCATTTAAATGATGTTGTTATATCTCTTTATCCTTTTGAGTATATTCTAATACTGATTATAAGATACTCCAAAGTGAGTTGCATGAAAAATTTCATCAAAGTCCACCCTTAATAGCATAATTTGTTTATATATTTCTTTTACATATGGAAAAGTGTATGTAACAAAAAAAAAGGCTTCTAATGAAATTTTTTTCAATCATGTCGCATTGGAGTATCTTAGAATTATTATTAGAATATACTGAAAGTGATAAAGGAGTATAAAACATTCATTTAAGTAGTATATTAGAGGTGGGAGTATGTACTCCCGGGAGTACAGAAAAGGCTTCCTATATGTATAGGAAAATGATTTCATACTCCTAGGTGTATGTACTCCAACCTCCAATATACCATTTAAATGATGTTGTTATATCTCTTTATCCTTTTGAGTATATTCTAATCGATTATAAGATACTCCAAAGTGAGTTGCACGAAAAATTTCATCAAAGTCCACCCTTAATAGCATAATTTGTTTATATATTTCTTTTACATATGGAAAAGTGTATGTAACAAAAAAAAAGGCTTCTAATGAAATTTTTTCAATCATGTCGCATTAGAGTATCTTAGAATTATTATTAGAATATCTTGAAAATGATAAAGGAGTATAAAACATTCATTTAAGTAGTATATTAGAGGTGGGAGTATATACTCCGAGTCTGAAAAAGGCTTCCTATATGTATATGTATATATATATATATGCGTATATATATATACATATATATATATATATACGTATATATATATATATATATATATATATATATATATATATATATATATATATATATATATATATATATATATATATATATATATATATATATATATATATATATATATATATATATATATATATATATATATATATATATATATATATATATATATATATATATATACGTACATATATATATATATATATATATATATATATATATATATATATATATATATATATATGTATACATATATATGTATACATATATATGAATATATGTATATATATATATGTATGTATATATATATATGGCGTATTTGGTGAAAACTCTCTTCTGGTGAAAACTTGAAAACTAACGTCACGGGCCTCTGGATCTTCTGGGCGGTTTAGATGCAGAGGTGGGAGGCCTGGAATCCACTTATGCGATTATGCACTAAACCCCCACTAATCCCAAATCTATCCCTCACAGCGCAGCTGCTAAACAAATCTGATGCAAACCTAATCATCCCTCCTCGCGTGCTCATCCGTGCGCAGCCAGGATCGCTCGCGCCCGGGCCTTCGGCGTCGCCGCCGCTTGGCGCAACTCCGCCGCCGCCTGTTGCAGCAAGCCTCTGCGTTCAGGGCTTGTGATTTCTACCGGTGGATTGCAAGTCTTTGAGAAAGCTTCAACATCAGCTTTACTACTCGATCGCTCCAGCTTTACTACTCCCGATCGCTCGCTAAAGGCTGTCCGGCGTCGCGGTGGAAGGTACTCTCTGCAACCAATTACCAACGTGATCGTATTAACAATCTATGCCTCTCAGCTCGCTACCTAAAATCACGTCCGATCCACCGGTTAGCAAGAATCACTACCAATCTTGGCTTCAGATCCCAACGGTTAGCAAGAATCACTACAGGAGCATGCACCCAATTGTGCTTGTACGTCCAAGAGGTGTTTAACAGAGCAATCCTATTCATTCTTGGACACCCTCCACCATGTCTAAGCTTAAACATACCTATAAATTAATGTTGGTTGGACATGGAGATACTAGACGCCGGTCTGCGCGCTATCTTAATTATTATGTAATTAACAATCACAATTATTTTTTCTAAGATGCTATACTCATGCTTCAATGTTGTTTTCCCTCTTAGAGTCTTTGAGAAAGCTTCAACATCAGCTTTACTAGGGTATCTGCAAGAATTGGATATCAATGCAAATGATGAAGGGAAAAATAGGGAGTATCTATTGAGTCGTGACCTTGTATGTGTTCTTGATGTTACCAGAAATGAGACCGAGTAGTTAAACCCAGATTGAAGGTAATGAAATTCTGTCCATATTGCTGAATGCATCGTATTAAATCTGTCATATGCAATTATCCTTCATAACATATGCATGCAAATGCTCATAATCATCATTGTGCTTCCTGTGAAACTTGACATGGCTTTGTTTGCATAGTTCTTGAACTACATTGTTTTTTTGTTTTTGCCTCTTAGTTTATCTGATAGATGTGCTCATCCCGTGCCGCAGCCCTCCCGTCCCTCTACCTCCTCCGATGGCCGAGCGCCAGATTGCACCGCCGGCATCCGAGGTGCGCAATCCTATAATGGTGACAACGTGCAATGATCCTCCTATATTGGTGCAAACGCCTTCAGCATTGGTGGCCAACAATGATGTTTCTAAGGCACCCTCATGCAGTGACGATGGGTACAGTACACCGAAAAAATGCGCACCTCCATTCTGTGTAAGGGCAGCTACAATCTATATTTAGTTTTACAAAAATGATTGTAAGAATTATGTGATGAAAATGAACCTATTCTATTGTAGGGGATGACATGCACACCGGAATTGCCTGTTGAGATGGTGCCAGCTGTCGGGATGGAGTTTCCTGATGTGAAGTCCGTTGAGACGTTTTACAAAGATTATGCCCATTTAGCTGGATTTCCAGTTCGTGTTGGACAACAGAAAAAGGTGAATGATGTGGTGTTATGGAAAAGGTTTTATTGCTCAAGGGAAGGTTTTCGTGATGAAAAGGGTGAAGAGAAGTTGGATTCTAAAAGTAAGAGAAAACGTAATCAAAAACTCACTAGGTGTGGATGTGAGGCCATGATTGCTATCAAACTCACTAAGGAAAATAGGTACACAATGAGCTAGGCTTTCATGATAGTCGCAATTGTCCTAAAAAGTCCACATGATACAGGTACTGATCAATTAATAGTTAGTTTTTTGCTAACTACAATTTTCAGTATAATTGTCTCACTTATGCACTTATTTCTGCAGAAAAATTCTAAGAACAGAGGTAATTCTGCAACTGTATCGTTTCAGGGTGAAATAGTGCTGTAATCTAAGATTATGACAACTGACAAGTTAGGTGCTATCAGGTGGAGGCAGTAGCAGTCCAGCTGACTCAAAGAGAAGGTGAATTAATTTATGAAAATGCTGAAATAAAAAAGTTGGCTAGCTTCCTCAAGCAGGTATACCACATTCCTTCACTATCTAAGTAGTTATTCAAACCTGTTTAAACTGTGTAATGAACCAGATCTGATGCTGTTTACCAGCATTATATTGTCTTTTTGATACATTTTCTATCTTGCAGACCATATTATCAGCTTTTGCTGAAGAGGAAAGAGCTCTTGCGCTTGCTGAAATTGAAAAGGCTGGATGTACAAACTCGAATGCAAACTCTCAATGAAGCTGACCTGCCATTTCCTTTATCTCATAGTCTGTTACGGATTCTTCAAAATGCTCAGAATTTGAAAGTATCTTAATGTAATGTTCTGAAAGGAAGTGCTGATGATTTGAAAGTCAATCAATATGTTGCTCAAGCATTCAGCAAACTAATGTGTAACAGACTGTTTCATGAATTACTGCTTCATGAATTTTTAGTCAATCTTATGCTGGGAAGATGATGGAACTATTTAGGGTCATGGAGTATCATATTCTCAAATAAAATTGTGTAACAGACTTAGAGGTGCAGTATCATATTCTCAAATAAAATTGTGTAACACTCAAATTCTGGGAAGATGATGGAACAATTTATGCTGCATTCATATGGAATCTCTGAAATGGTAAACTGAACATTCAAAATTCCATACACTTGACAAACAAATTTACAAAAAGAATTATACGTGCCTGAGGCTCCAGGTGCTATGTACATACACAATTTTCAACACTCTTACAACACAACCTGTACATACCACAAAATTTCAACCAATGACAATCACAGTACATAACTCAAACTGAACCACATTCATTTGTTCAGAGCCAAAGCTACGACGAACTTCATCAATCTCAGAAGCTCCCAGTGGTGTTCCTCGGCGACAGCTGCAACGGTAGAGACGGCGAGTGCATGGTGCGCAGGTGCATGGGATGGCTCACTTTTGGCTTCAGGTGGAGGCCTCCATCCCCAGCATGCCCATCACCCAGCAACCCCTACAATCATAAATAGCAGATTAAGAATATAGCATTTAGCCTTTGAGTAGCTTTCAACACAGTCCCTTTCTTATATATCAAATGCTGAGACAAGTTGCATCTCTTTCGATTTGGAAAACAGAGTCCTTGGTTTGAAAAGAGACAGGTCCAGAGAAAATAGCATCTCATTATATGCTCTTATCTGTTTAGCAAAGAACAGTGTACTATATTATATTTTCAGCTACATACACAAGAAATCATTTGAACTTTAAATCCAGAAATGTTCCAGAGTTGAGCCTACTGCCCAGAACAGAACTGTTAGTCAGACAGCAACTACCTGGAAGACTATTGTTCGGCCACCCTAAATAGCTATTATAACTATGTTTCATGCTAAATAAGTGAGTAGTGAATGGACAATCGAATCAGAGTCAAAGGTCACAGAGCTCCTGGCATTGAATACACATGTGACATCATGGCTGCAGTTCCATATCGACAAAATTAAGCTCGTCAAAGAATGATAAAAAGCTCATTACAACCAAGTGCCAAACATATGTAATATGTTTTGTTGCAGTTGGTTTGGGCTGGTAGTGTCGCTATTGGCTGTGTTATGCATAGTAGGGATGCCAATTGTGCAGTAAGTTTTACATGACTGTCTAGAATCTTTAATCCAGGTATTTGCTTGCTAAAATCGTATATGCACCACAGCTTGAACATCATTAGTGGAGCTTTCTGACAGTGACAGAACCATCAGACCATAACTCTGTTTCACTCATTTTCTTTAGAAATACTAGGCAGTTATTTCTCAGCAGTGCAAGACCTTCAGATGGTTCACAGCAAAATGAACTAACACCGAATTCACTCCCAACACTGGAGCAAAATGAACTAACACCAAATCAACCACATATTATTTCAGAGACGCCAGGCTCACCCTGCCCTTGTCCGGCAAGCTTGCAGGCGTGGCCCGTCGGAGGGCTTGGTGGCGCTTCGATCGTCGGGGTGTCTGAGGCGCTCGGGCCGTGGGAGGGCTTGCGGCGAGGCGCATTGTCGGCCCGTGGGATTAGGGCTCTGGCGGAGGCGTCGGAGGAACTGCGGTGTGTGTGGGAGAACGCGCGGCGTGGGAGAGCCAGCGTCTGGCGGCGGAGGAATCCCGGCTTAGCGGCGGCGGAGGAGAAGCCACCTTGGCGGCGGTGGCGCGAGGAAGCCTGCTGGCGGCGGCGTCGGGGCGTGAGAAGGCGAGAGAGATTTGTTTCAGCGTTGATTTTGTTCCAGCGTTGATATCGGAGTTTATCTGAGGGTTTAGTGCATAATCGCATAAGTGGATTCGGGCCTCCACCTCATGCATCTAAACCGTCGGAGAAGATCGAGAGGTCGGATCGTTAGTTTTCAAGTTTTCACGAAGAGAGTTTTCACCATCGCCGCCTATATATATATGTATGTATATATGTAGGCGGCGTATTTAGTGCAAACTCTTTGCAATGCCCTGCAAACTAACAATCCGGTCTCTGGATCTTCCTGGATGGTTCAGAACATAAGGTGGGATTCCATATTCACTTATGCTAATATGCACTAAACCCCCATGTATCTGAACCATGCCGGCAGCCCGTGCTAATCCTCCCTCACGCGAAACAAAACGTCGATCTAAACCCTTCCCTCTGCCTCTCCCTCACCTGACGCCCAGTCGAGCTCCCTTCGGCCTTGCCGCTTGCAAGCCGTTGCTCCCTCCTCACGCGCTGCCGCCGCCTTGCCCAGGGCTCCTCCGACGTCGCCGCTCCAAACTGGGCTCCCTCCGCCCAGCAGCCGCAAGCCCTCCCACGCCGCCTTCAAGCCCTCCCGTCTGGCCCCCAGGCCCTCTCGACGACACGCCTCCGACGCCTCCGCCAGGCCCTCCCAGGCGCATTGGAGATGGGCATATTCTTGTCCTGAATGACAAAGATCTGCAGTTCTCTTGTAAACTTTGTCGCTATTATGATCCCAGTAAGATAGTTGCATGTACACCTGGTCTGCATTGTTAAATGGCAGGTTGTAAATGGGATTCGGTTATAATAGCCTGGTAGTGGGTATGCTAATCTGGGTTCTGTTGTTAGTAAGAATATAGGAAGGTTGTGCTTCGTAAGCTGTTTTGTGGTCCTGATCAGTGTCTGGTTTTGTTTTTGGTTGTTTGGTCGGAGGTATTGCTGGTCTGTGCGTTGATGAGCGTTCTGGTGATCGTTAGGCCTTTGTGGTCAATTTGCCGATGGTTCATATATGTTGAGCTACATTCTCAGTTTCTTTAAATGAAACTGGGACATCAAGTTTGACGTCCTTTTGATAAAAAACACACCTGGTCTGCATTTAATTGAGTCTGATTCAGTGACAAACGGCCTCAGGATACTCCAGAATGTGGCTGATCCTTCTCATCTAATCATTGGAGGTGAACATGAACTACCAGTTCTGTGGACGAAATTACAGCGAGTTTTTTGGTTTGCTGATTTTGATTCTGATGAATCGGTGAACGAGCAGGTTCTTTTGCAGAAGTTCTTTGAGCATATTGCTATAAAGACCTTGTCAGAAACATTGTCTAATCTGCAGGTCATCTTTATCATGAATAACACAAATTTTGTTCAGTTACAGGTATGCCATTTCTTAAGGTTGTGTCACAAGGTTAAAATGCTTGGCATACACTATACAGATAAAAACTACTGGCTTAATGTTTCATTTTACATGAGTCATGATGGATAAAATCATTTTGCACACATTATCCTTGTACACGAATAGCATGACTCATGATGGATAATAATCTTTTGTTTTCGCTGGTACCTACAGCCTCTTTGATATCTGAGAATTCTGCTTCCAAATTTCTGCTGTAGTCAATAAGTGACATTTTATTGGTCGCTACCAAATGTGATATTTGCTACTTTTTTTTTGTAGTTGGAAAGATTGGCAAGAGAATGCTTCTTTTTTCTGGGTGAATCATTTATGTTCGATGAAGTGACTCTTGGATGGTTTTCAGACACCCCCAGTTATCCAAGAGGGATGCAAGTATCAGCACCAGTTTCTTACGTTTTTGACATGCATCCTCCTGCTGGGATCCAATTTGGTGATTATCCAACAGAACTGCGCGGTCTTGTGCAGAGACTAGTTAGGACAGTGTAGCTTTTCCACATGTGAATAGCTAGGTCAAATCATTTTGTGAGCTGTAATTTTTTTTTGGTCAGTTCAGCTAGGTGAATGATGTGGTACTGATTGCTGCCGTGAAAATTGGAATGGGGTTGCTATTGCTCATTTGATTTTCGGACTGATATATCA
This sequence comes from Guadua angustifolia, assembly GCA_036346375.1. NCBI lineage: Eukaryota > Viridiplantae > Streptophyta > Magnoliopsida > Poales > Poaceae > Guadua > Guadua angustifolia. The sequence continues at coordinate 35,320,804 of CM070519.1, forward strand.
GGTTCTGATGCAATAAGGGTACAGTACAAACAATTGCTCTTTACAGTGGCTTCATCAATCCACTCCACCCGATTGCTCTTTACAGTGCCTTCATCAATCAGCAAAATAACACACTTCAGAATCGAACTACATGTATATTATAGCCTAAAACTAAATGAGACTAAGTTCTGGCAGCCATACTATCCCCATTCTCCATTCCACCATATATAGCCAAATGTTTTACAGCAACTTTAACAGTAACAAGAGAAATAACTGAAGTTCCTCAGGACAGTAAAAGTGAAAACGAAAATGAAAAACTACAGCCTCCTGTCTATTGCGTTGGCTCTTTTCATCTGTTGGATTACACAGTAAAGTTCATTAGTAAATATCCATCGCAGATTACCCTTAAGTGAACCCAGCAAAACGTTAGGCATCAGCGCAGACTTCACTGCTTTTCTTCCTCCTTCGCAGTTTAGGCGCTGAAAGAAGTACCTGCCATTCAGCCCACAAAAACCTCATCTCCTTTTGAATCTTACATTGTGAGGAGAGCTCGATTCCACACTAGGATCTCCATCACAAATTCACAAGCTGACAAAAGGTACAATTCAGAATTCAAAACAGGGGCTATTTCAGTTAATCAGCGAAAGAGAACACTGAGCACACATCACAGTTTTGGACACTGATCCTGAATCCAAGAACAAAGATAGATACAGAAAACAATGTCACATAAGCAGGTTACATTAGATGAGACATCCCCCATGGCAGTTCCATCATAGTTCCCAGCACAGAATCACCGTAATGCGAGTGAGCGCCTTCACTGGCTCTCTTCCTCTTCGTCTTCCATCTCATCGCCGCCACACGCACCGAGAATGGCAGCGATACCGACAACAAGGAAGACGTGTCGGAGGGCGTTGCGCATCGCCCATGGGAGGGCCTGGCGCGTGAGGCGTCGGAGAGCGGCGCATCATCGGAGAACTGGCGGCGCTTGAGGAGAGGGCTTAGCGGCGGCGTGGCGGGGAAGCGCTCAGGCGGCGGGCGGAGGGAGCCGGCAAAGCGGCAGCGTCGGAGGGGCCCGCAAAGGCGGCGGCGTCGAGGGAGGGCCGGCCTGGCGTCGCGTGAGGTGAGAAGCGAGAAGGGCGGAGTTCAGATCGGCGTTTTGTTTAGCGTGAGGAGGATGATTACAGCTGCCCGCATGGTTCAGATTACATGGGGGGTTTAGTGCATATTAGCATAAGTGGATGCGTGGAATCTCACCTTTGTGCATCTGAACCATCAGAGAAGATCTGAGGCCGGTTGTTAGTTTGCGGTTTGCACGGAGAGAGGTTTGCACCAAATACGCCGCCATGTAGGTATATATATATATATATACATATATATATATATATATATATATATATATATATATATATATATATATATATATATATATATATATATATATATAGAAAAGGAAAAAAAGAAAAACAACACTGCAACCACAAGATATTTTGTTCCAGTGTAGAATGTATTTTGTTACAGAGAAGAATGTATTACCAGTGTTTATACGTTATATACTTGTACTAATATGTTTCGGTGAGATACTGATTTTCAGTAAGAAATGTTGATTTCAAATGCCATATGCCAACATTAAGCTGTGGATTTGTTGGATTGATTTTTGAATGGTATTGAAATGAAAGGTTATTTGTTAAGATATTATTGCTAAATGTTTACTTTACAACTTGGAATTGTCTAAAATACAGCAAAAAAAAATGGTTGAGTCCAGAACGTCAAGGACTGCACAAGTTGAATAAACCAGGATCACCATTGGTCCTAATTACACGTCTGAAATTCTCAATATCCGAACCGTACTAGATCACGGCCCATGCGTTGATGTCTTGGCCCAGCCGAGGCCTGCAAGTCTGCAACCCAAGAGGCCGATATAGCAAGAGGCTGTCTGGAAGAGATTGCAACCCCACCAGCTGAAGCTAACTCTAGACGCAGAGCAGCGGCGAGCCGGAGATGGCCGCCGGGAGTCTAGACCTCCCCGTGGTGGACCTCGCGTCCTCTGACCTCCAAGGTGCCGCCAAATCCATCCGAAAGGTGCTCACCTGATTCCAGATTCTGCTCTTCTTTCTTGGCCATCCTTGTAAAAATCTCTTCGAGGTCTTTGTTTTGTGCACGCAACAAGGATAACAGTTACATGCGATTTGGTTTGTTAGGCATGCGTGGAGTCCGGGTTCTTCTACGTGACCAACCACGGGATCGAGGACGGCCTGCTGGGGATGGTGCTTGCGGAGAGCAAGAGGTTCTTCGACCTGCCGCTGGAGGAGAAGATGGCGCTTCAGAGGAACAGCAGCACCCACCGGGGATACACACCGCCCTACGCCGAGAAGCTCGACGCCTCATCCAAATTCCAAGGTTGAATTTCTGATCTCGCTGACTCCTCCTTTGCACTGCCCGCTGTGTTGAGTTTAGTTGTAAACCATGGCTGACAGCACATGCCAGGTTACTTTAATAATAGCACATGATAAATTGGTGAGTATTCTTTAACGACAAGGAAATTAAAAAGATTTCGGAGGTTTTGTTGTTGGCATTGGCAGTGTTAAGTAACATTATTTTGTTATTTAGAATGGCCCGCTGTTTTTAAACTTGTGAAGTTTAGAGCTGAACTAGAAACCGCTGTTCTAGTTCACTCGGACTGTTTCTGGCAGCAACAGGTCATTCACTTCATGTTTTTTGAGCCCTGGTGATGGCAGTCAGGGGATATTCAATTGGTAGATCGTATCGTGCTTCAATTACTTTGTTTAGGATGTGCGTAACTCTTGGAACCAGATGTAGTATGGGAAGGATATTTCCGAAGGGAGCAGACAAGTGTTGAAGAATCCATTCTTCACATGCTCACTCACTGCCTATAGCTCGAGACAACAACTGAATTTTGTAGTTTTACCATTTATATTCTGTTGTTTGCAATGATATAGTTGAGATCTACTACTGTGAATAGTGATTACTAATGTAGGAGACCTCAAGGAGAGTTTCTACATTGGGCCTATCGGAGATGGAGATTTGCAGAATGATGTTAACCAATGGCCTTCTGAAGGTATTTATCTGCCTTATCATCTCTTAATAATTGATAAATTTGTTAAGTGTCATCCGGCATTATATATGATGGATATCATTCATGTCATCAGATCTCCTTTTTATGCTTTCCTTTTTTCAAAATATATAAAAAAATATTTGTATCTTTGTCTGGCTAAAATATCTGCAGAGTGCTTTCCTTCTTGGAAGGAGACAATGAAGCTGTACCATGCAACTGCACTGTAAGTTTGTTTGCATGTATCAGCATACAGAATTCAACAAATGTATTACAGCCATAATTGTTTTGTATTGTATTTTTACATTGCTTTTTTTATAGAAGTGTTTATTTCAATAATCGATATTGTCTCTTATTCCCTACCAGGTGTACTGGCAAAAAGATACTCTCTCTAATTGCTTTGAGTTTGGATCTCGATGCCGAATTCTTTCAGAACATTGGTGCATTCAAATGCCCGTCAGCAGTTCTTCGGTTATTGCACTACCCAGGTTACATTATTGTATTTCCTATCTTCCATTGCACATAATGGAAACAAAGAGTTTTGAGAGAGTAGATAGTATTACCCAGGTTACATTATTGTATTTTCTTATATATCATACAAAATAATCAAAAGTTCTGTTCTAATGATATGCAATGGAGTGCTAGATACATGCTTGATGTTGCTTTTTGCTTGCTTCTTGTCATTTCATGATTGCTGATAGTTGCTTGGATGGCTTCTTTAGAACTTATGTATGTGTCATGCTCCCATAAATTTAGAAATGGAAATACATATGTGTTTTCTTGAATGCTTAACAAATGTCTGCTTTATTTGAACATGAATATATGTAATATATGTCATTCTTAAGAATGTAAATTTTGCATCCTCCTATTTGATGTGGCTTGGGTGGGTTGGGGGATGCGGAACATTACTAATCTGTCCAGCAAATGTATAATGAAAAAAGCAAACTATAAGAACAACTTGATGGTTAACTTATACTAGCAGCTGCCAGCAATGGCTATATAGATCTTGGCAATATTTCTTGCTAATAGTTCAAAGTAATTTTCTTGCTTCTGTATACTGGAGCATAGACTATGATTATGATTGGAATCCTAAGTGATATGAGTGTAAATTATAGAGGCTCGATGGGTAGCTTTGTCTTGTGCATTCCTTTGCTTACCTGGTTTTATATCAGAAGGGGATATAAACAGAAGAATCACGAAGCATCTTTGATTTCCTTCAAGGATCTTTTGTTTTGGTGAACTGACCCTTATTATTGTGGAGCCAATAGAGCAACTCTGTTTTATTTCTTTATTTGGTATTTCTTGGTTTTGTCTTAATAAAAATAATATTTGACCAATTCAATGTAGGTGAAGTAAATGAGTCTGATAATGGAAATTATGGTGCGTCAGCTCATTCAGATTATGGAATGATAACCATTCTAGCAACAGATGGCACTCCTGGTTTGCAGGTATAAGTTCTGGTCTCTTTTGCAGCTAATGACATGTATACACACACACACACATATATATAGCTGTGTGTAGTTTACGCACCAGCCAACGATCGAGCCACTTATCCCTATATGCGGCGCACCAAAATCAACTAGCAAATGCGTTGCCCCAATTGACTAAGCCCATTAGTACGTGGCAAAACCAACTAGTTAGTGTGTTTCATTATTTGTACTAGAATATGTTTTTTATTTGTTTTAGCCATAACTTTTTATATTGGCAACTCGAATTGATGAACGGTTTTCACCAGTAGCTTACTAAAGATGAGAGAAACAATATGATATAAGTCTCACTAATAAACGCCATATGAATGAGTTTCTACTGCCAATTTTTCAAATGTATCGTAAGATTTTACCACCACATAGGCTGCTAAACCTTTGGTACGGTAGTAAAATCTATATATACCGATAATAAAATCTATGTATACGGATAGTAAAATCTAATTTATACGGTGTTTATTGGTGAGACTTATATCAATATGTTGCTTTCGTTAGCAGTAAACTAATGGTGAAAACCATTTGTGAATCAGAGGTATCAATAAAACTTATGGCTAAATCAAAGAAAAACAGATTCATATACAAACAAAAAATGCATTTACTAGTCGGTCATGCTACGCAGACTAGTAAAGTCTTTCCTTGTTTTGACTAGAATATGTTTTTCTTTGATTTAGTCACAACCTTTTATTGGCAGCTCCGATTCACAAACGGCTTTTACCAATAGCTTATTGACAATGAGAACAACATAATGATATAAGCATCGCTAATAAACACTGCACGAATGAGTTTTTACTGCCAATTTACCGAATGTATCGTAAGATTTTACTACCACACAGGCTGTTGAACCTTTAATTCGATAGTAAAATCTCTATGTATACGGATAGTAAAATCTAATTTATGCGGTGAGACATATGAATATGTTGCTTTCGTTGTCAATAAGCCACTAGTGAAAAATCGTTCTTAAATCGGAACTACCAATAAAAAGTTATAGCTAAAACAAAAAAATGATTCTTGTACATAAAAGAGAACAACATATTTATTAGTTAGCTTGGCCACGTTACAAGAGAACAACACACAAAGCGAGTGAGCATGTGAATAGTTTGGACGCGCTTCTCTGTGGTTTCGACCAGCTCGTGGAATAGCTTAATATGCGCGTAAGCGCAGATTAGCGCTACCGTATACACACACGTATGTACGTACGTATGTATAGGAAAATGGTTTCACACTCTTGGGAGTATTTACACCCACTTCTTATATACTGTTTAAACAAAAAATTATACCTCTTTATTCTTTTTAGCATATTCTAATAATGATTATAAAATACTTCAAAGTGAGTTCCATGAAAAATTCAATCAAAGTCCACTTTTTATAACATAAATTGTGTATATACTCCTTTTACATATGAAAAAGGGTATATTGCAAAAATAAAGGGCTCTGGAGAATTGTTTCAACCATATCGCATTGGAGTATCTTAGGAGTATACCGAAAATGATAAATGAGTATAACACATTTGTTTAGGTAGTATATTGGAAGTGGGAATATGTACTCCTAAAAGTACGGAATGTCAAGACCCTCCCTTCTAGCGTGAAATATGAAGGCCTCATGTGCACACTATGCTAGTCCTATGATCAGTGGCTAGCACGTATATTCGCAACATTATTATCACATCCATATATAAATGTCATGAATACATAAAAGGTATATTGTTCATATAGTATGGCCATAAAGGTCAAATTAAAAGCGGAAGATACAAAAGTCTAGCAGTATGTGTTTTCCCAAAATACTACAGCAACTGACAAGGAGTAGACCCTAGAAAAGCTCATCGTCATAATCCCTGTAAGTCTGTAACCTGTCGTGAAGTACACATTTTTGGGGACTTTGCTTTCTTCACTCACTGAACCAACAATTTAAGCAAAATTGAGTACTTTTGTATTCAACAAGACTTATAGTGTATCATAAAAGTATAGTAAATGCAGCCTATGTCAAAAGAGAGGCTTCTAAATTGGTTTGCATAAAACGATATTGAAATATGAATATCAAGTAATAGATTGTAAGCGGAATTTGTAAGAGCAATCTGACATTTATGTAAATACAATTACAACATCATAAAATGTAACAACTCACGGTTCTCGTGATTGCGAGTATTGAACCATCCTCTGCCTTTTCTTAGCATAATATTTGAAACAGCTTTTCACAATATTTCAAACTCGACATTTTTTATGAAAATACCAAATTTTCTAACTAGTATTAGTGCATCAAGTCTCTTGTAACCGCGAGTACAGGTTTTTGAAAAGTTTTACACTCTACAGAGGTGTACATATTTACCCCACATTATATTATCAACTCTTTTTGTTGCTATTTTTGTGTTTCCTTTGGCACGTGACCAAGAGGTTATAATATAACCGTTACATTAGCTAGTCTTAACTTTGCACTAGCCCAATGATGATAAACCCCTGCTATGGCAACGAAAGATATTTATAAACTTAGTACTCATGACAGTCCATCCTTTTCATGTCTCCACTTTCCCCCATAGTAAGACATATACCGTTGTCTCAGCAGGCGTTATCCCTAACACCTCGGTGAGGGCATCCTTTTGAGCAAACCTAACTGGATTGCCTGTAATACTACGGTTTTCCAACATGCAAAGTTAAACCTAAGTAACTTAATTGGTCATGGCCATCCCATACTAGCACTTGTGGTTGCATCGATATCTTAGATTATACAATATTACGTTCGGTTCTTAATCCGACCTGGGTGAGAATACCCCAACAATACATGAAAGTCCTATGCACTTTCGGCTATTGCCATATCTAGCCCGTGTCAAATTGTAGTTATTGTTTTCATTTTTATGCCGAAGTACCGGAAACCATATTTCCCAATATGTCCAAAATTTATATTCATTGAACAAACAATACATACATCCATTTGTTCGCCCAAGTCTAAAGTATGGCTAAGCAACCAACTAAGTTTTTGAATATACCCAGTTGGCATTAAATACTACCTATTCCCGTAACTTATGGTTGTTAGACAATATCCTGGTTTCCTAATATATGAGATTGCTAATACCTTGTATAGATGTTGCCTTGTATAGGCTTTCCTTGTATGCCCTTATGTACATGTATATATATTGGCCCATTGGCCTCATGATCAATACAAGTGCTATTCATAACATGGTATCAAAGCAAAAAGTTTAGGGTTAGGCTCCTCACCGGCGTTGCACTTGCGCCTTTTCATTTTCGGCGGCTTTTCTCGTCGCCTCTGCTCCTCCATCGCCCTTCCGTCGAGATCTGTTGGCATTGCGCACACAGGTTCAATTCCCCGGTTGATCGTGCGGCCTCATCGATTAGTCCTTTATCGCCCGCCGGGCGCCGTCGTCGCATCTTCTCGTGTGCCGTCACCACCATCTTGGTATCCATCGCCGCCTTCACCATCGCCAACATCTTAACCGTGTCGCTTGCTTGATTGCGTTTGATCGCCGACTCGCGCCTCAGATTAATGCGCCAGCGCGCCAAACTCTCTCGGTGCTCGCTCGTGATGTCTCTCTGAGATCGAGACCAAGCGCCCGAGTCCGAGCCAGCGTTTGATTGGACTTCAAATCCGATTGGAATAAGCTTCGGGTCCATCTCATCCGTGAAGAAGTCTGCTTCGGGTCCGCCTCATCCGTGAAGATCCAACCGTGAGATCAGCTCCAACTCCAGAAAAAAAATCCTGTCTTCAGGTTCTTCGGGAACTGTCTCTGTTCCTCGCTGTCCGGTCATCTTCGATGGTCTTAATTATCGGGGCTGGGCTCTTCATATGCGTCTTCACATGCGTGGTCAGCGTCTTTGGGAGTTTCTTACTGGTGAGCTATCATGTCCGTCTCGTCCTGCTCCTCCTGCCATGCCTGTTATTCCCAAGGAGGCCGATGATGCTGCTCGCCAGAAGGTCTCTGATGATTATGCTGATGTTGTGGAGTCTTTTGGACTCGGTTCTTGCTCACAAGACATGGATTGATAAAGATGCTCGCGCCTCTGCTATTCAGTTGCTAGCATGGGCGCATCTTACTGGTGATATTGTTGCTTTATCTTGCACGATTGATGTGGGCATCTTCGTGATCGTTATGAGCTGCCGGTGACTCTCTTTACCTTCTTTGTTGTCGCGACGAAGCGATCGGCTATGTGAGTGATTCTCTGTGGATGAGTTCTATCGCGACTATCTTGATATGGCGTCGGCTTGATTCATGGTCCGGAGGTTTGCGCGCTTGCGGTGTTGTCGCGTCGGCACTCTCATTTGGAGCTTCGTCGTATCTCGACTTCTTGACCGTCTTGGGCTGAATTTGAAGCGGTCGTGCCCGATTGCTTGCTTGTCATCCTCGTGTGACCTGTTGGAGGCCCTTCTTGCTATTAAATGCAGGAAACTTCGTTTTAAGTGGTGCGAGTTTCTTGGTGTCTCCCTCGGTCTTGGCGGCGCCTCGCTCTACTCCTCTGTCGATGGCGCCTACTCGATTTGATTCTTTGGGGTGGAGGTCTTCTTGCACCTCTGCGACAAAAATGGCCATGTGGGCGATTACGCTCTACGAAGAAGAAGGATCTTGCTCGTCAAATGCTTAGTCCTCCTAAAAGCAATGGAGGCTCTGGCGTCTCCTCTCAGCGGACTCCTCCTCAACAAGCTCATCCTCAGCAGACTTCTGTTGGTTCTAACTCCACTCAGGAGATTCTTATGCTACTCGTCGCGCCATTCGCCTCTACCGAGCGAGTTCTTTGGTTACGCTACTTAGTCTTCCAGTGAGAGACCATCCATCTCATCAGGTATCACACCATGGATTCTTGACTCTGGAGCTTCTTTTCATATGACATCTGATCCCACAAGTTTACATTCCATTAGTCCTCTAGTTGCTCCTATCATTATGCGAGACCGCAGATGGTACTTCTCTTTACATTGCGGCGAGGCACTCTTTCGTAAATCCTCTTTTTATGTTCCTGTTGTTTCTTATGTTCCTAAACTAATCATCTGACTCATATCCGCTTCTTGACTTCTTGATCATGGTTGTCGGGTTATTCTTGATTCGACTCTTGTTGTGTTGAGATAAATGCATGCGAGGGCTCTAGTTGGGGTCGCCCTCGTCGCCATGACTCTCAGCGTCTTTGGGAGCTTGGTAGCTTCATCTACCTTCCATTGCCTTTGCCGTCTCTCTGTTTCTCTCTAGCTTGACATCCGTTGCTTCTTCTCTAGGGACTTTTGCTCGATGGCATCACCGTTTGGGCCATCTTTGTGGTTCACGTCTGTCTTCTTTAGTTAAATCGTGGTCTTTTAGGCTCGTGTGCGGTGATGCCTCTTTACATTGTATGGGTTGTAAGCTTGGCAAATAGCTACAACTTCCCTACCATTCTAGTGAGTCTATCTCACAACGTCCTTTTGATCTTGTTCATTCTGATGTTTGGGGTCCGGCTCATTTTGTTTCAAAAGGGGGTCATAAATATTATATTCTTTTTATAGATGATTTCTCTCGCCACACTTGGATATATTTTATGTCCTCTCGTAGTGAGGTTTTATCTATCTATAAGAAGTTTGCCACTATGATTCGCACTTAGTTTGATTCTCCCATTCGAGTTCTTCGTGCTGACTCGGAAGGGGAGTATTTGTCAGGAGCTCTTCGAGGTTTTCTTGCTACACAGTGCACTCTTTATCAGTTTTCATGTCCTGGTGCTCATGCTCAGAATGGTGTAGCTGAGCGCAAACATCGTCATCTTCTTGAGACAGCTCGTGCCCTTATGCTTGCTTCATTGTTCGCCTCATACGAAATTCGAAATTTGTTTCCATCGCCACCTACTTGATCAATATCCAACCTTCTTCTGCTCTAAATGGTGGGATTCCAGTGGAGCGTCTTTGTGGCATGCCTCCTGATTATTTTGGACTTCGCCTTTACGAAGAAAGTTCTGTAAAGTAAAGGTGGTATCTACTAGTGCCTTCAATATAGCAATTTACTAAAAATAATCGCATGCGTACATAAATTAATGAAAACAACATAAACTAAGTGAAGATCAACATGATCAAAGGGGGTACTTGTCTTGCTCGTTGGTTTTCGGAGTGGGATCGAAGTCGACGATGGAGGTATCTGGAGCAAAGCAATAATAAGGAGCAAAAGAAGAAAATAACACCAAATTCCAAAGATAATTACAGAAACAAAAGGCTCTGGATTTATAAGGATTTTTAGAAAGTGGTTTCACATTTTTTTAGGCTTATTTGCATAAGTTACGATTATTTGAATATTCAATTAGGAAACGAAAGGAACCATCTTAAATAAGAAGTAAGTGCAAACCAGGTTCAAACTCAATCATTTTCACAGAGACATAGGCTCATGATTTTAGGAGATTTTAGAAACTAATTTTACCAATTTTGGAGTTTATTTGCAATAGTTACCAGTATTTGAATTTTGAATTAATGGAAAACTAACCTAAATTCAAATATTTTTTGCAGAAATGGAAATCTTATGACTTTAGAAGAATTTAGAAATTTATGCCATCAAATTTGGAGTTTGTTTGTAAAAATTTTAAATAGTGAATATGCTAGGTTTCATTCAAATTTTAAAAAGAGGTCAAATTTTAAATTTTTTGTAGAATCAGAAAGCTCATGATTTTAGAAAAATTTAGAAACTGGTTTGACTAAATTTGGACATCATATGCAAAAGTTTTAAGCATTTGAATTTTGTATATTCTAAAATTCCCAAAAAAATAGCAAAATATGCTTTCCAACCGTGAATACATATTTCTCATTTTGTTGGATTTTTTATTAAATCTCAGTCACTGACATGCCACATGTCAGCAACTCAATAATAACAGTTCAGATTAGATTTTAATCTATTTGAAACCTTGGCCCGTGTGTCAGTGACTCATTAGCTAAAATCGGATTTAAATAGAAAAACTGGCAAGTGGGACCCGACTATCAGCGTCCACAGTGCGTGCGAGTTGTTTGATTAACACGGTGGGCCCACTTGTCGGTGGCATAGAATAGAGCCAAGTAGAGGGAGCTCATGGCGAAACCTTTGCTTCGTCGGCGAAGTGGGTGGTACGGTGGGCCGAGGAAGTGAGGGTGCTAGGGCACCGATCAGCAATCATGGTGAAATCGGCGCGATGATAGCGATGAGAGAGAAGCGGCGGAGGGGGCTCCGGGTTGCTATGAGTGGGAACCAAAGGTGCTTAAGCTTAGGAAGAGGAAGGAAAGCATTAGGGGACCCTAGGGCTCGTTTTTGTACTGGCGATGGTGGAGAATGGTGAGAAGTCTAAGCGGCTCTGCTAGACCAAGGAAGAAGAAGTCTGGGAGGCGGTTCTTTGGTTGATTTGGTTTGAAGAGCGATGTGGCATCATGCTCGAGGAGTTGCAAGAATACCTTGGACCAATTTAATTGAGATTTGGCTCACCGAATAGCTCAATCGAGCTCGCCCTGGTCTTTAGTTCTAGGCGGCAATGGCAGAAGCATGATGGCACAGAGTTTCGGCCAAGTGGGTAGGGAGGTCAAATGGGGTGCAGGGGAGCTCGAGTCGACTAGAGCATGGCTTAAATAGGTGGGGGAGGATGGGCTCGGCGTAGGCCCAGGCGAGCATCTCAGCCAAGGGCAAAAGGGCACCGGGGCTAGGCGGCTTATAGGAAAAACCGATAATGTGCATGCGGGTTAGAGACGGTGGTCAAGGGTGCGTGAGGCGTGAGGTGAGGCGACCAGTGGCGGCGACGAGGCAGCTTAGCGCAAGTTCAGGTTTGGTGGTGAGGGCTACCATGGTAGGAAAAGGCGGGGCTCGGTCTTGCCACGGGCAGGAGCAACGCAGGTGGGCGCCATAGCGAGTCGTGACAAAGTGGCACAAGACTTTTGGCGATGCATGCGCTATGCGGGCGTGGACACTCACGCTCTGAGGTGGGGCCAGCGGCCAGCTCTCAAGTGGTTCAATGGCGGGGGCAGGAGAGGTAGCCGAGCCTAGGTGCGTGAGAGGGAAAAAAGAGGTTGTGAGTGGGCCTGGGCCGATTATCGAAGAGAGGAGGAGAAAAACTCTTCGGGGTAAGTGTAATCCCAGTTTTACGCCTCCCCAATAGTGAACACGGGTTCTCTCTTAAGCCGCCTTCCCTAATTGGATTTTTCTGATTTATTTTTAGATTTCATTTTACAGTCAAAGCTTTTAAATTTTGATTGAGCTATCAAACTTAGCCAAAAATTTTTTGAAAATTTTTGCGGATGATTCTGAGGTAATATTGTTGCTCTCATAAAAATTTTAGACGTTGATCAAGTCTGGATTTTTATAAAAATCTGACAGTGCTACTACCCTTTTAAAAGATTTGTTTTTTTAAAAAAATTTCAATGAGCTCAAAAATTTCTGAAATTTTTTGGAGGTAGTCTAGAGGTTATTTAGGATGTATATAAATTTTTCCAGACTTTGTGATGTTTCAAAATTGAAGTTTAAAATTCAAAAGCCTTTCTAGGTTAATTAAAAGCATATTTATTAATTGCAAAAATCCTAGAAATTCCAGATAAATGCCAAAAATTCAAAATTTGACCAAATTCAATCCATATGCTTGCATTGCACTTTTTATAGATTTTGGGATGTTATATATACACAAAATACATATACATACATACATATGTAGGAAAAAAATACCTTCTACTCCCGTGAGTAGTTACTCCTACATCTAAAATACCACCTAAACGAACTTGAAATAGTACTTGAAATATTCCTTTATCATTTTGAGTACACTTATATGTTAATAGGATACTCCTATATGAAACACATGAAAAATTTACAAGGGAGTACATAGTTTTTGGCATATATTGCAACTACCTTCATATACGCACATAAATAGGAGTGTCTAAAAAATATACATGCCACCTCTGAAAAAATTAAATACCATATAGCTAATCTTATATACTCGTATACAACACGTACATACTCTTTGCTGCATGAGATACTTCCTACGTTGTGAGATATGGTATAGAGAATAACTACTCCTGAGAGTATAAAACAGACTTATATAAATACACTATTCTTTAGCTACGTGTAAATGGCCTATTATACTCAGCCAGTTAACGTAGACCGACTGAGCTACGTATCCCAATATTCAGCGCAACGGATCTGCTCTAGTTGACTAAGTCTATCAGTTATGTGGCCAACCAACTAGTAAATACGTTTTCTTGTTTATACTAGAATATTTTTTCTTTGATTTAACTATAATTTTTTATTGATGGCTTCAATTTATGACCGGTTTTCACTAGTATCTTATTGACAACAAGAGCAACATAATGATATAAGTTTTGCCAATAAACGCCACATGAATTAGATTTTACTGCCAATTTATTGAATGTATCGTAGGATTTTACTACTGTATAGACTACTCAAGCTGCTGAATCCTCTAGCTTGATAGTAAAACCTATGTATATAGATAGAAAATTTAAGTGCATTTGGTAGTAACTTTGGAGTAAATCTATAAAATAACTATAATACACTACGGTAAGGTTTGGTAGTAAAATTAAAATCTAAAGACGTAACCAGTAAAATCTAAGAAGCGGCTCTTTAGCCCGATGACAAGCTTCAGGCCACCGTTGCCAGGGTAGGAGTGTATCTAGTTGATCTTGGCGATGTACTTGCTGGGCAGCGCGGCCATGCCCATGGGCTGCTTCAGCATGTTGAACTCGTTCATGAACAGCGTTGCCATCCGGTCGATCTGAGCCACTTGCTGGTAGATCTGTGGCAACACAATGAGTTCAGGTTCTCTGCAACGTGAGTAACGCATAATTCCTAGCTGGTCCCGACAGCACAGCTGATCCTACGCTTTCCCAGTGCAAAGCATTATGGTGTTGCAGTGGCTAGTATAGTACTCCTACAGTAATACTTGGGTTTCAACTCTCGAAGATGCACGGAACCACCGGATACAAAAAAGCTTTGGCTTTCCTTAGTCCCACTCCTTACGATTGTTTTTTAAATTTAGTCTTTATCTGAACATTTTCACAAAAAATAGCCTTGTGATGGATTTACTCCAAAGTTACTACGAAATGTATTCTAATTTACTATCCGTATATATAGATTTTACTATCATACGAGAGGATTCAGCAGCCTGTATAGTCTGTGCGGTAGTAAAATCTTATAACACATTCAGTAAATTGGCACTAAAATCTCATTCATACAACATTTATTGGCAAGATTTATATCATTATGTTGCTCTCGTTGTCAGTAAGTTACCGGTGAAAACTATTCGTGAATCAGAACTCTCGATAAAAAGTTGGCTAAATCAAAGAAAAAAAGATTTTAGTATAAATAAGGAAACACATTTACTAGTTGGTTTGGTCACGTAACTGGTTGGCTTAGTCAACGCACAGGTGTACATAGAATGGTCATACATGCATGCTTGCATGTACCTACATGTGTGTGTGTATATTGTTATGAATAGCACTTGTATTGATCATGAGGCCAATGGCCAGAATATATACATGAATACAAGGGTATACAAGGAAAGCCTATACAAGGCAAGGGTATACAAGGAAAGCATATACAAGGCAAGGAAAGCCTATACAAGGTATTAGTAATCTCTTATATTAGGAAACCAGGATATTGCCTTAACACCCCCCCTCAAACTCATGGTGGATCTACAACACTGAGTTTGGAGAGATAAAAGTTATGATGAGCTCTACTCTGTGTCTTCGTGAAGAAATCGCCACTGAAGCTCGAAGGCACATCTTGAAGAGCCTAGCGTGATCTGAGCGTGGGACCGCATATAAGAAGCATCAACACCAATATGCTTTGTGAGCTCATGCTTCACTGGATCTCGAGCAATGCTAATAGCACCTGTACTATCTGATAAAAGAGGTGTCGGTGTAGAAACAGAAACACCAAAATCCTCAAGTAACCACAGTAACCAAGTAATCTCTGCTTGTCACAAGAGCCATAGCCCATAACTTCGGCCTCGGCCTCGAGCAGCTAGCATGCGCTTCTTAGTCTTCAAGCAATGAGAGAACCACTAAGAAAAACACAATAAGCGAAAGAGACCGCGATCGGAGGGATCACTAGTCCATGTAGCATCGAGTATGCTGGAGTACATAAGGAGGCTGGGCGTGGAAAGAAAAGGCGAGAAATAGTTCCACGAAGATATCGTAGAACACGAAGAAGATGACTATAGTGGAGTGAGTGGGAGCGAAACAAACCGACTCAAGATATGAACTGGATCTGAAATGTCGGGACGAGTGACACCAAGGTAAACAAGACTCCCAACAAGATGGCGATACGAGTAGGATCTTCAAGAGGTTCACCATCGATGGGTCGAAGATGAACATTGAGCTCCATGGGAGTCTCGGTATGACAGCTCATCGATGAGAGAAGCACGATCAAGAAGATCTGAATATACTTCTCTTGAGAGAAAGAAACCCTCGGATGTAGAGGAAACCTCAATCCCAAGGAAGTATCGAAGAGGACCTAGATCGGACATGAAAGCGCTCATCGAGATGAGCCTTTACAAAGGCAATATCTTGAGAATCATCTCCGATAATGATCATATCATCAACATATAGAAGGAGAAGAGTCCGACCACGAGAAGAAGTGTGAACAAAGAGCGCGGGATCATGAGCACTTGCGGAAAAACCGGTGCGGTGATCACGAGAAAACGCTCAAACCAAGCACGAGGGCTTGCTTAAGCCAATAAAGAGAGCGCGAAGCCGACAAACCATGCCCTCGAGAGCAGAATACCCCGGTGGTGGTGCATATAGACCTCCTCATGCATTTCACCATTAAGAAAAGCATTCTTGACATCAAGTGAGAAATGGACCACTCACGGACGAGAGGCCACGACAAGTAGAGTCTGAGCGGTGGTCATGTGAGCCACAGTGCAAAAGTCTCATCATAATCTCGACCATGCTCCTGCTGAAAACCACGCGCCACAAAGACGAGCCTTGTGGCGCTCAAGAGAACCATCGAGCGAGTCTTAATCTTATAGACCCACTTGCATGTAATGGGGCGGACACGTGGAGGAAGTGGAACAAGATCCCGTGCGGTCGCTCGAGAAGCACAAGCTCCTCCGCCATCGCATCTTGCCACTCGATGAATAATGACATCACGATAAGAAGTCGGCTCGGCCGAGCGGCACCAACAAAGCCAAAGCGCTCGGGAGGTCGAATAGGTATCGATCACGAAGGCGTAGCAGGGAGGAGGCGAAGAAGATGGCTCATCGAAGAAGAGGATGGCACATCGGAAGAATCCTCGGCTCGAGCAGCGAGTGTAGTATAGAGGATAGGAAGGAACAATATCGGAAGAGATTTGTGGAGGAGAGGGTGGTGGTGAAGGAACCGCGATAAAGGAGGCGCCGATTGTGAAAGAGGAAAAGTGACAACTGGAGTATCAGGAAAAGTCAGGAAAGACAATGACTCAACAAGGGATGTAGAAGAAGAAGAAGGACGAGGGTAGAAGGGACGAGACTCATCAAAAGTGACATCCCGTGAGATCGCATCGTCGACCAACAGGATCCCAACAACGATATCCCTTATGCTCAAGATGTAGTAGAAAAATGCACTCAACGGTGACGATCGACTTGAGTGCGTTCGCGAGGTGCAAGAAGAACATAGCACACACACCCAAAAAGCGAAGTCCGGAATAATCGAGGAGGCATGCCACAAAGGCGCTCTCTTGGAATCCCACCCTTAAGAGCGAAGAAGGTTGGATATTGGTTAAGTAGGTGGCGATGGAAACGACCTCGGCCAAAAATGGTGAACAATGGAAGCAAGCATAAAACACGAGTGTCTCAAGAAGATAGCGATGCTTGCTCGGCTACACCATTCGAGCATGAGCACCGGGACAAGAAAAGCGAGAAAGAGTGCCTGTGTAGCAAGAAAACCACGAAGAGTTCGACAAATACTCCCTGCCGAGTCAAAGACGAAGAACACGAATGGGAGAATCAAAGCGAGTACTGAATCATAGTGGCAAAGGTCTTATAGATGGAGAGAACCTCACTACGAGAGGACATAAAATATATCCAAGTGTGGCGAGAAAAATCATCTATAAAAAGAATGTAATATTTATGACCCCCTTTTGAAACAAAAGGAGCCGGACCCCAAACATCAGAATGAATTAGATCAAAAGGACTCAGTTTACTGCTCACAAGACATGGATTGATGAAGATGCTCGTGCCTCTGCTATTCTGGTTGCTAGCATGGAGGTGCATCTTCTTGGTGACATTGTTGCTTTGTCTTGACACGATTGATGTGGGCGCATCTTCGTGATCGCTATGAGCTGCTTGGTGACTCTCTTTACCTTCTTTGTTGTGCGGCGGGAGAGCGATCGCTTCTGGCGAGGTGATTCTGTGGATGAGTTCTATCTTGCGACTATCTTGATGTGGCGTCGACTTGATTCTCTAGGACCGGAGGTGTGGCGATGGCGAGTGCGAAAAGATTCTCTGACATCGGCATAGTCATCGAGGCCTTCGCCGGCGGCATCATCGGCCTCCTTGGGAATAACGAGCATGGCGGGGAAGCGGGGCGAAGGCGGACATGATAGTTCACCGTAGAAACTCCCACAAGCGCCGACCACGCATGTGAAGGCGTATATGAAGAACCGGTCTCGATAATTGAGACCATCGAAGATAAGCGGAATGAGCGAAACGCAAAACCGAAGAAAAACCGGTGAAATGACATTTTATTTTTATTTTTTGCGACCTTTAAACCGTCGATTTGGAGTCTTTGGGCTTTAACCCTAAAACAACCAAAGCCGATCGAAGCGGACCTGAACTGGTAGGCTGATTACCGGAACATCGGCGAGGCGGTGGTGGCCTTGCAGGGATCGATGGGATTCGTGGCGCGGATGTCGATTTAAGATGGTCGGCCGTCCGGCGACGTGGAAGACGACGGTAGCGTCGATCCGAGGTGATCGCTAATCGAAGCCGAAGGACAATCGCTCCCACGGACGGCGGATCGGCGTGTGGTGATCGAACAGGCGGATTGAAGGAGCCGCAAGTCGAGATGAGGCGGTCGACAAGCGGCGGCCGACAAAGGCACCGGTGAAGCGGTGAAAGCTGGTGGCGGCCCGGCTCTTCACGGACGGTGGCGAACCGCCTGAGCAAGCGAGCCAAGCACGGAGGAGATCTGGCGGTGGAGGAGGCGGCGAGAAGAGCGCGAAAAAGAAGAAGCGCAAGTGCTGCGCCGGTGAGAACGAAACCCTAAATCCTTGGCTCTGATACCATGTTATGAATAGCACTTGTATTGATCATGAGGCCAATGGCCAGAATATATACATGAATACAAGGGTATACAAGGAAAGCCTATACAAGGCAAGGGTATACAAGGAAAGCATATACAAGGCAAGGAAAGCCTATACAAGGTATTAGTAATCTCTTATATTAGGAAACCAGGATATTGCCTTAACATATATGTACATATGTATATAGGAAAAATACATTCTATTCTTGGGAGTACGTACTCCCACTGTTGTGGAAAACAGTTGACTCGACTGATTAATCGGTGACAGTGACTAAACTGTCACGAATAGTTTTATCAGAGTGCAATTAATGCAGTCGAACGATTAATTGACCGCATAATCCGATTAATTAGCCATTTTCCGATTGATCATTTGTTTTTCCCGTTTAATAATGAAAATAGCTTATTTTTATTCACTAAGTATGATAAATTAGTTTATAATATTGTGTCCTAGTGTTCATAGTATGCACCTTTTGGATGAAATATAAACAATGAAATGTAAAACATGTTTTGTAGAGTGATAATTTACAATAACTTTGGGTAAATAAAATATTTTTAATTAATTCTAAATATAAATAAATATATTAATAAGAACTCATAATCATATGTTAAATTCCGATTAATCGGCCGCATTGCGATTAATTGCTTAGTAGTACCATGTACGTCTGTCGAGTGTATACCTTTTTCACAACGATGGTTACTCCCACAACTGATATACCACCTAAACGAACTTGCAATACTCCTTTATCACTTTGGTACACTTATATACGATTCTTGAACTGCTGTGATTGTACAGATATGTAAGGAGAAGGATAGGCATCCCCAGCTCTGGGAAGATTTTCATCACATTGATGGGTAAATAGTTCTTTCGTGATTTCCATGGATAGCAATTTAGTCAGATGCCCTTTGTAGTGAATATATTTTAGAAACTTTAAGTGCCTTCTAATTCTATATTTGCGTGTTGCTTTTGTTCTGTTAACTTTCTGGCACCCTGCTTTGTGTGCTGTTTAGATAATAGCTTGCAGAGTTGCGGGTATGATATGATCTTATCAATTCTTGAGTACTTGTAGGGCCCTTATTGTTAACATTGGTGATTTGCTAGAAAGGTGGACGAATTGTGTTTTCAGGTACCATCCGTTCTCATCTTTACTAATCCATTCTGTGGTTGTGTGTGTGCTGTCATCTCCGTATTAACAGTTGTTCCTAAAGAAAAATACTAACAGTTGAGTACTTGCACCTGGAGAACTTTTTTTCCAGCTCTACATGGCTAAATATGATAAAAGATACAATGCATTTCTTAACAGTAAGTTGATTTTGGCTTGTCAAGATCGTAAACATGTCTTTTTGGTAATATTGGAACATGTTAGAATATGGGAGGTTAGTATCTGAAATTCCAATGAGAAGGCTCTTTTGGAGTTCTTTTTTTATGTGTCATGAACTTGTGTGCTAATTCATCTCTATGAAAGACAAAATTTGTTTAGGAACTTTGATTGTTATGCACTTTTGCTGTAACTTGTAGATCTACACTGCATCGTGTTGTCCCAGTTGGCAAAGAGCGATTTTCTGTGAGTATATCAACTGCTAAACTCAGAACTTCCTCTTAAGGGATTTCAGCTACCATTGAGTTCTGTTTACAGCATTTTACTCTAGGAAGTCTCGTAGTCCTTTTTTTCCATGGGAAAGCCACCACCAGTGAGATATAGAAATAACAAATATAAATTTGCAGTTGGTGGCAGCAGTCCGTTCTTCCTAACCCCCTCCCCTGCCATATCTCCAATAATGGCAGGTCATTATAGTTAATTATTCTTTCTTGATTTACAGCCAGCCATAACTCTCTAAATATGGCTGATTATTATAGCAAAATCTCTATATATGCTGTACAGTTTTCACAGAATCAATCAAGAGAATTCATTCAAGATCTTCCATGTCGTGTTGCCGCGACGAATGAACTCGACGAACTAATCAATAAATGACGGACCGACGTACATGGCCGCGAGGCGCAGGAGGCCAAACGCCGTGGCTAGTAATGCTTCTTGGCCAAAAGGCGCGGCATCGAAGAGTGCCGTGACCCGGCCGGTCAATTGGACGTGAACAAAGCGTACGATGCTTCGACGCGGTTACCCAACGACACTGGTGGGACGTCGTCAGCGGTGAGAGAGTCATTGGCATACCCCTTTGAGATGAACAGGTTGATCCAGCTGAACGTCGCGAGAGAGAGGAACGACGCGGCGGCGCACGGCGTGGCGGGCGTCTCGGCGCTGATGTTTTCTAGTTCAACTTCATAGGCTCCGGCGTCATGGGCGGTGAAGTCAGTGATGGCTAGGTACGGCAGAGGCATGGAGACGAGTAGGCCGGCAAAGGCGAGAGAGTCATCTGGGAAGAACAGCGAACCGTCGTGCTCGGCAGGAGGAAGAATGCGAGCATAAGGAGGACGTCGGACGTCTGGCGTGACCAGCGTGGCAGGCCGTGGTCCGAGAATGGCGGTGGCGGCGGCGGCGCCTACGTGCTTAGAAGCCCGTGTCACTCTGCGGCGGTGAATAACGAGGATGAGCGAGGCGATAAGGAAGACGAGGTAGACGGCACCGAAGAGCGCGTGCTACGGGCATGGCGAGAGGAAGAGGAACTCGAGTTGATAATATAAATTGCAAAAAGGGATAAAAATGATTGATTGATTTTTGAGATTGGTAATATATTGCTACGTAAAATATATTTGGTTTTAATTCATACCGGAGAAGAAACTATAAAAACTTTTGTAATTAGGAGAATTAGATGTTTGATCTTGTAGCACAAATTTTTTTTATTGCTTGACCTTTATGTTTCGTTACTAATTTTATTTTTCGTAGCAACGCACGGGTATTGATCTAGTAGAAATAACATTTCAGCTGATAAATTGCATCCTTAATGTTAATTAGGGCTTGTTTGGCACATATGTTTTACACAAGTTTTCGAATATATCAGGTGGCTTTCTTTCTCGATCCAAGCCCTGACTTAGTGGTGCAGTGCTTGGAAAGTTGTTGCAGCGAGGCATCTCCACCGAGGTCCTCTTCTCTTCACTTAGCCTAACATTCAACAACTTCTGTCTACTGTTGCTTCTCATGCTTTGTGAATTTGACACCATTTCAGGTTTCCACCTATCAGTAGCGGCGGCTACCTGAAAGAGCGATTAAGCGCTACATACAATTAGTCCTCCATCATTACATGTGTAAAGCTAAGATTGACTGATTCCCTTCCGGCTTGGCAACAATTAAGTGGAGGAAGTATACGGTGAAAGTGGACATACGGTGAAATCATGAAAGTAATCAAACAGGGGCATTGATCAAACTTGAATGGTTCAGATCTAGGTGGAATCCTACCTCCTCCACTTAAAGTGTTGAATTTTGTAATTTTTCTAGGGAGTTATGTGTAAAACGTATTTAAGTGAGAAGGTGGGATTCAATCTAAATCTGAATCATTCAATTTTGATCCAATACTTCTGTTTAATTACTTTCATGATTTCACTATATCCCTACTTTCATCATATACTTCCCCAATTAAGTGCTATCCCCCTATGTTTGGCAGAGATTTTTGCTATCCGCGGGTCAAAACCCGTCGCCGAGGGCTCGAGTACGCGTTAACACCCACGGTATGAGCTTTGCGCCCGCGGGATGGCGCGGATGCTCGGGTCCACTCGGTCCAGCCCTAAGGATCATGCTATGCAAAACACACGGGTTATGCTATGCAAAACGCGAGCTTCCTGGAGCTGGTTTCCGTGACGACCGCCTCGCGGTAGCACTTTTCGGCCACCGTGAGCGTGCCTCATCCAACGCTGCTGCCAACAAAAGTTGCCTTCGCGTCAGTCGGGAAGTCTTCTAGCATCCCACTGTTCTCGCTTTTTTTTTAAAAAAAAAAATCTAGCATCTTTATGAATATATTTGTAGATTTGTCTTATTTCTCATTGCAGAAAGCACTCCTATGCCTAGAAGCATGGGAGTCGGTCAGCCGTGGCAATAGGCGGGCAAGCGTGGAAGCGGCGGGCAAGCGTGGGAGCAATCGCTTTCGCATCAGAGCAGCGTGGAAGGAGTGTGGGGGCATGGTCAGGGAGCGTGGGAGGTGTCTTGCTACCGTTTCAAGAGCGCCGGCGACTTTTCGCGGTAGGAGAGTGAGGAAAGTAACACGTATCATCTTTCGGTGTTTCTGTGGATTAGGGATAAGGCTAAGTCTACGATTCATTTTTACGAGAAGTCTAAATTTGCTTAAAAAAACGAGTTAGAAGAGGCTAGAAAAGAAAAAGGTATGCTTTCGTCAGTCGGCCGTTGTCACTTGAACACAACTGTATCGTGTGAATTGGATCTACAGAGAGCTGCTTTTGTGAACCGGCGGATCTCCATGCGTGGTCTCGTTGCCGTGACGCGGCACTTTTCAAGATACGTTAACGCCGTCAACGACCGGTCGTGCCGATGGGCGGTGGCCAACCACCAAAAGCGGACCGTCGGCAAGCAGCTTCGTGCGCTGCATTCTCACACCATCTGCGTAAGCCTTGTTGATACGCAGGGCAGCGAGGAGACAAACATGTGCCAAACGCTCCAGAACCGGCGTTCGATCTCCCAGTCTAGAGAGTCTTCCAGATTTAGACTAGAGCCAGGAGATTTGTCGCACCACTCGTCGACATCTCCTGAGCCCACGTTGCTGGCGATCTTTGGAGTTTGGGCTAGTACTCTTGACGACATCGCGGAAATCCGTCTAGTTTGCTCCTGGGAGGCAAGTGAGTCCAACTCCATCCATCTCTTGACAAAGACAAAGTACATCTAGCATCTTGGTTTGTTCATACCGGACGAACACGACCAATGCACTATCTACCACCGTATGTAATCTAGAAAGTTGACACGCAGTACGAGAGGTAGGCATCGATCACTACCACTAGTCATCTACAGGCTGGTCATTAAGTTCGACAGGCTACTATCGGTCTTCTATTAAAGTTGACAATTAAAATTATTTTATTTACCACTTACTTGGTATTTCAAATTCAAGCTAACAAGCCGAGCTTCGTTAACACTTTTTCGTTCAAAATAGACTTGTTTTAATTTTAAACTCATTAACTAATTTAATTGAATAAATTTTGATTTGAGTCCTAATAAACTTTTTTTTGCAGCCCTAGTCATTTAGAACGAGCTTTTTTTTATTTTTTTTGGGCAGCTCTAGTCATCTAGAACGAGTGCTCACTGTACTAACTAACTCGATCCGTATACGACTAAAAAACTCGCAATCACATCTTAGTCTCAAACAATGAGATCCTTTCAGAAACTAACTAGTTAGCTCGTAGCCTCGTAGGCAGTATGCATGACTTGATCGGAATAGTCAAAAAATTTAGGTTACAAAAGCTTCAGCCGGTGGGTTGAGTCGTGTCAGTCGATTAGCTACCACTATCAGTGAAAGCTCTTAACTATGGCTAAGACCGAAGACTGGTTGAACGGTCAAGTTGAGATGACAGGTTAAAGTGCCAACCAAATCTCAGCCCAACAAACTGGTCAATGACAGGTGCTGAGGTATTCTGTATATACATAATTATATATAAAGACAAATAGATAAACGATTGTTATTTAAGCACCAAATGGCATTGCATACAGATAAATACACGCACAGGTCAGCTTCGGTAGGAAAGACTTGTACCGCATCTTGAAAATGCATACAGATAAATCATTATTAAATTTAAGTTCGACATTTGAGATTTGACAACGTGCAGCATGCATGTACATATACTTCCATCGAATATCTACTAAAATTGTAATTAGTATACTAAGGATTTTAAGAAAGGAACGTCTATTTATAAGGTGACTTATGTTTTTTGAACTATAAGTAACTTTTTTAGCACTGTTTCAGAATCATAATTGAACACGTATGTCATAAAACCAATCCAAAGACCAGGACAATCAACTTAAGAGTTAAAAAATATATTGGGCAATTTACAAATAGAAGAACTTTTCAAAGAAAGGATTTTAATGGAAATAGTCAATAGAACGACAGTCATGACTATTACTCTATCTGTTATACCACATGTTTGTTCTGAGAGGCTAGAAATTCCTACATTCAAAGGGGAAAAAAATGAAAACTACACCATTTATTCGATACACCCAGATTTTATTGATTTATATGGATACAAGATAGAAGCGAATATTTTAATTTAATGTGAATACAGCTCTACGTCATATATGAAGATTTATATTACCATATCTAATGGCGCTGCTATTGTGTGGGATGTCGATAGTCAGTGCAACAGTATCAGTAGTGGAAAAGTGTAGTACGGTTTGATTAGCTTACTGAACAAAAGGGTTATGTCTATCCAGTTTCAGACCAGAAATGCTGAAACCGTGTGTGTGCTGCCTGCCTGCCTTGCTGCTCCCACATGAAGTGACAAGCAACAAAAACTTGCGGCCGCCGTAGCTGCGGCCGTAGCTGCTAATGAATTTTCGACATCAACCGATCTCCCAGGTGTTGGCATACTAACCTGTCTGCGGGCGTTTAACGTCAGCCTCGACTTTTGAAAAACTAGTAAGCCCTTTTAAACGGATCACTTTTTAATTGGTTTTTATGTAAACTAGAAAGTTTCTATAACTAGTAAAAGCCAAAAACAGAGTGAGATGTGTTTTTACAGCTTGTTATGGAGAGAAATTAGCTGTTTATCAAACGATCTCTTATAAAAATGTACGGTTGCTTTTTAGTCTAGAAAACAAAAAAAAATAGCTTTTTAATTAGAAAAGCTACAACTGCCAAGCATGCCCTAGTTAATAAGCAAACAAGCGAGTCCTTCTTTGGCTTCAATTTCATTGCTTTTTTAATGCTGAGACATATAATATTCATACACGTGTTTCATTTTTTAAAAAAAATGGTAAGCAATTTTGTTTTTTTTTTCAAAAATAAAAACAAGCAAGCACTTTTGCATCATCATCTGTTTTTACTGAAGAGGCAGATCATGGTCAGCCTGCGTGCCCTTACTGTTTATTGCCTTTCTGATGGGAAAGTGGTCAAATGGTTGAGAACTAGTCTTGAGAAAAGTCAAACCAATCGCTAGATAATCCTTGTGTGTACGGACTCCGCCCTCGATCGGCGTCCACTTCATCCACCTGCCAAGTTTTACGGGCGCCCATGGGCCCACTTTGATGTTTCCTGACCTGATGCCTAAATGGAAAATTTCCTCTCAAATTGTCAAAAGTTTGTCAAAAAAAAGGGTTCAAAAGTAAAAAAGAGCACACAAGTAGTATGCTAGTGTTACTCCATTTGTTTCGTGACGTAAGGCCTCGTTTGACACGGTCTTGTACTTCCTCTCAAAGGAAAGAAAAACACAAGTACTGTTACAGTGTTACTCGTTTCTGCATGTATATATTTGCGCTGTTTCACCTGACACGCTCGCTAGTACTTCCTCTCAGTCTCTCAGAAAAAAAATGCTAATTATATACCATTTTACTTTATTTGCTCTAAGACATAAGACTGTTTGATTTAGTACAGTAGTCTCTAAAATTAAACTTCCTGCGTTCTTTTTACGGTACACTATTAGGGCAGTCCTAATACATATAGTTTCTATAACTTCTATGTCATCTAGACACTACATGTAGAAACTATACTTCCAATGGATAGTTTCTTCAAAATAAACTCTCATCCAATCTCCTCTTTTCTCTTATTTTCTCACCCAATCCCCTTTTTCCCTTTCTTGGTACTTGTGTAGAAATGGTTTCCTGCATGAGAAATGGTTTCCTTCTCTTTCATCATTAACTCTACCTTTACATCACCATTTTGCTTACATAACAACCTAATTAATGCTATGAAAACTATCCTAGTCATCCCATTGGGATTGCCCTTTAGTAACTTCCATTTTCTCCTCGTTGTGTGATGATCCAATGGTGAGAGGACATATATTATCCATATCCACTCCCTTCCTAGATACGTGAGGCACGTATGATTAGCATAGCAACTAGTAATAAACAATACTACAAAAAATGAATTTTGCTAACCTTTCTCTTACTTCTGCTGATGGTTAAAGAAATAGTTGACGTTTTGATTGAATTGTTAGTTATGTTTTGATAATAAGTAAGTCGTTCATTGTCTTGCTAGAATATTAGTTTTCGTAACAAGATTTCCAGCATTTAATTGGCATATTTGTACATCCTTTCATTGGTTCGCTCGGATATGGTCACTACAACCTTTCAACTCCAACATACTAGAAGCTAGCTAGCTAGTCTGCTATGCAAAAATATTGGTTGACTACCAGCATATACGCCAAGCTAATTAAGTACCAGCATATATACACCAAGCTAATTAAGTCGGTAGAAAAGAAAATATTGAAATCATCCTTAGAGAAAAATGTACTGTTGATTATATGTCTCACGTTTCAAATGCGCTAGAAATGATCCACAGAAGAAGAAACGGTCTCCAATCTTTACACCATGTTTTGTGAAAGGCTATGTTAATTCCTACTAGGTGCATTTGTCTTCGGTACTTTATAGTTTTTTGCAGCTTAATTCGAATGGTTACCAAGCATCCAAATGAAGGAACACGATTAATTATACTTCTTCAGTTCTACCTTAATTTAATATATCAGAACCAGCGTAGCCAAACATTTTAAAATTTAACCATAAATGTATTTAAAACTATATATATTGGTCATATGAAAACTATATCACTAACTAAATTTCTCCTTAAAAACTTTATACAATATTATAATTTTATTACTTCACACTAATATAAGTTATAAAAGTAATGATCAAAGTGGCATCTTTAGAAACCGTGAAAAGTCAGTTATATCAAATAAAAGAAGTATAGAAACACACACAACATGATCTTCAACTTAGTACTCCATCGATACCTTTTTTCTTGCACGTAAACCTCTTACTGAAAAACCAATTCTTTGAGACAATTTAGAAGGGGATTAGAAAGTGACCAAGTAAACTAGTACGCAAGTAGCACAAATCCACACCAAGTCACCCTAGTGTCGAGTACGTTTGGACGCCAGGGACTACACCGATGTAGCCCTCGCACTTCTCTTACCATCTCAAAACACAAGAAAGCTAACGTGTGCGCGAGGTCAAGCAAGCAAGAACTAATTTCTCCACCTTTATCACCGCTGCTCCTCCTTCGGCTAACAGCCGACGAGTGAAGATGGCTCGGTTGTCCCGAGTTCTCGACCCCTGCTCTCTCCCTCCCTCTCTTTCCTAAAACTAGGAGAAAAAACAACACAAGTGATACAGATGCATTGGCGATCTCTCCACTTTTTTTTTTTCTTAATCTAAAAAAGATGCATTGGCGATCTCTCCACTTTGTCTCGGACGGCGCACTCCAGTTAAGCCTCGGCGGTTGTCGACGGTGGCAGAGCTCCCAATTTCTCCACCCAAATCTCCCTCCTCTCTTTGGTAAAAAAAATGGGGAACAATGCTGGTGTGAGGATTGAGGAGCAGAAAAAATCAAAACAGTAACTGTGTTATAGAACGGGTGCGGATCTAGAGCCCAATACTCCAAAATAAACCTGTCAAGATTCGCCAATCTCAAAGTAGATCCAAGCTCAACAATTTGGCTGTTTTCCGAGCACAAAACATCCAGGAGATACTTATCAAAACCCTTAGTTTAATCTGCCTTGACCCATAAATTGAGACAGATATATTAATCTTTTGTCACTTTATTTAAAGTGTGACGAGGTAGAAAAAAGAAATTCAGATCGTACAACAATAAAAACCCTGTACAGCCAAAGTCAAACAACAAATTAGTAGTATATCAAAGCCTGAAAACAAATCGAGCTTTTCAACTGATATTTTTCATATTAACAATTCAATTAGGAATGATTAAAATAAAAGAAAAAAAGCACCCAAAGAAAAGAAAGAAAAAAACAGGCATTGACTCCATTATATTAAGCCAAATTGCACCTGTCTTCGTAAACCCGACAGCGAATTTGAAAGCTCCAAGCAGAGACTTTTAAATCCATAACAAATCACATAATTATACAACAAATTCTTAATGCAAATAAATTAGGTGATTTGCAGAATGCATGGGCTCAAATCGCGTGTATAAATACCCATCCCGTTCTGCTCCTTCTCTCCTCATCCCATTTACCTCCTCGCTTAAATTTGTTCTCTTCCATACAGACGCCCTGAGGCGATCCAACTTAACAAAGCAGCCGCACGTACGTACGTTAGCGAAGCCTCCATGAGCGGCCAAATCAAGCTACGAGCCGCGTGATACGACAAGAACTACCCGTGCCCGCGCGTAAGTCGTCGCAAGCGCGTCTTGATTTGCAGGGCCGGCCGAGACCGGCGGCAGGGGAGCTTGGGAGCTACTCTCTAAAATCTCCGAATCTCCATAGTATGTTTCTTGATCTCCTGCTTCTAATTTGCATCGACTGATCCTATCCATTTCCGCCGATAAATCTAGTAGCCTTGCTAGGGTTCGAACTCCCCTCCCCTTCTGGTTTCCCTCCAAAAGCTAGCTGTACACACGTGCAACAGAAGAAGCTATCTTGGATATAGCCATCATGTGTGACGGGCTCGTTGTTGACCAACCGTTGCCGCCGTGCCGGTGCAATGACAGGAAGGGCGGCGTCGGCGACGGTCAGCTCGGTGTGGTCGTCTATCCGGACGTCGTTGCCGTTGTTGTGGCCGATTCGACCATGACAACGTGCAAGCCGCCTGTCCTGGCCGACAAGCCGTCATTGACCAGGGACGCGGCAAACGAGGCCGTGTCGATCTTGCGGCTGTCACTGCCGATGATCATGACGGGGCTCATACTCTACATCCGGCCGATGATCTCCATGCTCTTCCTCGGCCGGCTCGGCGAGCTCGCCCTGGCCGGCGGGTCCCTCGCCATCGGCTTCGCCAACATCACGGGATATTCGGTCCTGTCCGGCCTCGCCATGGGCATGGAGCCGGTGTGCGGCCAGGCCGTGGGAGCCAAGAACCTCCGTCTCGTCGGTGCCACCATGCAGCGGATGGTGATCCTTCTCCTCGCCGTGTCCGTGCCCGTCGCCTTCCTCTGGGCACTTATGGAGCCCCTCCTCCTGCTGTGCGGCCAGGACGCGGCCATCTCCGCCGCCGCGCAGCGCTACATTCTCTTCTGTCTCCCCGACCTCCTCTTCCAGTCGTTCCTCCACCCACTCCGCATCTACCTCCGCACGCAGTCCATCAACCTCCCACTCACCGCCTGCGCCACGCTCGCCGTCGTCATCCACCTCCCCATTAACTATCTGTTCGTCTCAGTCCTCGGGCTCGGCGTCGAAGGAGTCGCCCTCGCCTCTGCCTTGTCCAACCTCAACCTCGTTCTTCTCCTCCTCGGCTACATCTACGTCTCCGGTGTGCACCATGCCACCGGCGGCTTCTCGCTGTCTGACAAGCTGTTCAAGGACGTCACCGGGTGGGTGAAGCTGGTCCGGCTCGCCGTCGAGAGCTGCGGCAGCGTCTGCCTGGAGTGGTGGTGGTATGAGATCATGATCCTTCTCTGCGGCCTCCTGGCCAACCCCAAAGCCACCGTCGCGAGCATGGGAGTGCTCATCCAGACCACGTCGCTGCTCTACATCTTCCCGTCGTCGCTCAGCTTCGGCGTGTCCACGCGGGTCAGCAACGAGCTCGGCGCGAACCGGCCGGCCGCCGCGCGCACCGCCGCCAGTGCAGGGTTCGCGTTAAGCGCACTCCAAGGCCTCGTCTCCTTCCTGTTCGCAGTGGCCGTGCGCAACGTGTGGGCGCGTATGTTCACGTCGGACGCGGCCATCCTCGCGCTAACGGCGTCGGTGCTCCCCATCCTCGGGCTGTGCGAGCTCGGCAACTGCCCGCAGACCACAGGCTGCGGCGTGCTCCGCGGGAGCGCGCGGCCCAAGGACGGCGCGCACATCAACCTCGGCGCGTTCTACGGCGTCGGCATGCCCGTCGCCGTCGGGCTCGCGTTCTGGGTCGGCATGGACTTCAAGGGTCTCTGGCTCGGCCTCCTCGCCGCGCAGGCGGCGTGTGTCGTGGTGATGCTTTTGGTGATCGAGCGCACGGACTGGGCCAAACAGGCCGAGCTCGCGCAGGTGCTCGCCGGAGTTGCCACGGCCGCCTCCGACGTCGGACTAGGCGATGTGAATGGAGACGGTGGGAAAGACGCGGGTGCGCGTGTCAAGGCTGCGGCGCCCCATGGCGACGAGGACTGGAGCTTACTCGTCACTGTGCGCAGCTGACCGACACCACGCCTTGACAACGACGGCCGTCTACGTATGAATCACGGTAACTAGCTCGTAAGTACGTGTGAGACAGATGGTTTCCTAACCTGTTGGGGGAGTTCAGATGAGTTGGTAAGTGTGCGAGTACGTACGTACGTACCACGTTATTGTGGAAAAACACCTGAAGCTTTGACGTCAAAAAGCTGTGTGTTTTCTGTAATTACGTGGCCTTAATTAGGTGTGGAGAGTGAACTAATTTGTACTACCTTACTTTCACTTCAGGTGGCCTGATGGCTTGTCTAATGATACTCAATTGTTTTTGGTTTATGAGCATTCAATTTTTTGTCTATTAAATATTGGTGCTTTTTTTTTGTTTGTGAACACACCACATAATCAATGAACCTTCTTGCTTCATTTTTTTTAGCATCTTAGCTGCTGTTCTTTACAAACATACGTCTCCGAATGTACTACATGTTTAGATTCAGATCATTTGTCAAACACACATGCAGAAACGGATATGAACTAAGTACTACTGACCTGCACTAGCGGACTTGCCTACAGGGTGAAAACTAAAGCACCTAGCTAGCTGTGTGCTGGTTAATTAGCAGTGCGTGATTTGGGACAAAGCTATGGTTTGACCTGTTTTTTACTAGCGCTGTGCGTGGTTTTATCGTACCGAAAAAACCGTTATTAGTATGGTATGACAGAAATCTGATTTTTTAATACTATTTTGGGTAAAATGTCCGTGAGTAAACCAAAATAAACCGATAACAAAATTTAAAAATACACGTATAATTACATAAAGTAATAGTTACATGTGTATAAAGCATGATTTTACATGCAAATAATATCGTTAGTTTTGTCAAAGTAATAGCTAAAGGTGTGTAATAACTTTTTACTAACGTATATCTATATGAAGTAATGGTTAAATATATGTATTAGAAACCATATCGATGTTCAAAACAACAAATAAAAAAAAACAATTCACATTAGTTTGGTAAATATGGTATTTACCTATGTCGAACCGAAATATTATAGTATTTATCATACCAAACCAAAATTCTATCTGGTATATTTATTGTCACATTTCAATTATTGTATTTTTCAAAAAAAAACTATATTTAACAAATATACCGTATGTGCAGCCCTAGTTTTTACAGCGTAGTTAAAATATAGAGCTTTTTTAGGTACATTAAATTCAATATGGATTGTTCATTTTTTTATATATATATCTGATAGATCAAATTAGCTAGTATTTATTTATACTTCCTTCAATAGCACAGTAGTAAAAATATCCTTAGTAATTCAATGACTAGATCTGATTTCTATTACCCACCATATATTATATATTATCAGTATAATATACAGTAAAAATTCTCCGAATATAAGCGAAAGCTCGTTCCATCACGCACACATACAAAACTTAAGCGCGTTAAGCCGGTGTTTGAAGTTTGACTAGACCTGTTTGTTGGTAGATATATGCGTACGTGCGTGTCGCTGTCGCCTGCGGCATGTCGGCCGGGAGTGAATCGAGGCTGCCGCCCCGCCCCGCCTGCAGGCACCTCCTCGTGCAGGTGAGAACGGTGCGGGTAAATTCTCGATCCACGCCTCCTCCGCCGGTGTTGGAACCAGTCGGCAAGCTGACCATGGACTCGCACCAAAACCTACCCCTCGCTCGAGTGCGCTAGGCTTCATCGTCTACGTACCCCGTGCCCTCGATCGTCTCCATGGCTCCATCGGGCCTTCAGGTGTCGGCTGTTTGCTGATCGACATGTGCACGGGCCATTATGTCGCATGCATAAGTGCGAGAAGCTACCTTACGTACCGCTGACGATAGCTCCCCGGGTGATTGAGATATTTTGTTGGTTTTAGTCTTAAATCGTAAACACATGCAAACGAACACCAAAAAAAAACAATAGCACATAGAAAAAATTTCGATGTTGCCGTAACTTGATGCCTTTCTTTTCTTTTTTCTATTGTTTGTTCGTTTTTGTTGTTATCAAATTCATAGGATACATATCCTTTTATAACAGACGGATCACCTAATCAAGTTACTAACAAGTTAATAATTAAACATAGAAAGCCTAAATAAGAAAAAAAACTAACTGATTTGATCCGATTACCAATTACATTGTGATATTTACTTGTCTTATATAACATGGTAAGTCCACAATTTTGGTAAGTCTTAATTACTTTTCAATAATCTACCCCCTAATCAAGACTTGACTCATACAGATTACCACAACCAAATCCTGGACTCGACCTCATGCTGCAAGCGTTCTCAACTTTGACTTACACTACACAGACACAACCTACAGGATGATGTTCACAACTCATCAACCTCCTGGACTACTCTGCATGCACTCATATGCCTAGAACAACGGCCACAACTCCTTAACATCCTAAACTCTTCTTGCATGCAAATTACAACTCATACTCGATATAGAATAGCAAACACCTCCTCTCAATAATTTGAACTCAACTGCATGGACTTGACGCAGGACAGTGGACACATCTTCTCAATGCCCCAAACTCATTTTGCATGCAACAACTTAATTATATGCATGCGCTCAACTATTCTAAACACATGCACCTCTTGGCACATGCCCACGTGATTACACACAGTATCTTGTGGACACAACTAACACAATAATATATAGCTTTGGCCACTTTCTTGACGTGACATGTATATGACCACCAATGCCATCTTGTTACACCAGTTGTGGACAACGCTCGTCAATAGTAGATATAAGGGAGACACACCTTCTTCACCCTTTCGCCACCACGTCTTCTGCCGACTCTTCTCGCTCATGACACAATTTTGAGAACACAGAAACTCGAACTTGAGCTTTACACACACGAGCACTTGGACATACACTCATAAGTACTAGCGCACATATAGGATACAAACACAATAACCTGAATACACACACGCATGTACACCACACATTGTGTACAACGTGTACCTCAATGACGGTTCGCTACCTTGTTGTCTCCTCATCGTGGAGCCGCATGCACCGCCGTAGCTGTGCTCGATGTACCATCAGACCCTACTCAATACTGCGTTGCTTAGTGACGATAGCTTGCCCTGAGGTGCAACAATGGTGGCCTTCTACGGGGCAAGCGTGACATCAGGGCCGTACCTAAGATTTTAGAGGTCCTGTGCTAAATTTAATATAAATTAGGCATGTTAGCTCTTTGATTCTTTTTTTTTTTGTCTTATGCTTTTCATAAAAAGATTCATATTTGCTGATTTTAGAAGTGGTGGATGAAAGCTAGAGTAAGTGAGTAACACCCAGATCGGCAGAATGCAACACGAATATGAACTATGCTTTCGAGTCCACAAAGAATACTAAATAAATAGTTGAAAATGGAGTGGATTGATACATCACCACCACCGAGATTATTTTAGGGAAATCAAGAGTTAGTCAGAAGAAGGAGAATTAGGAGCAGAGGAGTTACTTTTCACATGCCAATAAGAGATTTGTAAGAATAACGGTTGTGCGAAAGCAAAGGAAAATGGAAGAGCAATAGAGAGGTGGAGAAGTTCTCACTAAGAAGGCAATAAAAAGGTTTGATTAAGCAAGATTAACTATAGTAGTAATAGTAATTTTTTCTGAAGATATTAAACAAATAGTAATTGAAGATTAAATGAAGCTTAGGGGGCCTGTGTAGTTGATCACTTTGCTCCTGCTATTGGTACAGGCCTGCATGACATCAAGATTTGAACCTCGCTCTGATACTAATTATTGGTTTTAGTCTGGATCAGTACACACGTATGACTAGGGGCGGAGCAGTGGCCGGAAGACTCGGGCCCAAGCCTCGGTGATGCCCATACGGACCTCTTCCTTGCACGCGCAAGCCATACAGACATTTCAAGACAGTATGTATAGCCTTCTGTAGTTTCAATCCTTACACTTCTGTTGGCGGTCCTCCTCACGGTGATTTTGGTGCGGGCCTCGGGCCAGGGCAGGTGGCCCGAGGCTGGCTCATACTTGTGTATGACGACAAAAAAATCAACCACAAAAACTCACGAACACAAGTATTTTGACGGTACGATACAACTAGCATATTTTCTTACTCTCTTACTTACAAACCTAAGCGCAATCTAGGAATTCATATTTTTAACCTACAGCTCCAAGAATCAGGAACGAATTCAAAACTAAATCAAAACAGGATTCTTTTCTTTCCTATTTCGGTTCGGACTAATCCATTGTTACGAGATTAAATCTTAACAATATTAGAGGACGGAGCTCCCCCGTGGAAGTTGCCGGCGCGAAGGGCTTGGAATCCATCCTGCCATAGCTCTCCCCAGTTTTTCCTGCTCAATCCTTCTCTTTTAGCTGTCTACAATCTCCCACAGGTTTTTTTCATTTTTTTCCTGCACCTCAGCGCCGTGTAAATTTTGTTAGACTATCTCCAGCAATTTCCCTTCATTTTCTTCTCTTCCTTTATTCCCTTCCCCATATTCATTTCCTTCATTTCTATCATCTTCACCAGCATCCCCTCGAAGGGTTTTGTATAGAGATCAAATCCCTTCCGAAGGGAACCGTGAAGAGAATTTATTGGAGTGCTTGAGATCTGTCTGCGAAAGAATTTAGAGGCTAAAGAAATATCGCTAAAGATAGTCTTATGCCTGTAAGCCAGCTCAAGCTGGATGATATCTTTCAAAAAGAAAAAACCTCACCGCTGACGCATATATCGATGAACGAATGAACTCTGGCTTGGGCACGACAGTCGGCATGGCATTGCTACGCCTGCACATGTACGTCGCATATGCATATATTGAGGGGATTTGATAAACATCAACCGGATGTTTTTTTTGTTGAAATCACCCAAATCTAGAGTCATTGGATCATTGTTGAGATTGAGAGTATCGATTACATCCGATCCTATGATTTGATCAACGGCTTTGGTGAATTTAGATGTTAGATCCAACGACCGGTGAATTTGGATGTTTAGAGAGTATCGATTACATCCGATCCTATGATTTGATCTAACGGTCCGGTGAATTTGGATGTTAGATCAACGGCGATGAATTTGGATGTTAGTTAAGACAAGAACATCCGGATGATACCTATACACTCCCTGTATTGAGAATGACGCCCTACAAGCATACAGTACCTTTTTTTCTCTCTCTCAATGAATGAAGGGGATGCACATCCTCTGCGGGCCTTTGTGAAGTATAGATCAAGAAAGTAGGGCTGGGATTGACCGCAGCATTCGCTGTAGCAGTCTAGGACTTCAGCACAACCATTGTAGCAGTTGATCTTGGCCGTTGTTTCCTTCTCTCTCTCTTAATGAATGATAAGGGGGAGCCATACAGTGTCGTCCCTAGGGATGGCAACGGGGCCATTCCGTGAGGAGTGCCTCCCGTCCCGTCCGCGATCCAAAATTTTCCTCGTCCCGTCCCGTTCCCGTCTCGAGAGAAAATCCTAATCCCCATCCCCATTCGGGTATCGGGGCCCCGTCGGGGGCCCATCCCCGCGAAAATTTCACACAAGAGAAGAGCTCTTATAGCCATTTTAACTCTAAAATCATAACAACAGACAAGGAAAAAAAGAATGCATGCATTCATTGAAGATTATGTTGTCCCGTTTATGAAAATGTGAATATGATGGGCTAGAGAATATATTTGCAATCTAATAACTAAATTGAACTAGACTAAATTTGGATCCCCAATCGGGTCCCATGAAGAAAAATTCCCGTCCCGTCCCACCATCTAGGCAGAGAATAATTTTCCGTTTCCATCCTTGAGGACGATTTCTTCCATACTCCTCCCTAATAGAGAATTCGATGGGATGGAAACGGGTCCCCATTGCCATCCTAGTCGTCCTGGCGGACGCCCTCAGTAGTGCCGCCTCTTGCTTGTTCTACTCATGGAGATACGTTTCTTTCACGCGATCAGACGGCTCAAATAGGCCATATACATAATATATCCTATTTTAAGTTGAGTACTCATCTCATACGTTCCCGTATGCATATATAAAAAAATATTGGTCACGCAATGTTAGAACGTCGTATATATGGAGAGTTTTTTTTTGAAAGGCAGCGGACTGCGATTATATTAAATAGGGGGAGGAACAAGAGTACAACAGTGCAACAGGCTGCACCGTCGAAGAGAGACTAGAAAGGCATGGGAGTGAGAACAAAGGAGAGAAGAAGAAAAGAGAAGGAAAAGGAAAAGAGAAAAGAAAAGCAAGAAGAAAGGAGGGAATCAACTACATCGCTGATCGCTGAACGAGCTTTTTGAGGTCCTTTGCTCCCGCGCAGATCCAATTTGTCGCCTCATCCTTAATGGCTTGAAAGATCGCGTCGCTTGTTTTACATTCATTTCTGAAGACTCTGTTATTGCGTTCTCTCCACCATATCCAGCATGTTAGAATAACTGCGGTTATGACACCTTTACGGGACCCCGGTTGTTTGTTTAATTGGTGTAGTGTCCATTCTTCAAGGCTGTCGGCCGGTTCCCATCGTTCCGGAAGAAGAGAGGGCGTGAGGGTCCACTGGCTTACAGCTGCCCATAGAAGTTTAACCTGAGGGCAATCTATGAAGAGATGGTAGACCGTTTCAAGGTTTCGGCAACACATCTGGCGAAATAGTGGTTTAGCCACTCCGCCGTTAGAGCGTTGTCTTTGTCCAAAGTCGGTCTTGGAGTGCAAGCGAAGAAAACTTTTAACGCACGGCCCCCATGCGGACGAGCGGTTGCGAGGTAGGGCGTGTAGGTGCATCCTACAAACCGCACGCCTTGAGGGCGAGGAGGATGTATAGTTCCCAGAGGGGCTCTGAGTCCACGTTATGCCGTCCTGATGTTGCGGTCGCAGTGGGGTCGCCTGTATTCACAGCAACAAGCTAACAAATTCGGATAGGTGATGGACAATTTGGTTTTGCCCGATGTCCCGGATCCAATTGTTGTGCAGGAGGGCGCTTTCGACCGATCTTGTCTTCCGCCTGGAGTGCTTAAAGAGGGATGGAGCTAGCTGTGATGGGGCGTAACCATTAAGCCATTTGTCAGTCCAAAAGGATGCCATTTGGCCATTTCCAATGGTGACCCTGGTGGCCGCAGAAAAAAGCTGTCGGTCAATGTGATCACATGGAGTCGATGTTTCGATCCGCAACCTGTCACCAGCAGTCCATTTGAGCCATAACCAGCGTAGGCGGAGCGCTCTAGCGAACCTATGGAGGTCAAGAACGCCAAGCCCCCCCTTTGGAGCGGACGACACACTGTTGTCCAGCGGACTTTGCAATTTCCACCATGGAGATCATTGTTTCCCGCCCAAAGGAAACGTCTTCTGAGTTTGTCAAGATCCAAAATAAACTTCTTTGGCGCCTTTACCGTAGTCAACAAGTAGATAGGAAGGGAGGACAAGACCGATTTAACCAAAGTCAAACGACCTCCCATTGTGAGGAGATTAGCTTGACCCGGCCTTGACCTACTTTGTCTAGGATGTGCTGGAGGTCCACACGACGCAGACGTCCAAGCGCCAGTGGCATCCCCAGGTATTTGAAGGGGAAGGTCGAGATGTTCCCCTGGAAAGCCTGCAAGGCGATCTGGGTGTTCGGGTCATTTCCTCTAATTGCAGCAATGGTACTCTTTTGCATGTTAACTTTTAATCCAGACGTTTCGCCAAAAGACCTGAGAATGTCAAAGGTTGCCTCTAACTCTTCCTTGATCGGATTCAGGAATATAACCACATCATCAGCAAATAGGGATACTCTGAGCGACGGATGACATCCCTGGAGAGGAGATAGGACCCCATCATGAGTGGCTTTGGAGCGCAAGTAATGAAGCAGGTTGATGGCTAGAAGGAAAAGGTAGGGCGATAGCGGGTCGCCCTGCCTTAAGCCACGGCGATGTCTGATTTTGGGTCCATGGATCCCATTGAGGAGGACCGAGGAGGTAGCAGAGGCGAGGGAAATTGACAGCCAATCTCGCCAACAAGGACTGAAGCCTCGAGCTTGCAGCAAGTCCAGAAGGTATTCCCAGGAGATCGAGTCAAAAGCTTTGTGAATGTCAAGCTTGAGAAGGAGCGCCGGCGTTTGGTTTCTGTGATAGGCTCGCGCGCGATTTTGCACCCATAAAAAGTTTTCTTGAATACATCTTCCTTTGATAAAGGCGCTTTGGGAGAGTTATAACGTATATCGTCCCACTATTTTTACGGATGTGACTGAGGTCTAATTTACAACTGCTCAATATTAGCTTTTTCTTTGTTCTATATGTAAATATGTTTTTGTTCAATGCTTTCATTAATTTATTTGCTGCCAATTCATGGCACAAGACTCGAGCCATTTGCAGTTAATTTATCTGTATAGTTTCTCTAAAACCAATCGTGTATATATCATCGTATGCTTAAGAACAATGAATAATATAGACTTCTACATATTGCTGCATCGTCTTTAATTAGTTTGACAAAGAATCTAGCTAATATACTCCATATCGTACACGTACGTAAGGAAAAGAATTCCGTTTTTTAATTCCATTCTTTATTTTCATAACTTTCAATCTTTTCAAGGCATGTCAGCATCAGTCGTTTTTGAGAGGTGCTTCAATACTTTTTCTTTTGACACTTACATAAATATTAAAGCATAAATGAATGGTAGATGGTGATTACTTACTCCTTCGCTTACTTTAAGATTTGTGCAATTTGTATTGAAAGAAAAAGCATTGAAGCACTGCTCGTCGTTTTTTTTCCTTTGAGGACTTCAGTTATGATAAATAAACAGACGTAAGCTTAGGTTATTGGTCGTAGACATTTCGATTTTATAATCTATACACACACAAGGCCGAATTAATTAGCATGCATCCCTATGGAGAGCAACTTGATGCATTAATTAGTAGTTAATTTCTGAACTGAAGGTGCACTAGCAGTATATGCTATATAAGAGTATAGCAGTATATGCTATACTCCCTCCGTCCCTCAAAGCATGTCGTTTTACGCTTCATTTTTTGTCCCTGTAAGCAAGTCGTTTTAGACTCTTTGGTCCCCACGCGGCGAGTAACTGGAGGCAGCACGCGGTATTAAACGCAGCTTCTCGAACGGCACGGAGAAAATATCTCGGCAAATCCCCTCTTCCCCAAAGGCCACAGTAAAAATCCCCTCTTCCCCGTCCAAATCCCCTCGACCCCGTCCCCTCGTCCCCGTCCAAATCGCTGCGAAGATGAGCGAGGAGGACCGTGAACTGGCGCTCATCGTCGCAGCGCTTCGACGCGCCGGCGAGAGGAAGAATAAGCTCGACATCGAGGGGTGCGGCGGCGATGTGATGGCAGAGAGCTCCGGCGATGGGATCCGGAAGAGCGGCCGCCGGAAACGCCGGGCGTCGCCCATCCCGATCCTTCGGAGGCCACCTGCCAGGAGGTGGAGGCGGCCTTGAAGCGGTCATCGCGCTGATAGCGAAAAGACGAAGGGGGAGCGGAGGTGGCGGCTGCCGGCCTGGAGGTGGAGGTTATCGGCGTGGAGGTGGCGCCCATCGTCGTGGAGGCGGAGGCGTCCGGCGAGAAGAAGGTCAAGCTCGCCAGCGATGGGAGCGGCAGCGATGTGATGGATAAGGGCGGCGTCGATTGGATCCAGAAGAGGCGCCCGGGGAAACGCCTAGCGACTGATGATGAAGAAGAAGGGGGAGTGGAGGTGGCGGCTGCCGGCTTGGAGGTGGAGCTGACCGGAAGAGGACACATGAGAATAACATGACCAGCCGCCGTCTGTTTGGTTGCTTTGTGTCGTTTATGGTAGATCTGTTAATGACAACTGACAAGATAAACTGAGAGCTCTATTGGCTGGTAGATGAACAATCTGCAAAATATATCGGACCCAATTGTTGAATTCCTGCATAGCTAGTGTAGTTATCAGCATATTGGCCTTTATCTTGTTTATCTTATAGAATTCAGAAAAGCGTTCATTGTTGCTATGCTTATACTGTTGTATGGACCAATTCAAGCAGACCATACTTTTTCCATTTCATTTTTAGGAAAATGTGATTGATATAGTATATCACATGATGCATTTGACCACTTATTGCTATTCTCAGCAAGTTGGTATGTTTAAGTAATCCAATTAGTTCATCCTGTCCCTGCATTTTTTTTAGTTCATTGTTGCTATGCTTATACTGTTGTATGGACCAATTAAAGCAGACCATACTTTTTTCCACTTCATTGTTGCTATGCTTATACCGCTGTATGGCATGCAGCTGTGGCTTGCACTGGAATCGTTTGGTCACGGTACAGCATGGTTATCACACCAGTAAGGCCTCTTTACTTGTCTATATGCACAATCCTTTGTCATTATTATGCACTGTGTGAAGTGGATTACAATGATTATTAGCAGAATTTAGAGTTGGACGGCTAAGTACTATTAGCAACCCGAACAGAACTGATATGTGGTTCTCTTTGAATATATGGCACGTTATTGTGATGAACAAGCTGAATATCTTCTGTTCTTAACACATCCTTGCATTAGCATACCTAACTGTTAATTTCCTGCTGAGACGCGGAGATTCATATTCTAATTTGGCCGTTTAGGATGAATCATGGCATCCATTTTTCCAGTTGACATTCGAAAATGATCATCTGCTGCTTGGCCTTTTACCTGCTGATTTTAAAGGGTAATTTTCCAGTAGTAGTGACAAATCATGGATGTGGAGGTGCCCGGTGAGAAGGACACATGTGTATAACATGAATATTAGTACAATTAAGCGTTGGACTGCTAAGTACTATTAGTATTTCTCCATGCACTTTTCATGCACTTTTCATTCCAATGATGTCATTAGTAGAATCTAACAGTATGTCTAAGAAGGACACATGTGTATAACATGATTATTAGCAGAATCTGAGAGTATTTCTAAGAAGGACACATGTGTATAACATGATTATTAGCAGAATCTAAGAGTACTTCTCCATGCACTTACCATTCCAATGATGTCATTAGTTCAAATACAATGGGTAGAAAGCCCTAGTTCGCTAACGATTGTAGGACAGACTCATAGAGCTGACGATCACATTCTAGCTGTTTGGGCATGATCCCAAGTGTCTGCATCCTCTCCTTGTTCATGTGAGGGATCTTGTACCTATTGCCTCCATCATCTTTCATGACCTCAAGCAAGCAACTCTGTAGTGTGAGGAACACCCTACTAAGTGTACTTGGGTTGTATTCTTCGTATTCTTTGCAAACAATTTCTATGAGTTCATCCATATTTCTAGAGGTCTTGGTACTAGCCAAAGATTGGAGAGACGCGAAAAAACCAAGATCTAATGCATTCATGTCAGGGGAGTTTGGTGGCTGAGAGATTAGACGAATGTCAAGCCCAGTTTGTGAAACAGCAAATGCAAATTGGGGATCATCAACTGGCACATGGGATGGTGCATTATCTTGCTGAATCCATATAGTTCTCGTCCGGTCTCCTTGTGGCCAACGTGATACGATGGCTGGAAGCAATTTAGAAATTATGTAAGACCTGACAGTCTGTCTGTCAACCTTGATTGTTTTGGTTACTAGGGTGCCCCTTTCTCGATTGCGACTTGTCCTTTGAGCTGGTTCCTGTTAGAAATAAATCGAAATTAGCAACATCATAGGGACAATTTGCATAACAAAGATTAAAACGGTAACAATTGTGGTACCTTTCTGATAAAAGGCCACAAGCCTATCTTGCCATCAAAAATACAATTACCTTCATCGTCGAACCTTGGTTTTGCAACAGCAGCCAAGAACATTACTTTGTCAATTGCATTTTTGTTTTGGACAGTTCTATGTGGGTCCGTCTCTTCAGGAAGCAAGTAGAAAGATCTATCCTTCTTGGTTGCATTAAACCACTTCTCATCAACATGGACAATGTTGTCCATTTCAATAAATTTTGGTTGATCGCCAAGGAATCAACATCTAACATTGAAAGACACCACTCCGGCCTCTCCTTTTGTTTCCCTCTCTTAGTGAAGGTTTAAGAGAGTTGGAGTGGCGACGTAGCTTCCCCTCTTTGAAGCACCTGTGCAATGTGCTTTTGTTCACCCCAATCTCCTTTGCTAGGGAACGTATAGTGCTCCTTAGAGGCAAGGGAATGTTTGGAACTTGTGTCAAATCAACCTGGACTTTTTTTTACCACAGTTCTTAGGCTTTTTAGAACCCACATCTACAGGGATTCCTTGCTGTTGACACTTCTTTGCTCTATGCCAAACTCTCTGCACTGTACGATGATGAACTTGAAACATGTTAGCAACAATGGTGGTGCTGTTTCTATTTAGTTCCCCACGAGGGTTGGTTCGCTGTAGCAAAGCTTCATAAATATCTTACCTTTCACGGTCAGTCAAATCTTTTAACCTGCTCCCTTCTTCATTTTCATGTGGTGCTTGATGGTTTGAGCCATGCAACTCCTCCTCGTCGAACTCAACATTCACATGGTCTGCGAAGACGTCATAGTCATGCATATCTTCATCCATGCCTGTGGAAAGACAACATTCAATTAGTAAGTTAATGATTCTTCATTTCACAAATTGCTGCTCAAATTACAATAGTATCATGTTATATAATCCAATGTTGCTCACAAACTGTTATTGGTAAAAGGATGCTAGGCTTGCTTTATGTTTTGGATAGTGTGGTGATGAAAACTTCTGTGGAGGTTGTGCTACTTAATTTTTCTAATGTAATTTGTCTTGGGTGAGAAGTACTCTTAGCTGGTTGAGTAAAAATCTCAGTAGCATGGTAGTGCTATCACTTTATTCTTGCAGGCTGAAATGAGTAAAAATCATGCTCCAAGTTGAAGCAGTCACTCCCTATGAAGTGAGATAATTTTATTTTTGAACAAAAGATGCAGTTTCTTATTCTTTTGTAAACTTTTTATTTCTGTCATGAGCCTACTGTTTTAGTGCTAAATTGCAGTACATTTTTCTTTTATGTTGGTTTGTCTATCATTTGATGTTCTACAGAAACGATATGAGTATACTGCCTTAGCAACCTTGTGAGATAAAGAGCATCTTAGGTCAAGAAGATTGCTAATTCTCTAGAAAGGAATTTTTTTGGGCATATATCTCGTGGCTTTATTGATATTTCTTTTTCCAAGAAGTGATCCATACTTATCTTTTTCATTGATCCTGCAATTTTTGTACACCAAATCTATGTCTTACTATTCCAACACTTCAATTTATTAGTCCCTTTGGATGGAATCTTGTGGTTAAAGGACTCTTTTTTAAGAGTGTTTTTTGTGTTT
This sequence comes from Guadua angustifolia, assembly GCA_036346375.1. NCBI lineage: Eukaryota > Viridiplantae > Streptophyta > Magnoliopsida > Poales > Poaceae > Guadua > Guadua angustifolia. The sequence goes on from CM070519.1 coordinate 35,364,854, forward strand.
GCATATGTTTGTCTTTGGATGGAAGCTATTAAGAAGTTGTAGAAGACGATACTTCAGAGCCATCAAGCACTCAAAGAAGTTCATCTCCTGGGTATACTGTTTTGCAACCACCTGAAGGAGCAGCAAACTCTGGATAGACGGAGTCTTCAAAAAGCTTAAGAGATGATCCTTCTACCATCAGGTAACATACCCCTTCGTTTCTAGTCTGTCTCTTTCATCTTTTTTGACTGCATGTCTCCATATTTAGAGTTACAGCACTTCATACTGGGCAATAGTGTTCATAAAATGGTTTTCCTACTCTGTAAATTGAATTGGTTAGTTGCATTCATTCTTAGTCCAAAGCCTCTAAAAAAAGCAACTCTAAGCCCAAAGCATATATTCCCTCCGATAACAAATTCATGTCACCATGGGAAGCATAAGGCCAAACTTTTCTATGGGTTCTTTGGTTATTACGGTCTTTGGAAGGAAAACTTGGATGGATGTGAATTCAAAATGGGTAGTTGGCTTAGATGGTTTCGGAAGATAGTTTTAGTTGGTTTCTTGATGTTTACAGGCGTGCGATTTTGAAAGGAAGTTTTGTTCCTGTTTGGTTCGAAAATGATCGGTAGTAGTAGTTTGAATGTTCAGGCGTTATGATCGTAAAGTAATGGCTAGCCTCAGGTAGTTTTACAATGTGGAAGGATAGCTTTTGTTTTGGTTAGTTGCATTCCTTCACCAAGTCCTAGTTTGTTTCTTTGTTGATCCTTTAGTCAGTTAACCGGATTGTCTCAATGAAGATAAAGTTTAATCCAAAGATTATCATGGATTGTTCTAGCCTTAATCCTCATTTTAACTCATCAGGATCAAAAAGTTCAATGCATGGAGTACTTACCTGGGTGGTTGATGTTGCCTTCTACCATAGGATTGCCATTGTGTGCTTCATTGGGTGCACCAGCCTGTTCATCTTCAAAGGCTACGTTTAGATCAAGGTTTAGGTCTAATATTGGCTGTTCATCTAATATTGGCTGGTTTAGGTCTAGGTTTAGCATGGCTAATTGCTTCCCTATTTGTGAACGACAGGAAGATTGATACTAGTAACAATGGGTCTTGGCACTCTGTAATTTCTCTTTGTAGAGTGAGGGGAGAGATTTTTGGCGCTGAGAAAATTGGCGCCACTGTTTTTTGGCTGCTCTGTAATTTCTCTTGGCACTTTGTAATTCCTCTATGTAGAATGACGGGAGACATTTTTGGCGCTGAGAAAATTGGCGCTGAGAAAAATTAGCGCCACTGTTTTGGCAATCTGCATGCGTTCCTCTTTTCTTTGGCGCCACTGTTATGCTAATCTGCATGCGTTCCTCTTTTTTTGGCGCAGCACTTAATGACTTAATAAACCGTTGAAGGCTCCAAGCTCCTTAATGGCATGACACAGGGATACATGCGTCATTTCTTTGCCTTCCTAATACTGGAGTTTGAATGCTACAACGACATGCTTTGAGGGACGGAGGGAGTATGTACGAGTGTAAACTTCTACGAATATTGAACAGTAACTAACGACTGAGCTTAGCACCCAGGGTGAAATACAAAATATACACATCCTGCCATTGAGCTATATAAGAGTATACAGTATCTGTACTGGCCTAATTTCAGTTTCACCTGCCCAAGATAAAAGGTAGCAAGTCAAACAAAATGGCACTGGAAGCGATTGTTTCGACAGATGTCGGATGCAGAATTTAACCAACACTGTACTACTGATGATATCACATTTTACCAGTTCGTGCCGTCCTGAGCTAGACGAAATATGTAATTAATCCATTATCTTTGTGAGGTTGCGACCGGCAGATGGATGCCGGCCACCATATGAAAAGTACATTAATCTACAGCTAGAGATCGATCAGCAGATCAGAGCTGGCACGCGTGGCCTCCGATACCCAAAAAGAGCTGACTGAATGCAGAGGGGCAACTGCGGCACATCGATCGATCGATCTTCAGAATGAGATTATCGATGCTTCAGTTTCATTCGTCTTTGAAGGCTTGTCTCGATCCATCAGTGCAACAACCGCAAAGGATTAAAAAAACAGAGGTAGTATTTATATCCTGTCATGCATTCTGATGTGTCGCTTTGCCTTTCGAGCACCAAAGACATTGGCCAGAGTCTGATTAATTTACTGCATAGCAGACCTAATATTTGGCCCCTTCAAGTGCAACAAGCAAATTCAGAGGTACTAAAAAATGGCTGCTTTCGATCGAGAAGCTTAAAAAAATGGTGTCTACGTATGCTTATCTCGTAAGTACGTTAACACTCTGATGTCTCAGCGTAGTTAATTAATATTTATTGATTATTAGTTAGTCTTATTTATATTGGTTGACTAGGAGAATGGTACAGTACATAGTAAAATTGAGAAAAATACGAGAAAAATGATACAGACACCCTTCATAATTATCTTGGAAAAATGAGAGAATATTTTCTGTGTATAGTAACGAATAAATATTTATAATTGAGAGAGAATAAATAAAGATAGTAGAAAAAGACTCATCACATCTACGTGCAAGCTTTATACTATATTTTTTCCCTTCTATACCCCTCCTCTTTAGCTATTTCTAATGTTATTTACTATCATAGACTAAAGTAAGATACATCATCTAAAGATATAATGAAGATGGGTAATACAGTCTTTCATAAATGTGATTTAGTAAAAATGCAAGAACCTAGAATAACATATCTGCAACGGAAAAATATATTTTTTGTGATCCTAAAGGTTTGGTTGGTTCCAAGACTGAATCGAAGCCAACAAACCTCATGGCAAAATGCATTTGTCATAACATAGTAATTGCGTTGAAATATAGCTACAAATAGTTGGACCAATAGCGTTTAATTTATAATAGTTGAGTTTGAAAACAAGGTTATATAGAAAAAAACTTAACATGCATAGCAGTCGTGAGAGATTATGAGTTTGTGACGACTCCTAGCATTCTCATTAACCATCAGTTTCTCATTATTCTTAATTAACCTGCTAATTGGTTGACTAAGAAAAAACCTTCTAATTATATAGAGAGATGGATACAGATGACATCACAAAGCCAGAATAATCACATGCATGATAACCAATGACAAGCCGAGACCACGATCATATCTTCTTCTTCGTTCGCTATTTTTTCTTTTTTGATGAGGAACAGTAGTTCGCTATTTTATTCATTCACATTGTACTATGGTATCACCAACTAATTCTATCCATACGAGGCCTAGTATTTTTTTAGGACTCGCTTGTTCTTTATATGTTTCATACTTCGTCGATAGGATCAGGCATTGAATTCAATAGATTTATCATCAAGACCTAACACTAACAGAGTAGATAGGGACGGTTCTTTCACTTCTCTAGCATACGAGGATCGATTGTTGACGTAGGTGATATATGTCTTCAGTTTCTAAAGAAAATTAGAAAAGGCTGGCATACTAAAAGAAAACTCAACTACAATTATCAGCTTGAGCTGACATTATAACACATAATATTATGCATGTTAATCGGTATCCACGTTTTTTGGGTAGACATAGCCTAATTCAATACTAATATATTGAGATATTCTAGGTAGAACTGCTTTTACCTGCAGAGAGACTTTGTGTCGTTTTAATTTGTAAGACACTTGCATCGGGATATTCAGAAATTTCAATCAATTCTTGTACCATTATTTAGAACTAGTAGGATAGCCCTCGCATCTGTGTGTCTAGATTTGTTACATATCATGTACAATGTTTGATTTTCCCTCTAACTATAAGTTGATTTTACTACCAATTAAATTAACTTTGTGTAGCAATTAAATTAGCTTTGAGATTATCAAAGTTCAAGATCTAGGATCTCTAGGTCGAGCTTATGAATGAAAAACTGGTTGCGAACCTCCTAGGATCAGAATTGTGAAAAGAGGAACAAGAGATTGCTTCTTATTAACTAAGTAGCTTAATAGAGCATAAATGCTTGATTACAGAGTATTGTGAATGAGTGTCTGCTATTCAGATTAGACTTGCACTTGATGGTACAAATGGCATCACTATTTATACAACATGAAGAGGCAGCATTTGGGTTTCAAAAAAGTGTTGTACAACCGAAATGTGCCTTCCCTCCAAGAGGCGCCTTCTCGTCAAAGGGTGCTTTTTCGAGATAACGTCTGGGTAGTTATTTATACATGTCAAGATAATTGTCTACACGAATGTGTGTGCAGAGATAACTGCTTGCCCCACCTGTATAACTGGTCAAAACGATTGTTTAATTGGTCGGTGACGACTAGTGTGAGATAATGTATTAAACACATTAGCAAACTGGTTGAAGACTTAACTGAGTGACTAACTGTGGCCCTAGTTAAAAGCATTATTTTAGGAAGCTACTATTGATCTCATTGACGGTTGCTAATAAGTCCTATGTCCTCTTTCAAGATTCGCCCACCACTCACCGTATTGCATCTGCATTAATCGATTAGCACGGCATTATACCTCCAAGGACTATCTTACCGTGCTTCCTTTGTATGCCCGCTCATCTCTCTACTATCATTGACAAGTGCCTTGCTTGTCCTAAGTCCACTCAGAACACTTCGATCTCATCCTATGGCACATTCCTATCTTTGGCTTCTTCTAACCTAGCATGCGTCAGCTCATGCTCCTCCTAACCAACAACTCCATATTGCACATAAACAGATAAACTAGTGACAAACATGTGTTCATGTGTGACCGTGTCATATTTGCATTTGGAACTAGAACACCATGCCTAACATTACCACTGCTATAGCAATCTCATGTTGTGTCGTTGTGAGCGACTTCTTGCATCAAGCTTCCATTATCGCTCTCCAGTATAATCTCTCACATTACTTCTCTACTACAGGAATGTACATCACAATTAGTTCTTTTTCGTCATCACAGTCAATTTGGTAATGATATAAAATCATTAGACAGTGATGAGGAGGCACTATCACAGTCGATTTTCGTCCGATTGTGATAAATTGCACATCGCAATTGGTTCTAGCTAGAACCAAGTGTGATGTAGTGCACACCACAATCGGTTCTAAGCTAGAACCTATTGTGATGTGCTCCGCATCACAATCGGTTCTGATCGAGAATCGATCATATCACAATTGGCTCAATTCGTGTTTATCAAACCCGCAAGAAACAACATGGGAGATCTGCTTGTTAGCCATGCCCAATTTTGTCCTCGGCATTCACACAGTTCCTTAGATATGCTATTGTGATCAGGCAAAGCGCCTTTGACAAAGCAATATTTTTTTTTGCTATTGGATGAAGCGATAGCTTCTCTCATTTCAAGATGCTTTGTACATAGATTGACATCTCTAAGTAATATGTGTTGTATATATGTACAACATTAGAGTCCTATTTGTTATCAAATTTTATTGCCTATTTATAACCCAGTATTCCTTTCTTTCTTTTTTCACTGATTAACATGGTAATTTCTAGTCCTTCCGAACCAATGTGGTGGCTTCATTTGAATTTTTGTATTGTTGGATTGTACATGGCATAGAGTTTTTTTATATGTATTTTAGGTTGGAATTATATACAAATCCAATGTTGGATTGTACATGGCATAGAGTTTTTTTATATGTATTTTAGGTTGGAATTATATACAAATCCAATTGGTATTTTTCATTTCATTTTTATTATGAATTTAGAGGGTGTTTGGCACAGCTCTAGCTCTACTAAGATCCGTGAAGTTGGTAGAGCAGAGTATTTCTAACTTTAGAAATTTATGTAGCTGGAGCTGTTGGTATATTAAGAGTGTTTAGGTGGGTCATCTTATTTATATTTTGGACTAAAAATATAAACTTAATTCACTTTATTTTAGCCTACAAGATTCAGATCTGAGGTGAAGCTAGGATATGGAACTCTACCAAACAAGACCTTAAGCTTTTTAGGGATTTTACTTTGGAGTTCATATGGAAATCTATTTTATTCCAAATTTCAGTTTTAGGTGGGAATTCGTATACAAATCCAGCTACTAATTTTTATTTTGATTTTTAGTTTTACTTTGAAGTTCATATGAAAATCAATTTTTATAACTCATATTAAAATGATATAGCTAATTATCCATTATTTTTATTCCCAAATTTGCATATTGTCGGAATGTACATGAATTGAGTTTTTTATATAGTTTTAGGTTGAAATCTTATAGAAATCAAATTGCTAATTTTATTTTATTTTTATTTTGAATTTCAATTTTAGGTTAGAATTCATATACAAATACAACCACTAATTTTCATTTAATTTTTTATTCTAAATTTTAGCTTCAGTTTGAAGTTAGTATGAAAATTAAATTACTATTTTTTATTTTTTATTCCAAATTTTAGTTATTTTTTATTGTACATGATATGGACTCTTTTTTTTAATCTAAACGATTATATTTGGGTACTCTGCTAGATGGACGGTTAGATCTTTTCTTTTTTTTCTCCGATTAATGTGGGAATTTCTAGTCCTTTAAAGCGAACGTGGTAGCTCATTTTGTCTGTACTTTAATATTATAATAGATAGATAGATAGTCTTTTTTTCCTTAGTCCATACACTATAAAATCCTAGGAGTCAATCGTGAGACCATAATACACTATTAACAAGTGGCTGAAGAGAATAGAATTTGGCCAATAAAGTTCTGAATTCCTTAAGTTGGCTACATGGTCAGGCAACAGACGAATATTTCAGTTGCCTCGCACTGCGGAGCCCATTTCTCTTTGCCTTTCCATTCTTCCTCACTTCGTTTTATATTTGCAGGACATAATGTGTCGTCGATGATATACATATAAATACTATCGATCGTATACAGATAAGTTAAATAAGTAGTACATGCATGAGTACATGACGACGCAATGTATGCCTCGCAAATCGCAATCAATCATATATAAGAGTAGGAAAGAGCGCTTGCGGCTTGCCCATGCTCTCTCTGCAGAGTCATCGGCCCTTTTGTATATCATTTCGTCGCCCTCGTTTGTGACAGGTCCGAATCTAAGAAAAAAATGTTATTGGAGTCGCCAGGACCATTATAAACTCATAACACTAACTTGCAACTTGTAATAAGAGAATTATATATTTATATACTAAAGGAATCATATGTGTTGTAATAGAGGGCATCAATGTCTTTAGACCCCGACGATTACACTTTAGATCCGCCCCTGATTACATAGTACAGTACACTCCTCCATTAGCTGTCTTAAGCAATCCAAACTGCACGTATCATGCGTTTTAGTAGTTTACACTATTGTTTGGTTTATCGACAAAACTATCCTAACCAACCACACAAGCGAGGAGAAGAAACGTTGTAGTCGCTTAGCTTGCAGATACGGGCTTGACCCGGACTATACATTATCCTCTCCAGAAATCATGGCTTCCTCCAAAGCTTAGTAGCACAAACCACAGCTGTTTCAACCACCACCAAAGTATCCTTATGTTTTTATTTAAGAAATCGAGGAGTTGTTCTCTTTTCATTGTCATGAACTCATGAGCAGACTATGCTAGCTCCCGGTGCGCATCTTCTTCAGAAAGGGGGCTGCTCACTCAGCCTCTAAGGAGATTGCAAGCGGACTGGGGACGACCCACGCAGCCCACTGGCCCGACGCGGCGCAAAAGGCCGAAAACGTAATGAGCAGCCCGGGCGCACTCTCGATCCTGGGTGTAATTAGGCCATGGCTAAACCGGTCCGTTAGCCAATTTAGCCCAGCCCACAGTCGAAGAGCGAGGCCTGCGGCCGTCGCAGCTGGCAACGACGTGCAAGTCGACCGGCCATGGGCGCGGCGCGGGTGGCGTGGCGGGTGCCGGACCGCGGATGTCGCCGCACGGCCGTGATCGATGGACCACGGAACTCATGTAGTGGCCGGCGCGCGGGGGAGAGATTACACCGTCTTGCCGTTGCCGACGTTGCCGTGCGCGCGGTATGTTTTTGTTTCGGGGTGCGTTTGCAAACGCGAAAACGCGTGCGCCGTGCCGATCAGACGCCCACAGGCCGCGGGCCAGACCACGCGGTCCGCGTCGTGCACGGGCGGGATGGCTATAGCTGGGACCGAAGAAAGATGAGACGAGTCCATTAGAATTTGTGCCGCACCTAGGGATTTTTGCTTTAGAGATGCTTCAGATCTAAAAAAATATCTAATGATTTGGATCCGGACGTCCGAAATTTTTGGATACACTGTAACATTTTTTTTATATGCGTGCAATATTTTTTACCAACGCGTGCAATATTTTCCTTTAACAAACAGTGAAATTCGCTAGAATAAACGGATGTTGCAAGTGTAGAAAAAAAATGTTACAATAAACGTCCAATAGAATAAACAGTGATCGGACGTCCAAGCGCTAGTATCTAAAAAAATCAGCGCAGCTGCCACTCACATTTTAAGAGTACGTACCGACCGGTCATGTCAGGAGGAATAATATCTTTGAGAAGCATGTGTAGCGACCTTGCTTGTAGCTGAGATTAAGTTCCTTTTTCTCCAAGCAAACCGAACGATTTTGCTCGTGGTATGCCGCATCGCGTCTGCCTGTCCCCATTACTCGTGCCGCAAAAGGCAAAAGCTTCCCACGACAGTGACCTAGCAACACCGGATACGTACGCAGATCATTCGATGCATGTGATCGCGCTTTGATGCGTCTGTCGAGGCTAGGGGGTGGGCAAAAATTAACCAAACCGAAAAACTGAACCGAACCGAATCGAATAAACTGAAAAATCGGTTTTTTCAGTTTTCGGTTCAATTTGTATTTGAGCCCTATTCGGTTTTTGGTATTCGGTTCGGTTTTTGAAACTAAAGAACCGAACAACCGAGAAACCGAAATTATTTTCGTAGCTTCTCCATTCAGTCGGTCCACAGACTCAAATACTCAATCCGTCAAATGATCCCCCCAATTCCCCATTTGTTCCCGCACCCGCACGGCGGCACGGCCGCACCAGCCTCATCTCCTTCCCTCTCCCCACGCCCTCTCGCCTCCCTCCCTCACCGTCGCCGGCTCGGTGGCTCCATCCCGGCCTCCCGCCGTCCCGCCCCCTTCCCCCTCCCTCCCTTAGTCCCTCGTCTCCTCACACGGCACGCCCGCACCCGCCGACCCCTCTCCCCCACCGCGCGAGGCTCCTCGGCCACCAGGTGGAACTGAAGCCGTGGCCATTCGGAGCAAGAAGGGTGTCATGGCGAAGGTCGGCACCATCAGGAGGACGTACCGCATCAACCTCGTCAGGCTCTACGGCTTTTGCTTCGACGCGGCAGTGAAGGCGCTCATGTACGAGTACATGGAGAACGGCTCGTTGGGTGCCCTGCGACTGCATCAAGTGCGACCCACTCGTCTTGCCTAACTACGGCGTATGTATTCTTCTTCTCCTCCTCCTCCTTCGTCGTGGACTATTATTGCTTGTTACTATTTGAGCTGGTTAGTTGCTCTACTAGATATTTTAGGAGTTACCGGATTACGATAAAAAGTTGTTGTAAACGGCACAACAGATTAGTTCTTCCATACATTTTTCAAAAAAAGATTAGTTCTTCCGTATAGAAGAAAAGTTGGGTGGTAGAACTTCATTCTTGGAAGCACGGCATGTGTCGTCTGATTATTGAGAAACCTTTCTGGAAGCTTGACAGCTTGAGCTGGGACCACATCATGTTTAAAAAACAACCAAGTCTTTTGGTCCTTTCTGTGTATTATTGTTGGAGTTCGAAACAAATTCTTGTTGATTGTTTATGGAAAGTTGGTGCATCATGATGCCTTTATTGACTCTACCTGTTGAATCCATTGATTGTATGTCAACTATGTATCTAAGTATCTTGTATTCTTGTATGCAAATAGGTTAACTATATGCTTTAGTTTCCACTTTCCAGTGCCTGAATGCCTGTTCGCCAATCGCCACTCGAGTCGAGGTCTCGAGCCTCGAGCCCTCGGTAAACTCTGAGCTCTCGATATGCCATTGTAATTCGGTTTAACCGAAAACCGAATTAACCGAACCGATTCGGTTCTGTTTTTATATTATTTCGGTTTTGGTTCGGTTTTGAAAATCTAGAAACCAAATTTTTTTAAAACCGAAAAAACCGAACTGAAAAACCCGAATAAACCAATTGCCCACCCCTAGTCGAGGCTTAATATCTATACAATACTTTTTACCATTTTAAGAGGTACTAAAAATTTACATAAATAAAAATTTAAAGGATATATATATATATATCAACTTTTGATACCTTTTTGTACCATCTTAATATAAATTTTGATACTACCAATAACAGTAAAAAGTCACGTATCTACACAGGGTTTCTCCTAGAAAACGATGAGTCATAGGAGATGGCGAGCCCCTTGAAAGGAAGGTTATTTTGTAGCGCGTTTTCGTGGCTTGCCAATGGTTACACCCTTTATACGTGAAGAGAATGGCGAGAGGTCAGCATGGCCACGTGCCCTCAAGCTTACTTTGCAAAAAAGACCTCCGTTTCTTTGAAATTACGTATAGGTCCTTTCGAATTACAAATAGGTCCTTTGCAATTTTTTGTGAGACAAAAAAATATTTTCTTTCTTCGCGTTTAGGTCCCTGGCGCGGTATTTTACGAAAAAACCTTACATTAGTTTCAAATCGCGAACAAGCCCTTTTCTAATTTTTCAGGATAGCAAACAGGTCCAAAAAAATAACAAACAGATCCCTGGTTCTTACGTTCAGGTCCTTTCTCCGTTTTTCCCGGGAAAAATATTTTCGTCACAAAAAAAATCCGAAAAAAAAGTTTTCGTCACAAAAAAGCAAAAATATTTTCGCCAAAAAAACACAGATTTATCGAAGGTTTATAGCAACTTATGGATTTGCTAACGGGTCATAATCATGGGTTTTTAAAAAATATGGATTCGTCAGAAGATTTATAGCGACCGTGGGTTCGTGGCGGATCCTCTGAATTGCTTTTTTAAAAAATCGGGAAAAATATTTACACCATCCAAAAAAAAAACAATGTTTTTGTCGCCAAAAAAACACAGGTTCATCGAAGGTTTATAGCAACTTATGGATTTGCCAGCGGATCATAACCGCGGTTTTTTTTAAAAAAAATATGGATTCGTCCGAAGCTCGTGTATTCGCCGGCGGGTCCTAACGACCCGTTTTTTTTAACAAACGCAACCAAAAAAACCGGAAAAAATGTTTTCGCCACCCAAAAAACCCGAAAAAAATGTTTCATCACAAAAAAAACACAGATTCATCGAAGGTTTATAGCAACTTATGGATTTGCCAACGGGTCATAACCGTGAGTTTTTTTTTAAAAATATGTAGACCCATTCAAGATTTATAGCGATCCATAGATTAAATTAAAGACGTCTAACGACCCATTTTTTTTACAAACGCAACAAAAAAAACTCCGAAAAAAATGTTTTCGCCACAAAAAAAAAACCGGAAAAAAAGTTTTTGTCACCAAAAAAACACAGGTTCATCGAAGATTTTTCACCCTTTTTCCTCTAGGCTATTTTTCACCGATGGGTGGTTCTGCGAACATGTATTATTACTCAATGAACGCATAGAGTATTAGGCTCGACAAAAGAAGGTTGTCATCTCTGATAATTTTTTCTCTTTTTTCTCTAGACTATTTTTGAGCAGTGAGTGGTTTTGCGAAAGTAAAAAATTATTATTTTCCCGAGCATATACTATCGAAATTCAACCGGCGCAGCGTAAGCGCTTATTTACCTAGTTGCCATACAAACCAACCCATCGTCGGTTCACCACAGTACAGTTACAGTAACCTTATCTACCTAGTTGCCATACAAACCAACCCATCGTCGGTTCACCACAGTACAGTTACAGTAACCTGGATGCACGCCTTTTGCATGTGGAAGATAATCCCTTCTTTTTCCCATAAAGAAATAGGGAATGTTGATTGGGTGATCGTAACCATTTTCTATTATTCTGGTCTTCCAAGTTCATATTTTGCACCTGTACTTCAGGCTCTTCCAATTTTGGCCCATGCTGATCCGGTGAAATATCCCTTTCTACTGAAACCTCCCTTTCCCTTTCTGAATTATGACATATGGAGTATCCCCCATTCGACCATTCCTAGTACAGCTGGACAGGAACGATAAGTGACTGATATCGCATCATATATTCTTGAAAGATACGGATCTTAACCTTGTATCAAAGAAAGTAGAAGCTGCTAGTGACAACTCGGAACCTGCCCGACACATGATACACGTTCACTGCACTTTGCACATATGATTCAGATCCCGGACCCCCCCTCCTGCAGTACGCGGGAGAGCAGTGCTCATAGCCGGTCATTTGTGGGGTCACTTCGCTGCCCATCTCTCTGCATGATTGTCCAAGATATGGTTATACAATGCGGATGATGCCAAATTGGCCAGTGAGGGCGTGCGAGATGGAGGCAGGTGAAACAACCAGACAAGAACACAGACCACAACGATCCCGTACCGTAAATGAATCCACGACGCCCCGGTTGGTAAGATGCCCCTCTTCTCTCATAATTCCAAAACCCCAACAAATGCTCCAAACCATGTGGAGATGCATCGTACACGTACGATAAGGCAAGGCGTCTATTTGAGCCATCGGTACGATTATTCCATGGTAGAGATTTGTTCCGCAAAGGTGAGGTTTTTCAGACCCCTTGCTGTACCGTATCATTCTGATAAGCTTTCAGCGAAACGGTGAGCTGTAAGGAACACAGGCGCCTTAACGTCATGCGCAGGTTATGGCAGAATTTTGTGGGTTTCGACAGGCGATGTGTCTGTCTGCTGTACCAGATGTAACCAAGTTCTTGTACTGTTCCTGTGCCAAACAAGTGAAAAATTCGCACGTTTGATACGGGAATCTCGGCCTGAATTTGCTTCGTTCGGCCAGTATGCAGGCCGTTTTTTCTGGTCTGCTTTTCATTTCGCTTTTGCGTATATATAGGTTTCTTTCAATGACAGGTGTGTTCTGAGGTTTACAATTTCTCCCGGTTCTTGTGACTGCAGGGTATCAGGGCCCTCGCTTATCAGCAATAGGCGTATGATCAGATTTTTCTGCCGGGTAACGTGCGCCAACCACAGGAAGGAATAGAATATTCCATTCTCCTGCTAAAAGCTCATTGATAATACAGTATTTAACAATATATTAAAGCATAATCAAGTGATTAGAACATCTAACGGTGCTCTGAGGGCATCTCAAATACATGAGAACCTTAGATATATGCTTAAAAATATAGAACAATGCCACATCATGAAGCATCTCTACAAGAGCCACAGCCTTCAATGGAAACAACTATTTTACAGATACTAAGATAATTTGAGAAACACCTGCTTACCCCAATGCAAGCTGTGCTCTGAACTATGCTTAGACACTACTCCCTTCGGTCGAAAAAAATTATCATTTGTACATTGACACAATCTCCATGACAGAACTTTAACTATTAATTTCTACGAATTTTTTTTAAATAATATATTTTTTATAAACAATTACAGAATTAATATGCCGAAAAAAATAATTACAGGAATACTCGCCGTCGCAATTCCAAATAGATACGAAGAGTCTGTCGCAATTTCGAATTGCGACATAGCCGTTAATCGCAATTTGGAATTACAAGAATGATAGTCGCAATTTGGAATTGCTGACAGGTCATCTGACTTCTCTGTCATGCAATTCCAAATTGCGACAGAGAGCCTTTTACCCTGGCATGTCGAGGCCTCGGCCTCATTCTTCGCCACACACTTCTTTGGCTTTCTTTGCACACACTTGTTGCATGTAGGCCGAGAGGAGAGGAGAGGAAAGAGAGAAGAGAGGAGAGGAGAGAGAGGAGGAGGAAGAAGAGAGGAGAGAGAGGAGCGGAAGGAGGAGAAAAGGGAGGAAGATTTAAATCGGCGTGTGGAGGTAATTTTTTTTGCACTAAATTTTGTTTTATAAATTTCATTGTAGTGATTAAATTAGGATAGTTATGAGCAAAGGCAAGTCACGACGATAAGCGGCCTGATTCGACTTGACGCGGAAAATTAGGGTTAGGGTTTAGGTTGGTTGTATGAGTAGACTAGGGTTTAGGTTAATTTTATACCAAGGGACTAATTAGCGTTAGCGATCCGATTGTGTAGTATTTGAATTAGGGTTTAGGTTGGTAGTATGAGGATTGTGCCGTCTGTTCCCAAAACCCAGACATGCTCTCTCTACGTGGAACTTGCACTAATTAGGGTTAGGGTTAATTTTATACCAAGTGACTGAATTAGGGTTAGCGATCTGATTGTGTAGTATTTTAGTTAGGGTTTAGGTTGGTAGTATCTGAGGATTGTGCGTGTATTCGAAACCCGCACATGCTCTCTCGGCATGTGGTAGGTTAAGAGTATCGTCATGGCTCCATCTAAGTCTGCGAATAGCAAAAAATATTCATCATGGAATAAAACGATATTACTGTTGTAATCTAGGTGTAGAGTATGTCGTCGTATGAGTAGATTAAGAGTTGAAATTTGGTAGCGTTTTGTCGTGCCATCATTAAAAATCAATGGAATGTTAAAGCGGTATGGACGAAGCAGTAGAATTTAAAATACACTACGGAGAAGGGTTCCGCAGATGGGTACACAAGGGTGGAACTTTGTCAATTTCAAGTGTTATGGTGGCTTGTCACGTCTTTGGTGGCGTTCGTGGGGCATAGTTAACAGATGGTTGTACAGCATGTTCTCCTTGGATAGGGAATTGCATGATCTGAAGCTGCACGGAGTGGGGTCTCGGAGACGGGATTACACGTACCGGGAGTTAGTAGAATTGAAGGGGCCGAAGTCTTGGAGCTCATACATAAGATTGGCAACTGAAAATGGTTGGCCATTAGTGTTGTTGGCGCAAGCATTTTAGAAAAGCAGTACTGACCATACGATGCAGGAGGAGGCTGGTGGTGATGAAGCAAAGGAAGTTGGGGAGAGAATAGCCGAGGCGAAGATGTGCGAGATGAGGCGATGTCGCAAATCCAGATCTTCAGGAACCACAGGCGTGGCGAGCGAGGAGAAAACATTGAATCGTTGGTTGATGCAATGGAGGCAGAGAGCCAGGAGTATGACAATTTGAGTAACGACACAGACGACGAAGAGCAAATCTCTACGGATTGGGATGCATGTCAGTTCGATAGATTGGTGGTCAACGAGGGTAAACACTTCCCGTGGCAGTCAGATAGGAATGAGGTGAGGCAAGGTGCCATTTACAAGAATAAGAGTGAGGTTCGTGAAGCGATGGATAAAGATGGGCAAGTGGTAAACCAGAGAACATTTAAGGTTGCGAAGTCAGACCACCGGGAATCGGGATGACATGCCCATTTGGGAGGGCAGAAATCCACATAAAAAAGACCAAAAAGTTATGTCTTATACACCCGAGACGTACGGCGTAGGCCACCTAATCGGCAACAGCTGGGAGCACTGCGGATCCCCATGGAGTTCTTTCATAGTAGGGATTGAGCGGTGTCCGAGGACAAATCACAATATTAGAACGGGTCAGGTAATATGCAGAAAATGTCTTACATCATTCTGGCTGTACTCAAATAGGCGGAACGATCATTTGTTCCACCATGACGAACAGTGCTTTCCTTAGTTAGTTTGTCACTGTTGTAATGCCCTTGTAATATAATCTAATCTATTGCTTATTTTATCATCCGAACTTTGATTGTATGTGCTCTTATATATGTATTGTTTGAATTTTTAAAAATTCCTCATATCTTAAAATCATTTGAAATTTTTATGGTAATATCACTGATTTATCAGGAACCTCCATAAAAAGTTTCAAAATTTTTCGAAGTCGTAAAAGTTTCCATGGTTTCGTGGCCGCAATTGCCTTTTCCGATTTTCGCAACTCGCCTCCGAGGCAACATCTGGCTATCTCGCCCATACGTAAGTGGTAGCCCGCATTGCGTAGGCCGCCCTTGATTTTTTTTGTATTTTTTGGACCGTGTCCGGCCTGTCTCGCTGGGCTACGAAAACCCCTAAGTGGCCACGATTTCCGTGGTTTCGTGACCGCGAGTGCCTTTTCCGATTTCCGTAACAAAATGCCGGGGCAACGTCTGCCTATCTCGCCCATACGTAAGTAGTAGCACGCGTTGCGTAGGTCGCTCTTGATTTTTCCCGTATTTTTTGGACTGGATCCGGCCTGTCCCGCGGGGCTGCGAAAACCCTTAAGTGGCCACGATTTCCCGCGCTTCAAGTGGCCCTGACTATTGAGACAAACATGTACAACATGTCAATTTGGAATTGCGACGATAGGGTATTTCTGTCAAATTTTTTGACGTAATATTTCTGTAAATTTAAAAAAATTATCTTAAAAATAATCCAACTCAATGAATTAGTAAACAAATTATCTTATAATATTTGTCCACGATTACACATATATTTTTTTCCAAATTCCAAATCAATGAATTAGTAAACAAATTATCTAACTAATATTACATCTAGTAAACAAATTATCTAACTAATATTCTCATGCATAATTTGAATTTGCGACAAAGGACTCATGACGAGTTTACATCATGGTCGAATTTATGATTAGGTCTCTATCGCAAATTGAATTTGCGATTAGGTCTCTTATGCGCAATTTGAACTTGCGATAAAGACTAATGTCGATTCAAAATAGCGACAGACGAGTATTTCTGTAATTATTTTTTCGCATATTAATTCTATAATTGTTTATAAAAAATATATTATTTTAAAAAAATTCTAATTTCTACTATAGTATGTTTATAAAACCTAACGACATTATGCTTTTATAAAAGTTCTTTTCAAGACAAATTTATATATATCATTTTGACATGTTCAACCTAAATTTTGAAAAAGCTATGGATAACTAAAATTTAAAATGTTTAACAGCACTTACTCCCGAACGGCATTATTATGGGACTGGAAATAGTATTTTGCCACGCCACTTCTTCTGGGGCATTTTTTTTCCGTGCTTGCGACCTGCTCCTAGCGTCGGCCTCCTCGTCAACCTGCGCCTGCGGCTCCGGAGCAACTGCTAACCGTGATGTCCACTGTGGCAAAGTGAAGTAGTTAATTTGCCGCAAGCATCCAATTAAGCCCTACGCTGGACATGGCCTAATAGTTTACAGATTCTCTGAAGCTGCCCATAAAAAGAATCCCTGATCTCTGCACAAAGCTCCACATGGATTCAGATTCCCTTGTCGGGTCCTAATGAGGGCAAATGACTCGAAAGAAAAACGAAAAGACAGATGTGTAGTCTGCCGTCGGTTGCAAATTAAGAAGCATGCCCAGTCCAGGTTATTTACTAAACGATTGGCGAGAATTTACTGTCTTTGCTCACTAAGAAGAGACTCGTGTAGCTCGTGAGTTATAATAAGTGGACAAGTAGGGAGAGAGTTCTTATGGGGAATGGAGATGGTTTTTTGCAATTAATCGATTATTGAACTGTGGACAAGTAGGGAGAGAGTTCTTAGGGGGAATGGAGATAGTTTTTTGCAATTAATCGATTATTGAGCTCCGCATGGTTCTAGGAAAATATTCTGAGTGAAATCTGCCTCTAGAAAAAGTTTCAAAATTTTTGAAAAAACATGATGATTACCAGACTCACATCTCACTTGAGGATATGTTCCCGTTCTTCTGAGTTCTGCCTCTCTAGTTACACATGGATTACCAGACTCACATCTCAACTAGAGCATAAAAACTTCACAGCTAATTAAGCTTGTAAAACGGCAGTAGATCAGCACAACATTACAAAATTTTCATTAGGGCTTTAATACATTACTCTTGTACAACTACAAATTTCAGTGTTGTATACAGTCATTAACAGCCACAATCTTCAATGTGCCAAGATCAGAAGCATCCCAAGGTCTATACTCCGAACCAGCAGAACATTCTATATGTTGCAAGATGAAAACACCTCTTCTAATTCTAGACCAAAGGAAAAGGGGGAGTTTTGATGGGAAATACTCCACTAGCAAGATCTAGCACAGCAAAACTACAGCAATCCTGTCAATATCATGCCATATTACACACACTTTAATCGGTAGGCATTATCACAATTGACAAGCTTTAACCTATGCACACAGCTAAACCAGCAGCATAGAAAGATTATTGCATCTGTACAAAAAATACGTAGCGGCAGCTGAGCAGCAAGCAAGTATAACTATCTCACTAAAGGTGGCTGAGTTCTGGAATGGATGAATAGCTCCAATTGGTAGTCCAATTGTGCCAAACTAGTCAACTTCCATCGCTTCACTTGTATCCTCTCCTCATTGCAGGTCGTAGACGTTGGTGTCGGCGGCGTAGCAGCCAAGAACGCGCACAAACACCGCGAATCTCTCGATCTCCTCGATGGCCTCGCGGACGCGGGGGTCGTGGGCGGCGCCCTCGCAGTCGACGTAGAGGACGTGCGGGAAGGCGCGCAGCGTGGGCGCGCCGCGGGCGTTCGTGTCAAGGATCATCACCGGGGCGCGCGGGCCGCCTGCGCCGCCGCCGTTGTCGTTGTTGATGACCTCCAGCTTGGTCAGGTTGATGTTCCGGGAGGAGAAGGCGGAGAGCACCTTGAGCACCACCATCATGGACCCGCCCCGGTGGGCGACCACAATGCTGGTCTTGGCGTCGGCGTCCATGGGGAGCGTCACCGGCGATGGCGGCTTGCAGAGCAGCAGGAAGCGGGTGACGTTCCAGGACTCGTCCTGGAGGCCGTGCGCGAGAACGTCGAGGCCGTAGAGGTCAGCAGTGCGGGGGCTGGCGATTGCGGCGGTGTCGAGCATCCGGTTCGACCGCAACATCTCCACGGCCCCGGCCGTGTCCTCAACGGGCTCGCGGTCGACGCCGAGGCGCGCGAGGGCGCGGCCGCAGTGCGCGAGCGCCATGGGGTGGCTGATCACCCGGCGCACCTCGGTGGCGCGCACACCGGGCATGGCGAGGAGGCAGTAGTGCACGAACAGGTTGATCTCTTGCACAACGACCAGATCGTGCCGCAGCAGGAGGTCGTAGTTCCGCAGCGCGGTTCCCTCCATAGTGGACTCCACGGGAAGTATCGCGCGGTCCACCGCGCCGCCGTCCACGGCCGCCAGCGCGTCCGCGAACGCGCGGCACGGCACGGTGTCGCACCCGGGCAGCGCCGTCTTGGCCGCAAACTCGCTGTACGCCCCCGGCGCGCCCTGGAACGCCACGCGGAGCCCGAACCCATCCTGCCCCCCGCCGCCCGTGCTCACCGACAGGTGGATCCGGTCATGGCCGTTGACGTGCGCATTCCCGTTGACGCCCCCCTTCTTGCCGTGGCCGTTCACGGCCTTCTTGGCACCGCCGTTGATCTGTGCCTTGCCGTTGGGGGCTTTCTTGGCGTGCCCGTTGACGTGCGGGGCGCCGTTGATCTTGGCCGCCGGGACGAAGGAAAGCGACCGCGAGGAGGAGGGCCTGTTCCGGTGGGGCTTTGGGAGGAGGAGGTGCTTGGGGAGGTGGAGAGAGGAGGTGCAGGCCATAGAACTGCACGCCGAGGGGGAGAGAGTGGAGAATTGGGTGGAGTATGCTGCCTAACAAGCCGTGGCGAGGGGTGGTTGTTGACTTTTATAAACACGCCGGCGACTAGGATGAAAATGGAAACAAATTTCCCACCGTTCTGAACAAAAACAGCAGTAGAAGTGTTTTTTTTTCAGAAACAGAAAATATGGTATAAACATGAAAGGGCTATTTTTGATAGAAATAGAAACAAAAATTTTATATAAATAAAACCGAAAATTCTATCAGAAACTTGACAAAAAGGAGAATAGAGATTTATATTTATTTCCGAATTAAAATAATTTTAGACATACAAATAACTTTATAAAAATATCAAATAGAGTTCAAAAATTTTGAAAAAAATTTCAAAAATATTTTGAACCTAAAAATTATTTATAGCAAAAAAATATATCAAATAGAGTTCAAAAATTCTAAAAATTCTCAAAAATAATTTGAAATATTTTGAACCTAGAAAAATTATTTCTAGCATAATTTTAGTTTTATTTTTAAAGAATAAATTAATTCTATAAATCTAATAATAGTAAAATGGTATTTATAAACTCCAAAAAATTCAGAATAAATCTTAAAAAATCATAAATGAACATGGAACAATAATATGCAAATTTTAAGGTATTAAACCTTTATAGTTGGAGGACCAAGAGGTTGCCGATGATAATTGTCGGTGTACTTTGCACCAGGGTACCCTCTCCGCCGCAGAATTAGTGAGTCCAAGAAGCAGCCTGGCCCGGCGTGGCGACTTGGCGGGCAGGTGGGCGATAAAGCCACGCTCTGCCGGCGAGAAGCCCGCGTGGCCCTTGGTGAAGCGGTGGACGATCACGCCTACTCGCGAGCGGCGGCGGCGGTGAGTATGAGCGATCTTGGCGGCGGCGAGGCGTGAAGTCCGTGGCGGCCTCGCGGGCGGTGGGCGATCAAACCTACCCTGCCGGGCGGCAAGTCCACGTGGCACTGGCGGGCGGTGGGCGATCAAGCCTCTGCCGGGCGGCAAGCCGCGTGACGCGGGCAAGCAGCGGTAGGCGATCATGCCCGCTTCGCCAGGCGGCGGCGCGCGTGGCCCTCAGTGGCGGCGGGCGATCATGCCCTACTACGCGGCGAAAAAGTCCACGTGGCGGCCTGGCGGGTAGGTGGGCGATCAAGCCCTGCCTGTCGGGCATCTGCTTAGGTGGCGGCCTAGCAAGCGGGCGGGCGTTCGGGCCCCCCTTGTCAGGCCACAGAGGCAACCAAAGGATTGAGGAGAAGGCTTCGCCTCGAAGCCTCCTTCTCCTGACACGCTGTGTCAGGGCATTGATTGCGAAGAATTCTGCTATCGACACGACGACGGCCCATTCTTCTGACATCTCTCATCAAACCCGTCGCAGGAGTGTCACTTCCCCGGCGGACCGGGCGAAGCCACGCAGCGGTATTAAATGGAGTCTGAAGGACAATGCTACAGTGACAGATGCAATAAATGAGTCATGGGTCGGTGTAAGACTGGAATGATGGGTGTAATTAATGAGTTGTAGATTAGTATAGCGTCACCTTCTCACCTGCCCGGGTCAACCCCGTCTATATAAGGATGTCCTGGTGCATGAAGGAGGGGGATCGGGATCAGATTGGGAATTCGAGAACTAAACCAAGGACTCATCCAAGCTTAGTAGAACCATTGTAATCGCCTCCATATTTCATTAACGAAGATCTAGCAGGACGTAGTGCTATTACCGTCTTTGGAAATTTGAACTTGGGTACATCACCACGTTCATTGATTTGTTGATCCGAAATTCTCGTGTGAGAGTCGTTAGGGTTTTCAGCCACGAAGACGTCCTCTACCAAACCATATCCTCCATCCCGGGAGTAGTCAACCTTGTCCGTTGACGGGGTCCTGTCCGGCGAAATACGCCGACAATAATGATATAGAAGAAGACATGATGGTCTAATCTGAAAGACAAATAGCAAGTACAAACACGAAAAACTTTCTAGTGATACCGGTGAATATAACATCGTTCTTGTATCCATCTTAGAGGTGGAATGAGTTACATTGTTTTTTGCGATCATGTATATTATGATCTTGTGGAATTTTTTACTTTCGTTTCTGTATCCGTTCCGTTCCGTATCCGTTTACGTCACTATTCGTTCCGTATTCGTTTCTAAAATTTTTGATTTTATTCCCATTATTGATAAAAGATATAGAAACGAAGACGAAATGCACATTTATCGACCGTTTTTATTCAGTTTTTATCCTACCGGCGATAGTACAGTGGCTTTGTTTGGTTTGCTGCCTCTGTAATTGCTCGTTACAGCATTGGTTTCTTTCTGTCATGCCGCTCTCCGTTTCGTTTCCGTGGAAATTTGGGGATAGTCATGCGCTGTGTCAATTGGACCTCGAAACCTTTTATTTACGGGAGAGATTGGATGATTTATCTTTTTTAATACAATTAATTATTTGTTCCTTATGACTCACTCATATATGACCTTAAAACTTGCACATCAGTAAGATATTACGAAACAAATGATCAATAAAAAAGAAAAAAAGATAAATCATCAATTTTTCTTTTATTTACAGTGCTCCATCAGAGTATGGACCCGGACTCTTGTTATAGTTCTGTACTAACCAGGGTTCAAGTTTTCGTTTGAAGAAAAAATTCGTTCCAAACCGAAATCCGAAATTCGGTAAATTCGGCCGGAGGACATTCAAAATTCAAATTTCAAAATTCAAATCCGGTTTTGTTTTGTACCGAAATTTCCGAAATTACCGAAATTTCGCCCAAATTGACCGACCGAAATTGGTGCAAACGACGTTGAAAAATTTTGAATTTTTTTTGTAGGTTCCTGACACATTATAGATGTTCACATAAAAATTTCAGGTGATTATAAGATCTGTGGAATTTTTAAAAATTCAAACATTGATACTATGTAGATGAAACGTTGATCGGCAAGTTTGAACCGGATGAAAAATAGTACAAATGACATTAGAAAATTTTGAAATTTGTTGTGGAGATTCCTGAAATACTTATGATATTTCTATAAAAATTTCAGATAATTATCACATGTGAGGAATTTTTAAAAATTCAAAAACAGAGAGAGTTGAAAACTAGTACTTTGAATGTTAGAATTTTTATAAATTCCTGGAGAAATATTTTGAGATGAAAATTTTACATAAGAATCCTTAGCTCAAATAAATTTGAAAAACAAAATTTCAAAAAGTTATAAAAATATTTTAATTGCCTGATAAATCCTTAGCTCAAATGAATTGATTTTTGAAATATAATACAACAAATTAAGTTTAGTGCTTACTGCATTGATAGATTTTATTGAGCAAACCAAGAAAGTTGAAATTTTTTTAAAATTTTATAGAATGGTACTGAGGAAGTTCTTAATCTTTCATAAAAATTTTAGATGATGATCACACTCGAGAAAATTTAGAAAAATCTAACAAGTTTACTGTCCCAATTATGTCCATTCTGTTTTTGATTTTTTTAAGATAACAAATGATGTTAAATTATTTTGAATTTTTTTTTCTATGATCCCAAACAACAAGGGATGGTACCATAATTTTTTCAGCTGATTATCTGGCTTGTAAATTTTTTTAAAAATCTGACAGTGTTTTTGTCTAAATTTTAAAAAATTAGTTTTTCATCAAATTTTCATGTAACAAGACTTTGTTAAGGGTTATTGGACCCATTCCGTTCAAATCCGGCCAAAACATTTGAAAATCCGGATTAAAAACCCAAAATTTCGGCGAAATCTGCCCGCATTTCGCCGAAATTACTGTAGCAGTTACTGTAACAAAATCAAATTTTTTAAAATTTTGAATTCGGCTGGTAGATATAGATTGGGGGGACCGAAATTTGCAATCGTGAGATGGTTTGCTTCTAGAAGGTTGGAAATCATCTAGGTAAAAGTGGTAAATGTATTTTGCGAGCAGTCGTTCAAGTATTCAGAGCATTTGCCTCTTCTCTAACGGTTTAAGTTTCCGAGCGAACTAGCTAGTTCATGAATTTTTTACGAGAATCCGCGGGAGATCCATCATCCATGTGGCTTTGTATTAAAGAGAAGAAAGATGCAGCAGGCTAAGGGTATATTTGATTGGTGGGATGAAGTTGAATGACATAGGATGATCCTATATTATTTGGTTTCATTATTTTGGGTGAATAGAATGGTTCAGTTCCTTAAATTTGTATCTCACCATTCTAGGATGGGATGATTCTATTCAAGAAACCATGATTCTATTCAAGAAATCAAACATATGAATGAATTTTTTCTTAAACCATCTCATACATATACTACTTAGTATAAACAACAAAACACACCCTAAACGAACCAATGATCGGCTATTGCCCAAACAACCAATGCACAACAATCAAAACAAAATACAACTACAGGAGAACTGGGTGCGTTTGGTTAGATGTACGAGAATGAATAGAATAGGATGGTATAGAATGGATGGAATGATATTGGATAAGATGGTACAAGGAAGGTATTTGGTTGTCTAAATGGAATGATACAAGATTTTGTTTGGTTGCTTGGATGAAATGATACAGTATGGTATGAGATGATGTTTGGTTTAAGGGATGAGATTGGATTGAAGGATAAAATTGGTTTGAGGGATGGTGCGAGTGAACGATCTTATTCTGGACCAATTGGTTCGGCTAAATTGGTACGGGATGGTGCAGCATCTTTTTAGAATATTTCAAAAATCTGTACGATCTCATTATGTATCAAATGGTTCCGTTTAGTCAACCAAATACAGAGATAGAACCAAATTCTGTACGGGGCCGGTTCAGTTTCATACACCCAACCAAACGCACCCTAAGTAAATACTCCCTCTATCCAAAAATACAAGACGTATTTTAATTTTGCACAAAGATTAAGATTGCATTAAAATTAAAAAAGGTACGAGGGAAAATAACTTAGATACCCCCACTCAATTATCATAGAAGATAAGAGATAATAATTTGTGTAAGTGGTAATAAATAAATACATATGGCTCAGATAGAATAAATAGTGATATATAAAAATATCTCGTTAAATCTACATGCGAACCTTATATTTATAAATAAAACTATTAAAAAAATAAACCTTATAAACTTGCATATATTTATAGATAAAATTATTAAAAAAATAAACCTTGTAAACTTAGCTGGAGGGATTAAAGGCCACAGCTTACAAACCTCCTTGATTTCAGCAACAATCAGACAGCTGCTCATAGGAATTGTTGAAAATTCTAGCATTCTCCTCAACCAAATATGCCGCAAGGTAAGAGCGGTGATTGAATTGCACCTCTTCACTAGATCATTACAATGCAAATCCTTTGATGCCAACCACCAATCCCGTAAGTTCTGAACGCCATTTGGAGTGAGCCTTTGCTTCCTAATCCAAAGAAAGCCTGAGACGAGACTTGCGTAGAGAAACTGCATTGAACAAGAAGATGATCAATCGTTTCTTCTTCTTGATGACAGAGGACACAAAGGGGATGATGAGGGAGACCACGGCGCTGTAATCTCTAGGCAGTCTAACAACAATTGTTAAGAGCTAGCTAAGAAAAGAATTTATATTTCAGTGGCGCCTAAGTTCTCCACAACTGCTCGTAAGAAGTAAAGACAGTCGCCTCAACAAAGAAAGCCAGATAAGCAGAACGGGACGAGTAAATCTGACTAGAAGTCCCATTTACGAACCAACCAATAATCCACCTCTTCCTGCAGAGACACACCTTCCAGCATACTCATGGAGACAACACCAAGGAGAAATGTTGCCTCTACCGTAAATCATCAGCTCATGTTCAGAGTGCGGATTACTCAAGTCTACATATCTAACCGACATAAAGAACAACAAACAAGGTGACCAAAATACCGCCGTTTAACTGTGGACAGGACACGGACAACTCGAATCTATTCTCAGTGCTATGATTAGAAGCAAGGCAAAATAAGTAGAAATAAGATTTAACGTAAAAAACTCTTACAGAAAAAATATATAAAACAATACACTATAATAATTTAAGAATTTAGTGTGCACACGATTGGAGGTTGTTGCAATAAAACTTTTTGCCAAGAACGGATGGAATAACTATAATAGGCTTTGCTATCCTTAATTTTTTGATACAATATTCATGTTATATTTCCTCCCCATTTGTTCAGCTGGGTAGATGAAGACTATGTATTTAGATAAAACTAAAGGATACAGTAAATTAAGATATTGAGTTATCTGTATCACTCAGCTAATGCTTCAGCCGAAATCAATTGATATCAGCAGTCGTGCTCGTCATTCAAATCCGCAGTTAAGCGATGGGCGTTCCCGTTCAAGCATTCGTAAAACGTAGGGCCGGCCGCGATGCTACCGCGTGATTTTGGGTGACCCGGAATTGCCGCACGGGCTCCGCCGCTGGAGCCGCCCAATAATCCCCGTGCCATCACCGTCGGACGGTTACGCAGCTTCTTAGCTTTTCCTCCCCGGGGGCCGAGCGGCCGGTAGCTATGAGCTCTTTTCTTCGCTTTCCTCGATTGATGCAGCGGCGTTGCTGTCGGCGTGAATGGATTAGATTGCCGTTGTTTTCCGTCTGCTTTGGCTATCAGTGGTAAGCAACAAGGCCACAAAAGTTGATAAGTGACGACGATTATTGATCATGTCAACAATTTAGTGTCTAAGTCTTTCTAAATAGTAGGTACACGTATTAAGGATCCAGTTAATATAATAGTTATGTCTGTAACCACGATTCGAAAAAAATCTCAGCCCTTTTAGCAAACCTTTCAGAAGCTAATGACGACCAGCTAATATCAAAAAACGAACAATCCTGAGCAACGATGATTAGTAATACGGTTCTATAAACCTCAACTAGGTAATTGGTGAGAAGACAAAGTGGTTTCTCACGGGACTAGTGAGAGCAATTATTGGCGTATCTGACAACTTACGACGGTTAATAAAAAAGTAAGGTAGTTTAAGACTTAACAAAAACTCGTGTATGAAAATAAGGCCCATATATAGTAAAATTAACTGGCATACCTTAAATGGCTATAAATATGATCACCTACATGTCCTAAAAGAAAAGGACAAAGACGGATGCAAATACAAATAGAATTTCAATCTAACTAAAGCATCTCTCATATTTTTATAGTAATAAAGTTCCTACTTAAACCCTTTTATTTTATTTCCTAAAGTTCGACAGGGACCTGGGTCCCCATCATCGATAATGAGGTCAAATAATTGCGCCCGTTCCATCAGATAAGAACGTGCCAGTTAATATCTGCTGATCATACACGACTCCTTGTGAGAGGAGGAAGAATAATTATATTGGGGACAGCGAAGTATACTGGTGCTTGGACGGAATCTTTTAGTGTCTCTTTGTTTTTTTTCTTCCCAGTGAATTTCCACGGCTTTCTGTAAAGAGAATGTACGCAGATTGTAATTCAACTGATCCAGACTATTTTGCGTGAGAAATATTGAAAGGGTCGTCGATATAATTAACCACCGTTTAACATGATCGCGCAATTGCCGAGATAAGCTGGAATATATTACTCCTGGTCTAGAGAGGCTGCCCACCGTAAAAAGGTGGGCGCATGAGTCATGCTTTTTTTTTTTTTTTGACTGGTCTGAGACACGGCGGAACGGTCCAGTTCAAAGTTCAATCCGGCACCAAGTAGGTCATGCTAGGTCGGTACAATACTGTAGCACGTGCCGTGCCCGGCTCTAGAATCAGGGCACGATAAGCGGCACAATCCAGCACGACATTGTAGCACGGACAGTACCGAACCCGATAACCCAGGGCATGAGGATGAAGCCCAGTATGAAGGTCACCGACTCATAAAGCATAAGCGTCATGGACGCACCTAGCAATATGAACACTACCGCGCCGCCGATACCTGAGAGAGGCGAGCAAATCTCAGGGTGAGCAAGGGGGGAGAGAGAGTCGAGAGAGATTGAGAGATGATGCAAGAAGTTGCTCTCTCTCGCCCGCCCTTCTCAATCTCTCTCAGCTCTCTCTCTCACCTGTTTCTCTCAATCTCCCTCTCTCGTTCGTCTCTCTTAATCTCTCTCGTCTGTCTCGCTCACTTTCTTTCTTGCCCATTACCTTTTCTCTCACTCGTGTTCAGTATATCCCCTTCGCTCTATATAACTGTTTAAAAATAAATAAATTTTAGTTCTTTTTTTCATAATATTTATGTTCACTTCCTCAACTTTATACGTCTCCGGCTCCTTTCTTCTCGTTGCAATAGTGCAAATGATCCGACATGATTTAGACGCGAAACATGATAAACCCATACCAAGCCGGTCCGACCGGACACAACTCCCACCTATACCACCCAGTCACCTGAGATATATTACTCCTGATCTAGAGAGGCTGCCCACCGAGTCACCGACGCCATTACTCATAATATTATTGATGTGTCGATCATGTAGACCGTATGATTGGACCGAATGGGTTGTTCAGGTAAACGTGATCGAACCAAATAATAGTATAAGAGTGAATTAAACATTGTAATCTAGTATTAGTAGTTAGTGTAACAATTGTAGAAGCCAAATGGACGCCAAAATGCGGTGGCCGACTGGTTGGACAAGCATTCACTTTGCCAGGTCAACCGAAGTCAATGCTATTATACCATTGGCTTGGCCAAGAGAGTGGTGTACGCATCCATATCCATGAAAAGGAAAGTCAGAGATGGTGGGCGTCTATAACAAGTGGAAATTGCGTACCACATGATTCAGCCATTGTTGGTGTATACTAGATATGGACGCACGATACCACGCCGTGCAAGGGTAACGATATATAGATCGAAGCATTGGTCAGAGAAGCCATCGGCTTTGTTTTATGAACCAGGTAAAGCCATACGGCATATACCGTGCCAGGTGAATTTCGATTTGAAGCTAGACGCAATTTTCTAGAGCATCGCGAACTCATTTTGCAAAAGGATATTGTCATGGTCTGGATAAAAATTTTCAAAACAGCGTGTTTTTTTCCGCAAAAGGGCTTGAAAAGGAGCTAGTTTCGAACCAGAGGAATTGCAAGTTTTTTTTTTTGCAAAAGAGGTGGCGAGAAGACTTAAATACATTTTCAAAACTTTTGAAAAGGTTTTTTAAGAGCCAGTGAGGGACTTAAACATAATTTTAAATTTTTTGTAAGGATCTAAACATAATTCCAGAATTTCTGAATAATCTTTTTACAAAAGAGCCGACAGAAATGCCTGCACGCAGACTCAAAACATCTACAAAAGCCGCTGCGGGAAGCGGTGCCGTGGAGAGCCGGCTAAGCTGAAACCCCGGCTTTAATACAGGCAGCGTCTCCACGGCGCGCTGTCTTATCAGGAAAAAAGGAGACGGTTTCATTTCACCAAGCCGTTAAACTTCATAGCCATTGCCCCACATGGCTCAAATGCTCAATAAGACCAGATTATGGTATCAAAACATCGTCTGCAACATCTGATCAGTAAGACCCGTAAAAAAAAACAGCTGATCAGTAAGAACGCAACCCCATGCATGGTACGTTCGCCCATGATCCTCGAGTCGAATAACTCGTGATCCTCGAGATGCCGAGCCTGTTTAATTCGATGTCGAACTTTGTCTACTCTGCTGGATGGACAAGATATGTCTTGTCATGTTGGGAGAACGATGCCTGCATGTGCCTTGTCGGGTTGCAGGCCAAATGGCAAGCCACCACAACATTCCATACTCTTCCCCCCTTTCTTAAGCTATAATCTTTTGGTGTGCTTATCTTTTGGTGTGGTCGCATCGCATCGTTAGGATGGGCCTTATCTTTTATAAATTACTAGATTAATGTCCGTTTGTTGCTATAAAAAATAAAATTGATAACGAAACATAAAGATCAAGCAATAAAAAAAAATTATGCTACAAGATCAAACATCTATTTCTCTCGATTACAAAAGTTTTTATAATTTCTTCTCCGGTATGAATTAAAACCAAATATATTATACGTAGCAATATATATTACCAATCTCAAAAATCAATCAATCATTTTATCCTTTTTGCAATTTATATTATCAATTCGTGTTCCTCTTCCTCTCGCTATGCCTTCGTGGCTTCACGGGACTCGTGATCTGGCATGTTTATCTCCGTCGCAAAGGCAACCCTTGGAGTTGAGGCGGGCAGGCCGTCGCCCTCTGCCCGATCCCCTTTCGCTTGCGGTCTGTCAAGAGATTAAATCTGGCGATCAAATTAAGACAGCGTCTTAGATTGAACCGTCGGAACGGTCGGGGGCGGAGCCGTTCCTTCGCGATACTGTTTGGTTAGCGTCTATCCGGTCGGCGGTGAGCGCTCTTTATAAGCGGAAAAAGGGGGCCATAGGCGGATTCCCTGCGTTGTCTGTTCTTATTGCGAAAGGAAGAGAGCGAGGCGGCCGTGAGGAAGATCAAAGAGAACCCAAGAAGGATTCTTTGCTTAGCCCTTCTTCACCAGCAGTCCTGCACCCTTGGAGATGGCGTGGCCGAGTCGCCATTCTTGATGCTTTCGGGTGCTCGATAAAGCGGTTCCTTCCGCCGCGTGAGGTAGCTTCGGTGGAGGGTGCTGACGGGAAGCTCAACTCCGGAACTGGTAATGGTCGTCGTGCCAGCGTCCTTCTTTGGCGAGTTGGCCTCCCCTCCATCACGTTAAATCCCGGCCTTCTTCACTTTTACAAGGTGGAGTGCACCTCCGAACCCCACGGCGTCTTTGCACATCGCGATCTTCATCTGTTGTCGAGAGCTTTCTGAGGATCGAACCCCATTGGGCCCTCTGGATACTTCTTCCATATCTGGGCGTTGAAAAAAGTCGGGTAGCGTTCTTTGGCGCGATGGGCGCCGCCATCGGCTCCAGTCTAGCAAATTACGTAGATACCTTGACAGGCGCCCACCTCGAGCGAGGATGGCACGGAGTGGTTCTATTGGAATCTGAGGCAGCCCCGACCTTCAGGGAGCCCGGCGGTGCGAATGGGGTCGTCCGGCGAGCGAGAGAAGAGGAAGATGGTGGTGATTCTTGGCAGCTCCGGCTCAGGCGAACTGACGGGTTATCTTTGTCGTCTGCGCGTTCATGGCGAGCCGCGTACAACCTCTTATGGACAGGCCCACCGATGTTTCATCTGACGTCCGATCCCATGAGATGGAGGTTGAACTTCCCTCGTGGAGTGGAGGCTCGGGTAGCGCCGTCTGGCATTGAAAGCCGCAGTGGCGGCGATGGCGTTCCGAGCCCTTCTCGTGGAAAACCCCGAACTTGGTAAGTGGGAAGTTCCCTACCCTTTCTTGCGTACCTTAATTCCCGTTCCGGCTGAATAGAGTTCCGCCCTTCGGGGCTGCTTAGGCGCATCCTCCGGGCATTCTTCTTGGGGAGAAGGAGATAGGCGATCATGTGAGGCGAGCTACGAGTCCGCTCGGAAGGAGCCTGGAAACAAGAGGAAGGAGAGAAGCTGTCGGGCCATGACCGCCTTGGCGGAGGGCGTCGGTCGCCGCCCTTTCTTGATCGGCGAAGTCGTCTTCAGCGGAGACTTGACGATCCGTATGAAGAATCGATTTTGAGTGCCGCCCGGTCGGCGATCAATGGAGGACATCGACACGGAGGTCATCATTGCGGTACCCAGGCGAGGGCGCCTCCATGGGGTGCCCACGGAGAGGAGAGATGGCCTCCCTTGAGGAAGACCGTGAAGAGCGCGGTTATTCGGCACCGCTTCGATGTGTTAGTCTTGTCCCTCTGCCGTGTGTGTCGATTTTACTAAAATGTCACGACGGCCCTTGCTTTTAAGGATTTTGAACTTAGCGGTGGCCCAGCGCGGGACAGCCGGTAATACTCCCGTGGGGAAAGTTGAAAGGCCTGGTCGTCGAGGCCGAATGGCCAATCGTCTGCAATGTATGGTGGTGCCGAGGCGTCCACGGAATTAGCGTCCGCCTGGCGTAAATCAAAAAGCTCGCCCGCCACGAGCGAGCCGAGGCGGACCGATCCTCGCGCGCTTGATGTGATGCGCCAGCTCCGGAGAAGTCTGATCTTGAAGCGATGCCGCCATAGTGTCGCGAAGGTAAGGGGAGAACAATGCGGTCGGCGGTGGCGGGCCGCGGATCCGCCGGTGGTGGTGATGGAGGTCCAATCGTCGGGCGGGCGGCGGGCGACCGCAGGGAACTTTCTCCGTCGCCCGACCATCTGACAGTGCAGGCGGTGACCCATCCGGCGAGACATCATTCTCGGCTGGGCGATGGGGCGGAGCTTGAAGAGTGGAAACCTGCGGGAGGGTTCCCAAGCGGGCGGACGAGTTAGAGCGGTCGGGTGAGCTGAATCTTCTCCTTGAGTCTTAGGGAGGGCCTTGGATCGCAGTCGCGGAGGATCGACCAGCCGGTCTGATAAGTTATGTTCGAATTTCTCGCCTTTTCGGATGTTGCCGGATCTTGAAATGGAGCGATGGTGGCGCGGCGTCTTGAGTGCGTTCGGAGGGCAAGTCCGGGCTCCTCTAGGTTGATTCGGAAGGTGCGTCGTGGCGCACTTTAACTTTTGCCTCGATTGGCTCGAGGCTGACTCGAAAAGAAATGGAGGATGAAGCGGGCGAGCTGAGTCGCGAGTTGGGGACCTTAGGGAAGGTCGGTGCATTATCATATCCATTGCTCGGGTCCATTTGATCAAGTCTGCTTGCGCCGAGAAGTCGGTGAGGACGAGTGCTGCCACAGGAGCCACTTCGGCGCTTATTGCGCCATGTCCTTCTACAATGGCCTTGACGGACAAAGTTAGCGGTAGGGATCGCCGGAAGCCGGACCGAGCGAGGAGGTCGGCGCCTCGAACTCGGGTTGAGCCCATGCCCGGCGATCGTGACCGGATACCCCGCGAGAATGTCCTCCACGGGGATTACGAATGATGTTAGGCATTTAATTTTTACGGATGTAAAAACTTTAGTATATAATGAATCGGGGTTTGTTTTTGTGCTTGCTCGCGAGTTTAAGCCCTTCTTTTGCGCTCGGAAACCGTGACCACAGAAACGCCGGGGGTTTTTGGGCGAGGTGTTTTCGATTCTCGAAGAAGCGAAGGAGGGTTAACAGACCGAGTCGGAATCGTCCATTCAAGCCTCATGCGGAGAGGAGTGGCCCGACCGACTTGTGGCTCGCCCGTCTGGTAGCCTTCTGCATAAGCGCTACTTGAAACCGTAGCCCCATGGCGTGGTCGCGCGCTGGGTCGACAGAGTTACCGCTAGGGAGCCGAGTAGTTAGTCGGGTCGTCGGCCGTATGAACATGAATAGCGTCGGAAGCGAGAGCACTTATTCACATTTTGAGCAGAAATGGACATTTTCGTGACTTGTGGCTCGTGCCGTCTGGTTACCCTTTCGCAGCCTTCTTGAAGCCGTGGCACTGGTACAGGTCGTGGCGCTTAGGTCGGATAGGTTACACTAGTAGGGGCGAGTGTGGTCGTCGGATCGCCGACCCGTATGAATGTGAATGATATTTGAAAGCAGAGCATGCATTTCACATTTTGAATGAGAAGGCGTTTCCGTGACTTGTGGCTTTGTATGCGTCTGAGTTACCCTTTCATGAGCGCTACTTGAAACCGATAACATTTGGGCGTGGGTCGTGGCGCTTTGGGTCGGATAGGTTACAGTAGGGGCCGTGTGGTCGATCGGACCCGACTGTATGAATGTAAATGGCGTTGCCCGAGCCCCGAAGCGTCTTGGCGGCGACGAGCGTGGTCGGCGGCGTATCGCTGGTCGTCCGAAAACCATGAATGGTCGGGTGACTTATCTCTTTTGGGTTGGTCGTGAGGCATCTGGAGCCCATACGGGTAGGTGTTCTTTTGGTTGTTTGGACGTGGCGGGGTTGCGGGGCGTCTTGTTGGCGTTCCTTTCCGGTCTTTGCTTTCCGCAGTCGATCGTAGCCTTGTCTTAGGCAAGCGGCGTCGGAGGTAGCTCAGCGCGCCCCAAGGCGGTTTCTTGAGGATCAGGCGGCGAAACATGGTGGGCCTGTTGGTCTGTCCCATCTTGACTTTGTGTGTCAGTGAGCTCTTCTGCCCTAAGTATGGTGTGTGGAGCTGTGAGTGCAACCCGCCGAGGCAATGGCTCGTCGACGCTGTGCCGAGGCAGCCAGCGGAGATAGCCTGTGACAGTTCGACTCCGCGGGGTTCTCCTCTCATGCTCCATACCACCTTAAAGCATGGGCGGGAGCTGGAGCCCAGGGCGAGCTCAGAGCCCGTTGAGCCCACCGTGGCGCGATCGCCTCGGCCTCACCGGCGGCAGCGTTGGAAATCGCCCTCGGCGGCGGAGTGCGTCTTGGCGTCTGCGCCCGGCCGATGCAACTCGACCCGGTGGCCATTGTCTCCCATATCAAAGCGGCCCGGTAGTGGGCAGTCTTGAGGCGGCGGAACGGTGGCGAAGCGGTTGCACCAGAGGTCTCAGACGATGAGGCAGACGGCCTTGGCGAGCTTGAGGCGCGGGGAGGGGCCTTCTTTGGCCCGACCCTTAGGCAGCGTCGCGGTCCCCCGAACTTCGCCGTCGGCGAGGCATCTCAGGCGTCGGAGCGGCTCTTCCGTCTTCATGGTCCGGCCTGCGGCTTTGCAGATTTTGCACTCTTTTACGCTTTAGGGTTAGCATAAGGCGTAGACTTTGCTTCTTTGCTTGTCTGTAATGGATGTCTGATACTTTTGTTGAAGTTCATGCGATGCATGCTTCTGCGTTGTTTTCTTGCGAACGCGCGATGATTGTCGAATGCTTGCGAAAAAACCCTTTGCGGATCGTCAGTGGGTCACCCGATATGAAAATCACCGCGCCACGAATATTACTTTAGCGGTCGTAGTCAGGAAAACGGCAGGAGTTTTTCCAAGACATAGAACCGTAATAGCCGAGTTGAAGTGGTTTCTTGAGGAGTAGACCTTGTCGATTAAGCGCTCACGTAACAAGGTTCGTAGACTTACAAGCCGGCCAGGTTCGCGCCCTTCGGGTTAGTCGAAGCAGTTAGATCGCTTCGAAAAGAAATGGGTTCTTAGGAAAAAAGCTGAGCTTTTCGATGTTCCAAGCGTTTGAAACAATGTTGCCTTGATCTCTGGTCGATAAGTCTTGGCGGATTACCTCCACGGATGAAGGGCCTTCCACGAGGTGGCTTGTACTGCCGACGTTGGTGGACTTAGCCTTGGGACCAAATCGCCTCGTTGAAGGCTTCGGCGTGAATCTGGCGACTCGATAGCAAATGGCGTTTGTTAGTATTGGCCGACCGGGAGAACAGCAGCGTCGTAGCGCCTCGTCAAAGGTGGTCGTGACGTCTTCTTTGAAGTCGAGCCCGAAACTGGTCGAAGGTTTGAAGTCTTAGGCGGCCGTATGTGTAGGTCGGTCGGCGGGGACTGACCTCGGCCGAACACCAGAAGAATGGCGTA
This sequence comes from Guadua angustifolia, assembly GCA_036346375.1. NCBI lineage: Eukaryota > Viridiplantae > Streptophyta > Magnoliopsida > Poales > Poaceae > Guadua > Guadua angustifolia. Next base: position 35,399,527 of record CM070519.1, read on the forward strand.
AAGCGGTTGACTGGTTAGGGTAGTTCGCGAGGCTCAAGGGCGGAGGGCAACTCGGTCGCCCGCCCGACTTCTTCAATCGATTGAAGATTCGGCAGGCCCTGAAGGATCATGCGTTGCCCTTCGGCTGCCGTTGGTGCTAACGGTGGGCGGCGGCAGCCCGTCGGCGGATGTTGAAGTTGTCGCAAATTCGAAATTCCTTCCCGTAAGCTACGTTCCATTGTGGGTGATGATGGAGTTGGGACTCAAACCGATAAGCGATGCGGAAGAAGTCGGCCGCTTCTTGGCGACGTAATGGTGGCGGCTTTGCCTCTATCCACTTGGTGAATTTGTCTACGCGACAAAGAGATGGGTGAAGCCAGGCGCTTTCTTGAAAGGTCGAGCGGATCGAGTCCCGGACGCGAATGGCCATGTAATGGGAATCGTCTGGAGGGCTTGAGCTGGAAGTAAGCGTCTGTAGGAGCAAAAATTGGCACCCTCGCGAGTCGCGAGCGATTTGCTGGCGTCGACCACCAATGATCGGCGATGAAAGCCTTGGCGAAAAAGCCTTACCCACGAGGGACGTGGAAATGCGTGGTGCGCATATTCCGCCATGGATGTCGAGCAACAACTCCTTGCCTTGGTCGGTTGGATGCATTGAGAGACCCCGAGGAACTCCTCTGTAAAGGTCTTCGCCGAGAAGAAAGGACTTATTGCGCCGAGCGAGGCCCGGGCCTCGGTCGGATCTGAGGTAGAAGTCCCATCATCAGCGCTCGGCGTAAAGGCTTCCTCGGTCGGACTCGGCCGTCGGCCGTCTTAGCTTGACCGGATGGGGCGCCAGTGGTCGGTGCTTGGTTTTAGGCGAGCAGCGGCGGGCGGCCGCTGATCGACCACGGGTCCACTTTCGGACGACGGTTAGCGAAGGTCGTGGGCAAAAGATTCCGTGGAACGGTCCTTGCCGAGGCAATGTTGGCGAGGGTGGTCGGCCTCATTGTTGTAGTCGTGTAGTCGTGATGGAGCTCGAAACCCTTGAATTTTTCTTGAGCTTAGCACCTCGCGGCGATATCTTTATGCCGTGTGGAGTCTCGGGGCTCGGAGGTCTTCATGACTGGTCGACCACCGACTTAGAGTCGTCGTATATATAAAGCCGTCACATCGAGGTCGTGGCGTCCGGAGACCATTGATGAGGGCCGTGACTCGGCGTTGTTGGTGGCGTCGAAGCGGTCGGACAACATCTCGGAGCACTGTTGCGAGCGGCAGACGCTCCTCGACGCCATCGACCTCATCTTCCTTCGTAACAAAAGCAAGCGAACGGAGTGATGAAAGAGGTCGCGAGTTGGTCGGACTCTTTCATCAGAATCTGGTGGTAGCGAGTAGCGTCTAGGAGCAGGCGACTTCGCACCCAGCGATGGAATCAATGACTTGGTCAATCCGAGCGAAGAAAATGGTCCTTAGGACATGCCTTGTTCAGAACTGTATAGTCGATGCACATCCTCCATTGCCAGATTTCTTTTTACAAGGGCGAGATTGGCAAGCCACTCGAGGTGGCGTACCTCTTTTATGAATCCGCCTCCAAAGCTTGGCTACCTCTTCCCTATGAGCTGCGCTTTTCTTCGTCGCCTTGCTTGGAAGAGAAGCCGCAGGCGTTCACGGCTCGTCTGTTGTTATACTCGGCAGCGTGCATGCGTCGCCCTTGTAGCTCTGCGGGGCGCGTGTTGGCTTTCGGCGGTTGGTCGACCCGTGCCTTTGCCTCTGGCCGCGCGCGATTCCAGCTCAGCTCATCGGCATGAAGCGTCGCCTTCCTCGTCCTCGTCATCCACCATCTTCGCAGGGGTGACACGGAGGCTTCTCCCGAGCACGAGGCGTTGCTACCGAAGCCACTGCCATTTTGGACCACTAACCGCTACGCGGTCGCGCTCGAGGCGTCCGCCGTCTTTGCTGCGGCATCCGCTGTCCTCTTCGCGCTCGCGTTCTTCCTCCTGTCGAGCACGCTATGGCGCGCTGTGGAGTCCGCCTTCCTTGCCGCTCACTTCGTCGTGCACGCTATGGCCGTGTGGTCAATCGCCTCGAAAAAATGGGCCGCCGCCGCCACCCAACCTTTGCACCTCCGCGTCTTCTGGATCGCCACCGCTCTCGGCGCCGCGCTCTTCTCTGCTTTGACGGTGGTCCGCTGCGCCGACGGTTCGCTGCTCTTCCCAGATGACCCTCTCGTTTTTGTCGGCCTACTCATCTCCATGCCTCTAGCGTACCTTACCTAGCCATCATCGGCTTTCTGAAGCCATATGGCAGAAACCCATGAAAGTGAACCGAAAACACGGCAAGAGATGCACGCCACGCCATGCGCCATGCTGCTCGTTCCTCTCTTTAGCGACGTTCAAGCTGTATCAACCCGTTTATCTCCAAGGGTATGCCAATGACTCTCTCACCGCCGACAGCGTCCCGGTGTCGGCGGGCAACGCTCCATGCGTCGTCGCTTTGTTCACGTCCAACTAGCCGGCGCTAAGTCACGGCTTTTGATGGGCGTCACTCTGGTTGTCCTTCTTGTCGCGATTACTCTTGTGCATGGCGCTCGACCTCCTGCACCTCGCGGTCATGTCGTCGTCAAATCACTTATTGATCAATTAAATCGAGTTCATTCATGCGGCGTCACAACATGGGAGATCTTGAATGAATTAAGCAATTGATTCTATGAAAATGTCTGACAATATATGTAGAGTACAAAAAAGAATGAGTGGTAGGCTATTAATTACAGCAATAATCGAAATTTTGTTATAATAATCGGCCATATTTAGAGATATGGTGGTGTAAATAGGAAAGAATAATTAGCTATAATGACCCCGGTCATTATTGGAGATATGGCGAGAAAAGGGTTAAGAAAAAACGGATCATGTCTCCTACCGTAAATTTATATTAGTAAAGATGATAGCGAAGATAAATCGATGAAGTGTGTCGATATCGCTTGCAAGTGGTCGCGAGCTCTATAGTGCCGTGTGTTTGTCCTCCGGACTAGGGATGGCAAAAATACCCATGGGTCCGGAGTATCATGGTGCAGGCACGGAGTCGGTCTGGTCCCAATTTAGACCCGGGTATATTATTTGGATTCAGTCTGAGTCAGGGTCGGGTCCGGGTCTCATTTTGGACCCGTGGGTACCTGAACCGGACCGTTAAGTTTCCCATCCAATTCAAAAAAGAATGTGGCACTGTCTCGGTACCTCATTCCGTGCTCAAATGAGACCACATTCCGTTAAGTTTCCCATCCAATTCAAAAAAGAACGAGGTCTGCAGCCCTTGGGTTTCCCGTCCAATTCAAAAACCGAGACAGTGCCTCATTGCTTGAGTTAGGATAGAAAGGCAGCCCGGCCCAACCAGTGCAGTCGTGCTTGCCTTTGGCCTTTGGGCGCGCACACACGAGACACGACCAGCCTCTCTCGGCAATTCGGCAGCGAGAACATTAGTACCGTATCGCTTGGCGAGAGCCGCTGGGTCGGTGGAAGCAGGTTATAAAAGGAGGGCCACTGCTCAGCCTAGATGGGAACGCCGAACGTGCGGGCCATCTCACGGCGTGCTGACGTGCGGGCCCGGCCGGTGGTAGGCAGTCGGTCAGAAAAATTGAAAAAAAGGTTATCTAAATTTTAAAACCTGCTCTGTCTGGTAATGGGTCCGGGTACCCGTTTGGGTCCGGGTACCCATCGGGTTCGGGTCTGGGTCTAAGATTGGACCCGTGACTGATTTCGGGTTTTGGGTTCGGGTCTACAGAGGTTGGACCCGGAGGTACCCGGACCCGTTGCCATCCCTACTCCGGACGAGCAGAGAATGAGCACTACCGTTGTTCAGATTTCACTCTCGTTTTGGTTTCAGAAAGAAGAAAGATTTCACTCCAGGTTTAGCAAGCCCACGGGCCCAATCAGCAGAAATGGCCTTATCTGGGCCAACTTGCTGTAAATAGTTGGAGCCGGACGGGCAGCACAGCACGAAGGGTTTATTCCAACATTCATGCTACTCGGACCATCACTTGGGCCTGTTGGTGAAAATTAAATCCATCGTTGAACAGCATTTTTTAAAACTATTTTCAAGGCCCATTGTGCTCTGGCTACTTATGTAGGCCCAGTTTGATCCCACAAACTTCTGTACCATTTTCCTACCAAATTTCTGTGAAAAGCTCACGTTCTATTATAAACAAGCATTTAATTATTTCTGGGGTAATTCCTTATTGGCCAGTGTAAATTTTCATGATCCTTAATATGTCATCTCTTGTCGCCCCACATGTCAGTGATACATGGGATGCAAAAAGTTTTCCCTTATTTTGCTCTCATGTGTTTATGCTCCAGGGGATGTAAGCAGAAACCTTACACCTTATTCATGATCTATTTTGGAAGCTGTAACTTTTATAAAAAGCTCTTTTCTAGCTTTTTGAGATAAAAAACAGTTGTAGCTTTTTATAAGAGATCGTTTAATAAATAGCTAATTTTCTGAACAATAAGCTGTAAAAGTAAGTCCAATCTAGCTTTCAGCTTTTGGTTTTTGTCAGTTATATATAACTTTTGGTTTATGTCAAAAGCTTAAAAAGCATAATTTGTTTGAGTTGTTTGAGGTGTTCTTGGCTTTTCAAAAGCTGCTCTCAAGGATGTAGTAGAAACCTTACACCTTATTCAGGCGGCTTTAAAAGCCCCCCAAATAACAAGGCCTCAGGTCTATTTAGGGGAGTTGTAGCTTCTTTGAAAAAGTTGTTTTTTGGTTTTCATGGCTGAAAAGAAGGTGTAACTTTTTACAACAGGTCGTTTGGCAAATAGTTAATTTCTCTCCACAATAAACTGCAAAAGCACATCATACCCTGCTTTTGACTTTTGCTAGTTATACGTGAATTCTAGTTTATACCAAAAGCTGCTTAAAAGCTGATCCGTTTGAGAGGCTTAATGGTTTTTAGAAGTCAAAACTAGCTTTAAGCCCTAGACATGGCCTTAGCATGCTTGTACCTTAACCTTACATGTTGAACAAACTAGTACTATTAGTGATCAGTTAGCTTTAGGAACGAAGCTTGCAGAAAATGGATGAAGCTTCCGAACGACCGGCTTTGCGTTTTGATGTTAACAATACTATCTGGAGGATAACATCAAGAGCACCCTTTCCCCTAAATTCCAAAAGCAGGCAAATAGATATGCTTGGATTGAACTTTACTCCAAGCTAATTAAGATGGACTGCAGCATCATCGAATTGGCCGGGATAGCATCACCATGTGGGCCTGTGGGGGTCGCCAAATCCTTCAGGTCCATGCCGATAATAATAATGCTTGTGGGTCAAATTTGCTAGTGCAGTAGTAGTGCCAAAGGATATATGTATGTATGAGAAATTTTACAGTGCATAACACAGGTAGTAAATAGTAACAGTAGAAATTAAATCTAACCATCAATTCCTCAAGGATATTTTAGACTTTTCCTATCCATTCATCATGGATATTTTAGATTTTTTTAATTCGTTCACAGTTTTGGATTTACTGAATACCTAGTGATCTTCAGGGGCTTTTTATTCATTCATCCGCCATTACTCAGGATCACAGGACATATTTTACCGTATAGAACAAATAGTATGAGGGAATTTTTTATCCTTTTACCCCTCTCTGAATTTTATTACCGATACTACACGTGGTAGTATAACTAGATCTAAATTAATTTCAACCATTAGATTTAAATGAATGGACGGCTTATATTGATTTTAATCCACTGTAAGAGAACTCATGTATCTATATCCACTTGGAAATGGTGCTCTAGATGGAACAGTGCGTGTTGAATGGCAATTCGTGGAGCGAAAAAACATTGGCACTGATAATAACAGCGATGTGCAAGTTACGCATGCTGCGATAGCTAAAATTCAGTTTAATAAGCTGGAAAACCATGTTAACCTATGGGCATCAAACACAAAGATTGTGATAGTTTGATCAGAACACATCGGTGTTATCTCTACCTCGGCAGTCGGCACTTAGCCACTTACATAGATTTATTAGTTATGACCATCATTAGGCTACCGCCTTTGAACAGTGGCATGAACCTAGCTCAAGCTAGCATACACAAATCTGTGCCACACTCTCAAGCTGAAACGTGAACCTCTGAATATGGAGCTACAGATTCTTCCACCGTTCCTACGCAAAAATATCTGACCAAGCATCCTGGCTCCGCGTAATCTAGTACTGCAGATGGTAGGTGGCAAGAAAACAAAATTAAGAATCATGCATCATCTCATCATTCCATCTCTCCCTTTAACCTTTCCATAAAACCCTTATTATAGTGTCCGAGAACGAGTCAGCACAGGTGTGATTTCCGATTACTCGTCCCACACACCGATGATCCATCTAGCCAGTCAACTGCAATGGCCGCGCCAGCGTGCCGCCACTTGGATTAATATTCTTAAAAAGCCGGTAAAGCTCGTACTAACCTCGTCGCGCACTAATGGAAAAGCAGCTTTTTAACATCCTGGATTGCACCCAATGTGGCGAGTCTGGATTGGCCGGTCCGTTCTAAAGCATGAAAAGGAACCATCTTTTTTGCGCCCTATGCTTCACAGCTAATCCCTAGCCGAGCATCGATCGAGCATGCAAGAAACGCGTCGATCCTGTCCCGAATGTTTTCACCAACTCTGGCTGCTCCGGAGATTTTAAACCTAGCTTCCTGATCCTCCCTTTGGATGTACGTGCTCTAGTCTACTAGGCTACTTCGCTATATATGTCCACTGATTAACATCGCTAATATCGCCGATCGATTTGTTCACTTGTGCTAGCTACGTACTAGGCTGCAGGTGTTGTTGTCTTGGGCACATTTCTTGTAGCTATAGCTAGCTAGCTACAGTACCTGTTGATGGTTTGCTCAATGCAATGTAGTGCATATGCGTTGATAGCGAGTGTGCGCGTGTGAATTGATCGGTATAAGTTGATATATGGAGCAAGGGCAGGAGCGGAGGAGCGTGTGCGGCCGGCGCGCACGGGCGGAGACGCGGCACCCGATGTACCGCGGCGTGCGGTTCCGGGCGGGCAAGTGGGTGTCGGAGATCCGGGAGCTGCGCAAGTCCAGCAGGATCTGGCTCGGCACGTACCCGACGCCCGAGATGGCCGCCGCGGCGTACGACTCGGCCGCATTGGCTCTGCGTGGCGCGGGCACGGCGCTCAACTTCCCGGACGCCGCGCGGTCGCGCCCGGCCCCGGCGTCCGTGTCCGCAGACGACGTCCGGGCCGCGGCTGCCGCTGCCGCCACCGCGTCCGCGATGGTCAGTACCCATAGGAGAGATCATGATCATGAGCTGCATGGCTGCGCGGCCGCGGACAGGCGTGACGACGACGTAATGGGCGTCGTGGACGAGGACGACGTGTTCGAGATGCCGCGGCTGATGGTGAGCATGGCGGAGGGGCTGATGATCAGCCCGCCGGTGCTGGGGCCGGAGGCGGCGGCGGACGGTGGGGATGAGGACGGCGTGAGCCTGTGGGATCACTCCTGATCACGAGCTGGAGATAGTGGAGGCGGGTGTGATCGACTAATATCGATGGGGACGCCAGACCATGGTGGTGGAGATGGATCGTGTTCGCGGGGCAACGTACGTATAATGTACGCTTTTGTGATGCCCCTGTACGTAGCATGGATGTGAAATGGATGATAGAGACACAACACGGATATTGACATACAGTTACAGTACACCTTTTCATAGAAAGATTTTACTATACTGTTCGAGCTAGTATAGTGGTATAAGGAACACCCTTTTTCTTATATCCGCTAATTACGCATAAAATAATTATACTAATCGGCAAATCCCAAAATAAAAACAATCCATGCCATGTATGCTGATCGATGGGTAACTAATTCTCTCAGGAAGGGCGTGTTATGAAAAACAGTTTCATACATGCGTACACGTCGAGCCAGTGATGCAAGTGGGCTGGATCGGGTTATGCATTTGTCATTTAGTTCATTTGTTTTACCGCGTTGTGCTATGCATAAGGCGATTCATCATTTTAAGTGGAATGGGTCAGTGGGTCGACCCACTTGCATGTCGAGTTTATATGACTGTATTCATCGGGTCATCCCCGCCGTGAAGCTTAATTTCGTGCAAATCGTTATCATATCAGACAAGGTGTACTAGTTGTTCGTGTTTTTTACTGCAAACAAGCGCACTATGGGAGCTATAATGTTTGCACTAGGAACTATTTAGTGGGAGTAGTGCTTTTATTCTTTCTATACGAATACAAGTTGTACAAATCTTAAAACAAGCGAAGAGATAAATAATTACTATCTGACCTTCATTTACACAAAAAAATATGTACACAATTTTAAGAAAAAAATATATTGAAGCACACCTCTCTCTCTCTCTAATATAAGATGGCTTTACCTTGTTCCAACGTGGCAAGCCAAAATTTGTTAGCCTCAGAACTGGTATGAAACCATTGGTAGGGAAAATTAAAGCTCTGATCGATATAGCTTCGATTGTTATATGACAACACACTACTAGCTAGGTCGTAGATAACGATACACACCTCGAACTACGCAATGTACAGAAAAGTTTATACATAACAGGACTTGTAACAGACTGTAATCAAGCTTAAACCCTTCGATAAAATCCAAGACTTTAAGAGCGGCATGGAACAACCCAGCTTGACCCAGACAAGAGGCATCTTAACACCAAATCACCGTATTCTAATCACCGCAAAAATCGTGGGCACGGTGCAATCTAGCGAGAGCGTTCGGCGGCCTCACAGCTTCCACGAAGTTACACGCGACATCTCGATTCTATTACCGACGCGGCGGCTAAAAGCAGCTAGCTAGCTGTACTGTACCTACGTGCCATCGATCCCACGGCGTACGTCGCCGTCCTGTCCTATGCCGGGGCGGGCGGTCAAAACGACCCGAAGCCGTGGCGAAATCATGAGCCGGCACATACCCTGCAGGCTGCATCGCATAGCCCCCCTGAGTGACGCAGAGGTCCTGCATTTTGCGAGAGGCCTGCCTTGCCTCCCAGGTCACAACTGCTGAGCCGTCTGCCATGGAGGAGGGGGCAAGGAGTAGTGGAAGACATAAGAGCACGCGTCGTGGTTCTGTTCCGGCTCTGTTGCTCGTGCAAAGCTACATTGATTGATTCGGTCGCTTTGCATGGTGCCGCGCGGTGATTCGGTTTGAGGTTTGTTCGTCACTTGCGAGCGCACGCATTCGAAATTGTTGAGTAGAGACTGGCGCTGGTCATCTGGACGAAATCACGGAGGCTACAAGCGGGTAAGCCATGCCCCCGTAGCATCGAGCAGGCAGGGAGCATCAAACGGCACAGCTGGAGCTCGAATCTTAATACTAGAAAATTCGGGTCAGTATATGTTCCCTCCACGTGTGCAAGTCAATGGTACTTGACTCGTACAGACGGCAACACGGGTGGCATCGAGGGACTGAATCGAATCGATTCGCGACGAATCCAGACCAACCGTGGAAACCGCGCCGAAAGTTCGCCGGGCCAATGCAAGGCGTTCGCTGGTTTCAGTAATTTAATCATCGTAACACGAAAATTTGACGTCGGTGAAGGTTAGTGACTGTATTCGGAACCGAAGATAATATATTTCTCGTTTTGACGTAGACGGTACTCAGAGCCTTGGTTCGCTGCTAATCCGACCACTTGGCATCATATGGGACTGGTTGAGACCGGTTCGAGATTTCGAACTTACCACTACGTTTTCGACAATTTTTATTTAGTGCTGTGCTGCTTTTGCTAGCTACAGTTGGTAGGGGTTAAAGTAAAGAAGAGCACGCTGAGTCGCTGACTGCCATCTCCCCGACATCCTGGCCAGTGGCCACCCCAGAGGAGCAGAGCAGCCTTAGCTATCTTTTGAATTTATTGCTTATCTAACGTCTGTATCTTGTTTTGCATAAATATAGCTTCCTCGCATATGTATTAGTAAATCTGATCACATTCTTCATTGTGAAATTTGCGACAGTCGACATATGTCCACTAATATCGTACTCAGAGAACACAAAAGGTCATAGACGCCTTAGCAGACGTGAGGGACAACAGGAGTAGACGTTACTGCACCTAGGAGGCTAGGAAGCTCGAAAGACGTTACCTCACTCGGGTAGCGTGAAAGGGATCCTACCGCTATGGGCTATATGCTACTCTTGTAGTCGGTCGAGCTTCAGAGGCGCCGGTTAGGGGTGGAATCGAGCCGAGCCGAGCCGAGCTCGGCTCGGCTCGACCGAGCTCGGCTCGGCTCGACCGAGCTCGTCAGTTTGCGAGCCGAGCCGAGCTTGGCTCATTGTCTTTGTCAAGCTGAAAACCAGGTTCGGCTCGGGCTCGGTCGAGCCTCGAGCCGAGCCGAGCCGGCTCGTGAGCCGCCTGGCATGTGGGCCCGCCTCATTGCGTCAACTCTCAAGTATGTTCATTGTATGTTCCTTGTTCAATATGGTGTATGAATGCCAAGCCGATTGAATATGCGTGGGATGTGGCTAATTTTGTATTAAAATTAAGCCTCATGTAATTTGGATAATCAATTAATGATTAGTGATTAGTGAAAGTGATTACGAATATCTGAATTTTACCGAGCCTAACGAGCCAGCAGGCAGCTCATGGGCGGCTCGGGCTCGGCTCATTGTAACACCGAGCCAGACGGTAGGCTCGGGCTCGGCTCGTTGATGCACCGAGCCGAGCCATCAACGAGCCGAGCCGCACCGAGCCGAGCCGAGCCCGAGCCGAGCCGCGAGCCTCGAGCTATTTTTCCACCCCTAGCGCCGGTGACCTTCGGTGTTCCTTGGACGTGGCAGAGGATAGGTATTAACTATCGTGGTTTTTGTGGTGAAGAAGGGAATCAAATTTGCAAATATATATACGGAAAAACAAAGTACATAAAGCTAAATAAACAATAATTTCTCCTACGTGATCGTCCCAGAAATTATGAAGGGGCATAGTCCTACGCACCACCAGATTACCACTAGTTCTCAGTTCTATTTTCGTGGCTGAATTTCAGGATCCAACCTTGTCTGAACCAATGTAGAATTCATAGGTTCGACGCTAATGCAGTCGTGGTATATTGATTTGCTTGTGTACCTAAGACAGCGAGCTGTTCATTACACGTACGCATTATTGCCACCGTTGATTTTTATAAGAACTATTTAGTTTGTATTCTCGTTGAAAATTACAAGTCATGTATGAATCATTAATGCTACTTTATCTCTTTTGCCTCAATTTATCTCCTTTTCTTTTCTAAATGCTATGCATGACTTATCGTACAAACTAGTCTCTCATAATTCTAAAGCCCTTAATAGTAGAGTACTTTATTCCTTTTTTTATGTCTTTCTTAACATTAGAGCTTCCTCGATCTATCTATGTATTCGGTCAAAATACACCCCGTAAAATCACCTGTGAGTACTGTCCAAATCCAAAGCACTACATCCAGTGTCGTCGAGTAGAAAGGCATTTCCAGCCACCCCCAATCATAGAACCGGACTAGTCCAGAGTTTGTTCAGGTTCAGGTGCTCTCCCGAGCAGCTAGGCATCGACCAAAGAAATAATTCCTAGCCTTGGTAGCCGTCCGGGGTGGGTGATCGCAAATTGCAACTAGCGACGCACAGTAACCTTGGGGTACGTGCCGTGTTTGCTTGTGCTCAGAGATGCCGCGTATTTAACCCGCGCCCAGCGGCCAGCGCAAGACCTTCAGAGTTCCAGCGTTTCACCCACCGCCGCTCTCTCCCCTCCTCCACCCCGCCGTCCTCCGCTCTCCCTGGCCAAAACAAGCAGCACCTGCTCTGCTCTTGCGCGCATCAAGACAAGCCTCAACTCGCGCGTTTTTTATGCCCACGCACGCTCACGAAGCTGCGGCGCGCGCGGCGCGCTTGCTGTGCTCCTGGCCTCTCGTTTCTCCCTTAAAACACGCTTGTGAGTGCTAGCTGAGCGGTTGAACACACAGGTCGTTTCTCGCTTTCACTCTCCTGAGATCCGAGACGAGCAGTGCGTGACGTACGTCACGGATGGCAATGGCGGGTGTGGACAAGCCGCTGCGGCTGAAGGATCTCCTGGAGCTGGACTGCGACTCGTGCAGCGCGGCGGGCTTCCGCTGCTACCCGCGCAGCCTGTGCGTCGCCGGCGCGGCGGCCACCGCGCCGTCGCCAATGCGCCAACTCCTCGAGGCCGAGGCGCTCCGCTTCGGCCGATCGCCCCTCCTGCGCCCCAAGCTGTCCCACATCTCGAGGAACCTCTCGCGCCGGCTCAGGGGAGGCTTCTGGAGGCGCCGCGAGGACGAGGAGGCCACGGTGGCGGCTGGCTCGCCGGTGGCCGCCGTGAGCAGCTGCAACAGCGGCTGCAGCTCCGACTCGGAGACGTCGGAATCGAGTCATTCGTGCGACAGGAAGTCCCAGCCCGAGTCCGACTTCTCGTTGCCGAGCTCGGAGAGCCTGCACGCCGGTGTGTCCGCCGCCGCCGCGGCGGCGGGAGATGACAACGTGGTAATTAGCGTTTTCTCTCGCTTAATTTGGTTCAACAATGATGCTGCTTAATGATGCTTCAATAATTGGTCGTTAATTCAGTTGGGGCGTCTCGCCCCACTAGCCTTATTCGGTTAGTAGCATTATTAGCGTAAGCTCTGGATCGAAGTGACATGAAAACCGGAAGAAACAAACCCCGCATATTCATATCGCAATTCGCAAGTTCGCAACCCAAGCACATTGGCGGTACATATCCGCTACTGCTCGTATGAGGCGTGCATACGTACATCGGTACATGGCTACCTAGCTTTTAACTCGTGCATGTTCAGGTATTCAAGGGAGTATACTGCATTGACAGTCATAGGCAACATGGTCCCATTTATTTTTACAGACTAGAGTAATTTGTGTATCCCGCGGGACGCTGCTAGTGTCTAGTACCTCTGCAGTTGTGATGATTGATTGATGGCCAGATTGTACCCTGCCGGCTAAATTTACGGCCTCAACCGTTTACCCTACTTTTGATAGTTCTCCTGGATTTTGTTAAGTGTGTAGTGGTAGTACTAAAAGAGTTTGGAGTAGTGCAGTCACTTTAACCGACTCATTAGTACTACTAAGTCGACGACCAAAACACAGCATACTTTGCATTTTTGCAAGTGGTCGGTGCAATTAGATTTGTACTTGGAATTGTGATTACCTTTACTTCAAGGTAGCTAAATTTGGCTAGTGCTAGCCTGCTATGGCCCTTTCTCAAGATAAAAGCTCGTTTATTAGTTTGGTCGCCAAGTACCGGTAGGTTGATGAAACATGAGATTCCTTCGCTTTTTTAACCTCCTTAGTCCTTATAATTTTTTTATAAAAAATCTAACCTCTTCATAAAAATAGCTCCCTCTTTAACCACAAAAGACACAGGAAGCTTGGTAGGTTTGCTACCGAGTATCAAAAGCTTAGTAGGAGGCTTGCTGTGTGTAGGCCAAGCGCTTGAGCTCGTTTGAGCGTGGTGGTGAGTGAACTCAGTACTATTGATACGATTGGCTAGCCTGTCACATGCATAGGAAGCTATTGAGTTCTCCTGATGTGGCAGGTGACATTCATGATTAGAGAGAAAACTATTTTTATAAATTTATTAAAAAGATTATATTTTTTAAAGAAAAAGTGATGAGAGGGCCATAAGCCGTGCTTCAACTGCTACACTACTCCAACTACAGGTCTGCCTAGAGCTCTCTGTCCGGCCACCCAAATCATCCCGTGTCAATCACTGCATGCCCAACGTCCTGTGCAGGTCCACGTGGGCTGTGGACCAAAAGGCAGTGGGTGAAAGGCATAAATGCAGTAGCTCCGAGGCAGCGTTAGTGCAGCTTGTCGGGGACCGGGAGTGAGCCCACAGAGAAATGTTCAGCACAGTGCTCTCGCTCCAAGCACGGCTGGTTAGGCGTAGCCTCGAAGAGTGAAGGCCCAGCCGATCTGGCGAGTGATGTCCCGGCCGGTAGCTCTACCCGCCAGTTACTGCGTGCCATTGCCACGCTGCATTATTTAGCTGCGTGTGTGCACGTACCAACCACTGCTGCTGAGCGCTGTCTTTGTCTGCAACCTTCGCATGTGCCATGGCCACATGGTTCAATGGCCGAACTAACTCGTCAGTTAAGCAACAGAGGCGCTCACCAATCCGCCGCGCGTTCTGCTCGAGCTCGACACCGAGCTTTCGCTCTGTTTGATCTGCGTTTGTCTTTTGGGAAGAGTTTAGAACGCCACCGGCACAAAGCGACCGGGAAAGCCGGACGCCGAGGCCACGCGCACGTCCTTCGATCCGCTCGCTGCTCCGTACTCTTCCGCTCGTTGGACTGTTGCGAGAACGCGCGGCCGTTGTCGTGCGATAACCTATTCGCAGCTAGCTTAACCGTGGATAATAGTAAGCTAAAGCACATTACTGATGTGAAATGCAGGCGATGAAGAGGGAATCCAAGGATGCCGGGTCCATCTCGGAGACGGACGACAAGGAACAGCTCAGCCCGGTGGCCGTCATGGACTTCCCGTTCGACGACGAGGACGGCGAAGATGACGAGGACGTCGTAGAGGAGGAAAAAAGGGACGGCGGTAGTGCGTGTTCTGCTTCTTTCAGTGAGAGCCTCGCACAGCTCCAGAGTAAGTGTTCTTTTTCTGAATCATTCTAAACAAAAGAAATAATATCAAGTGGTAGTACGTGTATGTGCATGCATGGACAATCCTCGCAAATAATCATGGAAAGAAACAAGAAAGTACAATTAAAGTTCAAAGGTACGGTGATCATATAATTACGAGGTCGTGGACTTTACCCAATCCAGTTCTGAATCTCTTCAGCCCCGGTAGAAGTTGAGGTCGCATATGTATATTTTATCTCGTTGGTTTGAGGAGACCGCACTAGACATAGCAGAGAAACTTACCATAGCTTCTGAAATGGCGTCAGGTACTGCTAAGCTCAACGCAAAACACAGATAAATATAGGAGTTAAATGTCGGTTCCGCTAGTAGTCCACAAAAACACCAACAAATGATCAAATCCTAGTAGGGAGCAGTATTGGGGATGAAGATGTTCGTCGGGTAGTGCTAATGCCAAACCGGAATCTTCTCTGTTTCTGTCTTTTGCTCGGACACGATACGGACATTATAAAAGCCGTGCCAAATGTTCTGCTGCTCATTCGGGGCCCCGAAAAAGGCAAAAGTCCGGATCGTTTAAAGATCCTACTGGACCCACACGACCAGTGACGGTCGGAAAAGGGCAAAGAACTGCCGCATCTAGATTAAATGACCGTAATTTGACCCTCAATTATTGACGCTAGAATTGGTTCATGTTCATGCTTACTAACTCATTTTCCTTTGTCATGGGGCAGGGAGAAAGATGCAGCTGCAGAACAAGATCCGACGGTTCGGGAGCATCGGGGAGGAGCTGGGCCGCGTGGATCTCGAGGCGCGCTTCGCCGCCTCGGACTCCGATGGCGTCGGCAGCGTCCCAGAACAGCAGCTCCAGTGCTGCACCGACGCAACGGCACCGCCACGTCCGCGTGGTCACCGAAGTGTCAATATCCACGAAGAGGCCGACGAGTACAGCCTTCTGGAGCTACTGACGGACAACGTTTCCGTCGGCGTGGATGACGTCTCCGAGCGGCTCCTCCTCGACTTCTTCGTCGAGACGAAACGTCGCTACGAACGTATCGAGTTTCAAACCTCGACCGGTGGAATACAGAAGCTTAACCCGACGAGGAACGGTGAGACGGTGAGATTGGCCAAGGGCTGGCTGGAAGGCACTGGGAGTCGGTGGGGCCTGAAGGATGTCCTTTGCCGCCGGGAGGACTTCGTGGCGGGGATGGAGAGAGGCCGGCGGTGGATGAGCGTCAGCGAGGAGGAGCGCGAGGTCGGCTTGGTGGCGGCGGGCTTGGTGATTGACGAGCTCGTGGATGAGCTCGTGGGGGATCTTGTTGTGTAGGTTTGGTAAGCGCTGGTCTGTATGTTGACTTGAGTGCTAGCATGCGAGGGAATATATTCGGTTAGGTTTATGGTTTAGGGGTGTAGTGAATTAGGTGCTGAGGGAGCAGTGTGTATATTTTGGCCGAGTGGAAAGGGCAAAAAAAGAGATACTCTGTTAACATGTGAATATACACTTTTTTAAGAGTAATCTGCGGATCTACAAGGCCATCAAATTTGCGACACTTTAACAATCTGTAACGACATTTCCATTCGTATACTATGCCACGGGAAAAACATTCAATGAACAACACAGCGAGATATTCTTCAGTTCGTAAAAGGATAGCCCACAACTCCACAGAATAGGAAAAGGCAAAGCAGGGACCAACAGGGCACATGAATCCATAAGCATCACATGCTTGCCATGAACCAAATCTATCGTGTCACAGTTAGAGGTGGGCACTTGGGTCGGGCTCTTTTGGGCTGGTCCGAGGCACGATGGACACGATACGGTCCGAAACTCGGTTTGGCACAAAGTGAGTCGTACCAGGCCGGCACGACACTGTAGCACGGGTCGTGTCTGATCTGAGAACCAAACACGATGAGCAACTTGGCCTGACACGACATTGTAACACAAGCCATACCGGGTCCGATGACCCAGGGCATGAGAAAGAAACTCAGTATGAAGGTCACCGACCCACAGAGCATAATCGTTATGGACATACCCAACAACATAAACGCCACCTCCACCGTCGACACCTGAGAGAGACAGGTTAACTCTCTCTCTCTCTCACCTATCTTTATCAATTTCTCCCTCGCTCATCCGTCTCTCTCAATCTCGATTGCCTCTCTTCCTCACTCTCTCGTTGCCTTCTCTCTCGCTCGTGTTTAACACATCCTCCTCGTTCTAAAAATAAATAAATTTTCATTCTTTTTTCCATAATATTTGTGTCCACTGTTTTAACTCTATGTGCTTTCGGTTCATTTACTCTTGTTACAATAGTGCAAATGGGCTGGATCTGAACCGGCACGACACGAAGCAAGCACGAAATACAAATGGACTATGCTTAGGCTCACTGAAGGTGAGCCGACCCGGCCTGGTGAGCACAACGGGCCGTCGCGGCCTGGTACGGTTCGGACAGGAAGCACGATGAGCCGTGCTGAGCCAGCCCGGCACGGCACCACACCCACCTCTAGTCACAGTGATACATCCAGAAAGCTTCAAAACTACGCTCCTATGTTACCACAGCGACAAGCATACCGTGTTACACTGTCGCATTACAAGTAAATGAATATGCCGGGCTAGTCAAACCCCAAGCATGAACCCTAAACCTTTTGAGCTCAGGCAAAAAGGGACAAAACAATAAACCGTAATTCACAAGTTGCCTAGAAAGAACATGAGGAAAATTAACTTTACAATGTGAGACTGGATCCAAGGCATGAGATTTCACATAGGTGCAAACCCATTTGCTTTTCGTTTGTGCAGAACACACTACCTTATCTTCTTGATGATTGCTGCAGTGCGCATCTCGGCGTCTTCCTTGGCAAATCTCCACCAGAGATATGTGAGGGGAATAGACACAGCTAGGCAGATTGCATGACCATCTACATATCCCCAGCGTGGAGGGATGTCATAGGCTTCCAAGATCATTGAAAGTACACTTCCCATAGTGACAAACATGATCTTCAAACATGAAGGGTGTTTTGTCATGACAACCCATATTACCCATAGGAGGAACTGAGCAATGCTAGCAGCAGTACAAACCTTTGTGTTCAGATCTGCAAAGAATTCAAAGCATCAAGATAATATATGTAAATTTCCTCAAACAATGTGCAACAGCATAGCCATTTAACACAAACATAATGAAATGTTGTGTCATGTCCGGCCGTTACGGCCGTACATACACTAGGCGTCGTCGAGCACGGGATGTGCGACGCGCAGCGGAACGCGCCGTACGCACAGCAGGCATGCAGGGAAAGGAAGCAATGCAGGGAAAGGAAGCCATGTCAGGTGGCTAAGATGGAAAAAGAGAGATAGCTTTCTATTAGTAGTTCCTTCCTGTTATTAGTTCCTAAATTGGAAAATAGAGATAGCTTTCTATTAGTAAGTTCCTTCCTATTATTAGTTCCTAAATTAGCGGGCTGTGGCCATATATATTCATGTAACCAGACATGGAGGAGGACAAGCAAGAAAACTATTCCCTAATCTCTTCTATCTTCTAAAGCCTGCGGTAGAGGGGTTTAACCTCACCGGAGAAGACGGACGGCGGCTACGAGCTACGTAGCCGAGGTCCGGCCAGTCAAGGGTTCGAGGACCTTGACAACTTGGTATCACGATCCAGGCGATCCTCGCCTACTCAACCCACCTCGTCATCATCAGCCGCTGGCCCTTCATCACCAGGCTCCGCTACTTCCTGCGCCGCGCCTGCCATGGGGGACGATCTCCGGACCACCATCGAGAACCTCGCCAAGGCAGTACAAACCCTCCAAGCCACCGCCGAGGCCAACGCCAAGGCAATCCAAGCCCTGTCCACCGATCAGTCATCGTCCCGCCAACCACGAAATCAGCCGGACGGCGAGCATCTAACGATCGCCGCCTGAGTTTCGAAGATGGATTTCCCGCGCTACAATGGCAAGTCTGATCCACTGATCTTCATCAACCGTTGTGAGTCCTATTTCCATCAACAGCGAACCATGGCAGAGGAGAAGGTCTGGATGGCCTCCTACAACCTCGAGGACGTGGCCCAGTTGTGGTACATCCAGCTGCAGGAGGACGAAGGCACACCGCGCTGGGGCCGCTTCAAGGACCTCCTCAACTTGCGGTTTGGGCCGCCCCTCCGCTTCAGCGCCGTTATGCGAGCTTCGCTGAGTCTGCGGCTTCGGGGACCGTGGAAGAGTACTCGAACCGTTTCCAAGCCCTCCTTCCTCGCGCAAGTCGGCTTGATGAGATTCGGTAGCGTCGGTACAGACATGCTGGCGGCTCCGCTCCCGCCGCCGAAGTCACGCGTCGCATCCACAACCCGAGAGCGCTTCGCGGTAACAATGAGTTCTGGCGCGCCAGTTGAATTGCCGAGATCGACAAGCGGTGCGGCTCCGGCTTCGCCAGACTCGCGTAGTCTTCTCCGAACGCCCGCGGCTTCGCCGCGAACCCTCAACGCTTCGCGCTTCTGGCGCCACCGATGGCGTTCCCGGCCCTCAAGCACGAGCAACAGAGCGGTGACCGGACGAACAGGCGGAGCGGCGTCGTCTTGGGCTCTGTTTTAACTGTGACGAAAAATACTCGCGTGGCCACAACAGATTTTGCAGGCGCATCTTCTTCGTTGACGGGGTGGAGATCGACGACACCGATGACGCTGCGGCCGGGGCTGACAACGAGGCACCTTGCTTCTCCCTGCAGGCCCTCGCCGGGGTGCCCATGGCGGACACCATGCAGATCACTGTGACGCTTGGGGCCACATCCCTCGTCGCGCTCCTCGATTCCGGCAGCACGCACAATTTCATCTCCGAAGAGGCGGCGCTCCGGGCTTTGCTTCTGACAGCCGCCCGAATCTCACGGCCATGGTCGCCAATGGCGACCGGATCACCTGCGAGGGCGTCATCCGCGACGCACCCCTCATCATCGCTGGTGCCCTGTTCCCGGCGGACCTCTTCGTCTTGCATTGGCCGGCATGCTGACGTCGTCCTCGGCACCAAGTGGCTCGTCGCGCGGGGACCCATCGTCTGGGACCTAGCTCGTCGGCGCATGTCGTTCAAAGACGAGGGCCACCGTCTGCTGGCGGCAGCGTCTGCGTCACCAACCGCGCCACGCCTCTGAGCCGCCGTGGCGCGGGCGCCCTCCTCGAGGGTTGTTAGGCGCCAGCCGCGACATTTTCGCCGAGCCGTCGGTCTACCACCACCACGGGGTCACGACCACCGCATCATCCTCAAGCCCGATGCTTCCCCGGTGGCGGTGCGGCCGTATAGGTACCCGGTCGCCCACAAGAACGAACTCGAACGGCAATGCGCCGCCATGCTCGAGCAGGTATCGTCGCCGCAGATGACTTCACCATTTTCTCGCCGGTCCTCCTCGTCAAAAACCGGACGGTCGTGGCGATTCTGCGTGGATTTGGCATACGAATCGCTTCACCGTCAGGGCGCTTTTCCCATTCCGGTGGTCGACGAGCTCCTTGACGAGCTCCACGGCGCTTCTTCACTAAGCTCGACTTACGGTCGGGTACCATCAAGTGCGGATGCGGCCCGAGGATGTGCACAAGACCGCGTTCCGTACTCATGATGGCCTGTACGAGTTCTTGGTGATGGCGTTCGGCCTTTGCAACGCTCCGGCCACATTCCAAGCGCTCATGAACGATGTTCTCCGGCCGTTCCTCCGCCAGTTTGTCCTCGTCTTCTTTGATGACATTTTAATTCTGACAAGACTTGGGCGACCACTGCGCCACCTCGTGCGTCTTCTACGCGCTTCCGGCACCGACAACTCTTCGTCAGCGCGCAAGTGTGCTTTGGCGCCACCTCGATCGCGTACCTTGGCCACGTCATCTCCGAGGCTGGCGTTGCCATGGATCCGGCCAAGGTGCAGGCCATCCATGAGTGGCCGACTCCACGTTCAGCTCGGGCGGTCCGCGGCTTCCTCGGCTTGGCGGGGTACTATCGCAAATTCGTCCACAACTTCGGGTCCATCGCCGCTTATAGCGCCCTTCTTAAAAAAACGGTTGTCGTCGTGTAAGTCGACGGCGGCCGTGGCCTTCGACACCCTCAAGACGGCCGTCTCCTCAGCTCCGATCCTCGCCATGCCGGACTTCACCAAGCCGTTCATCGTCGAGTGTGACGCTTCGTCGCACGGCGGAGCTGTCCTCATCCAGGAAGGCCACCCGGTGGCATTCTTCAGCAGGCCGGTAGCACCACGCCACCGCGCCCTCGCCGCCTATGAGCGCGAGCTCATCGGCTTTGTCCAAGCCGTCCGCAATTGGCGGCCGTACCTCTGGGGGCGTCGCTTCCTCGTCAAGACCGATCACTCTGACTTGAAGTACACTTTCGTCGGCGCCTCGCGACGATCCCTCAACATCATTGGGTAGGCAAGCTTCTGGGTTTCGACTTCTCCGTTGAGTACAAGGCCGGGGCAGCAAATGTGGTGGCCGACGCGCTCTCCCGCCGCGACACTCCAGAGGAAGGGACCATCTTGGTTCTGTCAGGCCCACGCTTCGACTTCATCGCACGTCTTCGGCAAGCACAGCTCACTGACCCGGCCCTCGCCGCCATCCACGATGAAATTCGCGCGGGCTCCCGTGGGGCTCCATGGGCGGTGGTCGACGACATGGTGCAGCACGCCGGCCGCCTCTACATCGCGCCTGCGTCTCCCCTCCTGAACGAGATCCTGAGGGCCGTGCATGAAGAGGGCCATGAAGGGGTGCAGCGAACTCTCCACCGGCTCCGGCGCGATTTTCATTTTCCTAACATGAAGCAGGTGGTACAAGACTTTGTTCGCGAGTGTGTCACGTGCGGCGCTTCAAGTCGAGCACACCTTCCTCTGGCCTCCTTCTCCATTGCCCGATCCGCAAGGTGTGTGGTCGGACATCGCCATCGACTTCATAGAGGCGCTCCCTCGCGTACGGGGCAAGTCGGTCATCCTCACCGTGGTCGACCGGTTCAGCAAATATTCCCACTTCATCCCGCTCGCTCACCCATACTCCGCCGAGTCCGTCGCCCAAGCTTTCTTCGCTAACATCGTCCGTCTTCATGGAGTGCCGCAATCCATGGTGTCAGACCGCGACCCAATCTTCACGTCGACATTCTGGCGCGAGCTTATGCGCTTGGTGGGCACCAAGTTACACATGACGACTGCCTTCCACCCGCAGTCGGATGGGCAATCCGAGGCGGCTAACCGAGTCATCATCATGTACCTTCGCTGCCTCACGGGCGTCGCCGCGTCATTGGGCCGCATGGCTCCCATGGGCGGAGTTTGTCTTCAATACGGCGTACCAAAGCTCGCTTCGGGACACACCGTTTCGGGTGGTCTACGGGCGCGACCCACCTACCATCAGGTCCTATGAGCCGGGAGACACACGAGTGGCGGCCGTGGCCAAGAACATGGAAGACCGCCAGGAATTTCTCGCCGACATCCGCGCTCGTCTCAAGCAAGCTCAGGCGGTTCAGAAGCTGCACTACGACAAGGCCCATCGTGCTGTCTCGTACAAGGTCGATGATTGGGTGCTGCTCCGACTTCGTCAGCGTCCGGTGGCGTCACTGCCCCAGGCCACCTCTGGCAAACTCAAACGCGCTGCCGGGCCTTACCGCATCAGAGATGATCAACGAGGTTCTTTGTCGCCTCGCTCTCCCGCCTCGAGCTCGCTTTGCACGCGGCGTGTTCCATGTCGGCCTCTGAAGAAGTTCCATGGCGATCGCCGATGGCTCCTCCGCCACTCCATGGGTCATCCACGGCGCCATTGCTCCCGGCCGGAACACGCCGTCTGTCGGCGTGTCGCTTCGTGGCGTCCAAGCGAGTTACGGTGCAATGGAAGGGTCGATCATCTGCATCGGCCACAGGAAGATATCGAGCCATTCCGCACGGTATCCGGCATTTCAGCTTCGGGACGAGTGCCTCTCGAGAGGGAGAGATGTCATGTCCATTGAATTCTGACATACCTACTAAGCGTCGTCGAGCACGGATGTCGCGACAGCAATGAACGCGCCTGCCTGTGAGCAGCATGAGGAAAGGAAGCAATGCAGGAAAGGAAGCCATGTCGGTGGCTAAGATGGAAAAAGAGAGATAGCTTTCTATTAGTAGTTCCTTCCTGTTATTAGTTCCTAAATTGGAAAATAGAGATAGCTTTCTATTAGTAAGTTCCTTCCTATTATTAGTTCCTAAATTAGCGGGCTGTGGCCATATATATTCATGTAACCAGACATGGAGGAGGACAAGCAAGAAAACTATTCCCTAATCTCTTCTATCTTCTAAAGCCTGCGGTAGAGGGGTTTAACCTCACCGGAGAAGACGGACGGCGGCTACGAGCTACGTAGCCGAGGTCCGGCCAGTCAAGGGTTCGAGGACCTTGACATGTTGTCATGTGGCCTATATTTTAACACTTAGTTGACTCCTTAAAGATTGACATTACGCAACAAATTGCAGCAATAGAGAAATTAAGCTTCTACAGTTACACAGTAACAGGTTCAAATACAACACTAAGATACCAACTCTGAACTCCAGTAATGGGGGCATGCTAGATTGCCAGGAGTAAGAGCAAGCTAGGTACAAGTAACACAAGTAGTGACTACAAAAGCGACACACCGTCCAGCATTACAGTATTGCAATTATCCACAGGAAGGATA
Source organism: Guadua angustifolia (assembly GCA_036346375.1). Taxonomy (NCBI): domain Eukaryota; kingdom Viridiplantae; phylum Streptophyta; class Magnoliopsida; order Poales; family Poaceae; genus Guadua; species Guadua angustifolia. Next base: position 35,422,679 of record CM070519.1, read on the forward strand.
CATTCAACATGCAAAAACTGTAAGTAAAACAGGTTTCGTCAAGTTTGAAATTTGTTGTACTGCTAAAATTTACCTTTGTCAAGTTCATAGAAATTGAGATACAAAATATGAGTTGTTGTGAAGGCCAGAATTGGAGCTGCAACCATCACTCTGGAAGCTTCATCCCTCAGATTTAAAGTCCGCAATATCGCCAGAATAAGGGAGTACCCAATGAAAGCAGCAACTGATGAATAATATAACTTTTCTGTCCAAAATGTATCACTGTACCAGATGAAGAATCAAGGTCAACCAATTATAATCAAGCACATACACTGGAATCATACTCTTGGTCAGTGGGGTTGGACTTACCAGCTATGATATATGGCACGCCAAAACCAAGCATTCATGGACAAGAGACCATAAATGTGCCATAAGCCAGTGTATTCATAGTATGTCTTGTGAGTTTCAGGTCTAAGAGGCAGCTTGTAAGAAAGCAGGAGGAAAAAGGATAGCCACCCATTAAATTGCACAAGAAGAGCCAGTGCAGAGAGAGCAGCAGATATAGGCTCCTGGAAGGAAGATAAATTAAGTGGGTATGTAATAATAATAGTAGAAGTAGTAGTAGTAGATCATGGCCACAAACCCACAAGAGTGAAACTGAAACATGTATGCTAAGTCAATTCAAGTGAAAAGTAATTCAGGTAACCAGTACATGATTCAAGAAACGGTTAACTACCTGAAACACAGATGCACGCTTCAAAGGCCATTTGCCGTGATACTTAACTGGTCCTAATCCAAGCTGCTCCTTTTCACTTTCCCTCTCCATCATGCAGTGATATCTGCATTCACTCTTGCAGTTCCACTCTTTCCATTGCAAGTATAATGGTTCATGTGCGTACCATGATTTGTCAACAGGCTGGTTATCATTTGGAACTTGACAGTGCTTAACAGAGGTTTCTTTGAGGGAACCTGTCTTTTCGCATTCTTCAACACAAGCTCTGGTAGAAGTAGGACAAATCCACACAATTAGGGGCTTGTTTGGTTTGCTACCCTTGCAAACCTAACTAAATGTTGGTGACACCAATGAAAATTGGCTGATGTTTGGTTTGCTACCAAAATTTGGCAGCACCCACCCCACGAAAATTTGGTAACGTCAATGAAATCCAATGTCACACGCAGGCAATTCGAGGGCGAGGAAATCACTCACCAAAATTCTGGCAACACTAAAATTTGGATTGGTCACGATCCAAACAATGTTCTTTTTGTCAATATTTGGCTATACCAAAATTTTGGCTTGGCTCATTTTGGCTATCAACCAAACAGCCCCCTTGTTGATTGCTATTCAGAGCAAGGACATCCCAATTTGTTAAGAGAAAACGAACAGGTCTTAAGGACAGATCTATATACTCAGCTACATAAAAATGACAAGTTTTCATCAGGAGGTCACAACTCACAACCTTTGTCCTCAATATCAAACAAAGCTGTGTTCCTCCATACATGACCACGGCTAGATTACCAAAATAACAGCACACAGCCATACACATTGGTTGCTTCTTCTAAAAGGCATAGTTTTCTTGGTGCAATACTGCAAGTTTTGCAATCTTTACCTAAGATGGTGCATGGGTGCAACATGAGTAGAGCTTAACCAAATCTATCAGAAGAATACTATATGGCCGGTGTGCACACAGAGTGATTCAAGTGCATCGTCCGTGGCCGCGAAACCAAATCTCGCGCCCTACAGCCAATGACCACCGAGTGTTCGCGCAAACGCCTACAAACATCTATCGCCATACGTGCGCTAATTCCATCGTAGAAGGCAATCGAGAATCGACTCCTAAAACCAAAGCGAAACAGAGCCCCACGGCTTGGGAGCAAGAAGATGACACTAAACAAGAACCCACGAAACAAACCTACCTGTAGAGCGGATCGGCATCGCCCTCGGAGGAGGCCACTGCCCCGGCGGCGACGGCAGCCACGAGGCCGACAAGCAGCGCCAGCCAGGGCGTTCCCCGGCCAAGCCCCATCTTCTCGTCGCGCGCCTCCCGCTCCTCCTCCCAATTCGAGTAGGCTTACACTCCTAGTGGAGGTGGGAGAGGAGATCCATGGATCGGCGAAGTCCAAGAACTGCACGACGGCAACTAGTGGTAAATCGTAAGAGGTAGGGAAGACTTGCGACGAGCTACGCGAATAGAATCGCAGCAGGTCGTCGTGTCCGGGAGCAAATCGACAGAGGGAATCGCGAGTCGCGAGTCGCGAGCTTGGGGGATTGGTTCTTGTTTCCCTGTGTCGGGTTTGTTTTTGGGCACCACAGCTCCACGTAGCCTTTACAAAAATCGATTTCAATTTTAAAATCGCCAGTAGCTCGGCACCGAATATCGTTGAAAATCATTAGAAATCGTATAAATGTCGAAGTCAAACAATTGAAACTCATTGGTAAAAAAAAATTAAAAATTGACCCACTTCGTCGATAATAGAGCGATTTTCACCGAAAATTGACCAAGCAATCGAAATTTTTCGGCGAGCGATTTGACGATTTCCACCGGTTTACGTCGCATAAAATTTCTCATTTCTTTTTATATTGGACCGATTTATTGACCAATATTGAATATCAACCATATCGATCAGAGCAAAAATTGTCAAAAATCAAGTGATTTTCAATGATTTTTGAAAACCTGACTCTACGAGGCTCATGGGGTGCTAAAAATAATCCATTCCCATATGTGATGTGTCCTACTATCATTGGATGAGTATATTTTAGACATATTCTCTTAATATAAGTTGTATAAAGTTTGAAGCAAACGAATGGATAAAAAATCACTATCTACTTTTCATTCATACTTTAATATGTAGGTAATCTCTACTACTTCTAATTAGGAGTTGGTGGTGTCACGTCCGTTCTCCACCATAGAATTTTGCAGAAAGCTCCAACAAAACCTACTATTCTAATTTGCAGTTGGTGGCAGCGGTCTGTTATTCCATCACCCTTTCCAAATCCCTTCCGAGATCCCCGCCACCAAATCATTCCGAGATTCGTCCGATCGCCCACGACCGCGCGTCCGCACCCATACGAGTCGCCTCCCCCCCTACCCCATCCCACTCGAACCCTAACCCGTGCATGGCGATGGCAGCGGGTGGCGACGGCCGCCTCCTCTGGGCTCGGCGGCCTTGTCCACGGCACGGCGTGGCGAGCACATCGGCGACCTCTTCCCCGGCGTTGCTGGCATCGGGCCCGCCATCCGCATCATCTTCTTCGGCCCTATAGCATCGGCAACTTCGCTTCGGCGCACGCCTTATCATCTCCCCCAGCGTCGGCTACCTCCCCACTGCCGCGCGAGACCTCGGCCTACCTCGGCGAGATCTCCACTGACACCTGCAACATTGAGGTCACCACTCGGTCGGGGTGTATCACCGCGACATTTCACGGCGTTCCCCTCCACCTCGTCCTCCTCCGCCTCCGCCACGTCGTCTCCTACGCGTCGCGCCACCCTCCCGGGACCCGCGTGTTCCGGCGCTTCGATGAGGTGAGTGCTTGCTTGTTCGTCGAGTGTGCCCGGAATGGTCGAGGAAGTTACCCGTGCCAACCTGGTCACCTACTAGGGCCCGACGAAATCTCCGACCGTGCCGCATCCCCCCTGCGAAATCTTCGACCGTGCTGCACTCCCTCCTTCTCGCCGGCTGTGTGGATTCCCCTCCCCATCTGCGCTCAGATTCCCCTCCCCGACAGCTGCCTAGATCTAGCGTCTCCCCAGAGATAAGTCTTCTCCCCTCGCTCTTCTCCAATCCTGAGGTATGACGCATTTTCTTAGCTCTTCCTGAGGTATGTGCTGTTGTGCAACATTTTAGGCTCTGCGTATGCTAGCCTTGCAGCTTTTCATGCATTTTCGTGCTGGTGATTGTCTGAAATGGCTCATGACTCACGGTGAATTAGAGGGATATGCGTGAGTATATAGGACCATTGCATGTATACTCAATTGCTCATAGAGTAGTTTCATTTATGATTTTTGCTGCTTTTGTAATTAATCTAGGATCCTAGGTTTGTTTGTTGATATTGTTGCTTGTCGTTGTTGTGTGTTACAGGAGGGATATGCATTGTAGGTAATACTACCGATTCCTTGTCCCCGTTCGTATCTGACCTGATTTCATGGTTATGTGACGAATCAAAACAAAATCTCCTAATTTGTACTACCAATTCACACTTACATCAACCCCCCAAAAAAACGCCAGACTTAGCATATTCAGTTGTATCTATCTACCCAAGCTAGACCTATCATATTCAGTTGTATTTGTCTATGCATCTGAGTTCCAATGTGTGCAGACCAAATGTTTGATGAAATTACTAGGAGACCTTTGGGTGTATATTATGGTTTCATGGTTTGTGCCACAGTAGATGTTTGATTAATTTCCCATAAGAATTTGGGTGAAATCTTTTTGGGTTCTTGAATTATTGAAAGTCAATTAACTGCTGTCTAGACTCTAGACTATTTGTTCATTGGCTAGATGAATCAAAGGAAGCCATTAAATAAATGTCGAGAAACCATTAGGAATCTCGCCTATCCTAGGTAGATAGCAAGATCAAATGTTTAGCTCTAACCAGTTCAAAGAAATTTTGATATGTAGAGAAGCCATTAGGAATCTGGCCTATCGTTTTCTCTTGTTTATCATGAAACTAGGAAGAAAGTAGTATGTACGTCCGTAGAGGAGGTGAGTTTACTGTACATAGTCCTGGAAACATTTTGTTGTTTTCTATTCACAGTTTTTGTGTGATCCTGTGCATCTATATGTGCAAGATTGATTCATTCTCGTGGAAACTCCTAGATTTTAAGTTTTAGCAATTTGTATAGTTCATTCTCATGCCAAAAGAAAATAAAAACAGCTTTGTTTGTTGCTACTTATGTTGGAACTTTGAACGCATGCTTGTTGGAGCCATCCTTGTAAATATGTATTTGTGTATATGCATACCTGTGGACACTGCTTGTGACCAGATCATAATTGGATGTAGAAGTCTTCCATATATATATGCAAATGATTTCTAACTCATGAAACTCTTTCTACAATTCTTACGACCACAACTCCTGACAATACTACTGCCTATTTTGGGTCTGGGTGCATTTTTCTTCTTTGCAAGACAAGATTGAAGCTAAATATTTATCCATAGTTATTCTCTATGGTCCTGCCCTAACATTTTTACAGTTCCAAAATAGTATTTACTGATGGTGTGGTCATGCTTTCCATTTCACATCCATGCTTGATAATGTATGCCATCGCGATTTGGTTCATTAGTAACCTGGATAAGTTTTGAATTACATTATTATTACATATAGGAGCTTGATAAAATTCTGTGTACTAAAATGTTTTTACTGGACAAGTGCTTCCATGCAGGATTTCTTTTGCTTTGTCGATACAGCGTACTTTATGAAACGATTCAGTTTTGCTTATGGCATAATCACACAAATATCTTGCTTTTTAAGATAATCATTAGGACATATATGATATCAGATTGTGTGATAAATCTAAATATTCTTTTTTCATCTAGGTAAAAAGGTCACAAAGGGTAAAGGGGAATCATCAGAAGCAGGTCTGCCTAGCAAGGATGAGCTGAGGAAGAGCATTATTGAAATCCTTAAAAGAGTTGACTTCAACACGGTGGGCTACACCTTGTTTTATGTAGTATATTGAGAATATTACTATCTCAGTTCGTTAGTGGCACTATTTTGACTAATTGCCGTCAATTTATTTTCAACTTTGATGATTACTATAAGGAAAAGTATGAATGACTGAATGAAAATGGTACCATTATATTTGTTGTCAAGTATTTTTGTAATGCCTTATTTCCTTTCGTGTTTGCTCTGGATAATGTTGTATTTAAAGAGTTTGATAGTAAAAAGTTAACTTATGATAGATATTTTGAAAAGAAAAAACAGCTTTGTTTGATGCAAATTATGTTGAAACTCTGAATGCATGCTTGTTGGAGCCATTCTTGTAAATATGTATGAAAATGGCTGTGCGTTGCTACGAAATCCTGCATGGAAGGTAGAAAGAGCACATTCTAGCTGTTCTAGCTGGTGATAATTTTGAGTTCCTAAATCTAACTGAACGAAGAAACCAATTTTTCCTACAATTCTTCTGTTCTTTAGGATACTGGTGCTTTGTCACACTGCAATTCTTGAGGTGAATGAGGCAATTGGTGCTCTTACCTATGAAGCAGAATCACCTGATGAGGGGGCTTTTCTTGTGGCAGCCAGAGAATTTGGATTTGAATTTTTTAAGAGAACACAATCAAGTGTCTTCATCAGGGAGAAATATACATCTTCTAAGGGCACAACTGAGAGGTTGCATAGTAGTAGTTTATGTTGCATTTATTCTTTGTTGTTCCCATTCCTACTTATTTACTTTTCTCCATCTCTTGATTGGGGTTTAGGGAGTTCAAGGTTCTCAATCTATTGGAATTCAATAGCAAAAGAAAATAAATGTCGGTAATTCTTAAGGATGAAGATGGCCAAATTCTTCTTCTTTGCAAAGGAGCAGATAGATAAAGTTCTATACCAAATATATTTCTTTACCGATGCTTATGTTTCAAGTTTTATCCTTTGCTGGTCTTTGTTCCACCCAAGTAGCATCATACTTGATAGGCTGGCCAAAAAATGGAAGGTTGTATGAGCGATACAAGCAGGCATCTCAATGAGTATGGTGAGGCCGGCTTGCGGACGTTGGCACTATCATACAGAGTACTGCAGGAATCAGAATATTCTTTTTGGAGTGCTGAGTTTCTTAAAGCAAAGACATCTATTGGGCTTGATAGAGAATTGCAGCTCGAGCGAGTCTCAGATTTGATTGAAAGAGAGCTAATCCTTGTTGGTGCAACTGCGGTGGAAGATAAATTGCAAAAAGGGGTAAAAATGATTGATTGATTTTTGATATTGGTAATATATATTGCTACATACAATATATTTGGTTTTAATTCATACCGAAGGAGAAACCATAAAAACTTTTGTAATCGGGAGAAATAGATGTTTGATCTTTTAGCACAATTTTTTTTATTGCTTGACCTTTATGTTTTGTTACCAATTTAATTTTTCGTAGCAACGTACGGGCATTGAACTAGTGTATTCTCATCTTTTAATACCATTTAATTTTAATACCTCAGTCTAGAAAACTGTGATTTTATCGATATAAACCCATGTGGTTTATAGACCTGAGCTGCCAAAAAAATCAATGGCCACGTTGTCACTTCATGCCACGTGTCTTTTCCAAACAGACCCTTAGATTTTGAGAAGAGTATTTAAATGACTCATGATATATTTTTCATAAATAGGGAGGACCTCATACACAATTGGGCAATTTTAACATATGCCGTACGTGGGCCCAGAAGTGCGGAACACTTGGCGCCATATGTACTCACGCCGTACTCCGTGCCTAGATGGTGGGCCTTAAGGTCACTGTCCGGTCGTACATGCGGACGCAGATGCGGTACGAGGGCTACGTGTTGTAATCTTTGATGTCCATATGGCAAGTAGAGACATAGGTCGTTATCCTCATAAGGGCTAGTTTGTTTTTACTTTTGATTATGTATTCTGCCTCTAAAAGCAGAATAAAAGACAAACAGTCCAATTCTACGAATCGATTATTACAATCTAGCCCACCCATATACACTAGAATCCACAATTCCGCTTCATATGTGCTTTTAGATTTCAGCTTTTGGAGAATCAACTTCTCTACAATCACAATACAGAATCTGTTTTTAGAGAATCCAAAGTAAAAACAAACAAACTCTAAGTATAGAACCGGATAGGTTGGCATCTACTAAGCCAGAAGTTGGACACAGGGCACTTCCTGTTAGATCGGACGGTAACTGTTGAGTCTTGTGCACACCACCAAGCTGTCGTACGCCGTGCGATCTAGCACGGTATCATTCTGAGTTGCTTCTAACTTTCTAGAGAGGACAGATTTGTAGACGAACGGGAGGGCCCTGTCTCACTTTTTTTTTATAGAAGGACGCACACTGCGTACGCATGCACGCCACCACACTCACACATACGAGCGTGCAGGCTCGATCCAAAACCTCCAGTATTGTCTACACATGTGTGTAGACTGTTTTAAAATTATTCAGATGAGAAACGAGGGTTGCAATTATGTGGAAACTGTTTTAAAATTATTCAGATGGGAAACGAGGGTTGCAATTATATGGAATCAGACTCTGGACGGTGGCGTGAGCGCGTCACACCCACCCACTGAGCTATTGCTCAGGTCTCCTGTCTCACTTAATACTGATGTTACATGGAGATGATCGGATAAGCATATGATTATGTAATGAATCAACGTCAGATATATAAACAAAAGTACTTATCCTACGTACCAAGCGTGCTCACTTTTTTAAAATAAAAAGAAAAGAAAACTCAGTAAAGATGCAGCACTAACAATTTATATAAACTGAAAGTAAATTTAAACTCAAACATGACGACATTGACCTGGGAAGGTGGAGTCAGGACCAATTTGCTCAATTATCCCATTCACTTCCATAGTGGAGGAGTACTCGAGGAAACTATTGACAAAGCTTTGTAGTTTTTTTTTTCGAGGGGAATAAGTACTGAGACGATCAGTGTCAAAGTCACCACTCACCACTGATCAATGGGTCCCTTGAAGAGCATTTTTTTTAAAGAGCAGCAAGAGATTTGCCGCACAATTTATTAAGAAGGAAATAAGATAGGTGGCCCCGTTTTTATACGGAAAAAACCGGTCCCGAAAAAACCTTACAAACTCGCATTAACTACAACCAGTCTTTCTACCACATACATTATCTAAATACCACTATCCTGGTACACTAGAAAACAATGAGACGCTAATTCGTATGAATTGTGTGCCATGCAAAACCATGATTTAACACCGCATCCTTGATCGATGAAGCTATTTGCTCGGTTGTTCTACTCTTCCCCTGAAATATTCGTTGATTTCTCTCGAGCCAAAGATTCCACCAGAAGTAAATTAGTAGACCGTCCAAATCGCGTCTTTTCTCCCTGTCGTATTGGCTTCGTAACCTTCTCCACCACCTGTATAACGAGCCGTCGTGACTCATATTGTTCCATCGGTCCAGTTTTCCCCATCGTAGTATAATCTCCCATACTTGTCTAGCGAAAACACAGTCTTTACAAAGGTGACTCGTTGTTTCCGGAGCTACGTTGCAAAGGCTACATACCGCATTGCATTGCCAACCCCTTTTGAGCATGTTGTCAGCTGTTAGAATTTTGTTGTGAAGCAAGGTCCATGCAAAAAATCTACATTTAGGTTCAGTTTTGGCCTTCCATATCGGTGAGATCTTGATCTTACAGTAAACAGTGTCAAATTGCACTAGGTAGGCACTCTTTGTTGAGTATTGCCCACTAGTTGTTCAGCGCCAGGTTATTTGATCATCCCTCTGGTCATCTCTGTTGACCGTTCGTATTGCTTCATGAAGATCAACGAACTCCCTTACTTCATTATGAGAGTTGATTGGAGTACAACAGCGGATCCAGTAATTGTTTGCCAAGGCTTGTTGGACCGAGATGTTCTTTCTTCTTGCCAATCGGAAGAGGGTCGGAGCAATGTCTTTTGGGGCCTTTCCTTGCACCCAACTTGATCTCCAAAAGTCAGCGAGTTTACCGTTTCCTATCGTGACCACTGTTGAAGCATTGAAGAGCATTTTGTCAGTTTCCTGATTTCAGCTTGCAAGTTGTGTGCATGTCTGTGTAGTCTCTACTGATTGTAATTTGTACCTGACAATTTCTTTTCGTTTCCTTTCCCACTTAATTTGACACAGGATCAAAGTTCCAATGCAGGTACGACCCAGATTCTTTTTGCTAGGGCGGCCTCTTCTTGGACAGAAGATCCAGTATTCCAAGATGGCCTAACTATTGGTTTGTTTCATCATTTGGGCCTGATGATTTTTATTTGTCAGCCTGGCCTCGAAAGTTGTAATAGGCCAGAAAATCATGCCATCAACAGTTGGGCCTAGTGGATCGCCTAGTACTACAACTGCAACGAAAACTCAATTTATGATAAAAAAATTTATTTACAAAGAGTATTAATCTTATCTCAATAATAATGTTCACTCTAAATGTACAATGGTTAAATGTTTAAATCAATTCATCGAAGCATACAAATTTCAAGCACCTATTTACAAACTCGAGGTTAAAATTATCTTTAATTTCACAAATTTAAATAATAACATCGCAACACTTAAGATTGTAAATTTGTAACGCCATCATTCAGAATCGATCAATCGACCGAAAGAGGCATCACCTGTTGCCCCATAGGCGCAAAGGCGTTGAAGAGATAGGCGTCATCCGTATATGGCTACCACCATCAGTGACGTGCGTAACTCGTATGCCTTGCTTCGGCCATACCATAGCCCCACCTCATCAACCAGCTCCACCGCCTCCTCACCTCCCTTCGCGAGTGCCTCCCTCAACCTATTAATATCATCCACTGCGTACGAACTCCTGTAGTGCCGCCAACCTATCTCGCCATCCACCACCGGCGACCTACCCCTGCGCCGTATCGACAAGATCAGGAAAGTCGCCCTCGCCCATTACCTCCACTCAACGGATAAACTCAACATATCTGCAGGAGAGGCAAGAAGTGGTGGGGTTATATAGATTCAGCAATCGAGGAGATATCTATAGAATTTAGGTTAAGAAATCGTCGAATAAGAAATGCAACAAAAGGAAAAAAAGGCGAGAAGAAACCCAATTCTATGAATTGGAGCTCTACTTCCTTCGGAAGGGGATCAATCAATCCAATCCGAAAAGCACCGGGAGCAATCACCGCTAATTTGAATGCTAGATCAATGGGAGAAAGGAAAGTAATAAATGAGTCATGCATATTCATTTACCTCCTGCGACAGGATGATCTAGTCCAATCTACCGGAGTGACCACTGTCCTCTTCTTACTCAGCCACGTGGGTGCGCACACTTATCTAGTCGCGTCATGCATAGCCGTGCGCATGCTGCTGGCCGGCCGGAAGCGAATCCATACGTGATTAGATAAAAAGAAAAGATGATCTTATCTACACATGCAAATGAATATTTAATGGAAAGGATGTATATGGCAATTCAAAGGCATATGATAACTCAGAAGCTGTATGCGTACAATATATAAAAAAAGAATTGGTTGTACAGTATTTGGAAATAGAATCGACTGATTGAGATAAGAGTCTTATACGCTGCAGATCACGCATGCATGCATATCCAACCGAATTAAAATTTTCTCCGTTCGTCAATGTATAGAAGATCAGGACAATAACGGTTTTGGAGGAGAAGAGAACAAACCGCCGCTACCAACTCATAATTAGAAATAGTAGAGATGTTGCTTCGAGTGTTGCTGTACCAAGTCGCTCCGCTGAAGCTCAACCAGCTCTTCTATGCACTCTGCACAAGCTCAAACGTACGGCCGACCTTCTTCGTTTTGCAGCAGGAGGAAAACGAAGGCCATGAGGTTTCACAGCTCAATACCTGAAAATGCTAGTGTGCCACTGCCACAAAGGGCTCCTTTTGTGCTACAGCTACTGCCACTATCGCAACTGTAGACTTCACGACCTTTTCTTCCCCAAAAGCATTCTTTCAGGAAAAGGAAGAGAAGAAGCATCCAATCATCGACATCACATACCTTAATTCTGTCATGAAAATTATGAAAGGTGTGAGCAACGACCAGAGATATCACAAAATACACAGGTCGGTCTATACGTGCCTCCGGCCTAACCCATTATCTCCTCTTAGCATGCCCTGAACCTTTTGCTAGCTTCCAGTCCCTAAAAAAAAAAAAATACTACCAGCCCGATCGGATCGATCAGTGCCTTTGTATGCTCCCACGAAAGCCACTCCTTTTCCGCTCTGAATGCAGCATGAGAAGGAACGCGCTTTGAATAAGGGCCTAACCAACACGAGGCTCCTACTGGGGAGTCCATCCTCCGTTCACCGGACACTAAGTACTATCTGCCGTTTAATTTTTAGCATAGCGGCAGCGAATATACAATCGCTCGAATGTGGCTAAAGAAAAAAGAAGCTTTACTGGGAAAAAGAAGTTTTACTGGGTAGCGAGTTGCTTTCTTAGGTATGTAGCTTGATGGGCCGCTGATGGTGAAAGTTTAATTTGGTAATTAGTGACTTTACTTGTTGTTTGTAAAACTAGACTTGAATCTTAAACTCATATAGAGACCATAGAGGAGGCGATTTCACACCTCACATTTGCGAGGATATGGCGGCCCTTTGAGTAGAGGGCACTTGACGCACATCATGAGGAAATCGACAATTGCGATGGTACAGCGAGGGTGTAGAGTGAATGCCGGAGAGCCGGCGAGGGCGTAGGCATACGACGACGGGTAACCCAATGCGGTGACAGCGAGCAGGCAGGTTAATCGGCAAAATATGATTTGATTGAATAGAGACAATGATGAATTTATTTGATCGATTGTAGTTAACTTAATCATAGATTTTTAAAAGTTTGACAAATGAATATTACACAAGTATTTCTTAAATTATAAAGTACTAGTAGTAATATTTGGACGGATAAGAATACAATATAAATTGTTTAATATATTTACTTTAATTTAACTCAGGGTGCGTTTGGTGATCGTAGATTCTTTGTCAGAATGAGTGCCGTTGAGGCACCTTGCCATGGGCGTGGCTCCACACGGCAGTGCCTCAACGGCACTCTGCTGTTACGGTAGACAATCCCTGTCTGCGTTTGGTTGGGTGTACAAGGGCGAACCGAACCATTCCGTACAGGATTTGATTCTGTCTCTGCGTTTGGTTGGCTGAATGGAACCAATTGATATAGGATGAGATGGTACAGATTCCTGGAATATTCTAAAAAGGTGCTGTACCATCCCCTACGGGCAATTTGGCTAAATCAATCGGTCCAGGACCGGATCGTTCATTCGCACCATCCCTCAAACCAATCTTATTTCTCAATTCAATCTCATCCCTTCAACCAACCATCATCTCGTACCATCCTGTATCATTCCATTCAAGTAACCAAATGAAATGTTGTATCATTCCATTTGAACAACCAAATACCTTCCCAGTACCATCTCATCCAAGATTATCCCATCCATCCTGTATCATTTTATCCCATTTATCCTCGTGCACCCAACTAAACACATCCTTAATTCTTTAATTCTTTGAGCATGCACGGATGGATCGACGACGGATTCTGCACTCAGCAACCCCAGATTTTCCAAAAGCCGAAGCATGCGTCACGAAAAGCGCAGAGATTCCACATGTATGGAAGGCTTGGCCCGAGTCAGCGTGCCACTTCTGTCGGTTACGGTTACACGGGTGTTTGGTCGGAGGGACCATAAATTTAATGGAAGAGTAAATTACATAAAACTACTTTTTTTTATATAAATTGTTATAAAATTATATGTTTTAGATACTATTTGATTAAACTAGAGATTATAGGAGAACTTGAATCACAAAACAAATTGATTATTTCTTGTAATATGTCTGATAGTATGGATGGCAGTCTCACTTGTGAGTGAAACGGGAAATAAAGGTATGTGATGCTGTCATGTGGGCTCACACTATCAGACATTTTACAAGAAAGGATAAATTATAAAGCCTACAATTTTATCACACAAGTTTTTCTAAAATTTGTAATTCTGTGAAATAGAAGCTAAAACATATATTTTTCTGATAGTTTATACTTTATATGAAAAACTTTGTAACTTTACGAAATATACTATTGATGAAATTATATTATCTCTCATTTTGTGTTTGGCTTATGTTTATAAGAGATGAGGTGGTGATGAACCAATCTATAATCAATTCATCAAACCAAGCTTCGAGCGAAACTTTGTTTAGTAACCTTTCATGATAACCTATCGAGAGGTGCTTCTATACATTTTTTTAAGTTACATAAATATTAAAGTATAAATAAAGGATTGATAATGATTACTTATCTCTTTACTTTTTTAATATTTATACAACTTGCATTAAGAGAAAAAAAACATAGAAGCTCTTATCTGACATATCACTCAAATATCACCGAGATTTTTGACCGTCATTGTTTTTTTGACCCTTACGGCGACTCTTCTGTGAAGAGTCCTAACATAACTGCCCTTCGTGACACTTTGATTTGCTTCTCTTTTTTCAATTTGCTATTGTGAATTTAGTAAAACAAAGCTCTGTTAATTAAAAAAGTTCTACTTTGCTGTCAACAATGTAGGATTCAAGTCATTTAAAGCAGATGTGTCGGGGATTGGATGTACTGCGTCCGGACGACCATTGAAGTCCGGTGCCAGCCGACCATGCCCCTTGCCCGGGCAACGCGCCCATGCCCGACCTTCGCGTGCCCCGGCCCCGAGCAATGAAGCCCGGGGGGCCACGACAAGACGACGTGGCAGTTAATGCCAGCGGCGCGGGATATCACGCGCCCGGGATACGCGCTGCCCCGGTCTGCGCCGCCTTGGACTGCGCTCCATCTACCCGCGTCGCGTGGTACCCGTGGTGGTGGCGGCTACTATCTTGCATCGTCCTCTCTGATGGCGCCCCGCGATTAAGTGATTTGTCTCTTGTAATCCTCTATAAATACCCCCTCCCGCGATGTGCTGAGGGTTGGACCTCCTGTACTACACACGCTTACACTCCTCGCTTGCTTACGGGAGTCCTTAGGATCGTTCAGCGCCTCCCGAGCAAGTGCGTTGTAACCCGCTTTCACATATTAGTGCAATAACTGGACGTAGGGTTATTATCTCCCTCGTGAGAGGCCCGAACCAGACAAAAACGACCCCCTGTGCCTCACAGTCGCCCGGCATACCTACGTTCCGTTGCTCGGCATACTCTCAGACGATAACCCTTGCGGAAAAGGGGCCTTAGGTTGATCCCTCATTCAACAAGTAAGCTCGGCGAGGACCCCGTCTCGAATCGCCGACGGTGGCGCCGTCGTGGGGACCGACTGAAGTCCTTCTGCAAGGGATCCCTGAGGATGCCAAACTCGCAGGACAATCAAGACCTCTGCGTCTTCGACGGCGTGGAGGACGGCGATGAATACTACGCCCGGCGGCGGCATGGGTGGTGCGGCCGATCGAGATACACCGAAACCGGAGTCTTTCCCGGTGCCGCGCAGCCAGAGCGTTTCCTCCGCTCGCGGCCAGATACCCTCGCTTGCGAGGATGAATCTGGCGGCCTATATGACAGTCGGACCGCCCCCGACCGTCTCGAGCTCAGCCAAGGGACCGCGTCGTACGACACCACTTCAATGTCGCCCGTGCGGTCCTGGTCCTCCCGCCGCGTCTGCATGGCGGGAAGGGAGGACGACCACGAGGAACGGCTGTCTCCAGCGGCCCCTTCTCCTCGCCGGCGCAACGACGGCGAGGAGCACCCGAAACCCTCGGCGAGACCGGCGGTTGTCCACCGCCAACCCGGTGGCGGAGCTGCACGGGCCGAGACGGGCTCGCGAGACCCAGCTACCGTTCCCGGTACGAGCGCCGCCGCCCTTCAAGGTCGCCTCGCCGCTCCTCGAGCGCGAGCGACCAGCGCCATGGCGACGGTCGGCGCAGCCTCGAACCGCTAACCAGCGGACTGGCGGCCATGGGGGCCCTCGTGGCTGAAAATATGGAAAAGCTTGCCGCCGACATCGGGCTCCCGGGAACCCCCGGCATTCAGGGGCCCCGGGATGTTTCCCGGGACGTTAAGTGCCATCCTCGCCGGGGCCTCCGAAGCCCTGCTCAGGGGAACCGGAAGCAGCGTCAACACCATGAGGATGTCCGGAGTACTTCCCGGGCAGCCTCACGGGCTCACGGCATGCCCGGCCCGCCCGTGAGCGCTCCGTATGTTCCACATCGAACCCGCCGCCGTCGCACCGGCATGAGGGCGTGTTCTCTCGCCTCACCTTGCGCGCCAAGGACCGCTTAGGTCGATGCGCCACGGAAATCACGCCGGAGGGCTCGCCATGATGGCGGCGTTCGGATCGGGCTTTCTCGGCGTCCCTCGCGACGCCAAGTGGCGAAAGCAAATTCAAGCCCGGCCACATCGAGCGCTTCAACGGGACCCAAAACCCCGACGAATTCATCTCGATCTACTCCACCGCCATCCAAGCGGCCGGCGGAGACGAAGGGGTCATGGCTAACTACCTCCCCACGGTCCTCGACGGCTCCGCCAGGACTTGGCTCTTTAACCAGAAGGAGGGATCGATCCGTTCGTGGAGGCAACTCTCGGAAGCCCTCATGGCAAACTTCCAAAGTTGCTACACCCGTCCGGGCAACGAGCGCGATCTCGAGCGGCTCGTCCAAACGGACAAGGAAACACTACGCGACTTCGTCCAAAGGTTCATAAAGGTAAGGAACTCCATTCCGAGCATCTCGGACGAAGCAGTGGTCCGGGCCTTCAAGTTCGGGGTCCGCGACGTCCGCTTCACACAAGACTTGGAGATTCACCCGACCTATCGTATGGCTGCTTTCAGTATGGCCGGCCGCTCGTAACGCCGACGGCCGTGCAATGGAAAAAAGCACTCGATGAGGGCAAGCCGCCGCTGACCGGCCTAGAGGGCGCCTCGAGCAAGAGACCCGGGCTCGCGGAGAAGAAGGTTAAGAAGAAGAAGAAATTGCGCGCCGGACATGGTCGCGCTGCCAGCGACGCCGGCCGCGCTCGCAGTTTTCAGCGTAGGCGGGGTGGTCGGCCAGCCCATGCAAGACGACGGCCAACAAGCGACGCCGAAGCGAAGACGACCAAGGTCGCGAGGGCTGTGGTCGCGGGCGAAGAGGGCGCCTCACGGCGACCGCTTCGCCTCCATCCATCGTAGTCGGCCACGACCTCCAGAATCAGAGGACTGGGCATATCGCCTGGAGAAATTCTACAAGGGCGAGGGCCCCATGCCGACTCTCCCAAGCAAGGGGGAGAGCAGCAAAGGCAAAGGCCCCGCCGCCGCCGACGACGACATGGATTACCAGGAACCCCATAACCACATCGCCGTCATATTCGGGGGCTCCTCGGCCTATAAGTCCCGAAGGGATTTGAAGGAGGCCGCGCGGGAGGTCGGCCACATCGCCCATGGCAGGCCCCCCGTACAGCAGCTCAGATGGTCTGAGTTGCCCATTACGTTCTCCAAGGATGATTGTCCCCTTGGAATGACTAAACCCCAGAAGCTCCCGTTGGTCGTGAGCCCGACCATCAACAACGCAAAAGTCGGCCGGGTCCTGATCGATGGCGGGAGCTCCTTGGACCTCATATCCATTTCGATATTGGACGAGATGCAGGTCCCCCGTTCCAAGATCAAGAGCAACGCTGTCCCGTTCTTCGGGATTGTCCCCGGCACCTCGATCAAGCCCTTGGGCCAGATCGTCTTGCCCGCAACGTTCGGGGACACCGCGAACTTCCGGACCGAGCTAGTCAATTTCGAAGTCGTGGACTTCAGGTCGGCCTACAACGCCATCCTGGGCAGGCCGGCCCTCTCCAAGTTCATGGCCGCCACGCATCACGCCTATCACTGCCTAAAGGTCCCCGGACCCAAAGGCGTCGTCACCATGAAGGGCGACCACAGGGCGGCCCTGAGCTGCGATGAGAAGTCCCTCGACATGGTCGGGCAGCTGCCTCAGCGTGGCCCCGACCAAGCACCGGCACCTTCCCGGCCTAAAGTCGCCCTCCAGCCCGGAGGAGAAACCAAGGCGGTCCCTCTCAACGAGGCTGACCCGGCCAAGGTCCTCCATTTGGGGTCCTCCTTAGACCCCAAATAGGAACTCGAGCTCATCACCTTCCTCCGTGAGCTTTCGGACGTGTTCGCCTGGAGCCGTCCGATATGCCCGGGTCCCAAGGGAGGTGATCGAGCCTGTGGTCAGTCGGCGACAAAAGACTCAGGCGCCAGAGGCTCAGCGATTTTCCCGGAGAAACAGCAATGACCGGATGGCGCCATTCATCCAGTATTTCGCCCATGGGACATTGCCCGAGGAAGCCGCCGAGCGTTCCCGGCTGCAAAGGCGGTCATCTGTCTACAAGCTGGTAGACGGCGCCTTATATCGCAAAGGGGCACTTGGAGTCCTCTCCAAGTGCATATCTCGGGGGGAGGGCGAGTTCCTTCTCCGAGATATCCATGAAGGAATGTGCGGAGCCCACTCGTCCTTCGGACGCTCGTGAGCAAGGCATTCCGGTTGGGATACTATTATTATGGCTAGACGACTTCGAGCGATCGTGGCAACTTGTTCGGCGTGCGATTTCACGCCCGTAAGTCCCACCACCACCACGACCGCAAACCATCCCCTCTCATGGCCATTCTCGACACAGGGTCGACATTCTCGGGCCCTTCCCCCGTGGTCGAAAGGGTTGTAAATTCTTGCTCGTCGCAATCGACACTTTCTCTAAGTGGATCGAGGCCGAGCCCGTTTCAACCATTTCGGCTCAAGCGGCCAAAAGATTTTTCCGCAGTAATGTGGTGACGCGCTTTGGGGTACCTAATCGCCTCATCACAGACAACGGCACCCAGTTCACCAGCGAACTGTTTCAAGCCTACTGCGAGGACATTGGCACAAAAATATGCTTCGCCTCTGTAGCCCATCCACAGAGCAATGGAGCAGCCGAAAGAGCGAACGGCCAATTACTCCAAGGGATCAAGAAAAGGGTCTTCAGAGACCTCTCCCGACAAGGCGGGTCATGGGTGGACGAGCTTTCTTCCGTCCTCAGTGCATGCGCACTGACAAAGAAGCCGAAGCACGCTAAACGCCATTCCAGCTCGTCTATGGTGCGGAGGCCGTCTTGCCCGCCGAAATCGTTCTCGGATCCCCAAGAGTCCATTTGGCCGATACCGTTCACCAAGGTCGTGAGCGTCGCCTAGACCTCGATCTCGCCGAAGAATCTCGCCTCAAGGCACAGCTCCGATCAGCCGTCTACCAACAGGCACTCCGCAAGCACGCGGTCAAGACAGTCCGACCACGACCTTGTAGGTTGGCGACCTTGTCCTACGCCGAATTCAGGACTTGTCAAAGACCAATAAGCTTTCCCCCAAATGGGAAGGACCATTCACGGTCGTCTCAGCGACGCGCCCGGGGGCTGTCCGCCTTGCCATGGAGGACGGCCGCGGGCTCCCCAATTCATGGAACATCGACCAGCTGCGCAAGTTCTATGTCTAAACTCATAATCTGTTTACGTTATGTTGTAAAACCACGTCCCTACTTTTCGAGCAATACAGCTTTCATCCGACCGATATCCTCTCATCCTGCTGCCACGGGATTGCGCGTGCATAATGACACAACGTACCGCGATCAACACCCACCCACTAAACGCTCACCACCAAAGGCTTCGGTCTCGATAAGCCGACCTTGGTCCGCAGTAGCTATTCGCTGCGCGACACAAGTCGCAAACAGACACCCTTTCGGTCCGTCCGAGTTTTCGCTCGGCTTGCGTGTGTTGGTCGCTCCACATTTCGTCAATTGCCCACGCGCCCTCCCTTCAAGCGAGCAACACCCGCAAATTAGGGACGCGCGTCCTAAGCGTTAACAAATTTCAGCACACGCTCGTTTTTCCTCCACCGACCTATCCCACGCTTGTTGCTCGCACAGGCCCGCGCGTTGGTCGGAGGGCCGCGCGTTTTCCTTCACCTCTCCTGCGAACAAACTCATGCTCTCAATTTGGTGCACGAGCATTATTCGCAGCGGGGGCTGGATGGAAGCGAGTTCCCGAGCTCGCGTATTTTTATCGCTAAAGGCACTACTCGCTGTAAAGTGTTGCCTCCCGTCGAGCATCGCTTAGCGACGCGAAGTCATTCCTTTTGCAACTTATTTCAGTTCAGACGCCCACGATCGACCGACCACGCCTATCTCGCGATCATCTTTCGCAGAAAAAGAAAAGGCACCACTACAGAATACTACACTCGACCAAGGAAGAATTTTCATTCAAGACGTCGCCACCCAAAAGTTTTCCGAAGCAAAAAGTATACAACTCTATGGGCGCACACCGAAGGCCATGGAGCTTCGCCTATAATCGGCAATTTTGGCCTGGAGATCGATCACCTTCCGCCGGGCTTCGCGACCTTCGTTGGCCTCCTCACGGAGTTGCTCGATCTCTTCTTTATCCTGGTCGGCGAGAGCGGCGGTCGCCCGCGCCGCCCGCTCTAGTTCGGCCACCTTGGCTTCGAGGCTTTGGGCACGCTGCCTTTCCCGCCCGAGCTCCTGCTCGAAGCCAAGAGCCTTTTCCCGGCTAAGGGCTAGGTCCTTCTCCAGATGGCTGGCGTTCCGCTTCCACCGCTCAAGTTCTTCCTTGGCCTCACTGGACCCCTCGAGCTCGACCACCCTGGCCTCCAGGGTCCGGGCATGCTCCTTCCGTTGTTGAAGCTCTTGCTCGAGGCCGCGGACTTTGTCCTGGCTAAGGGCAAGGTCCTTCTCCGACGCACCGGCGGCTTGCCTCAACTGTCCCAACTCTTGCTCGAGCGCGAGCACCCTCCTCTCGGCGGCGGCAGCGTCCTCCTTGCACAAGCGAGAGCCCGACCTTTCTTGCTCAAGCTCCCGCTCGAGCACGAGGAAACGTTCCTTGGACTCGGACGCAGCTGCGCTCGCCTCTCGGCGCCTTTGCTCAAGCAGGGTGACCTCCTGCTTAAGTTCGCCCACTTTCTCCTCCAGCCCATCGGCACGAGCTTCGCTTTCTTCATAGAAGCGGTTCACGGAGTTGGGGACGATCAGCACCTCTTCAAAGTCGTTCAGGGTATTTTCCGGGTTTTTTCAAGAAGCTGCGGACGGAAAATACCCTAAGTAAGGCTCCCCCCCGTAAAATCCAAAGAAGGAAAGTCGGGGGGTACCAGAACATCCTTACCTCAGCAACGTTGGCTCGCAGGTTCACCCGGTATTGCTCAAAGATCGCAGTCGCCTGGAGCTCTCCGGACCTCGGCAGGAGGGGGCGCTCAAGCCCAGAATCCCTGAAAAGGGGCAGGCCGCTCGGGGACGACGAAGCTTCCCCCCGGGCAGGTGAATCGCCATGGAGCGCCCCGCTCCCTCCCTGAGCGAGCTCCTTGCTCAGGGTCTTCTCGCTGTCCTCCGCGGCACGTGGTTCGCCCGGGGGCAGCGGAAGGTCGCCCCGAGCACGTTGTTCGCTCGGGGGCTTCAAGCCTTCTTGGGCAGATTCTTCGTCCGAATCTTGAAGCTCGACCACCTCTCGCACGTTTACCGTGCTCGGGAGGGCCGGGGGGTTCGCCCCGCCTTGGTCGTCGGCGACAAACTTCTCCACCGCCTCCACTCCCTCGGCCATCACAATGTCGGCGGCATCGGAGCATATCGCCGCTAGGACATTGTCAAGGATCTCGTAAGCCACTTTTCGGCAGTCCGGGATAGACCTACGAGCTATGCCGCCCACGTCAGTTAGGTGGGGCTAGCTCGGGTCGAAGCGCATGAAAACAAAGCCAAAGCCAAGCATGTATCGAGACTCACCCTTGGCCGCGCCTTCCTCGTCGCCGGTGGTTGGATTCTCCGCCGCCGCAAGCACCAGCTTGGCCTTCTCATCGGCGGCTTGGGTGATTCTCGCCAGTTTGGGGTCGACCTCCTCCATGTCGACCCCCACCAACGTCTTTCCCGATTGCTCGGGCTCCATTACGGTGAGTTGCGCACGGCCGATGGTCCCGAACTCCCGAGCCTTGGCAGCCCGGTCGCGTTGGTCCCTCACGTCCTCGATCTCCCTCGCCAAGGCGTCCTACCGCGCCTGCACCATCCCCTCGATCAATCTCCCCTCCGCCTCGATTTGCTCGATCTGAATTGCCAGGCTATAATTCTTCAACCAGAGCCTCAGGCGGCTTACCTCCATCCGACGCAGATACTCCAAATGTCGCCTGGGGTCTCCGTGTCTTGTTTGTGTGCCTATTTGACGCCCGGGTGCTTGCGGGTGGCGGCGCCGATCTTTTGCCCTTCCCTTTTTTGGCCTTGGCCGCGGGAAGGAGCACGCCGCTACTACCCACCTTGGATTTGAGCTCGGCCACGCCCAGCTCCAGGGCGGTCTTCTCCTGCCAAAGGACAGCGAAAGGCCGTCAGGGTAGCTTGGATGTTGTTCCCGTGCTCAAGTACTCAGCGAAGCTCGGATGCCCTTCCCGAGCTGAAATGGCCAAGGAGGCTTACCACGTCGCACCGAGCAAGCACGTTCTTCGGCACTTGGCGGTCGCGCAGAAGCTCCTTGCCCTTCGGGGTTCTGAACATCTCGGCAACCCTCTTTTCGACCCAGTCGAAGCCCGGGGCTGCCACCACATCGCACAGAGGTCAGCACGGGCTCGAGCGGTATGCGGGACAAAATTGCCGCAAGTCATGGGACCTTACCCGATTCTCCTTCGCGGGTGATGTCGTCCCACCCGCCGATTTTGAAGAAAGGGTGCTCTCTCTGCCTCAGCGGGGATATCCGGTTCCCAAGGAAGTCACGGACGATATCCCGCCCAGTGAGCCCCATGTTTGTGAGCTCGTGGATCGTCATCAGGATCCGCTCCTCCTCCGGGCCAGCCGGCGGGCGTGGCGTCTCGGTATTTAGCGCCGCCCCGGTAGCGCAGAGCTTTCCCGGCGGCTTCCGAGTAGAACCAATGCTCGCCCACCCGCAATGGAGTCCTTGAGGGTGAAGACGGGAACTCAGACGGCGATTAGGCCTCAAAGGAGAGTATAGGGCACCGTGAGCAAAGAGCCCCGATGCGGAAAAGGTTGTAAAATGAAAGAAAAGGTCCCACAGGGAAGGACGCCCACGGCCTTCGCAGAGTGGGCAAAATGTTCAGAACAAGGATGGAGTTGGGGTTCAGGTGAGTGACCTCGCACTGGCATTGCTCTAGCACGCCCTCCAGGAACTCGCTCTCGGGCATTCGGAGCCCGTTGACGGTGTAGAGCTTGCACGAGACTATCTCGTCGTCGCGCGGCGCCGGGGCTCCTTCGCCGTCCGGGACCCGCCAAGAATAAGGGTCCAGGTAGCCGTGATCCTGCAGCACCCTGAGCCTCTCCGCCGTGATCTTGCTCGCACCAAACCGCGCCATGGGAGGACTCAGCCGAGCGGGCGCCGCAGCAGCGAGAGGAGGTTTGGAAGATAAGAAATCAGGGGCGGAGTGTTCACGCGGAAGATGAAAAAGAAAGTAGCTGGCCTTTTCGAGGCGTGCCCGATGTGGTTTGTAGGCGGAGAAGTCGGGTGGACGGGTAAATGCAGTCGATTGCCGGCGTGTGGCGGTTCGGTCCCCAAAGCGGGCCTGGCGGGGCGCAGTTCCCGAAAAAACTATCAGAGCCGCGCGCGACGCTTCGTAAGGAAGGAACCGCTGCAAAATTTCGCGCGCTCCGCCCACAAGTGCTATTTGGTCCAGGTCTCGCCCAAGTACGCTCGGTCCCGCTGGGGCGCGCTTATCCCCTGGGCCGGGCTGTTTGGATGCCGCAACATGTCTTCCTTCTCGTTGCGAGCACTTTTCTTCCCGGGCGTGGCAGCCCGGATGCCGCGGCAGTTCTTCGCCGCGAGGTTTCCGCTCCGAGCATAGTTGCTCGAGCGCCGTAGCAGTTTTCCGCTACCAAGGTCCCTCACCCCCGAGCAAGGAAGCTCGGGTCCCGCGGTAGCTTTTTCACCGCATGACTCCAATCCCTCTTTTTCGAGGAGTTTAAAGGCTTAAGGCGGGGGCCTCTTCAAGACCCTTCCCCCTTTAGCCTCGGGGGCTAGCTGTCGGGGATTGGATGTACTGCGTCCGGACGACCATTAAAGCCCGGTGCCAGCCGACCATGCCCCTTGCCCGGGCAACACGCCCATGCCCGACCTTCGCATGCCCCGGCCCCGAGCAATGAAGCCCGGGGGGCCACGACAAGACGACGTGGCAGTTAATGCCAGCGGCGCGGGATATCACGCGCCGGATACGCTACGCCCGATGCGCCGCCTTGGATCAAGGCCTCGTACCCATCGTCGCGTGGTACCGGCGGTGGCGCGGCTACTATGCCGCATGCGTCCTCTCAAATGGCGCCCACGATTAAGTGATTTGTCTCCTGTAATCCTCTATAAATACCCCCTCCCGCGATGTGCTGAGGGTTGGACCTCCTGTACTACACACGCTTACACTCCTCGCTTGCTTACGGGAGTTCTTAGGATCGTTCAGCGCCTCCCGAGCAAGCGCGTTGTAACCCGCTTTCACATATTAGTGCAATCATCGGACGAGGGTTATTATCTCCCGTGAGAGGCGAACTGCATAAAAACGACTTCTGTGTCTCAATGCCGCAAGCATACCTACGTTCCGTTGCTCGGCATACTCTCAGACGATAACCCTTGCGGAAAAGGGGCCTTAGGTTGATCCCTCATTCAACAAGTAAGCTCGGCGAGGGACCCCTATCCCGAATCGTCGACAAGATGCATGAAGGCTGAAGCAAGAATTACGAAGACATTTGGATAGTTTAATTGCAATGTAATCATTGGAAATACATGCATGCAACTAGATTATGTCTTCAGATATGTACTTGTTATGAGTTTTATTTATGAATGTGTGATGATAATATGCTTCCGTTAATGTATATTTTAAATTTAAAGCAAATTAATTTGTTTATGTTGTAAATTATTGAAACGGGGAATAATCTGAAAACCCGTATGAAGATAATATAGTTTTAAATAAATGCATTATTTCATAATTTAAATTAATTTGGGAGTATTATTTAAAATTGGGAGCTACTTTCATGGTTGATATTTGGTGACTTTTTAATGTGTTATCGCATAGGGGGTGAAAATAGGTCAGATATTTCTCACCTGATCCAGTACCAAATTTAACTATCCGACTAGATCCGGGATGGGATCCGGATACTTGAATTCAAGTCTAGGATCGGATATAGAATAACCAATATTTGGTAAATACGGGACAAAATCTGAATATCTAGATTTTTCCTATTCGAACGTACGAATTTTTTCTATTAGGATATTAGCAAGACCCAGACTATTTTCATCATATTTTTTCCATAGCAGCCAATTTATATTGACAAATAGTTGGTCCTATTGATCTTCAAGTAGCGTATTCTTTCTGCAACATCTATTAGTTTTGATTGATATATAACTTAATATTATGGTCAGGTACTGATATGGTTTTAATTCAACATATATTACTCTATGTATGCGTACATTATTCAATTTCGACCCGAATCTGTCACATATTTATCCAGTGTCTGTATCTCGAATAACTTAGATTCGTATCCGTATCTGGTTAGTTCGTATCCAGTTTGAAATACAGCGAAAAAATATAGGTTAGGATACTGGAAGAGCAATATCCGTTCGTATCCAACCCGTTTTCACCACTGTGAATACGTACATCTAGAGAATTTTTTGTGTCGAAAAATAGCCAATTGGTTTCAACACACGCAAACACAAGGTTCTAAGGGTTCAAGGTGTGGCAGCCGATTTGATTATGTAATCGGCATGAAAAAATTTGAACAGCTGTTATGGCCGATTAGACAATAGAGATATGTTTCCCTTAAAAAGGTGATGTACAACAAAATCGGTATAAAAATAAACCTGGGATAACTGGTATAAGTCGATGGTGATCAAAACAGCGATGTGTAACTTTATTGATGAAAAACAAATTACAAGAGATCTAAAAGGCTATTTTTTGTTGACAAAAAATAAATAAAAATATATGCAAATAGTTGATTGACGATCCTTAACATGCTCTCACCTTTGTTTTATAGTGCCTAGGCCAATCATATCATTTTCTGATTCTGTATTCAACCATATCTTTCTCCTATTCTTTAAAATCCATAATTTGTATCGGCCTCAACTTTAGGAAGACAAATTCCACATTGCGTCGATATCATTTAGGGTCCTTTGTCCACATTTAAACTCTATCTTTCTAAATCGGTCACTTTTACTAAATTCTGGTGTCAACAAGAATATGAAGTAAAGAAGTATATTTATTAGGGATATAGAGACAACATCATACTAATTTGATATTAAAATATAAATATATCTTATATTTACTAACAAAACTATTAAAAAGATAAGCCTTATAAATTCGAACGGAGGGAGTATGTTATGAAATTCATTATGGCGCTTTAAAGACACTCTACGTGACAATAAAGGATCATTAAACACCTTTTCTGTTTCAGCCCAAATTAATGGCTAAGTTTGAAGTTAATCGATCGAATGCTCAATTCACTCCTGGTCCTGGCACGTGCCAGTGCCGGTATGCACGCAAGCGTGACGTAGGTGGACGAGATATGCAAGGCTCCGCCTCCGCCAGCTCCGAACCCATGCCGGGCGGCCCTCAATCGACTGGAACGGCCGGTGGGCCACTGGAAGTGGAAGGTTTCCACTACCACGAGCTGTGAGTGGCGCGCTGAGCCGTCGTGCGAGCTACTACCGAGGATTGAAACCGCTTTTCGCTCTAAATCTTGTCTACAGCCAACGAACGAAATTTTAGTGAGATTTGGAAATTTTAGATAAATCTCAAACGAAATACAAAAATAAAAATTTAAATCCGGATTCTTTTTTACCGAGAAAACCGAAATTTCGATTGGTTTTGCTGAGATCTCGGTAAAATTGCACCGTGCGAAAAATAAATCAAACTACATCAAAAAAATTTGAAATATTTTGTGTAGGTTCCTGAAATATCAATGATGTTTTAATAAAAATTTCAGATAATTAGTAAATCTGTGAAATTTTTAAAAATCCAAATATTACAACTATCCTGATAAAACACTGACCGACAAATTTGAACCGAATGAAAAATAAAACAAACTTGTCGGGGATTAGTTATTGCCCATAAACGACCATTGGAGCCCGGCCGGCGTCGACCATACTCGTGCTCGGGCGTCGTCCCTACGTGGGGTCCTCCGAGCATTCCGACCTTCGTCAAGCTCCCCTTCCCCGAGCATGCTTGCTCGGGAGTCCTCAACCTGGCGACCCGGTCCACCGAAGATGCCTCGAAGATCACCCAAAAGCCGGGCACGGTCTACGAAGAAGACGTGGCATTAACTGCACAGCCGCCCGTGGTCTGCGCACCCGCAATCTACGCTCACTGTACCCATGTCGCATGGTGCCCGACCGGTGGCGCGGCAACAGTCCTACGCACGCCCAGAACAGTAGATCGCTCCCTGTAATAACTGCCTTGTCGCCTGTAATCCTCTATAAATTACCCCTCCCACGAAGGGTTCGGGGTTCGCATACATCTATTTCCCACACTTGTACTCAAAGCACACCACATTGTAACCACCTTCATACATCAGTGCTATCACTGGACGTAGGGCTATTATCTCTCCTGCGAGAGGCCCGAACCAGATAAAAAACGATCCCTTGTGTCCTGTGATTATCTTGCTCGCCTCGCTCTGTAGCTCGGTAGGACCTCGGACGCTATACCCCTCGTGGAAAAGGGATCTTAGGTTGATCCCTCATTCAATAAGTAAGCTCGGCGGGAGACCGGTTCTCGAATCGTCGACAAAACTATGTTAGAAAATTTTGAATTTTTTGTGCATTGTTATGATGCATCATAATGTTCTCATAAAATTTTTAGATGATGATCAAGTTTCATGAATTTTTAAAAATTTGGACAGCTATCCTGATAAAAGTCATACTAGTAAACTTCAACCAAATGAAAAATGATACAAACTATGTTAGAAAATTTCGAAAATTTTTGTGGATGTTCCTGATATATCATTAATGTTTATATAAAATTTTTATATGATGATCAAATATCAAGAAGTTCCAAAAATTCTGAAAGTACTACGTCCTGATAAAAGCCTAATAATTAATACATAGATTTCCTTTAATAATAAAAAAGGTTTAAAATTTTTAAAAATTTGCAAAAGGGTTCTAAGGAAATGCTTAATATTTCATAAAAATTTTAATACTTATCGCACTCCAGTGAATTTATAAAATTCTTACAAATGCACTGTACCATTTATGTTCTTTCTGTTTTTTATTTTTAAAATATAACAAATGAAGTTCAATGCATGCATAGATTTGATTTAGCAAAAAAAAGTTTATTTTTTAAAAAATTTTAGATAATGGTAATGAGGCAATTATTAAGCTCTCATAAAAATGTTGGATCATGATCACAATCAAGAAAATTTATAAAATTCTGACAAGGTTACTGTGCCAATTATGTTCATTCAGTTTTTGATTTTTTAAAGATAACAAATGAAGTTCAATTATTTTAACAAATTTTCATTATGATTCTACACTTCCTAGGATGGTAGCATAAATTTTTTACATCATGATAAAGTATATAAAATTTTATAAAAAACTGATAGTGCTTCTACAGGTTTTAAAAAATATCTCAAAAATTTGGTTTTTCATCAAATTTTTATAGGAGATGACTTTCTTAAGGGTTATTGGACCAAAACCGGTAAAAAAAAGGTCAAAAATGGGTTAAAAATCCTGAGATATCGGTGAGATCTCGTCGAGATTTCTAAGATTATTGTAGCAATTTATTTTTTTTACTTCGGTCGGCATTTCAAAATTCATCCATGTCCGGAAACTGAGATCTCGGTGAGATCTCACAAAATTTCGGCAAGATTTTAATCCTTGGTTACGACTACAGCACGGATGGCGACCCTTGTCTTAATTGGCTCACTTCACAATTTTTTTCAAAACAAATCTGGTCTTTCTGCTTCTACAGTAAAAAAGTCTTTTTCTCTAATGTAGAAGTGTTGACAGGTATGAGCTATCTGTCATATCCATGTACCCTAGCAGGGTCTTGGACCTATGGGAGATCGGCCGATCGTGGTATTAGAAAGATGACGCACCATGGCACTTGCTGTCATGCCACCCTGACTCGGTAGCATAGCAGAAAACCAATCTTGTTGATGTGTCCTAGATCGATAGCACTTTCTGCCATAGTCGTTTGCCTTCTAACGTTCCTTTCACGGTTAGAGAGGAAGGCTATTTTTGTAAAAAGAAACTCATATAAGGTTAGATTTGGAAAAAAAACTGCTTTAGTTCGCTAAAAAAGCTTCAAGGACTTCACATGCCCACACACATGAGCGAACTTAGCAGTAGTGATGGGCAGGGTTTACAAAACCGATTTGAATGCGAATTCGCCCCCCATGATCTGGGTTTCGCGAAAAACCGCAAAACCGTGAAAACCGAACGGTTTGAATTTTCAAAAATTTGAATTTGGTCAAATTCACGCGAGAAAACCGCGGTTTTGGCGAAAAACCGCTCGGTTTTTTGATAAACCGCTTCGGTTTTGGGGTAAACCAGCAGAAGCCAAACCGCGGTTTTGGAGGAAAACTGAAGCGGTGCTAAAAACCATGAAAAATGAGAGGAGAAACCGCAAAAACCGAGAAAATAGGGAAAAATCAACAAAAATAGGGAAAAAATCTAAAATATCTGGTAAAATTTTTAAAAAATTTGGGAAGGCTATATTTTAGTAAAATGTAATAAATATATAAATAAGGTATGTGAAGACATGAAAAATTCTAGAATGATCTCTCCTAAATTTGGAAAAAATTTGACATGATCTTTGCTATATTTTAGACATTTGGAAGTTGTAAATTAGACATTTCACAATAATATGTCAATAAATAATCTTCATTGCAATATTACAATCATACAAGTGCAAAGATACATAACCACATAGCAAAATCATGCTAATTTCATTACCATTCAATTGTCAACACCATTTACGTTATAATACCTTTCAATTGAAGTTGTGAAGTAGGCATAGGCGCATAGCTTCGTCATTGTTGTATTGTCACAAAAATTCCATGTTAGACCTACATGAACTAATGTCAAGATAAAAATGTAACATCCGAAAAATACACTTAAATAAAAATAAAAATTTTGAATTTTAATATTATTATTTCTGAGTTTTATTGGCATTATTGGTTTTGTTTGAATTTTCATTGGATTTATGCATTGCATGAAAAATCAATAAAAGGAATTAATGATTGTATAATAGTAAAGAGATAAAAAGGTAAAAATAGAATCTTGAAAAATTTATATTAAAATTTCTAAACCCTCAGGCCTCAGGTAAACTTTTTACCTGGTGAATTTTATTTTTACTGCATGGTAAAAATTATTAATAATGGAAAAGATCAATTTTGACTAGAAACAGTGTATCATCCGAATTAATGAAAAATATTCAGAACTTATCTCAAGCTTAAAAATTTACCAAAACACCCTTAGTACAGTAGTTACATCTGGTAAAAATATCAAGAAAATACCAGGTTGGAAAAGCTTCCAAATAATTCAAAAACTGAAGCTCTAAAATTCTGAAAATCTTAATGTCAGAATTTTTATAAAATACTGGAGCAATATCTTGAGCTGAAAATTTTACATAAGAATCCTTAGCTCAAATTCATTTGAAAAACAAAATTTCAAAAAGTTTCAAAAATATTTGAGCTGTCTGAATATTCAAAAATATTTTTTGCTTTTTCTATATTGAATATTTTGAATGTATTAAAAAAAGTGTATACATTCGTTTTTTCAAAAAATAATTACACCAGAGCTCATCAATCAATTAATACTAATTTTAGAAATTTTTTGGATAAATTTTTCTAAATTTTTCGAAAATTTTGAATTTGGATTTGAATTCCGGCGAGAAACCGCGGTGTTTCTTCTACCGAGCCGGTGCGAAACGGTCGGTTTTCGCGGTTTTCGCGCGAGAAACCGCGGTAAATGGAACCCTGGTGATGGGTATACACTGACACCCCCAAAATAAAAAAATATGTAGGATCATTTCTTCGGTCGGTCAATTTGAACTATCTATGTGTAAGATCTTACGAGAGAGAATTAGTATTTCTATTTATGCATTATTTTATCCAAACAAAAAATTTCAAATTATGAATCGGATTTATCATATTATAAAATTATCGTAAGAGACTATTAAGCCGTAAAGTGTGCACCCACATTGAGACATTTCTTAGTTCCGCCAGTAAAACTGCAGCGTTGCGGCATTGTTGACTGACAACCGGCACGGCACGGCACGGCACAACCGGCTCAAACGGCCACGGTGGCGACTGGCCGCATGCATGATGCATGCGGTGCCGCTTCTCTCGTGTTTCTTCGATCAGCGCGCGGGGGGTCGCGTGTCGTGAGATGAAATGAATTCAGCAAGCTTACGCGCGACGGTGGCTAGCCGAATAGTGGATACAGTCGATCAGACTGTTGCTCGTTATTGCGATGGGACGGCAGTGCGGCAGATCATGGGTGCGTGCGTCGTGGGCACAGTGAATTTGTGACTCGTGGCTGTGGGAGCCCCGTGCGGCCGTCCGTGGAGCCGACCAGCGGCCGCGCGATCGCTGCCGACGACAACGCGCCGAAACGTGACTTCGATCGCATGGACGAGGAGACGCCACCTGGTGTTTAGATCGGTGCGTGATTATTAAGCTACATCCTGCGTTCCTGCATCGCGCCATTGCGAATGTAGGCGGCCACTAATTAAGATCACTTCGAACTTCAGTCCGTTATTGAGCAACGTAAAAATGGAAAAAAAATCAACCTCCTTTGGAAACAAGAACGCTAGCTCAAAGAGCATCAAAAGCACAACTACAGGCCTAGCAGACAAGTCATAACGATTTGAAAAGTATAGTTCAAATTTGGATAAATCGAATATGGAAATTAAAAATTATAGGATTAGAAATATATGAGTGATTTGGATGGATAAATTAAATTTGGATATTTAGCCGATATCGGTTCAAATAAGGAGTCTTACCTATAGAAGCTAGAGGCCGATCGGATTATGGTTGGCAACGCCTCGGAGAAGGATATGATCGACCTGTTGTAAGGTCGAGGATGTCAACTAGTGGGGCGTAAATAGGCGGTTTTTAAAAGTTGCTTGTACCAATTTTTACAAAGCAATTTATCTCTAATTACCCTAATGCCAGAACCTTAACAATTATTAATGCGGAAGCAATAAACTAAGGTATTGATAATTAATGCTTAAATCAATTAGGCTCACTATGTGTACTAACTAATTATGTTTCTAACAAATATTGTAATCCTAAAGGCAAACAATCAATTAATTTAATTTTATGAATATAAATTGCTTAAATAAAAATAACGAATACAATACAAGCACAAGTGACACAATACTTTTTACCGTAGTGTTCGGAGACTTGTCGGTCTTCCCTGATCCACATTGAAGTTAGCCCAAATGAATTGGACCAACTCCACGAATTGAGCACCCACCTCAAATCCACTTGTGGTTGCTCTTTCCCCCTCCGGGTAGGTGAGCACCGACTTTCACAACTTTGTCGAGGCTTTTCACAACCCCCGTTGAGAGCTCCAGTGCACAACGCCTCCACACGCCATCTAGGTGTCGGCAAACGCTAAGAGTAACAAGCCAAACCCTTCTGCTTGAATTTCACCTAGTGCAACACATGCACTAGGATCCTTCTCAAGTGCAACACATGTACAATAGACTCTCAATACACTTCCTAATTGCAACATATACCATTAGAACTCACTCTTAGCTTAAAAGATAAATGGAAGAAGGCAACATATGCGCTTCACTCCCACAAACACCCAAATGAACCAACAACTATAAATGCCAGTCCTTAGTATATTTTTGTAGCCCCTCACACGAAATCTAGCCATTTAGGGACAAATTAGACAAAATCAATATTTTTCAGTACTACCGCCCTTCTAGGGCTGGTAGTACCGGTTTCCAGGGCAATGGGTCGAAATCTAGCCGTTGTACAGGAAACTCAATACTACCGCAGGCAAAAACCCGGTAGTACCGCTTGAGCAGTAGTACCAGCCTCCACAGGTAGTACTGTCGGCCTTAAGTCACCTCCAGAGCAATATCTCTGAAAAATAATTACCGGTGGCTTGGGTCCGGTAGTACCGCCCTCCGGTAGTACCGCCCATTGACCGCGGTAGCTCTAGCCTTAAAAAAACCGAGAAACCACACTCTTCTGAAAAAATAACTGCCGGCTTCACGCGTGGTACTACCGACCTCCGGTAGTACTTACTCCCAAACAGCGGTGCTACCGACCCTGCGTAGTACCGGCTTTACACTTGCGGAACTGCTGGATTTCCAGATAAAATCAGATTTCACACATAAATCTTTTCTTTTCAAATCAACCATCAATAAGGATTGATTCTTTGAGCCATATGATGATCAATACATGATCAAGCAATTTGCAAAACACATTTACAAACCCAATTTACATGTTCCAAAG
Source organism: Guadua angustifolia (assembly GCA_036346375.1). Taxonomy (NCBI): domain Eukaryota; kingdom Viridiplantae; phylum Streptophyta; class Magnoliopsida; order Poales; family Poaceae; genus Guadua; species Guadua angustifolia. The sequence goes on from CM070519.1 coordinate 35,455,689, forward strand.
AATTGCATTAAACTCTAACTTATTTGCAAAACACATTCGCAAATAAACCACGAACCTATGAAATCAATCCTTTAGTTGTGTAAGGATCAACACTTAATCCCGATATTTTGCAAAACATATTTGCAAATGCCAATACATGCTCTTGAACTGAAACCCATAACCTTTAGTTCATTCGCAAAACACATTTGCAAATAACAACTCCAACTACTTAAAAGCACATCTTGAGCTATGAAATGATCAACACACGATCCCAACATATTGCAAAACACATTTGCAAATGCTTATCTCATACTTCAAGATAAGAAACATAAACACCAATATTTTACAAAAACACATTTTGCAAACTCAAAACACAATCCAAACTTAGCCTTGTGATGATCAACATATGATCCAATCACAAGCTTAAAACACCAAATAATGAGCTCTCTATTTGCAACACATGCAAACAACCACTATTCAAATATTACATGAGCTATCTCCCTTTTGCAACACATGCAAGGCCATAGCTCCATGTAAAAACAAATCAATAAGATTCAAATAAGATGCAAACATGAGCACCCTTATTTGCAACACATGCAAATAATTAGCTCAAGCAAAATCCAACCAAGAGAGTGAACTAGAGTAAACCAGATTGAGTTCAACACATGATGAAACTCAACCTAAAAGATTCAACCCCTCTTAATAGTACAACACCTAACTAGAATCCAGTCTCCTATCCAAACACCGAGACTAGTAAAAAACTAGAAACACATCCTTAGCCCTAGCTAGTTATACCTTTGCCTCTAGCGATCCACTTGGAGTTTTTATGATTTTCAATCATCTTCTCTTCAGGATCAAATTTTCTTCTTCTTGTTCATCAACACATGATGAATCTTCTCTAGCCCTTCTCTTCACTTCGAGATCTCCTTTTGAAGTTCATCAACACATGATGACTTCTCGTTCCCGATTTTTCATCTTCTTGAACTCAACCTGCTTCACAAATCATTGAAGATTGTTAGTCTAACAAACATGGTTACCTCAATCATCACTTGCACTCCATTAACACATAATGGATGCCTCTAAGATCGATTGAGCACAACCCAAATCAATTTGAATGATTAAATATGTTTTGAGTACTATGATGCAACTAATGCTTCATTATAGTAAAGAACTTTCTGCTTATCCTTAATCAACAAAAAGACACCATCAACACATGATGAAAATATTCTTTCATTGATTGAAAGACAACCGAACTCAATTTAAATTGACATGATTATATATAATTACACAAGTTTCATATACTCAATATGATGATAAGTAATGATCCAAATATATTTGAGTTATGGAAACGGATCTATACATTTAGACCATCAACTATAGAACAAATTCTATTAAGTATGTGCATATAACTAATTGAACATGGAATCAATATGCACATAATCAATCTTAGATTGCATATGAGTTTATCCTATATTAGCATGAGTATACTACAACTACACAAGTTATATATACTCAAAAGATGTTTCAAAATCTTGATCCTTTTTATTATATAGCACGAGAGCATGGATCAATACAATTGAAACATCAAGTTAAATTATCAACTCTCCCTAGATGTGTGCATTCATGTATATATAGATTTGGAAACATAATGCACATATTTAGACTAAGGCAAAGGAAGAGTTCATCTTTTAACTTGAATCTTAAGTATGCATTAAGACAATAGAGTAAATATAAATGCATACCTTTGGTTTTCCATTTTCCATTCAAATTTTAGACTAATAAGAATGTAGCTCAATTAAACATGTTAGTTTTATAATGATTAGATTTATCATTAAACAATGATTAAACATTAATATTAAACTTGACGAGGACGGAAGAAACCTCCGAGAAAGTCAACATACGGTCAACAGAGGGCCCTGGCTCGAGCTCGGGCCTCGGCATTGCCGACCAAGACCTAGGTTGTGTGGTTTCCTCACGACCTCGAGCTTGGGTGCATCAAGACCTCGAGCTCGGGGGCAGTCATCCGGTTCTTGATCGGGAGCTCTAGCTCTGGAGCCAGAGCATGCGCCTACGCGACGGTTACCAAGACCGTGAAATGCGGGAGTTAAAGCCGATGTGGGTGGCAGATTCGGGACAGTTACCACCACCTTCAAGGCGCACGGGGCCACGATCTCTGGGAATCTCTCCCGATCGTTTCTGACAACGGCCGGGAGGAGTATAAGGCTCCACAAGGAAGGAACGCCCAAGGGACAGACGTCTAGGCACAGCAGACAGCGCAAGTACTTAGACCAATCAAGCAACACTGTAGCCATAGCCTACAAGCTTGATCTGTAAACACTCTTTGTACTCAAGCATAGTGAATCGTCTCGCCTCAAGGCAAGACTGGAGTAGAGCTATTACCTTCACAGGGGCTCGAACCAGTATAACTCGTTGTGTCTCGCCCTCTGTCGTCTTCCCCCGATCATCGCGTTCACGAGCTGAGACCGTCTGTAAGCGAAGTCTAAGTTGGGTCCCTCAAGCACGACTCTCCCCATTTCACTTTACGGTCTGGCGATCCCGATCGTCGACAGCTGGCGCCCACCGTGGGGCGCAATTGCTTCGCTCTTTCACAGGTGCAACAACAAGACTTCAGAGGCATGGCGCATTCGGACGAGATCCATTCGTCGGGCTCAGGCTCAGGCACGGTTCCCGCGCGCGATGACTCCACACCCTTGTTTCCGCCCTCAGCCGGTTCATTTCAAGGTTTGGCGGGCGTAGGTTGCCATACTTCAAGGCCTTGCGTAAACAAAGGAATTTTGAATGGACACCTGAAGCGCAGCAACCCTTCAATGAGTTAAAGGTAAACTTGTCAAGCCCACCCTTATTCTCGCAGCGATCCTTCGACGAGGAGCAGAAACTCTGGATCATGTACTTCGACGGCTCGAGGTCTTTCAAGCGCTTGGGGGCTGGAGTGCTCATTATCACCCCGCATGGCGAAAAGCTAAGGTACGTGATACGCTTCGGGTTCTCAGTGACCAATAACATTGCAGAGTACGAATCTCTCCTGGCGGGGCTCTGAGCTTGCAAGGCACTGGGTGTACGACAGCTGATAGTCAAGGGCGACTCCCAGCTCGTGGTCAACCAGTTCAAAAAAGACTACCAGTGCTCGGGAGGCTCGATGGCCAAGTGTCTCGCCGAGGTGCGCAAAATGGAGAAATGGTTCCAGAACCTGTAACTCAGGCACGTGCCTAGGAAGGACAATTCCAGCACAGACCTCCTATCCAAGCTCGGCTCGTCCGATGACGCGACTCCTCCAAACGTCATCCTAGAGACCTTGGCGTCGCCATCAATTTCCGACCAGGAGGTCTCCGTCCCCATCATCGAAGGATCAGGCGTCGGGCGTCTTTGTACCAGCTCGTCGATGGCAAACTTTACTAGCGGAACATCTCCAGAGTCCTGACAAGGTGCATTACCACAGAGGAGGGTAAGTACTTACTGAATGACATCCACTCTGGCCTCTGTGGAGCGCACTCTTCTTTCAAGACGATGGTCGGCAAGGCCTTCCGCATGGGTTCTACTGGCCAACTACGCTTCAGGATGCTCGTGACATCGTCCGTACATGTCGAGCTTGCCAGTTCCACGCTCGGAGGTCGCACCAACCCGCCTACGCGCTCCAGACCATCCCGCTCGCTTGTCCCTTCTCGACATGGGGGCTCGATATCCTCGGCCCTTTCCCACAAGCCGTCGGGGGTAAGAAGTTCTTGTTCGTCGCCATCGACACATTTACAAAGTGGATTGAGGCCGAGCCTGTCTCGACCATCACGGCTCGAGCGGCCGTTCGTTTTTTTCGCTTATTCGTGGTCACCAGGTACAGGGTTCCATGAAGAATTATCACTGACAACGGGACTCAATTTCCAGTGAGCTGTTTCAGGAATATTGTGGAGACATAGGCATCAAAGTATGCTATGCTTCGGTGGCCCATCCGCAGAGCAATGGAGCAGTGGAGCGCGCCAACGGGCAGATCGTCCAAGGCGTCAAGAAACGAGTATCAGATGAGCTGGAATGACACGGCCAGACCTAGGTGGATGAACTTCCCACCATCATGGTCTATTCGTATCACGGTCAGCCGAGCAACAGGGTCCTCACCCTTCCGGCTTGTGTTCGGTACTGAAATCGTCCTGCCTCCAGAGGTCACGCTGGGCTCTGCTAGGGTTAGCTTGGTCGATTAGATCGACTTCAAGCATGAACGGTCACTTGACCTCGCCCTGGCAGAAGAAGTAAGATGCCGTGCACTGCTACGATCAACGCATTACCTGCAAGCTCTTCGCAGATATGTGTCTCGATCGGTACAACCTAGGGAGCCCCTTGTTAGGGACCTAGCCCTAAGACGAATTCAGGGCTTATCCAACACCAATAAGTTATCCCGACGATGGGAGGGCCCCTATAGAGTCGTTTTAACAGATCGCACGAGGGCTTACCGGCTAGCATTGCCCGATGGCAGAGAGCTCTCTAGCTCGTGGAACATTGACCAGTTTCGAAAATTTTATGGGTAACGCCTTTATCTCCAATCTCAATAGAGCCTTTTATTCGACCGTCGTGATGGTCTTTGCATTCTTTCATTTTTAAAATTTCATGCTGGTTCGAGTTCGAGGTTTTTCTGAATCCGACCTACGTGCAAGTGCTCTTGGTCTTAGGCCCGAATGTCGCGAGCTTAAAATTCACCCCCAGTGGTCGAGCTACTCATAAGCCGAATCTCTTCGCACCCCAGCTCCCCTTGTGCCAGGGTTCGAATCTAGCCTGCATTCGACACCGATGAGCAAAGCACTAGTCATGGTCGGGATTCAGAGAGTCTCGCCTAGAAACGACTTAAACACCTTCGGGTCTAAGATCCATCCTATGGGTCACTATGGAGTTGTACTTAGCAAATTTTCGGTTGAAATTTTCTAGACCTTGCAGGACAAAGGTTTGGAGGTCTCTGTGATTGCGCCCAAGGTCAACGCTGCTCGACCTTGGCTACAACGGGGGCTAGACATGGGTATACTCCCTCAAGAAAGGCTAAGTACACAATGAGAACTTTTATGTCCTAAACAAGGAACAACTCAGACACAAGTTATTTCTGACAAAGATAGCTTTGTTCTGTTAACCTTTTGTCTTACAAAATTCTATCTACAAATTGGCAGTCCTAACCCTATCTACAGGTCGGCCATATCCCGAGCAAGCTTCTCTTGCTCAAGCTCGGCAACCTTGGCTCTCAAGGTCGAAGGCTCGCCTTGGAGTCGATGGGCTTCGTTGGCCGAGCTGGAGGCGCGGCGACGCTCGGGGTTGGGCCGGTGCACTCTTCGCCGCCTTGGTCGCCCGACCCAGCTTCTCCTCGAGCTCCTTGGCTTTGGCTTCGAGCTCGACGGAGGCCTTCGCCGGGATGGCCGTTTGGTCCGCAGCCGCCTTCTTCAGCTCCTCCACCTTGGCTCGTTCGACCTCGGGCGCTTTGGCTGATCGCGCACGCTCCTCCTCCACGGCTTTATACGCATGGTCGCGCTCGGTGCTGATGACCTGCTCGAGCTCGGACGCGTGCGTGGCCTCAAGCGCCTTGATCATCTGGCGAAGGATGGCAAGCTCGGCAGAGTGGGCCGCTTCCTCCCGTGCGACCTCTTCTTGCTCAAAGGCCAGGGTCTCCTCAATCCTGTGCCGGTGCCAAAGGAGGTTTTGTACCTGGCTAAGTAGACCTTCGAAGGCCGCGCGATGAGACTCGGCGTGACTACTGCTCGACGCCTCGGGCAAGGTACTGCCCCCGGCTGCGGCTAATGCACCCGGGCGAAGATCCTTGTGCGCTTCGCTCGTGGTGGCCTCACCCTGGGTTCCTTCAACTTGAGGGCATGTCCTGTCCTCAAGATCAACTCCGCCCTCCAGGTCGACCGTGACCTCTACGGCCGGGGCATTCTCAGCTCCCTTCCCCGTGGAGGCCTCGCTCGGATCTTCAGCAAGACCCTCCGCGCTGACCTCAGCCAGATCACAGTCGACCTCCATGGCCGTGGCCACTCCGATCTCCATGGTCGGGACGACCATGGCGAGCGCGGTCTGGGCGGCCTCGTCTGTAGCGGTTGGAGCGCCATGGGTGCCATCTTCGGAGGTGGCCTTGGCGGGGGAGGCATCGACCTCGGTGGCCCCAGTGTCATCGACTTCGTCTTCATCGGCCGTTGGCGAGGTGTCGTCCGCAACTGGGTCGTCGGCACCTTGGTCGAACTCGCCAACCGCAACCCAGCTCTGCGAGCCCGCACGGTTGCGTCCCTGGCCCGACGAACGGCGCGGCACCAGCTCGAAGGTGGTCTCCTCCTCCTACTCTTCAGACTCGGGCTCACCCTGGATAACAGGCATTGTCAGGATGGGCGAGCATTGAGCTCGGGGGCTCAAGGTCTGCGATGAAGAAAAACTACTAAGCTAAAGGCAGTGGAGACTACGCAGCAGCAAGAAAGATAAGTAACTGGGCCACCGGCCTTTGCCTCGCAGGGTGGCGGGTATCTCGGCGTCCCGAGGGTGCGGCGGCGTCCCTTCATCGGGTATCGCGAGCTTGGGATCCCAGGCCCATGGTGGCTCCAGTCATCCGGCGTAAGATCGGGACCCTGGGTCCCCGAGGACTGAGGTCTGGCGGCGTCCATGACCCGTTCTGTCAGCTGCAGAAGGCCAGAAGAAGTCAGAAGGCTGCACAAAATTGACAAGCTTGGGGGCTCGACCATAAGGGAGCTCACCACGGAGCTGTCGCCTCACTCGACGTGTGGCTTCTTTGGAGCCCGGTCACCAGCTCTGCCCGGGGGCGGCCTCTTGCCCTCCTTTTTGCCCTTGTTCGACCCGGGCAACGGCAACATTCTCCTCGCTGTGTCGAACAGCTCTTGGTGGTCAAGCAGGCATACCCAGGGGTCGCCAGGTGTCTAACATCGGAGCCCTTTTTTGGTCTCTGCCCGACCTCGACCTTGGGCCCTGGGCAACCGGAAGATCGTTTCCTCCGTCCAAGATAGGAGGCTCGAGGTCGTCCCGAGCACCTTGTTCCGACCTTGAGCCTCGGGAGCTAGCTGACGAGGACTGAAGAAACCTCCGAGAAAGTCAACATACGGTCAACAGAGGGCCCTGGCTCGAGCTCGGGCCTCGGCATCGCCGACCAAGACCTAGGTTGTGTGGTTTCCTCACGACCTCGAGCTTGGGTGCATCAAGACCTCGAGCTCAGGGGCAGTCATCCGGCTCCTGATCGGGAGCTCTAGCTCGGGAGCTAGAGCATGCGCCTACGCGACGGTTATCAAGACCATGAAATGCGGGAGTTAAGGCCGACGTGGGCGGCAGATTCGGGACAGTTACCACCACCTTCAAGGCGCACGGGGCCACGATCTCCGGGAATCTCTCCCGATTGTTTCTGACAATGGCTGGGAGGAGTATAAGGCTCCACAGGGAAGGAACGCCCAAGGGATAGACGTCCAGGCACAGCAGACAGCGCAAGTACTTAGACCAATCAAGCAACACTGTAGCCATAGCCTACAAGGTCGATCTGTAAACACTCTTTGTACTCAAGCATAGTGAATCGCCTCACCTCAGGGCAAGACTGGAGTAGAGCTATTACCTTCACAGGGGCTCGAACCAGTATAACTCGTTGTGTCTCGCCCTCTGTCGTCTTCCCCCGATCATCGCGTTCACGAGCTGAGACCGTCTGTGAACGAAGTCTAAGTTGGGTCCCTCAAGCACGACTCTCCCCATTTCACTTTGTGGTCTGGCGATCCCGATCGTCGACAAAACTAATCACCAAAACTAATGAAGTTTGAACTTACACCTGCACGCTATAAAAGGAGAACAAGGGCGAGCAGAAAACAACAACAATTAATCAAACAACTCGCATTTGCTTCTTTTATCTACTTTTCCCTGTTAACTAGGAGCAGCTTTGTAATTTAGATCTCTTGTAATTAATCATTGATCAATAAAGTTACTCATAGCTGATTATTGATCTTCTCTGATTACGTCAGGTTTGATTTTCTTTGATTTTGTTGCACATCGTCTTTTCAAAAAAAATCTACTTTTATCAATCATCTAATCAGCCATAACAAGCTGTTTAGACTTATCGTTACTTCTGATTCAATCGGCTTTGAATAGCTGTTTAGATTTTTGCTGATTATCACATTAGGTCGGTTTTATGCATAATTTCCATCTATAGTACTGATTGCAGAATTAAATTAGTTAGCATGCCCCAATTGAACCCAGTGTTCGTTTGTGTTTGAGTCGATCAATTCTTTATCATACTTTTTGACGCCAACAGGGGTTTATTGGCTTTTTCAGAAACTAAAGTTAGTTTAAAGCTTCATAAACATCATCTCAGGCATGATTCGGTATTGTGGTGACTCACCAGTTAAGTTGGGATTGAGCAGTTTTTTAGAGACAACAACGTAATCTTGACTGTAATTAATAAAAACTAGGTATAATAGCGCGCTACGCCGCGCCGTTGGCGACTTGGCGTTAGCCCAAAATCTTTTAACTCTTTCGGGTCGAAAGAACCTGTCGAGGTTTGTTACCGACAATAATTAAAAGGGGGCTAAGCGCTGGATCGGAAACTCGATGGTAGCACAAGACACAAGAAATTATACAGGTTCGGGCTCTCACGGAGGAGATAATACCCTAGTCCTGTGCTCTGGAATTATGAGTGGCTAGCTTATCTGCTGATGATGTTGTTGATATATCCTGATCGTCTCCCCCGCCCCTCCCTTTATATAGCAGAGGAGGGTGGTTACAAAAGAGTATCCCACTCGGATACGAGGTGGGGATCTTGTATATTATCTCTATCCGTTTCGGCAACAATTTGGATTACAACCGTATCCTGCCTAATCCGGTTTGATTTCCATCTTCGGGGTTTCCTTGTTGCGCATGGCGGCCTGTCTCCTGAGCAATACCCATCTTCATGTAGTCGGCTTGGCCCATCCCCTCTTGGGTGGTCCTCTCGGCCCGCCATGCAGATACCCGGGGTCTATATACTCCACAGTAGCCTCCGAGTGCTTTGCGATCGAGTTGCCGCCTTTCTAGTCGCAGCCCAACTGAGTCACGCTTCACGCCGAGTGCTTCCAGTTCTTGATGTAGTTTCCCGACTTGTTTTCCTTTCCAGCCGAGTGCCCATTGTAGGCAAAGAGATCGTGAAGGACTCAATAGAGCTCCACGTGTTGAATTATATCCGACTGTCGCGGCGTACAGCTGGTGGCTCATCATGGGGCATACCGTATCCCAAACGATATACAGAAGTCAAAACGCTTTTCCCGCTCAAAGCGAAATTCGGCGCTGCTCCCTTTAAACTCATTCATCGCCGAAGTCGCCGATGTCGTCGTTGAAGCATTGGCCCACACGCGTCGCATCCAAATTTAGTAGCCCTGAAATCATGTATATGCATAACTTAAGCCGTGTAAAAACAACTCACTCGGATGTGATGTCCGACTGGTTTATATATGATTTTAGAGTTTTTTACTCCTTTTCCTTATTGATTTTGAATTCATCCGAGTGGTTTTGACTCTTTTTTGTTTAAGCACTCTGCCCGACTAGTCTAGCCCCCGAGCGTCGGGAGTCGGCTCATGGCCCTTTTTCCCAGGCACGCGCTTTGGGTGACTAAAGTTAAATCGTTCATGGGGTTGAGCTTCACAACTCGTAATTAACGACTCGGAATCATTTGCAATCGTTAAGAAAAAGATGTGCGCATGCGCACACTATTAGGTGTAGCCCCCGACTTACTGCTTAGTTGTGGATTAACTAAGTAGCAAGTCAAGAAAGCCAACAATTTTATTCATAATGACATAATTGAGTAAAGAGCGACTTAGCTGCTTTATGCTTCATATGTTGCTGACGATCGTGCCGTCTTTGCTCGTGGCGCAGGCATGGCTCGTGGCCGTGCCGAACGTGGCGCTCGGGGCGCAGGCGTTGGCTCATGGTCGTGCCGAAGGTGGTGCTCGGGGCGCAGGCGTAGGCTCGTGGTTGTGCCGAAGGTGGCGCTCGGGGCGCAGGCGTAGGCTCTTGGCCGTGCCGAAGGTGGCGCTTCGAAGCGCAGCGAGGCTCTTGGCCGTCCGGCGGTGGCGCTTCGGGCGCAGCGTAAGGCTCTTAGCGGCTCGGTTGGCACTCGGGCGCAGCGTAGGCTCTGGCCGTGCTTGAAGGTGGCCCTCGGGCGTAGGCGAGGCGTAGGCTCTTGGTCGTGCCGAAAGGTGGCGCTTCGAAGCAGCGTAGGCTTTGGCCGTCTGCCGGTTGGCGCTTCGGGCGCAGCGTAAACTCTTGGCGTGCTCGGTTGGCGCCGGGCGCAGCGCGCGCGGCTCTTGGCGTCGTGCGAAGGTGGCGCCGAGGCGCAGCGTAGGCTCTTAGCCGTCGCCGGTTGGCGCTTCGAAGCGCGGCGTTGGCTTCGTGGCCGTGCCGAAGGTGGCGCTCGGGGCGCAGGCGTAGGCTCTTGGCCGTGCCGAAGTTGGCGCTCGGGGCGCAGGCGTAGGCTCGTGGCCGTGCTGGAGGTGGCGCTCGGGGCGCAGGATGACTGGATTACCTTCTAGTCGCCAGACTCCAGAGCATGCGCGGTCGCCGGACTTTTAGTCGCCATGCATGTGCGGGTCTTCATGTCGCCGAACCCTCTTGTCACGCTGGCCGTGGTCTTTTTTCACCCGCCGCCGAGAGCACAGACTTTAAAACTTTGAGTCGCTTCACAATTTTGACTGGTCAGATAATGTTGGCCCAGATCTTGACCGGCAATCTGCAACCTTCACCAGAAGATGACGCTTGGCAAAGTGAGCCATCAACTCGATGAAAATCAATTACGCCGATCAGAAGATTTGCGACACGTCGCACCAAAACGCCAGAGCAAAGCCAACTAGAAACCCGCCGCCAAAAAAGACCGCAGCACTAACACATGCAAGCACTCTTTCTAGCCGTCAACCTTCAAGCTAAAGAAATCAACAAGAAAATAACTAGTTGGCACACGCAATGCACAGTACGTCGAGCACTTCATATGCAAGCGCATCAAAGCTTCTAGTCGCCAATCTTTTAGTCATCACAAGAAGCTCTCTGGCCGCAAGAGTAATTCTCCAGCAATAGGGCCAAACCAGCCGCCAGGAAGTAATTCGACCGGGAGCACTGCAAGAAATTATCTGGTCGCTAGTCTCAAGAACGTCACCAAAACATGCATGCGCCAGGAAACAAGACGCTAGCCGCCGGACACGAGATGTACGCAAGAACGCCGTCGAGGACCGGACTCGAGCTCCTCCGATCAGAAGAACACAGGCACCAAAACCGAAGCAAATCACGCCCACCAGCCGCCAATGAGCTTTCTTGTCGCCGGCCAATCCTCACGCCATCAGGACCTGCGCTTGCATGCATGCAGTCGCCAGGAAAAGACACAAAGACCTCCTGGCGCAATGAAGAACAGTACGCCGGACACACATGCATGCGCCGCGATGCAATTGTTCACCATTGCCGTTCCTTTTCGCTAGAAGAACTCAAATAAATAAGTCCGCCGCCGAAAAAGCGATAGACACAAAACCTAAAAACGACCGAGGCTCCAGCCGCCGCCCCAAAAAAGCCAAATTTCCGTTGAAGATTGCCATCAAGCTTGCTGAAATTGATCCCAGCGCGGCCCCTACCTGGCGCGCCAACTGTCGAGGTTTGTTACCGACAATAATTAAAAGGGGGCTAAGCGCTGGATCGGAAACTCGATGGTAGCACAAGACACAAGAAATTATCTGAGTTCGGGCTCTCACGGAGGAGATAATACCCTAGTCCTGTGGCTCGAATTATGAGTGGCTAGCTTATCTGCCGATGATGTTGTTGATATATCCTGATCGTCTCCCCCGGCCCTCCCTTTATATAGCGAGGAGGCGGTTTAAAGAGTATCCCACTCGGATACGAGGTGGGGATCTTGTATATTATCTCTATTCGTTTTGGCAACAATTTGGATTACAACCGTATCCTGCCTAATCCGGTTTGATTTCCATCTTCGGGGTTTCCTTGTTGCGCATGGCGGCCTGCCTCCTGAGCAATACCCATCTTCATGTAGTCGGCTTGGCCCATCCCCTCTTGGGTGGTCCTCTCGGCCCGCCATGCAGATACCCGGGGTCTATATACTCCACAGAACCGACGTTTTTTTCACAAAATAATTAGTGGAAGGACCCGCTCGTGATCCTAATATTTTTTAAATCTTCCGGGCTGAAAGAACCGGCGCCCCGCGGCGAATCTGCGAAACCACAGGGTCCTTTTCGCAAAATTACCGGTGAAAGGACTTGTTCGCGATTTTTTTTAAAACTCCCGGGTTGAAAGAACCGAACTACGGGGTCTTTTTTGTAAAATAATCGGTAGAAGGACCCGTTCGCGATTTATAATTTTCCGCGGAAGGACCCGTTCGCGATTTTCGATTTTGGCGGGGGCTTTTCCGAAAAATGAATGACGTGGCGCCCTGGTTTCTTCCGAATCCTCCCGGCTTTAAAGATAATATATTTAAAACTCCTGGGCTAAAAGAACCGAATTATGGGGTCTTTTTTGTAAAATAATCGGTAGAAGGATCTGTTCGCGATTTATAATTTACCGCAGAAGGACCCGTTCGTGATTTATAATTTACCGCGGAAGGACCCGTTCGCGATTTCCGATTTTGGCGGGGGCTTTTCCGAAAAACGAATGACGTGGCGCCCTGGTTTCTTCCGAATCCTCCCGTCTTTAAAGATAAGTATATTCCAGCGACCAACTAGACCGCACAGCGCAGCACGATAACCACAAACTAAGGGTATGTACAACAGTAATTAATGAGCCGTCTGTAAGTTGCCACATAATCTTTATCATTCTATGTGGTATAGAATTAATGAGGAGAGAGACGCTTACCGTCTCTTCGTGAAAGGACGGCGATGTCCGTGTTCGATGCAAAAGCAGCGGCTCTCAAATGCTTGGTTGTAGGAAAGAAGCCGTCTATATACTCTGCTTGATCACGGTAATTTATAGGCCCATGCATAAATTAATTAGTTTATAGACTGCCTGACAGGCAAACCATTGTAGAAGTTGTCTATTTTGTTGTCTTTATGCGACATAGCATACACTTACAGACAGCAGCTGTCTAGACTGTTGTACATGCCCTAAACCTCTATAGCGACAAAGCCTACTGGAGTTAATATTGTTCTACAGTTTAGAAGTCAAGCTATATACAGCCTAAAGATCGATCTGCAATGATTTAGGTATATGCGTACTCAAAGTTATCTGCTCGTTCTAGTCTACAAACTACAAAGCATACAAATTGCAGCTCACGGACGGGTTCACAGGTTCCATAGCTAAGGCGAAGATTTGGGAGGCGCGCGGCCAGCGAGAGCGACCGTGAGCAATAACAAATTGCAGCCGTTGTCTCCGTGGCTACAGAGGACAGCACCCATTCACCAAAAGGAGCTGCTTTGTTAGACTTTTGGAGATCGTGGCAGTTCTGTCTGTTCAGATGAATCGCTTTCTTTTTCGTCCCCCGCGACAAGTTTAGGTTCACGAATGTTTTGATGACATGGAATCACATTACATGGTTCAGATCCTGTGGGCCGTATGGCTCTTTCCGACGCACTCACAAGTCACAACCAATTGAACAAGTGTGCCTTGTTGAATTAGCTGTCTTTGTGACGTGTCTGAAGTCTGAACTATACGAGTACTACTCTCTTCTTTGCTGCTGCACATCTGAAGATATTTCCCAGTAAATTACTCAAGGAGGAGAATTGCTATTTGCATGTGAGACAGGTAATTCAGCACCTAATACCCAGTCTTATGTTATTGTTCTATATGATTAACCTCCCAAAATCATTGCAACTCCTTAGGCTAGTCACAATGGAAGTTTTATTATCATTTAATGAGATGACATATCGGCAAAAATGGTAACATGGAAAAGAAATTATGAGGAGAAAGAGGAGACGAGTTTCATCTGGTTGAAACCGGGTGCACACCGTTTCCAACACATTGGAAACCGAATGAAACTACACTGAGAGCGTATCGTTTCATCCCACGTATTCCCACGCACTAAAACTGAATGAAAATGCACCAAATGGAACATTTGATCACAACACCATACAACAATTAAATGCTATGGCTAGCCTATGAAATCGCGAAATGAAACTATGCATTGAGAGGTTTTGTTTCATTTATCAACCCAAACCATTTTAGATAATGTGGCATTCCTGGAAACCATAAAATAAAACTTACCACTGGGAATGGCCTTAAACAAATCATTGCAACTCATGTACATGTACAAAGCAATACAAGCGTCTAGCTATTTATGGACCATGTCTTCTCTGACATAAAGCAATTGATGATGCTATACTGAATTCTCCTGTGAAAAGAAAACACATAACAAGAAGGCCAGAAGAGATAAGGTCACCCCATAACTCTCCATCAATTCCCTAGCCAAAAATCCTCATTTTATCCTTTTTTTTTTAAAGAACTGAAAAAAAGATGTCAGTCAGTAGTGAGCACTTAGCACGTAACAACACACCAGCATCCATCTCTCTACTACAGCTTTGCTCTCGTGAAACAACCTCAGCATCTCACCCTCACCTGCTTCCCCTCCCTACAACCCCACTTCCATCCTTGATTCATTCATCTATATAAACACCTACTCTCTACTCGGCTACTTCACACACACCAAGCAAAGCAGAGGTGAGACAAGAACAAATACACATTGTACGCCGCGCAACTCTGTCTCCTCGTTGTTGATTTGCTGCAACCGCGCGCATTGCAATAGCTAGATATTAGCAGTGATGGCGGGAGAGCGGAGGCGGTCGGGGGTGGCGGCGGCGGCGGACGCGGCGTCGTGGTGCTGCGGGCTGGCGCTGGTGGCGCTGCTGTTGGTAGGGTCGCTCGGCGCCGGCGAGGAGGAGGAGCGCCGGGTGGTGCGCGGGGCGCGGCTGGCGGCCGTGCGGCCGTGCGAGGAGATATACGTGGTGGGGGAGGGGGAGACGCTGCACAGCATCAGCGACAAGTGCGGCGACCCCTACATCCTGGAGCAGAACCCCCACGTCCACGACCCCGACGACGTCTTCCCCGGCCTCGTCATCAAGATCACGCAAGGCGGCGCCAATTCCAACTCCAACCACAAGTGAATGTATCATCGTGCTGCTCGATCTGAGCAATACTTACCAACGCTTCCCAGAGAACAAACTCAGAGCAAGCTAGAACGCCTCTAGTTATTTTCAAGCTTGGCTGTCTGTATATGTCAATCGGATTCACATGCGACTGCGAATAGAAATAAGAAGTTGCAGGCCAGCAGAGAGTTTCTTGTTTTGGTCCTAAAGATTGTGATTAACGGACGACGTATTCGCAGTGCCTGTTTCTTCTCGGTTTGTTTCGTCAGGACCGATGCGTGTGGGTGGCTGGCTGCTTCTGCCATGGATGCCTCATGCCTGTGGCTGTGGCTGTGTCCATGCGATGGCCTTTGGAGCGTTGGCACGTGAATGCAACGGCTAATGTGAGGGACCGGTACTCGTTTTCTTGTCCGTTTTTATGCGTCGTGCGAGCAGTTGTCAGTTTGTCGTCAGATCTGACTGATCACTGGCGAGTGGGGGAGGTCTGGTTCTTTGATCACTTGCGAATTTACCTGCAGCGTTGCCCCTATTGTGGTTACACAATAGTCTACTATGGTATATCTGTGCCGTGCAACTCTTAATACGGGAGCAGTTAGTGTAGTACTCTAGCACTACGGTATATGCAGAACAGAAAACGAAATTCTACTTTTGTCTACTACACAATCCAATGCTTTGGCATGTTACTGTTCAGCATATAGTCTGAAAAATCGTGGCAAGATTTAATTCTGTTTGGTTTACATGAGGAGCGTATTCACTAAATCCAACTCAATCATCAAAGCTTACACGGCAATCTAACTTCTGCCTATACAAGGACAGAGCCATTGTCTTGTCTTCTATGTTCTATCCTTTTGCAAATAGACCAGGCCAATCTTAGGTTTGGGCCAAGGGCATTACACCGCTACGAACTGGTCCATCTGACTTGTGCAATAAAAACATGGCCCAACTTAACAGAAAAAAATACCCGAGAATGATTTACTTATGCTTTAAAAATCGTGCACGTGCAAAACAAATCTCAAGATTGGCCCAGTGAACTCTCCTGCCACGCCCTCGCGCCAATCGTTGGCGTATTTCACTCTGTTTATAACGCTCATCACTTTCACACGCATGCAATATTCTTAAGGAGCCTCTGCTTTCTAAAATTACCTCCATTTCATGGCCTCCTCGCAGCTCAAAACAATCTCACATTGTTCAACACAACTGCTCTTGATCTACGTATGCGCTAACTCCGGGTATATAGACAAAATGAATTTTCACCACAGAGAAACATAAGGATCCCTTGCGCTTTCTCGAGTACTTTTCGATGGCATCCCTAGTCAACCGATCTAGCATAGGAGAGGTCTCAGACAAGGATGAGTCAAACATGATTCATGAGGTGCTAAAATTTTTTTTGGGGGAGGGGGGGTGCAGACTAACCTCCAGAAGAGTGAGGTTTACGCAATAAGATACGCCATTGTCGACATGGCGACTGTTTTATAGGAATTCCCAGCTCACCATAAATCCTTCCCGTTCAGGTATTTAAGGCTTCCCTTGCACCCTACAAAATCGAAACATTTGGACCTGCAACCGCTAATCAACAAGGTCTGAACCTGCTTGGCGGGATGGAAAGGGAACTTGCTCTCTAGCGCTACCAAAATGGTTCTTACCAACTCGGTCCTCACATTACTAGCAGTCTATCATTTAAC
This sequence comes from Guadua angustifolia, assembly GCA_036346375.1. Taxonomy (NCBI): domain Eukaryota; kingdom Viridiplantae; phylum Streptophyta; class Magnoliopsida; order Poales; family Poaceae; genus Guadua; species Guadua angustifolia. The sequence goes on from CM070519.1 coordinate 35,472,400, forward strand.
GGGTTATCCACTTAACAATTGGGTAACAAAGAGAATAGTCTAGCTTCGAAAAAACTTTATATGGAGAGGTGAATAAGAATGCAATAGAGAACATTGTCTAGTGAATTAGAAAAAAGTTTGTAGATCAAGTCTCTAGGAGAACTAGGGGTAAATGATCTCGATATGTTCGGACAGGCGCTTCGTGTTCGATGGCTATAGTACATCTAGATGGAGCAGCAAAGATCATGGATAGGGATACCAGTGCCATGTGAAGACATTGATCTCTCTTGATTCAACATGAGTATCACGTTAACTCTTGGAGATGGCAAAAGAGCAAAGTTCTGGAAATCTAATTGGCTAAATGGGGTCTTTCCAAGCATGTTGGGCCCTGTCTATTTCCAGCTAGCCCAGAGAAGAGGACGTATAGTCCATGAGGAGCTATCCAGCAGGAATTGGCTTAGGCCACTTCATAGAATCACAATGGAAGTGGAGCTTGATAAATTTGTCTGCTTATGGCGAGCCATTCAATAGGTACATTTGCAGACAGATGTGTAGAACGACATTGCATAGAAATGGACGCCGAATGGGGAGTACTAGGCCAAAACAGCTTATAGGATTTAATTCCATGGCTCTGTTCTGAACAACAATTACAATATTATATAGCAGGTGAGCGCAGAAGAAAGATGTAAGTTCTTCACATAGCTATTTATTCAGGGCAAGATCAGTGGACAAACTCGCATCTAGGGGCTGGCCGCATATCGTGTTCTATGTATTGTGTGGATTGAATTCTTAATTGGCAGCTCATTTGCTCCTACTCTGTCCCTTTGCAAAGCAGGTATCGAGTGAGGTTTTTCATTTGATGCAGATTAATCACCCGGTTCCTTAGCTGAGCTCAGTCCTACTTGGTGTCGAGGGATGGTGGTGCACAGTCCGTGCTAACGCCGTCAGGCATCGACGTAAGGCAGTGAATGGAATTCTAATATACGCCTTCTAGAATCTTTAGAAAGGAAAAAATAACAAGATCTTCAACGGCTCTTGCTGGACTGTGCCAGTGGTGTCAAATAGTATGGCTTAGGACGTGTAGACCCGGAAAAATGCTTTTGCCAATGCTTGATCGTTGCTTCATGCATGTCAGGCGCACCATAGATGCGTATCGCCATTTCCTTCAAATCTTATACCAGCCAGGACGGCGTGGTGAACACGCGCACGCGGGTGCTGGGCGGCGGCGCTGCCTCAACACGGGGTTCTACACGCGGGCCAGCAACGAGTACGCGCGCGCCGCCGGGTGGGACGAGCGGTTGATGAACTCGTTCTACCGCTGGGTGCAGCGCGCTCTGGTGTTCCGCCCTGAGGTGCCGCCGTGGCAGGCCGCGCTCCGCAACGCGCTGCTCGAGGCCGGCGTCACGCCCGACAACAGATTCACCTTTGACCACGTTACTGTGACGAAGGTCGGCGGCACCATCTTCGACAACAGCGGGCAGCGGCACACCGCCACCGACTTCCTCCGGCACGCGCAGCCGAGGGGGCTCGCCGTGCTCCTCTACGCCACCGTGTCAAGAATCCTCTTCAGGCGCCAAGGTACATGCATAATCGTGCGTGCTATTTCTTGCACTCTTTATTGGCGCGCTATGTAGTTGAGTAGTTCTGAAGAAAAGTGTGACTTTTATCGTGACAGAGGGGGTGCCGTACCCCGTGGCGTACGGGATGGTGTTCGCCGACCCGCTGGAGGTGGAGCACCGGGTGTACCTCTGGGACGGCGCGAAGAACGAGGTGATACCGTCGGCGGGGCTGCTGGGGTGCCCGCAGCTGCTGATGCTGAGCAGCGTCGGCCCGCAGGCGCACCTCGAGGCACACGGCATCCAGGTGCTGGTCGACCAGCCCATGGTCGGGCAGGGCGTCGCTGACAACTAGGGGTGAAAACGGGATGGATAATTCCCGTTCGATCCGGACCCGGATCTGGTTAGAACCGGATCCGGGAAGTAAATCGGATATCGGGTCGGATCTGGATCCGGATAATTGAAAACGGATATCGGGTCGGATTCGGGATGCAGACTATCCGGAAAATGTGGGTCGGAAAACGGATATCGGGTATTCGGGAATTCAGTTATCCGGATTGTTGTACTCAATACTCGCTGTCGCTGTCCTGTTACACTTTTTCTCCCGTGAACCGAGCCGACTCCCATTCTCTCCCTGTCTCCCTCTCGTAGCCCCGTCCTGTGTGGCCAGATCTGAGGAGATTGCCTCCCGTCGGGCCTTCCCTCGGCGGCGTCCGGCGGCCTGCGCTCCCCTCCCTCGGCGAGTCTAGCGCTCCCCTCTCCCTCGGCACTCCCATCCTCGGCGCTCCCTCCTCGGCGCTCTCCTCCCAAGCGCCCAAGACTCCGTCCCTCGGCGGCGTCCAGCGTTCGGCATCCAACGTCGACTCCGGCTCCCCCTCACACCGACCGGCCCAGCGGCGACTCCGACGCTCCCCCGGCCGACTCTCCCCCAACGACGAATCCGGCTCCCCCTCCCCCGGCCGACGCGGCGACGCTCCCCCTCCCAACGTCCGACGCCACCGCTCCGACGTGGCTGAGTCTGGCGCCGGGGCCACCCGTTCCTTCCGATGCTTCAACGTCTCCGGCCTCTCTAAGAACCCCAATGGTTAGTAATCAGTTCATTTTCAGTGACAAAAACACTGAACATTTCCATGGTTTCTGTTTCTATAACACGCGTAAAAGACTAATAAAATTGCAATGCATCAATAAGGAAAGCGGCAATTTTGCTAAGCACTTGGCAAACCACCACGCGCCACTAGTTAATTTTCAGTGACAATCAATGCAGGAACTGGATAAATGGGAAGTGCTTCAATATTCGTCCAAAATTAATTGCACAACTAAGTAAATCACAATTGAGTAAATTGAGGGCTTCATTTTCTCTATGCACTACTATTTTCCTCAATCTTGCTAACTTCTCCTTACCGGACCCTCTTGGAAAATTTCATCGCAGACTTCTTTTCTCCAAAGACCAAGAAACTTCGAAAAATAGGGCCTTTTATTGCTCCCCCCATCAGAATATGTAATTTTGGAACTTCAGGCTAAGGGTCAGATTTTCTTTTCATACCTACTTTTCCACATTCTGCTTCCATGAAATAAAATAGGCAGAGATAAAAAATTTACCTGTGAATCCTTGTTGAATGGCTCAGTGTACATTCCTCCTGAAGCAATTATAATAACCCGAGCATCAGGTGCTAATTTTGTCCCTTAATTTGTGCTAGATTTTGGTTGCTTATTCTGTTGTAAGGAGATAGTTCACTAGAAATGTGCATTTATTTTTCATTTAGAATATCTGTGATTCAGATCATTTGTCTATTTATGGAGTGTGACTCGGTTTGTGCGATCTCAGATTACTTGTTATATCGACGCTGTCCCCATGTTCTTCAAGTGAAATTATGATTATTCATATGTTTGGATAGTTTTTAAAATTTTCCCTTGAATTATGTTGTGAATTCGAGCGAGCTTGCCTCCTCGGCATATATAGTTCCTTGAATCATCTAGTTATTCGATCTATCAGGATTCAGCAGTACAACCGTAGTAACATTTTTTCTGTAAGGTGTATATATATCACTTTATCCTTATGTATATGTGTGTGTTTTGATTTAACATATATTACTTTATGTATATGTCTATTATCCGTATATCTTTATCCGTTCCCGATCCGAATCCGTTGTATATCCGACCCGTATCCGTATCCCGAATTATCCGGATTCGTATCTGGATCCGGTTAGCCCGTATCCGGTTCTGAATCCAGGAAAAAAATATGGGTTAGGATACAGGAAGGACAGTAACCGCCCGTATCCGACCCGTTTTCACCCCTACTGACAACTCCATGAACTCGGTATTCATCCCTTCGCACGTGCCCCGCGGCTTCATCAAGGGCGTTAGTGGCTCCAAGTTTGGTATCCCCATCTCCGATTGCGCCCGCGGCCTAGCCCGTTACTTCAGCATGTTCTGCGGCGGCAAGCATTAGAACGAAAGGAACAAGATGCAGTATAACAGGAGTCTGGAAAGATTTCGAGTAGATTTTTGAGACATCAGACGGCGTCCAGAGCAGATATGTTGTTTGTAAATATTGTAAGCACAAATTAACTGCGAAATCTTCAGGTGGAACGGGGCACTTGAAGAGGCACGCTGAGAGCTATAGAAAAAAGTGGGGATGGCTTCGAGACAGACGTAGCTGTAGTACTATCCCGACGGTACGGTACATAACTGGGACTACAATCCTTAGGTAGCTCGTGAATCTCTTTGCCGTTTAATCGCTTCTCAAGATCTTCCTTTAAATTTTGGTGAGTCAGCTGCGTTTGAAAACTATATTAGGACCACTCATAATTCTAAGTTTTCTGTAGTTTCTAGACAGACAACAACTAGGGATTTGATTAAATATTATAATAATTATCGCAATAAGCTAAAAGAAAATTTTAGTATCTATACTTTTTCTATGTCTTTAACATCTGATATATGGAGTGATAGAGCTAGAGAGGATTACCATAGTGTAGTTTCTCATTATGTAAATAATGAATGGCAACTAGAAAAGAGAATTATAGGATTCAAATTAATTGATGTAACACACACTAGTGAAAATATTGCTGATTGTGTTGTAAAAGTTGTAGAAGATTTTGACCTTAGTGATAAGATTTTTGCAATAATATTAGATAATGCTTCTGCAAATACTTCTGCCATGAACATTCTTACTCCGCTTTTCAATTCATATGATGAATCTTTCTTATTACATCAGTATTGTACTTATCATATTATTAATCTTATAGTCAAATCTGGTTTGAAGAGGTTAAATCAGTATCTTGAACCTTTTCATACCACAATATCTTGCTTAAATTATTCTAATCAACAAGTAGAAGCATATAAGACTTATTGTATTGCAATGAATGTGTGTCTGTGTAAGTTTGGGCTGGATATTGCCTGTTAGATGTAACTATACTTACTTGATGCTTAAGAATCTCATACCATATGAGTGCACATTTTATGTTTTTATAAACATGCATTGTCGTACACGGGATGGTCAACTGTTACTCACAGAGTAACATTGGTATATTGCTAAATACTTGCAATCATTTTTAGAACTTTTTTGAATCCACTGTTGTTTTATCTAGAGTTTATTACGTAACCTCTCCTTTAATTATGCATCATATTTTAGAAATTGCTACCCACTTAAAGAGCTAAGGAAAATGATAATATCTTGCGTGAAGTTGTCTGTGTTATGAAAACTAATTTTTTGTAATATTGGCAAGAAATTTTTTCGTTATATGCATTTGCATTTATTTTAGATCCTAGAGCTAAAGTTCGAGGATTCTCTAATGTTCTCTCACTTCTAAGTGATGCGGTAGGTACTGATTATTCTAGTTATTTTTCAAATGCCCGTGCTAACTTATCTCAAGCTTATGATAAGTATGATTGAAAATGTGCTGGAGTTCTGACGAATACTTATACCAAGGGGTATCCCACGGCAAGGTATACATCCATTTCAAGATCGTATACCCATCAAGCACTAGCGCATAGCAGCAAGACTGGAAGCGAGGCAGGGCACCAGAAGGAGTATTTCTGCAAGTCTCCGTCCCTCACCGATGGGATTATTACTGAATATTGGCTGGAACGCCAATATAATCTATCTTGGGCCCAGCTCTGGGCCCCGTCGGGTCACGAAGGATCCACGGCCTCCGTCAGGCCTACCTGGGGACGCTCCGACCTGGCCGCAGGTCAGGCACTCCTGCAAGCCCCGACCCGATCACCGGTCGGGCGCGCCCACGAGTCCCGACCTGGCCATAGGTCGGGCACCCCGCGGGCTCCAACTTAACCTCGGGTCGGCACCCCAACGAGCTCCGACCCCGCGACTCTTGCCGCGCCACCAGTCGGCCACAAGCACGTCATTCGCCCTAAGGGCACGACAGCTATGCTGAAGCGGGTGGCTCCTTCCTAAGGTGGCCAGGAGCCACGGAGTCAAGCGCCGGTCCCCTCACCCCGTCAGGAACAGTGGAGGGACGCGCCCCGTCCCAAGGTGGTACCCGAGCACAGCGTAAAGTAACGCCAAGGCAGACAAAGTGACAGAGGGCAAAAGATCTTCCTAACGCAACGATCCGTTGTGTCTACCAACTCAGACGTGGGGACGACAAAGAACTCCGTCACGCCGCCAAATACTAGGACCGAAAGCAGGACTTTCGTAGAGCATACCCCTACCTTTTTTCTTCAAACACCCGTGTAACCTGCCCCCTACGACTATATAAAGGGAGGTAGGGCCAGGCATTCGAAGCATTCTCGTTCACATTCGCCTTAGATCCACTCGGACGAACACTTCCGAGCTCTCCCACTCGGACGAGCGCTAGGGGCCTGTCCTTAGCTCTCGCTTGTAATCCGGGGTAGTCCACTTCTCCCAGAGTAATACAAGCCGCTACCACGAACTGGACGTAGAGACATTCAGCCCGAACCAGTATACATCTTGGACTCCCGTAGTCTAACCATTTGAGGAGAGGGAGCGCGCGACCCCTATACTTACAAATTTACTTGCGGTTATATTGAACAAGCGGTTGGCGCGCTGTAGGGGCCTTCGCGCATCATCGTCTTCGTCTCCGGACTCCCAGTCACCTCCTTGATGGCCTTCCTCACCCACGACGGCGCATTCGCGCCAGGGAGCAGGATCCACTTCGGCTCCCTCGACTTCGTCACCACTCCCCGTCACCTCCCAGGTCCAGGCCTCCGCTAGGAACCTGGACTCCGTCGTCAGCGCCTTCAACAACCTCCGGCTCGAGGCCCCTGCGCGGACCTCGACACCGGGGCTTGTCCGCAGCCGTGCCGCCTCGACCAGCGGCGCACATAAGTTTCTGGCGGGGCTTCGCCCCATGAGCTCACGATTCGTGGCGATAACCGGCGATGCGCCAGCCTCCGTCCATGAACTGCTGGAGGATTCCTCCAGTGACGGCTCCAACTCCGGCACGGAGCGCTCGGCGGGCGAGTTGCACTCTCGCGAGTGCAGCATGGCGGGCGTGGCTGAACCGGCCACATCCTCAGTAAGTCCGGGCACCGCTACCCGGCGCGCCAAGCCGAAGGAGTCGCGGGAAGGCCTCCAGGCTCGCCGCGTTGAGCTCCAGCAGCAGCGCGAACTGCTGTAGGCTCAAAAGGCCCGGCTGGATGGACCCTGGGCTAACCTAGAGTAGCACCATCCCGAGCCCTCACATGCGCCTGGCGCGTGCGCTCGCGCACGCCAGGTCCAACGTCAACTGATCGGGGGATCCGACGGCCTTCCGTCCTTCCCCCGCGCCAGTCAAAATGTCGCCATAGCAGTGATCTCGGTCTACGACATCCTCAAGCCCGACGACCCGCAGACCAAGGTCAAGTACCAAAACCTCTAGGGATCATCTTGTCCGACACGGTAAGCGTTCATCCGATCGACTTGTCACCGAACAACCGCCGACTTTTCTCGACGCTTCGCTCGACCGCCGTACGGCCGGATCGGAGCCATCCGGGTCGTGCCACGGCGCGCTGGCTGTCGACTTCGACTGGAGCAAGCCCTTCATCGACCGGTCGACCGATGAATCGCTCCCCGTCGACCCCACCGAGGCCCGGCGCCTTGTTCGGCGGGTAGAATCCTTCGTCCCGGTCGAAGGGGAACTCTGCAAGCTGAGGCCCTTCACCGTCGTGGAGGACTTCTGACCCGGCATCTTTTGACTCAAAGACGTCGGTGGCAGCGTTGCGCCAAGCACGGGGAATATTTGGAAGCTAAGGGGATTCTATCCCTAAACATCATCTTTAATCCTCGCGTTTCCTTTAAATCTCCCGGGCCCCGAAGCGCTGCGTGTCGACCGTGTCCTGGTCCTCACAAGCAGCTCGGGGGTTGCTTACTTGCATGCTTACTCAAGTTGCCACCCCGGCCGATCGTCGGATCCCTCGCAAGCGGTAACCCTCTCGACCCAAGTGCTACGGCCTACGCCCCAGCGGCTACGGTTGCGAAGTAGTACTGTGTGGAAGAAGGGAGTGCCCATGCGGGGTGATCCATGGCCGATTCAGGACACGTCTTTGGACTGCTAAGTCCTTTGATATTTTTCGCATTTTCCACAAAATGTTAGCGCTCCGGCCCACGCTCTAAAAACCCCGGAGGTTCCTGAGGGCTACGGTCGTTCGATGAGTGCTCATCATACAAAGGGAAATGCAAAATATCAAGCAAAGTCCCCAAAATCCACAAATGTACACACATTACACCGTCGAGAAGCAAAAGTTAGACGTGCGCCGAGGCTCATCCGGTAAGTCGTAAATCGATCCTCGAGTTGTCATTGCTCACGGCGACCGCACCGAACCTTGCCACCATCTCCGCCGCCGGCCGCACCCTAGCCCGCACCTGGTCTGCATCACCTTCAACCCCGGCGACGGTCGTGACCGGATCGAAGGTGGCATCGCGGCTGGCGCAGCAAGCCAGCACGTACTCCGCCACGTCGGCGGCGATTCTCCCTCGCGAGCAAGCGTTCGTCAAAGGCGTCAGGTAGGTCGGCAGGCGTTAGCCACTGGGAGAGGCGAGGCGTCTTTGCGGCTCATGCACTCCAACGGCCCCTGCAGCTCCACCCCCAGTGGCCTCAAGCTCCTAGCCATGCTTTCGAAGACCGGGCCGAGCACATTCATGAGGTCATCGCGCATGGTACAACGCTCCTGGTGCATCTGGGCCAACTCTTCCTCAGCGGCCTCTGCCCGAAGCCGTTGCGCCAGCGCCTCATCGCGCGTCTTGGCGAGCTCTTCCCCTGCGGCCTCGGCCAGGGTCCGCTGCACCTCCGCCTCCTCGCGCGTTTTGATGAGCTCCTCCTTCGTGGCTCGGACTCGAGCCCGCTGCCATGACACCTCCGCCTCCTGGGCGGCGGTCGCTGCGGCCTGGAAGCGCAGAGAGGCGTCCATCCGCGCCACCAGAGACGTGGCCCGGGCCCTTGTCCCCGACGGACCACCCGAGGCGGTCGGGCGTTGAGGCGGCTCGCGACGTCGCCTCCCCACCGGGCGGCCCCGGCGGCCGCGGTGGCTTCGATCCCAAACCAGAAGCACTGGAACGAAGAAACAAAAAGCCCAACGTCAGCAAGGCAGAATTAAAGCAATCCCGGCACCAAGCAAAGGTACTCACCCCGCGAGGGGGTTCCTGATGCGGAATACCATCGAGGGTAGAATAATTCTGCCCCCGATCGCAGCGCCAGAGGACCTGGCGTCAGTACGGGACCTCTTGGCGTCGGGACCCGGCGGCCCCGTCGCCGCCTCCCGCTTACCGGCCCTCCGGTCGTCGCCACCGCTCGCCATCCGGTGTTCAAAATGCAAAGAGCCACTCCCTATCACGCTGTAGAAGAAGTGCGCAGTGGCGGAGAGGCAACGGTAAATGGCTAGACGTGGTCGCTCTCACGCCCCCCCTGCCGTATTTATAGGGGCGGGGCGGAGCGGTCTAAGCAGGCACTGCGTCGGGCCAAGCACCGCAGGCGCATTAACTCGCCCTGCGGACGAGACATGCCCTTTCCACTCCTGCCACTACGCATTAAAATCCCACGACGCATTAAAATGCGATGGGACGACAAGGGGCGGAGGGACACCGCTTCGGGCCAAGCGCGATGCGGCTCTTCGGTTTCGGCTCCTGGGCTGAAACGACCGCATCGACACAGTGAAGGAAGGCCTGGGCGGGCCGCGGCCGTCTCGAGACGGCAGGGGGCCCATTGGCTCAACCGCCCCGGCGGAGCATTGAGCAATGGGCTCACAAGCCACGATCTCCCCACTGCGTGGAACAGAAATTAAGGCGACTCTATCCTTAAAACTTTTACTCGTTCCCGCGCGAACCTCCTATCCCTCCGAGTTCAAGCGCTGCGTGGCGACCACGATCTTGGTCCCCACGCACCGCTCGGGGGCTTCAGGTTCATATACTTACATGGGTCGGTGACCCGACTGGCTATCCGGTCCTCCCTAGCAGTAACCCTTTCCACCCAAGCACTACGACCTACGCCCCAACGGCTATGGTTGCGAAGTAACGCTTTGCGGTAGAAGGAAGTGCCCGTTCGGTGCGATCCGTAGTTGGTCGGGAACACTCCTCTCCCGCGCAAGTGTAGTTGAGCCATCCATACTTAAGTTCCTACACCCACACGGATCGATGACTCAGCCGGCTACTCGGTTTTCCCTAGCGGTAACCCTCTCGACCCAAGTACTACGACCCACGCCCCAGCAGCTACGGTTGCGAAGTAGTGCTGTGCGGAAGAAGGAAGTGCCCACGTGGTACGATCCATAGCCGGTCGGGAACATTCCTTTTCCGTGTCGAGTACAAGCGAACATTTTTTGTTCCTTAGGTTCCCGTTTGTTCTTTTGGCTTTCTTCAAAAGTGGTAACATACCGACCTACGCTTGTACAACCCCCGCGGTTTCTAAAGCTACGGTCGTCAAATGTTCATCACCCTTGGGAAGTCCGAAAAATAAAAAGTCGGATCTACGGAACGGCCCGACTAGCCAGGGCACTCAAACAAACTTCAGTTCATTACATGATGAAGTTATCGCATTACAAAAATCAAAATGTCTAACTCTTTTTCTCTATTGCCAATGGAGGACGCTTTGTGGCGATATCCGGCCGGCGATCACTCGGGCATGCGGGTTGACTTCGTCCTCGAACCCAACAACTTCCTCCTCCTTCCGGTCCACGGCGACCCCGCTACTGACGGCGTCGAGGTCGATACCATCGTAGAAAGAGACGACGTTGACGAGCGCCGAAAGAGCCCCGAGGACAATCCCTTCGCGCACCGAGCCCTCGGCGTGCTCCGGCACGCGGGCTAGATCGATGGCTAGTGAGCTCGGACCCTGCACGATGGATCCGAACACCTAGTTGCAGACCTCCCGACCGACCCTCCGAAGGGTCCCCAGCTCGGCGGCCTGCTTGGACAGCTCCTCCACCATCCGCATAGGATCGGATGGCCCCCTGTACTGGAACATGGGGCGCGCCCTGTGCATAAGGGGCTGGACGCGCGTCTTCATAAATGCGCGCACGACGACCTCGCCGGTCAAACCCCGGTCCTTCTGAGTTTTGATCTGGTCGACGATCAACTCCACCTTGTTCTTATCCCTCTGATTGGGGCCCCAAGTCCACTCCGACCGCGGTTCTGGGAGCCGACCGGAGAAGGCCGGGGCACTTCCCTCCAGGTTCCGGACATAGAACCACTCGGAGTGCCACCCTCGGTTCGACGATGGCAGCTTCAGACTGATATACTCCGGCAAGCGGCCAGGGCGCAGCTGCAGGATGGCACCCCCCATGGATGACGTATCATCCGCCGCCTTGTCCTTGCACAGTCGAGGTTGGAAGAAATGCCTCCACAACCCCCAGTGAGGCTCGATCCCCAGGAATGTCTCACACAGCGTCATGAAGACTGCGATGTGAAGCACGCCGTTGGGGTTGAGGTGATGCACCTCCACCCCATAGAAATGCAGCAGCCCACGGACGAAGGGATGGAGCGGGAGTCCAAACCCGCGCTCGTAGAACGAGGCCGGCACGACCATCTCCCCATCCTCCGGCGCCGGCTCCGCGGCCCCCGTCGGCACTCTCCATCGCGAGGCATCTCGCGGGGGGAGGAACCCCTTCCTCTCCAAGCCTTGCGCTGCTGGGCTGAGCGGTACACTCCGGCCACGACATCTCCCGGGATGGCAGCGGCGAAGGGGTCGAAGAAGGGGAAAGGTGATCGAATCTCTGGCTCTTCTTGCCCTTTTTTCTTCGCAGGTGAGAAGATGAGCAGAAGGGGAAAGCGAACGCGAAGGTTTCGCTCGAGCGTCCCCACGCCGAATTTAGGGCGCCAACAGCACCGGTAAACCGAACAGTAACAAATGGATCGCGACCGACCGAGGCGGACGCCTTGATCAAGCGGGCCACGCCTCGGATGAAACGTCGCCCATCCCGTCGGACCGCCACGCCGCGCCGCTGGTGAGACGTATCGCTCCCAATCATCTCCCTTCGCATTTAATTCCCGCACGCGCATTAAATGTCTGCAGGAGACGCCAGGGCGCCACTCCGGGCGGGACGCCCCCCCCGACCTCTCGAGCTCCGCCTCCGGGCCGGATCGACTGGGCCGAGACAGGTATGAAAAGCCCGCCAGGTCGCTACGACCTCGAGGTGGCGAGAAATTTCAACCGCCTTCGCCAAGGCCTAATATTGGCGCCGCGGGTTCCAAAGCCCTAATCCACCAAGTGGATCCAGGGTCGCCCGGTACAAAATCGAGTGAGGGGCGAGGACAAGGCGAGCTCCCAGTGGGTCTCTAGTTGAGTTGGCGGACGACTCAATCGCCTTAACTCGTGTCCGAGACCATACTTCACACTCTCCCGCGGAGCCCTCGAAGGGTAGCTTGACCAGTGCGCTCCGAAGTTTCTGAACGGCTCGGGGTCCGATACGGGATCGAGTAAAGAAAGGTTTTTTATGGGTCGCCCCCAGCGGGTCGGACACCCGACGCAGGGATCGTCTGCTCGGAGATCGCGCGATCTCCAGGGCCCACTCAGATAACCCGTTTGTAGCTCCACGAGCACGGTGTTCAAACCTATGCTTGGTAAACACGCGCTTGCTCACCCCTCCAGTCCCACACTGCGGGACGGGCGTATCGTGGGGATGACGGCGGCTACTCCCGCGAGATAGCCTCGCCAGACGAGGACTCGGGACGGACGCCCTTCGCCCAACTCCAGTGTAAAACCAGCCCTGCGAAGATGTCTAGCTACGACGTAAAACTAGCACTCGGACACTTAAACCTCGCCCAAGGCGTTTGGTCGTTCGCACCGACTAAGACATCGCCCAGCTCCGGCGTTAAACCAGCCTTACTAACACGTCTAGCTACGACGTGAAACTAGCATTCAGACACTTAAACCTCGCCCAAGGCGTTTGGTCGTCCGCGCCGACCAAGGCAACGTCCAGCCACGACGTAAAACGGGCACCCGAGAACCGGAACCTCGTTGAGTCATTCGGGCGACCCTGCCGTTCGCGGCCGCGTCTAGCCACGACGTAAAACGGGTACTCGGGAACCGAAACCTCGTTGAGGCATTCGGGCATCCCTGCCGTCCGTGGCCGCGTCCAACTAAGATGAAAAACCAGCGTTCCGACCGACCAACTCTCCGACCAGGGGCTCGGGGGCTACACCCACCGGGTGCGCTCGCGCGCACCCGGACGAGACCGGCCAACCAAGCTGGTTGAACTTCCGACCCACTCAGGGCTCGAAGCCGACTGGCCCCATCCGAACGCCACCAGTCGGTTTTCGCCGATCCGGTCGGACCAAGTTGCTCGGACTGCGCCGCCCGAAACAAATAGGCGTACTGAACGACCCGACTGGCCGGGTTTGCGCACCTCGCTCAACCCCTTTTTCTTCATCGATCCGGGTAAACCCCCGACCAGCTCTCCGACCTGCTCGGGGGCTACACCCACCGGGTGCGCTTGCGCGCCCCCGGACAAAGTCACCCGACCGGGTCAGTCGGACCCAGCCGACTAGGGTGGCCCTATGAAAAACCGTGACCTTGCTGCATGGCACCAGAAGATGGACCCCACATGCACAAAAGGCAATTAACGGACAAAGACCGATGGCATTTATATGGCACGCAAGTTACATGTAATTGCTACTCGCGGCATAACAATCACGACCGCCAAGATGACGCAACAAATCTAAGCGCGCGCGCGCCGAACCGCCTCAAGGAGGGCATCCCTGGCCTTGGTGAGCTTCGGCACGACGTCAATCAGCGCATCTACGGCAGCAACGTCGCTGGCGGTGGCATCTTGCTCAGCCCATTCAGCCTGGCGCGAGCTTGAAGTCGCCCCAAAGTACCGCAAGGAAGGCTTCCTCGTCCGTGGGCGTCAGCGGGTCATCGTCTCCAAAGCCAAACACCAGGGCTCCATTCCTGGGAGAAGCCATAAGGGAAGCCAAATGCTACAAAGCGGTCAGAAATTCGAAGGGCGAATGACTCCTCCAACTCCAGCAACCGCGCCCCTCTTATACACGCTCAAAGCGCGGAAGCCGAGCAGCTTCCAATAAAAGAGGGCATCGGAAGCCGAAGCGTCGCTATGTATGCAAAGAGACCGCGCCGCCGAAGACGATGGGCCCCTCAAGGAACGCACGCGTTTCAGGACGGCCCCGGGGGCTACTGACGAATACTTATACTAGGGGGTATCCCACGGCAAGTGTCGACGATCGGGATCGCCAACCGCAGAAAATGAGGTAGGGGTCAATGAGAAATGGGACCACAACTGCGCTTTGCTCGAGCAGGGAATGAGGTCGAGGAGGTCGATGGTCTGAGCTAGGGACAACGAGCGAGATGGAGGATTATCTGGTTCGAGCCCCGAGAAGGTAATAGCTCTACTCCAGTCACCTTACGGTGGTGGTTCCCGATGCTTGTGAGTACAAGAGAGGTTCTGACTCAATCTTGGCGATGCTCGGTCTAAACTTGAACTTCGGGTGTGTGCTGTTGGGTTATCACGCCTAAGTGTTTACAAAGCCTCAGTCTTATACCCATTCTCCTTGCAACGTTCGGGAGTATTCCTCGGATCGTGGCCTTCATGCACATTGATAGCCGGTGGAAACCGTTTGATCCTTGCTGCAGCCAGATTACTCCACGATCCCACGCCTCAGAATCGCCAAGTGATGACGTGTCTGGGATCCAAGGGAACGCCACCGACCTTGAATCATCCCAAACAGCAGGTCGTGAGGGCCCCGAGCTCGGAGATACTGCGCCCTAGGTCGAGCGGCCTCGAGCTTGATCCGAGTCTTTGATCGAGGCCTTCCGAGCTAGGGGACCGGTTGACTGTGCTGACCGACCAAGGGTTGCCCGGCCCCCGACAGCTAGCCCCCGAGGCTCAAGGTCGTAGAAGTAGCACCAAGGACGGCCTCGAGCCTCACCCAACAGGTCGCTGGCGGCAACCCTTGCAAGGTCTTGGAACCTTGTTCGAGGTCGGGCGGAGATCGCAAAGTGAACCCCAGGCGAGACACCTGGCGACCTTTGATTTTTCCGAAGTGATACGGATGCCAACAGCCGGCGGACACCTGCAGTGCCACGGAGTCAAGCGCTGGTCCCCTCACCCCGTCAGGAACAGTGGAGGGACGCGCCCCGTCCCAAGGTGGTACCCGAGCACAGCGTAAGTAACGTTAGCACCTGACAGGCGGACAGAGGGCAAGTGCGCATCTTCCCAAGGAGGCACAGTCCGTTGTGTCTACCAACCCAGACGTGGGACGCACAGCAACCCGTCACGTCGCCAGTCACCAGGACCGAAGACCGGGACTCCCGGGCAGAGCATACCCCTAACTTTTTTCTTCAAACACCCGTGTAACCTGCCCCCTCCGACTATATAAAGGGAGGCAGGGCCCTCCAGGAAGGGCAGAAAAAAAACGAGAGGCATTCGAAGCTTTCTCGTTCACATTCGCCTTAGATCCACTCGGACGAACACTTCCGAGCTCTCCCACTTGGACGAGCGCTAGGGGCCTGTCCTTAGCTCTCGCTTGTAATCCGGGGTAGTCCACTTCTCCCAGAGTAATACAAGCCACCACCACGAACTGGACGTAGGGACATTCAGCCCGAACCAGTATACATCTTGGACTCCCGTAGTCTAACCATTCGAGGAGAGGGAGCGCGCGACCCCTATACTTACAAATTTACTTGCTGGTTATACGAACACCGACAAGTTCGTATGCAACGACCTTCACCAGCACCAACAGCGGGTAAGAAGAAAACTGCGTGGGGAAAGATATGGGGTGCAGGTGGCTCTTCCTCAAGGAGTTCGACTACAACAATGACAAGTTTGAACACATCAAGGGGTGGGGAACTAGCTGCATATCTCAATAGCGACATTGTCAACTACCAAGAACAGCAAGAAGAGAACTTCAATATTTTGCAATGGTGGCATGAGCACAAGATAACATATCCAGTGCTTTCCATATTAGCACAGGATGGGTTAACAGTTCCTATCTTCATGGTTTTTTGGAGTCTGATTTCAGTCTATCCGGAAGAATAATCGAAGAGAGAAGAATAAATCTAACAAGTGAGGTGGTGGAAATACTTCTCATTGTGAAAGATTGGGAATAAGCTGATCAACGAGCTCAACATACTGCAGAAAATACTGAGTTGGCGGAGATATTCGAAAATCTTTATCTATATAATAAGGAAGAATAATTGTAATTTTCTCTTTTTTCTTGTATCACTGAGCTATAAGTTGTACTCTTTTTTTCTTTGCCAAGGTTTTCTCGTGTTGAGTTTTTACTTGGCAAAGTTTTTAACGAGGCAACCAAACATCAATAAAGCTCATTATTTGATTCAAATTATTTGTCTCATTTTAGAATTTATCTCATATTTTAGCTTTTTCTTAATATATATATATATAAAGTTTTTCTGTATCCTTCAAGTTTTTATAATTATTCTAAATTTTTTATATTTTTTCTGCATTTTTTTCATAGGTTTTCTATTTTTTTGGATTTGTTTGAATTCTTTTGGCGCTAACGGGCCGACATGGCCCATTACAATCCATCTTACCCATCTTGACACTCAAGACGGCCCTTTAGCCCATGCGTCGTGCTTGTTTAACTCCTCGGCCGATGGTAGACACAGCATGGCTCGTCTATTAGTCGGGCCGAAACAGGCCATGCCGATTTTTAATCGGGCCAAGCTGTGTCGGGCTGCCCATTTGGGCATGTCTACCTGAGATGCATCGCTCAGAATCACAAAGGAAAAAAGGTACAAGTTATGTTGCAAAGGCATCATTTAATAAAGAGAAACTCATAAGATATACTTTCTCCTCCAATACAGGATAGAGAACAACCATTCAATTTTAACTGTGATCCCCTCTCTCGCTTCACTTGCTTTCACTCCTCTCTCACACTCACACCAATGGAGAGGAGTTGCCCCCCGATGGGGTGGAGGGCCACTAGATCAAGTGCAGCCGACGGTTGAGGGCCACTAGATCCGATGGCGACCAGAGCATGGCAACGGGGTGGAGGGCCTCTCGCCAATCCCATCCCCTATGTGCACAACGACCGGATGCGATCTCATGTCATAGTGCTCTCTCAATCTCTCTCATCTCTCGCTCACGCTGAAAGGGAGTCCACGCCGCCAACAGGTTCACCGTGCACACCCCCTGCCCCGGTTGAAAAGGGAGGCCAAGGTGATGGTGGCCTAACGGTGCGTGGTGGTAGTAGAGGGCTGGATTGCAAGGCAGTGGCGCACTGAATATTAGATTGAACAGGGTGGTTAGTGAGGAAGAGGAAGCCGACGACATGTTAAGATAGCGAGCTTGTTGCCATTCACAGGAGGCGAGGCTAGAGACAGCGGAAGAGGTGTGTAGAACTACGAGGGTGGCGGCAAAGGTACCGGGGCGAATAGTTGGATGCTATACCGTTTGGATCGATTCGAACAGTAATCGTGTAGTAGCTCTCTTTAATAAATGAATGAAGTAAACTTCCAGCAAAACTGAACAATGATTCTACCAACAATGCTGCACAATAGTACAATACTATGCAGGATCCATTTACACTACAGATACTTCTCTCCCTGGCTTTTACATGTATCACTTGGTAATTATAACAAATGCCAAATTCCCTGCACAGAGGGATCTGGCATGAAGCCTCATTAATCTTCTATACAGGTAAACAAAATTCTAATTTGTTAGGTATATGCACTAAAAAAAGGCACAAAAATAATAAAACAATGTATACCCCCCTATTAGCATTTTCCCTACTTGCCTGCAACCTATTTGCTTGCAAAAACTTTTACACCGTCAATGCTCTCAGGAAACAGCAGATGCTAGTTGCTATGTTGTCCAGAATACGCCAGAATTCACTAGCAATTATATACTTGCATAGACCAAATTTCATATTGTGAGGTTTTCTTGGACGGCCAGAAATGAGCCACAAATGTTCCCGCCAATGTCTGGAAATGTCGTACATCCTGGCAAGGGTTTCACCCTGCCTTTACGGTCAACACTTAAAGGGTACTTCAGGAGGTGTCCTCTCATCTCAGTCACCTCATCAGCAATAAACTGCTTCCAGTTCTGTTCCCCGAGATGCCTAACTCGTCTCATGCATTCCAGGCTCTCTGGATGGTTAAAGTCTTCCTCAATACCTCCAATATGCTCAGCCCAGAGGGACATTCTGTAGCCGTAAATCTACACATGAAATCACAAAATATGATAAAGAAATATCAGTTGCATCATACAATGGATTATTACCCTGAAACATGAGATAGCTGCAGCTAATCTACAGCACCAACTAAGCAGCAGCCGTGAGCAACAATCGACAGCAGGATCATGCAAATATGAGGGTAAAATAGCTACAGGTAAAATATCAAAATACGAGCTTATGAGGATATCTCAGAGCTGTTGGTCTCAAGAAATGTGAGCTATTCGTTAGCTTTATACATGAGGCATTACCTGTCCACGGGGGGCAGAAACCTTATTTGCCCATGTATACTGTGGCTGATACGCTCCCATTGCAATCTCCGTATCTCTGATCCCTTCCATGGACCTCTGGTTGATATTAGCAGAACCAATGATCACGTATTCATCATCCACAATCATGCCTTTTGAATGTACATAGACCATGAATCTCCTATTTTTTCTGGCTTGTTCCTGAACAGAAAGTGCAAAAAAATAGATGATTTAGCTTGGGTACAGGGCAGGGTTTGGGGAAAATATCAGCGCATATTAAAGGAAGAATTCATGTGAAAGGTCAAGAGATTGCACAATAGCAAGTACACCTAATATCTACTGGTAATTTTGATAGAGTTGAAAAGCTCAATATTATCGATACAAGATGCAGTTTTTAAGAGCATCTATAAAACTGAACTTGTGGACCAAATCACCCCAGTCATTGATCCAAAGACTTCCTTTTACTCAAAACATTAATTTTCAAGTAGCCTCGGACACTGAAACTTAAGTGGATATCATTGGCCATTTGGCCTTAAGGCATGTTGAAAAAAAGACATTATACTGATCTCCTTTAAGAGTTAGTATGATATGGTCATTCCTAGTAATCAGCTGCAGAGGCAGATAGCATCTGAAGCTGAAATTGTGGTGCATCATACAGGCTAACGAAGCCATGTCAGTACTTTGCTGAGACAGACAGAGAGCTGTCAACCTCAGTCCACGTGAAGGCTACACAAATTCAACGTGCCAATAACTACTCTATTTACCATTATTTCTGAAAACTAAAACAACTCAACCTTGCCGGGGGGGAAAGCAAATATGTGGGGGGTACTTCCCCAGCATAGTTTGTTGAAATAAAAACAAGACAGAAGCCTCACCTGAGGATTATTTGATGAATTTGATGCATTTGAAGTGCTAGGGATGTCAGCAACTTCACGATTGCCAAGACAAAAGAAGCTCAAATAATCCTGAGGCTCATATACATCATCCAGACCTACTTCTTTCAAGGCCCTATATATTGCCTCGTACATCATTTGCATCGTTTTGTTCTACATGGTGAAAAAACAAGGTGTGATTACACCATACGGATAAACTGGAAATAAAGAAACGCATTAAACAAGAATACAAGACACAAGGGACTGACAGAGATGTTAAATCTAACCTGCCAGTAAAGAATTCTTTGTGTAGAAGTGCCCGTTGGATTACCCTCAGGCCACATAGGAATTACTATATATGCAGAAAATCTCTCGTTCGCCTTAATCTTGTTTGCAATTTTGAGAGCAATTTCAATTGGTATTAAATTATTAGCTCCTGAAAGATCACAAATTTGCAATCCTGAGTTAGCACCAAGCCATCAATTAAGGAATTTGGTGTATTACCTATTGTCATGAGATGGCTAGTGAGTTAAGGAATGAAACAAAATTGGACTGTGCACTATTTTTCTGGAAGGGTGACAAATAAAAATCTTTACACTACATGCTTACCAATATCTTTGTTTGAAACCCAATTAAATGAAGAACCAATGAAGTACTGATTCTCAATATAAATAGAGTGTTGGGCTGTCCGGATAGCATTCACATAAGCTGTATGTATGCTCATATCAAGTAGTACATTCTTCCCACAAACAAGATTCTGTTAGCCAAAGTCCAAAGCAGAAGAAGTGTTAGTGAAAAGCACAAAGCCACAGACCACATAATGTATGTTGCTAGATGGTAACTTTATTTCAGGTACCTTCATGGTTGCTTCTCGTGGATCCTTAGGAAATCCCTTGGCAGAGTTTGAATCAATAGACCGAAACACCTAAAGATCAATGTGAGAGTTCAATGCACAAAAGTGGAAACAAGTACAAACTTTGATTCTCCAACTGTAGAATACTGTAAATACCTGAACATGCCATGTCTCTGGATCATTGTCGCCAAAATAGATTGCATCATTAATGCTTATAATATCAGGTATTCTTTCAATCCTGAGAAGTGCATCATCATATGATTTTGCCAACTTTTTAATCCCATGGCGTTTGGATGCCTTTAACCAACGCTCCTGAAAGTTTTGCAAAACATCATAAGCTGCTGGACCATCAATCTTGGAATGCAAATCATGCCATGGTTCCCTTGGGCCACGAGCATCTACTGCCTGCGAACAAATGACAAAGGATAGTTACATTTTAGAACAGCCACAAAATAAGCACTGAGAATAAGGCAAGATGCAACTATTCTTCCAGTCATAAGATGGTTTTATTTTCATGATTAAGAACCAAACACAACATAAGGCTCCTACCCATGTAAAAATTAAGAAGATTACAATAATTGTAACATGAGAAACTGCATCATGTATATGGCAAAGCAATCAGACACTTACGGCAAAGTTTGGATTGTGATAATCCTCCTTGTGCACAGTCTGAAGAGTCCGAAACAGAGGATGCCAAGGTGTATCATATCGTCCACCACATAAATCAAGGCCTCCGACAAAAGCAATTATTTTTCTCCTATAATTGCCAGCATCAGCATCCACAATAACTGTTTTCTGATGATGAGTAAAAATGGTTCCTGTTTCCTGGTTTGCAACACCTTCGTATGATAAATAGATGATACTAAAGAATTGATACAACACAATAACACTTCACAAATAAATAACATCCCAAAAAAAAAATCAAATAAATGGCATTCAGCAAAAGAAACCGACAAAGGTGACCATACATATAAGTGAGCTTAATTGTTTTCCTTTGGGGGAACAATTGTTGGGTTTGAGTTCATAATTGACATAAGATAAAGGATGAATCGTTTGAAGCTATATAAATTCTTTGATGGTCAAATAGTAGGAACTCCTATTCTAAAGTATAACAGAGCAGCACAATATAATTCACGGATGCATAAAGCATGAATGGCGTATTAATCGAAGCCATTCACATTCATGTGACACAGTGAACCAAATATATTACTTTTCGTGACCAACAATAAATGATTAATCATAATGGGTAAGTTTGTATGCCATCACAAGAGATAACCTGTTGTTTCACCCAGCTGAGTCGTTTCCCAGCAGATCGTGGGCAAAGCAATACTTGAACCGAAGAGTGCTTGAAAAATCTACGTGTCTCCTCGTCTTGTGTGCCCATGAGACCATCCTACAAGTAAACTTTTGATAAGCATGGTGTACTTCAATTCTTCAGCACCATGAACTATGAGACCAAATATCATGCATGTATCTAACGAGCAAGCTACTAAATTATATCATAGAAGATTTGGACACTAAGTTGAGGAATGTCATCTAGGTATTATCTAGATGACAGCTAGATATTATTGCAAATTCTTTGACTTGATAACCACAGGTATAATGGTAAATTTGCAGCATATATTAAACAAGAAATTTGCATAGCAATTTGTATTGCAAACGAACATCAGTGGTGCCACCCTCCATCTGCTTAGCATCTTAATATTTGAAAACACATCATAACTATTTGAACATTGGTAGCATTATAAATTTGCAGGTTGGATGCAAAAGTATGTTCCTCATGTAGTGTAAAGACCTCAACACAGCAGTTTTGGACACAATGAATAATTCATACCATCTGGAATCCAAGAATTCTCCTTGATGTTGGATCGTCCCATACAAGAAGCAACACCCTCACGCCTTCCTGTGACTTCATCTTCAACAGGTCCCCAAGTGATAGCACCTTCTCAGCCCCGTCCCTCAAAAGGTGGATCGTGTGGAAAACTGACCACCCCACGATGTAAATCAACCTCCGTGCTTGGCATATGGCATCGTAAATGTCGCGCCAGCACTGCCCGTGCTGGTAGCGCACTCCATGGTCCAGCAAGATATCAGGGAGACAACCGTCGGGCACATGTGCATCCTGATACAGGGTGACCCTCATGCCACGCCGCAGCGGGAAGTAAGTATTGGGCACTCCAAGGCAGTCCGGGCCAGCAATGACACCGTGGTGGTACATTGTGAGGCGAGCCACTGGGATGTACTGTATGGACAGCCGCAATACAGCACCCGGAGCGCATGGCTTGCCGTTGGGCTCAAGCACGGGGTAGACGCCCTCAATCCTCTCCGCAGAAAGGAGCTTTTCAGCGGGGATGGCCACAGTGCCAATGAGCTGAGCGCCGAAGACGTCGCTGTCCTTGACAACGAAGTGGACCTCGGCGACCTCGTGCCCGACGGGCACGAGGAAGTTCTGCTCCCAGACAGGGTTTTCGCTGTTGGGAACGACGTACGTGCGCGCGACGGTGGCGTAGGAAACCTGGATGGTGACGTAGGGGTCGCTGGTAATGGAGGCGTCGGACATCTTCCTGCCGACGGCGCCGGTGATTCGTGGACCGAGGAGGTCGCTAATTCTCTTGGAGAACATGTCCTTGTTGGGGAGGCTCCGCGCGTCGTGCACCCAGATGTCGAGGCTGCCGTGGAGCAGCACCACCTTCAGCGACGGCCTGAAGCCGCCGTGCTGTGACCCTCCCGCCGCGGAGCCGTATTGCACCATCTGCGTCCCGCCGCCGCCGTGGCTGCTCCCGCTGCCCGAGAAGGGGTAGAAGGCGGCGGCACGGAGGGGGACGCCACGGCCGCCGGCGCATAGTCGGCGCGGTCGGAGATGCGCATGGTGGCGAGAACATCAGCGATGGGGTAGGACGGCGCAGAGGGTGCGGGGGATTCGGGCGCCCAGACCGAGGGCTGGTGGCAGCAGCTGGAGCTAGGGGAGAGGTTCGGGCTCGGGTAGGAGGGGTACGCGGGGTAGGGGTCGTACCCGTATGTCGAGGGAGGCGGCGGCGGGTAGGGCTGGAGCGGGCCGGAGTGGTGCGCGAATTGCTGTGGCGGGGGCGGTGCGGGGGAGTACCCCGGGAAGGAGGGCGACGGCGTGAGGCCGGGGGAGGCCAACGGCGGCGGGTACTGGTACTGGTACTGGTATGGGTAAGGATAGGGGTGCTGATACGGCGGGTACTGCCCTTGCCCGCCGTGGTTGTCGCCCTCCATTGCCGGCCGCCTCCGTCCAAAGGACTCGTGGGGCTGCGGATTCGCTTGGTCTTCTCGCTCTCGCGGGTCTGAAACGGGGGCGAAGGTGAGGAGCGGCGGCCGCGCGCGCGGTCGAATGGTGGAAGAGGCGTGGGCGGCGACCACGACGGTGGAAACCGAATCGGAGAGGAGAAATCACTGATAAATCAGAGAGACAGCAGTTGGCGGTTGGTCAGGACTGTCGCGTCAGCCGATTGGATTCCCCACGCCCAGGTGGGTCGCGGGCGTTGACTGGTTCGTCGACTGCTTCGGAAGTCAGAACAAGGGATCGCAAAACCGAAAAATCGCGATTTTTTTGGCCGTATCGTGCGGCTAAAACTGCTCACTAAATCAGTATAATTTTAAAAATTAGAAAAAAAACTTATATAATATAAATTGTTTAAAAATATCGTGCGTCTAAAACTGCTCAGTAAATCAGTATATTTTAAAAAAATTAGAAAAAAATTATATAATATAAATTGTTCGAGAATCGCTAGATTTTTTTTGTGAAAATCGCTCAATTTTAAAACAAAATCAACTAAAATCGCTAAAAAAAATCAACCGCCAAAAAGTTCTACTAGTTTTCAATTTTTTATGGAAATAGGCCATTTTTTTATTTTTTTTTCAAAAATGTTGATTTTGAAACTCTACTATTTTTGACGTTTTTTAATTGATTTTTGGCTTGATATTTTTGAATTTCGAACGATTTTCTTCACATCAATACTGTTAACCTTGGTCAGAACCCCGCCTCCATCCTAAGTTCCTAACGTTCGAGGCTTCGAGCCATCGACATATTTGTTGTTGTAGTCAGTTTTTTTAGAGGTGGTTTTAGTCAGGTGTGCTAACCAAAAGCGCAAGATGACGTGATTAGAATGGGTACTTAGTGGCAGGGTTAACAAAACCACCAAAAACCGCTCGTAAACTGTGGTTTTCGATCTTACCGTTCTGGTTTGAGATCCAAAATTGCTCGGTAAACCGTTCTAATTTTAAAAAAATTAAAAATTTTATGTGTGCGGTTTTTCGTGAAAAACCGCGGTTTTCAACAAAAACCGTTTTCGAAGAACATTCAATTGGTCGGGTCGGTTTTTGGTGAAAACCGAGCGTTTTTTTTTTGAAAAACCGCGGTTTTCGATTTTTTTTATATTTCAACCCTTCAGTTTTTGACAGTTTTTAAGTGATTTTTCGAGGGGTTTTTGCGAAAACCGTACCACGACAACCGAATTGGTTTTCGCGGTACGGTTTTGTTAATCCTGCTTAGTGGTGATGAACTCATCGATTTCAATTTTTTCTTTTTTTTCAAAAAAAATGGAATCAACGACCCATACGCAAAAGCATTGATAGACTTTTTTTAAGTGGTTTGATATGTCGATCTAATTTCTCAGTTAAGATATTATACATATTCTAAATTTGGCAGGATTCACGGCCAGTGGCCTATGCCACGTGTCGACCCCCCCGAATGCCCATCCAAAAAACGTAATTACGTTTAGGTCCTTTCGGCGATTTTTTACGAAAATAACCTTTTTATTCAGCAAAATCGTGAATCTTTTGTGAAAGGACTCTAAATAAATGCCAAAAAAATTGTAATTATATTTAGGTCCTTTCGACGGTTTTTTTACGAAAATGACCTTTTAGTTCAGCAAAATCGTTGATCTTTCGTGTAAAGACCCTAAATAAATACCGAAAAATAGCGTAATTACATTTAGATCGTTCTAGCTATTTTTCGCGAAAAGAATCTTTCGATTTCACGTAGTCCCGACCAATTTTTTAAAAAAACACCGCTGAGAAAAACGAAATTGTATTTTTTGCAGAAAAAATTTAGGTCAAATTTTTTTCCGGGCGCGGCATCGCGCGCCTCGTGTCCTCCCTCCGTGAGCTTCCATAAAAAAATATATATCGTTCCAGCTATTTTTGACAAAAAGGACCTGTCGTTTCGGCGCAATCGCGAACGCGTGCGGTGTATCACACCGTGAAAATATTCCTAGTTTTTCCTAAGCTTCGCAAAGTTAAGGTATCTTTGATTTTTCTTTTTTAAAAAAGTATCTTTTATTCTTTGCCCATCCTAACCTTACTTGATGGGCAAAATGGCCTAACTCGACAAAGTTTGGTGGGCAATAGCCTAGATGGGCAAAAGAGAAATAATCGTTTATATCGATAAACTATTTTTTGTAAATTCTTTTTTCTAAACATAATTGTAAAAATAGTACTATCTTCGACTGCAGAAGAGTTAGCAAGCAACATGTGTAGGGATGGCAATAGGACCCCGATCCTCGTTTCCCTACAGGAATTCCCCTAGTAGGGGATATGAACAGAGACGGGGAAAATCTCTCCCCCCACCTCCCCCGTGGTGGGAAGCTTATTGGAGAAAATGTTGCCTTCGTCTGAGATCGCAGGGTCAGAAACGTTCCACCGTTCCCCATCCCCTCCCTCGCGTTATCACTAATAGATAGGAGCACATGATTATTTTTTTTGAAAAAGAATATATGTGAAATCATTATTAATAAATATGTTAAATATGAATTACTCTAGTGATTTATTTACACTTCAATCACACATGCACCATTACTTCAGTGATTCACTCATGTAGCATGTGATCTTTTATGTAGCATTTTTGAAGATTAGTTCTCATCGGGAGATCAGAGACGGGAGGAATTAAACCCTGTGTGCGGAGATGAAAAAGTTTTGGTTATCAAAGATTAGGGATAGGAGGCGTTCTCTATGTGGATATTCTCCGTTGCCATCCTTCAACATGTGACGTTCCGAGCTGCCGGACCCGTGCTCGTGGGTAACAATCGCATCCGCCGTCTTTTTTTTTTTTTGGTTAAGTTAAAGATATGAAGTTCTGCGTCGCATCAATAGTTTTTTTCGGTTTTCGCAGATTGATGGCTGAAATTGCAAGTGCTCTTAAAATCGTCGTGTCCCTGCCGTCCGGGCAAGTTGATATCTGAAGTAGAAGAATAGAAGATAAGATTACGATAGATAGGAATGAATCTTCTTGTCCCCATCCATTGCCTTGGATTGCCGTTGAGGATGCGTACTTGTAGTCTCGCACGTGATCCTTCCGTACAGTTCTCCAAGCGATTGTGTTCTTAGCTCAGTAGCTGCACATGATGACTGAAATGTTAACTCCTGCTAACCAATGAACCGGTTGCATGTCCATGGCAGACAAGGGTCGGCTAATCTTTTTTTGTCTGACCTGTGACAACTCTCTCATGACCACCCCAGAAACAGTTGAACAGTTGATTGATTCGTTTTGGAGGTAAGAACAAAGAACTACTACTAATCTTGACATCTATGACACAGATAGTGTGTATTAGCCAAGCAAGAACACGGTAGCTGGAACAATTTGTCTGCACACTAGATGATACATTGTGGGGCTTGTGGCAACGTGTAGCCGAATCAGCAAGTTGGATCCGGGCCCCAGCTATAACTGGTGACTTTTGGCAGCTGCTATCCGGGCTTTCTGTGAATACTTTTAAGCTTTTCCTATATGTTCCACGCTTTCTGAAGGTAGCAACTAGCAAGCAAAGTAGTATAAGTTGCTGGTATCTAATCTTTCTCTTTCAAGTTATTATTCTCTGACGGCGGAACTAGAAATTTTATAATAAGTATGTACATTTGAAATTAACCCACATAATTTCATAGCATAAATCTACCGTATAGGTTCGAAATTTACCCAAAAATACAATACATTTAGTTTGAAGTTTTGTTTTCTAGTTTCCAATCATCATATCCCACAAATCCTAAATATATAACTCACATTTAAGATGTCAATAACATCACATGAAGACAGAAACCAGTGAAATTGAAGACAAGGTGATAGGTAAAAAGGCCAATTACCTAGCAACGGTGGCCTATGCCGATTGCCCTGGTGCTGCGGCGAGCATTCGCGCTGTCTGCCGTACCGGCCCCATGTCTCTGCGCCGCGCGCCCAGGCCACGCTGCCCACTCGATGGCCTGAGCCGCCTTGGAAGAGCTGATTAGGGTTTGGGATTGAGGAATGAGGAGCAAGCAAGCCTAGGGACTTCAGAGAGCCAGAGAGTGGGAGTAGTTGGTTGGGATTTGGTGGGCTGAGTGAGAGTGGGTTTTTGATGGGCTAAAATTTTCATGAATAAAGTAATGGTCCACTAGACACACTGTCTATATACTACGATTTAATCCTTAGAGTTTCATAATTTTTGGGGCACCCCTCGGTTCTACACCAGTTATTCTACCTGAATCCACAGTATGCAAAATAAGATCTTTTATAGTACACTAAATTTAATATGAATCATTCGTTATTTTCGACCCATTTGATCAGATTAGCTAGAATTTATTTATACTTCCTCTAATAGTAGAGTAGTATAAATACCCTTAACAAATCAATGAATATATATGATTTCTACTATTTATTATGTATGTTGGAGATAACTCAAATATCTCTAACTATTATATCTTTTGGTATTATCCAAATAAGTTGTTAGTTCAGGCCGTCAATAACTAGGATTCTTTAGTTATATAAGCTAACATCCTGTACTTGTAATTTTTGAAGCATTATAGTAGATTGTTTCTTGTGGTTTTTTCCCGCTTTTTCCGTGTTAAATCTTTGTTTGCAATTTTTCATATGCCATGTTAATCCTAACAAGTGGTACCAGAGAAAGCCGCATGCACTTGGTTTACGATCTACGCCGTTCGCCACTCCTTGTCGCGTTGACTTCATGCCGCCAACGGCCACCTCGGCTCTCGCCTCTAGCCACATCTCGGCTGCTCACCAGCCTTCGTCGCCAGCCCAATCAGCATCAAAGGATTTCCGATATGCATCGAGCCGTCGGCTTCATCTTCGTGTGCACCTCCCTGACGTGCCTCCGAGCGAGCAGATGCACCTTCCCGGACGCCGCCGAGGCTGCCGCGCCCCTCGCCCGCCTCACCGAGATCGACCTGTTCGAGGTGGCGATCTCCGAGGACTCGCTGAACCGAAGCCAGTGGGTGTCCATGGTCTGCCTCATCGACACCGCCACCCCAGGCCTCCGCAAGACCATGAATTCTACCGGATTGCTTATGTCCTTCAAGATCCACGAGCACAACGCGTCTATAGATTTCTATTGGTCGTCGTTGCTGGTGGAGTCGAATTTCGACCACCCGGTGCACCACCGGATCGCTGACCGGATCGTGCGCACAGGCGCAGCCTCCATCAATAAGCACACCAGGCACTGGGGCTATAAATCATTGAAAACCTAGGTTTCTTCATCTGTTTTGTTATAGTTGTACGTATGAATTAACTGTTTCAGTCTTTCTCTTAACCTACTGGTGTTTTGCTCAATCTTGCTTCGTGAGAAGTGTTTAGATAAGACTGTTACAGTATTTTATACCCTTGATGGTTTTTTGCACTACAAGTATTTGAATTGACTGTTCTAATCTTTCTTGTTCAGTAGTCTTTTGGACTTTTAATACACTTGTATTTATGTGCTTTATTACCCTTCAGTGTTTTCCGGAAACAATTTCGTATAGATTTTGAGTTAAGAGGAGGTTTGTTGGAGATAATTCAAATATCTCTAACTATTATATCTTTTGATTCTATCCAAATAGGTTGTTAATCCAAATCTTCAACAACTAGAATTCTTTAACTATATAAACTAACTCTCTGTACTTATAATCTTTGAAGCATTATAGTGGCTTATTTCCTATAGTTTTTTTTGTAAGGTTTTTTTTTCATGTTAAATCTTTGTCTGCAATTTTTCGTGTACCGTACTAATCCTAACAATATACTACTAGTATAATACATTGTAAAATTTCTTGTGCAAGCATGCCAGCCAGATGGGCAGCTTGCTGTGATGCCGTCCAAAAATACTTCAAGACCATCGTTGTCGCCTTCTGAGAAAATTGTTTGATCTGCACTGGTGTTTTCCTTCGGGGGGGGCGTCCAACGCGCACGAGGCCGTTCGATTTGTTTGTCTGTCAGACGCCGCTCATCAAGGGAGTCTCACGACGCAGCGAAGTCGGTGGCTCCACGCGAAGCGCCTGCGCCCCTGACATTTAGTCCCGCTCAAGCCGAACTTTATCGCGAGCTAGCGCGGACGGAATAATGTTATCGCGAGCGTTGCGCTCCTCGCAATAGGTTTCCCGTGCGCATATATATATATATATATATTGTACTTGTATTTTTTTCAGCTGGTGTCTATTAGTTTCAGTGCTGGGTGTTTCATTTTTCGGCACCAATTGAGAACATAATTTAGATGCTGTTGCTGGTACATTTTCAGAAAACAGAAATGAGGCTCGTGTCGATGTGGACAAGCCAGCAAATTCACAACCAACCATACTGCAAATCACAGGACCTTTATATCATAAAATGGAGAGTCTGGCACTACGTCAGGGCCATTCTTTGAATGTCTGAATCAAACCACTACATAGTATTTACAGATAAACTGAAAAAAAACATATCCAGTCATTGCATCTGAGCAACACACAAATTGTCCACAGAAACAACACTGAAAGACTGAAGTAACAAAATTGACCACGAGGTTTGACGCGCTGACTTGACCAAATGATCCTTTATTCCTGCATCATTTATTTGAGCATCAGGACATATAAAAATTAATCCCCATACTTTATTCCTGCATCCTATCCAAATCATCATTGTCTTTATAGTAGGAACACATATGACCAAATTGTCCACTACTTGAACCCCCTATATTCGAATAAGTCACTGAATTGAGAATATCCATGGCAGATCCATGCATTAGAATTTGTACAGCCTGCACATAATAATTGAAAATGGTCATATGAGTGGATCCAACATTAAAAAATTTTAAATGTTGTAACAAACTTACATTGTTTTCTTCGCCAATACGACATGTACGCACAGACACGTCTGAGATTGCAATCTCTTTCTTTTTTCCTTTCCTCTTCTTCTCAAGACAACTTAGATAACGACGTGATCCTCTCCCTCCGTCTCTCTTTCTTACACCAGTTGGCTTTACACGTGGTGTCTTGACATCTACCTTGGATGCTGAAACAGTTGATGCCTGCCAACCGTTGTCTTGCAAAACTAGTTCTTCCATTTTGAACATAATTTCAGATGATTGATTTAGCAAATGGTTATATGCTAGTTCACTCTGTGATGCAACAGAAATTACACCAGTGAATGCTCTCATCAATGAGCTATAGCGATTTGCCATGTAAGCTTTAGATGTAGACTCATTATTCGAAGTGACAATCTTTTTCCCACACTTAGCATTCTTCTGCCATCTTTTTAGAAGATACTTCTCAGGAAGTACTTTTATATCATTGAAATCAAGAGCCTTGATGATATGACAACATTGAATTCCCATGAACTCAAACTTAAGACAGGAACAACTCCAGTGATCATTACATATATATCATGTTTGATAATCCGCTACTGCCGATGTCCATCACTGACAATATAACTATGCACATTATCCTCTACTCCGCAATCTTGTATCATACAATTGAGAAATCTACCATACTCTTCTTCGAATACTTTGTATACACTTGGAGTATAAATGCGTGAAACTTGCTTGAGCATATTGGAAAAAGGAACTTTTGGGGTACCTTGACTTGCCCTGTAATCTGCTACCAACTCGCAATGACGTCGATCTTCTAAGAGACGCTCCCAATGATTGAAAAAAAATCAAGTAACCTTCTCTTTGGATCTAGGTATTTCTTAATGGCGCTATTAATGCTCTCACTCCGTTGGGTGGATTTCATGTCTGCACAAAAAAATTGTCGACCATACACGAGTGCCCATTTTTCGCGTACTAGAAATAAGTCAGCCAACCATTTGTTACTACTTAAATCATACTTTGTAAGCATGTCTTGCCAAGCACCCAAAAATTCTTCTTCATTTTCACAGTCATACACGCAATGACCGAAATCATGCTTAAAATCTTTCGAAATACTGAAAACTTGACTAAGATGTTTTGCGGCATTCTGATACATGTGTCAAACACACAACCTATGAATAGTATTTGGCAAGACATTCTTTATTGCTACACTCATAGCAGCATCTTGGTCTGTCATAATTATCTAAAAACAAAAAATAGTCAAGTGTTTAATGCAAGTCTTTCATAGTTTATAAATGTAAATATATAAGAAAGCAAAATCTTCACCTTAGGAGCTTTCCCACCGGTAGCATCTAAAAGAGTTTGAAATAACCATTCAAATGATGCAATTGTCTCATCATATAACAACGCAGTACCAAAAATCACAGTCTGTCTATGGTGATTCACACAAACAAAAATAGCAAAAGGCTGACCATAACTATTTGTTTTGTAAGTTGTGTCAAAGCAAACTGCATCACCAAAATACTCGTAGTCCAACAATGATTTGCCATCGGCCCAAAATATATTGGTGATTTGATCTTCCGTATCAAGTTGCATTGCATAAAAGAAAGATGGATCTTTTTTTTGACTCTCTTGAAGGTATTGCATTAGTGCTCCAGCATCCCCTAATGCCATATCTTGCTGCCGCTTCGTTCGTAGGTAATTTTTGTAGTCATCAGGAAGAAAACTTAGATGACGTTTGCCACCAACTTGTTTAAATAGAAGCTCATAAGTCTCTTTTGGTTTTATCCCCGAAGCATCAGCCAAATCACCCATTATCATCTGTGCCTTACTAATAACTCTGTGAGACTTCAATAATCTTGTTTTTGATGGGGTTGTGCACACATGATTATGCTCGGAGTCAAAAGAAGTCACCTCATAAGTGCCTTTATTACTCATATTAACTCTCATGTGGGCATTGCATCCAACTCTAGTCTCCATTCTTTCAATTTTTGGTGGGTTTTTAGTTGGATCTCTTGACCTTTGTGTACCTTCTTTTGAACAAGTGAAACATTTCATTATGCAAACGTTGGCACTATTCTTCCTATCTTCATTCTTTCTGACGCTAAAACCAACAGTAAAGGTATAATCATTGTAAAACTTGTATACTTCCTCTATGGTTGCAAATTCCATTCCAACTATTGGTGTTTGTAACTTTTCTGTACCAACATGTTCATCAACAGTGTTGGTATAACTCATTTGATCTGTGAAAACTATAGTAAGTAAGATTCATCCTAATCTTAAAAACTAATAATGGCGTGTTTAAAATCATAGAGATAATACCTGGTGTTCGAAACTCTGCTGTACAACCATTTTTTTCTGTTGTGTCATTGATATCATCTATAAAATAAAAATTGAGATTCATTAAATATCTAGACATCCCAATTTGTACTAGATCAAAAAACAGATATAAACCTCTAGGGGAATTAGGGTTTTGCATTGTTACTCAAGCACAAGTGACACCGTCAATATGAGCAGACGATCAATGCGGACAATCTGAATAAGGACCATACCAATGCCGATAATCTTAAAAGAGGATAGGAAGATTAATATGTGATGGATGTCGTCTGAATCAAACCATACCAATGTCGATAATCTGAAAAGAGGATAGGAAGATTAACGTGTGATAGATGTCGACGCAACAAGCAATATATGAGTTAGGATTAGAGGATCACCTTGAGAAGAACTGAGAAAGCAGAGGCGGCGGCTCTTGATGGTTGCACCAAAGACAGCAGCGGCGGCGTCTTCAGCGACACGGGAAAACCTATTGCGAGGAGCGCAACGCTCACGATAACATTATTCCGTCCGCGCTAGCTCGCGATAAAGTTCGGCTTGAGCGGGACTAAATGCCGTGGACGCAGCGCTACGCGTGGAGCCAGCCGACTCGGAGCCGCGTGCGTGAGACTCCCTTGATGAGCGGCGCGTACAGAAGAAACAAATCGAACGGCCTCGCACGTGTTGGATGAGCGTTGGACGCCCCCCGCACCGGTTTTCCTTATGTTAGTCGATTGACTTTTATATTATTCAGGAAGAAACATACTTACATCAGTCATTCAGTTCTGTATAGATCAGTTTATGAACACGGAGAGAACGAGCTGAAGTTCCTGAAGACTCCGATCTTTTGACGTGAAGGGATCATGCCATATAGAGCTGCAAGTTAAGCAGTTTTAATCGTTTGGACCATCCATCGAGCTAACCAATGATACAGTATTTTTTATTAGTATTTTTAAAAGATCTAGATTATCATTTTTTAATCGAAAGGTTTACATACGAATGCTTATGATGCGGTTCTGATTGAACTACACTCAATCTCCACTCTTTTGACAGCCCTGTATATCTGTGTCACTGTGTGGCCTCCAAAGGATGTTGCCTTTCAGGTACGTTCGGAAATAGTAATTTGACGCGTTTGCTGCAGTCATTCCTGTTTCTCAAGTCTCTGTTTCAGGGCTGTCTGCTGAAGATACGGCATCACATTTCTGCAAACAAACTATTTTCCTTTTGAAGACAGGGGAATACAAACTAACACAGACATCACTCCCTTGGATCAGTCTATGTTTTCCCCTTCCATAACTTTTGTAGTATCCGAATTTTGATTATGGGCAATGTAGGGGCAAGGTGCTGAAATGCATAAAAACTAGGGTATAGGGCTGCATTTCAGCACAATTTCTGCAGTTTTCAGCCTCAGATGAAAACGCTGGAAACTCCAACGGTAGTTAGTACTTAGAGAAGAGTCGACCAAACATTTATCTCGTAGAGACGTATGTAGTACATCTAGATAGAGTCATAAGGCGTGTATGAGGATGTGCCGTTCTGCTTGTTATTACCTAACCTTAGATCCAAGAGCTTGCACGAGAACTAGTGGAAGACAAGTTGCAGAAGGAATGTGCAAGACAACCAAAACGTAGATGATACACTAGGTACTACATGTATATACTTAGAGAATTTTTACTATTCTTAGGATGTACTAAAATATATATTTAACTGATACCAAGAGGTATTAAAAGTTCAAAGGGTGGAGACCTCCCATAGATAATAAAAACTCTAGCGTGCTTAACTCCTCACCACTGTTTAGCCTTAGCTTTTACCCAAGCCCCAACAAATACCAGTCTGAAATCGGTGCTTCCGCAAGAAATAATCCTAAATGCCACATAACTAAGTCTGGTCACGATCCTTGTACCAAACAAAATCAGTTCTTCAGCGCAACCAGTACCCTATGAGTAATCTAATGACTTTTTCCGCAAGCATTGAATCATCACTTTGCCATAGTACAGTAGTTGCGATCGAAGAAAAGTTCATGAAAAGCCCATGTTTGTTGCTACTGAACACACTGAAAATTTATTAGTAGTCCTCGACGATTTGACACGATGGGTCATGTAATCATGTTCTTCGCATTTGTTGACCAACCGAAGACAGGTCAAAGACAGACAAACATTTTAGGGAATTCAGAATTGCATGTAGTCACAAAGCCATTGGAAACGGGGTAAATGCACATCGATACTCCGAAGGCATTTCTTTTATTGATCTGCGCTATTTACAGAACAAAATTGCATTTGAGATTGCATACATAAGGCTGGAAATACTCCGGTTTCGCAGCCTATACAAACCACAAGTGCAGTAGCCTAGTGACGCTATACATACTGCAGATGCAAAATTACTAGCCTTTGAACTCAAGCAGAGACCTCCCGGCCGCTGCTCGCGTACTACGCGGCCTTGGCTGGAATCACAATGGGGCTCCTCACAATGTGATCGTCGGTGACCCACTTCAGGTTACCCTCGGCGCCGGCGACGTTCGGCTGGCCGGCCCACCGCACCGTCACCGTGAAGCTCTGCTTCTCCTTCAGCTCCGTGAAGCGCAGCATCGGCGGCTGCACGATCACGGACACTTCTTTGGGCATGTCCACGACGGCCGTGTACACGGAGTCTGGCCTCCCGACGTTGGTCACCGTACGGTTCACCGTGATGGGCTGGGCTAGAAGGTTGACGATAAGGGATGGGTAGTTCAGCTCTGCTTCGGTGATGGCCTTGAGGTTGGCGCAGGCGACGGGTCGGTGGGTTATCTCTTTCACGCCGTCGTCCCCGATCCCCAACCCGCAGAGGTAGGGGATGTAGTCGTCGGCTTGAAGGTCGAAGACTAGGCCAGGATCAACGGCGAGCGCGGGGTTCACATAGCCCGCGCCCATGGCGTAGAAGGTGGCGTGGCGGTACTGCTCGTCCTTGATGGGCACGCCGGTGCGGTCCACCGCGTCCGACGTCGTCATGATCGCCGACTTGATGGCCGCAGGAGACCAGTCAGGGTGCAGGCCCTTGAGAAGAGCGGCAATGCCGCTCAGATGTGGCGTCGACATGGACGTGCCGGACTCGACGAAGAAAGAGAGGCCGACGCCGTCGGAGAACTCCGTGTGCGACTCGCTCGGCGCCCACGCCGCGAGGATGTTCATGCCGGGCCCGGTGATGTCCGGCTTCAGAACGCCCGGGCTGGCCTTGCTCGGTCCGCGGGACGAAAAGAACGTGACGGCCGGCGCCGGGGACGAGCCGATGACCGTACCCTTGAACATGATGGTCGCCGTGGGGTTGGCCGTGGAGTTCGCGTAGGACGCGATCTTGGTCCCGGCCTCGTAGCTCACGTGCGACGCCGGGAGCACGTGCGCGTCGGCAAAGGTGGTGTACCCCTCGGCTGCTTTGTTCATCACGATCATGCCAACACCGCCGTATGCCGCCACGGTCTGGCCAGCCTCGATCCGGCCGTTTAGGCCCCTGCTCTCGCAGAGCACCACCTTGCCGCTCACCTCGGCGCCGCGCAGCACGCTGCAGTCGCGGCTTGTGTCGGAGCCATCGGCGCCGGGGTACACGAGCGGGAGCGGCTTCGCGGCGGAATTGTTCCCTGGCTGGAACAGGGACTCGCCGTCGAACTCCTCGCCGTTGCCGAGCCCCACGGTGGTGCGTATCGCGCGGTCCATCGTGCCGGCCGCGACGGTGAGCATCCACGGCGCTCCGTTGCCGACCGTGCCGGGCTCCGGGCCGGCGTTGCCCGCCGCGCAGCTGACAACGATCCCGCGCTCCATGGCCTTGAAAGCGGCGATGGCGATGGGATCGTAGTTGAATTGCGTTCCGGAGGACGCGCCGATGGAGAAGGACAGCACATCGACGCCGTCCTTCACGGCGGCGTCGAGCCCTGCGATGATGTCCATGATGGAGCAGCGGCTGCGCGTGCACACCTTGTATATCGCCAGGTGCGCGTGCGGCGCCATCCCGGAGGCCGTGCCGTCCGCGTTGCCCCGGATGTTTGCGTTTTCCACGAAGTTGCCCGCGGCCGTGCTCGCCGTGTGCGTGCCGTGCCCCGCGTCGTCCACCGGTGGCGCCGTCGAGTTCACCGCCGCGCTACCGAACGCGCGCGCCCCGATGATCTTGTTGTTGCATCCGCCCCCGGAGATCGCCTTGAACTCACACGTGCCCTTCCAGCTCTTCGACGGCGGCTGGAGGCCGTCGTCGCCGAACGACGGGTGGCTGGGCAGTATCCCCGTGTCCAAGATCCCAATCACCACCCCCCGACCAAACCCGGATCGGCTCCAGAACCCCTCATTCCCGAGGTGGAGCCCGAGGAACCCCGGCGAGCGGGTGGTGGCCAGCGGCAAGAACTCCTCCGGGTACAGCCTCAGGCACCCCTCCGTGCCCCTCAGCGTCTCGGCCTCCTCGTCCGTGAGCCGCGCGGCGAAGCCGGTGAACACGTCGCTGTACGAGTATATAATACGCGGGCCGCCGTCGCCGTCCGCCGAGTCGAGCGCAGCCGCGTGCGGCAGGAACGAGCGGTGCCACTCCTCGACAGAATCGACGACGCCGTCCCTCGGCTCGAGGTGCACGACGTAGTTCTTCCTCTCCTGCAGGTACGACGCGCCGAGGAGCGGCAGGGACAGGAACAGGAAGGCGAGAAACCACCGGGACTCCATGGGTGACGCTGTACAAGCTAGTGTCTGAGCTAGCCGCGCAATGCCGGTAGGGGAGAGGGGAGCGTAGTGAAGGCGATGAGGGTGGCAACGATGAGGTGATGATCTCTGCTCGAGCCTTTATACTGTGGCAGCAGCTGAAGGCTCTGCTGCAGGGTGAGAGGCGAGTGGAGTGATGGCGAACACTGGCAGTGAGCTGGATGGCAGAGGCGCTGCCGCGCAGCTGGTTTTAAATGATGGCGTTGCACCGCATTGATGTGGGGGCGTACTGTGCTCGCGTCCCCCAATGGATCGCCGTGCCGCTGACGGCTGCTCGGGGCCCGGGTCGCCTCTGTCTCATTCTCCTCGATCCGCCTGGCGATAGCTGGATCGGTCGGGATCGGATTCCGGTGCCCCCTCTTTTGGAACTAGGAACTCTCGTTAGCAATTCTCCGGCGCGAGGGGAGATATTTTCATGTGGGGCCCAACTGCCGGTGGCTGGAACGCGGTGACTAGGCGTTCGTTTGTTTCTTTTTTTTAAAAAAAACACGAGCGGCGGGTCGGTGAGAAGGGCGGAGCAATTGTGTACGGAGGGGGTC
This sequence comes from Guadua angustifolia, assembly GCA_036346375.1. Lineage (NCBI taxonomy): Eukaryota > Viridiplantae > Streptophyta > Magnoliopsida > Poales > Poaceae > Guadua > Guadua angustifolia. The sequence continues at coordinate 35,510,094 of CM070519.1, forward strand.
AACGATCGTTGACCGTTGGAGGGTCCCGCTTCTTGACAACGGACGTGTGAACCCGCGTACGTCCAGATCTTTTGACGAGGGCGAACGCCGGTGAGCCGGGCGGTATGGGACTAAAATGGACGGCGATCCGTGGTTCCAACAGGAAAACAAGGGACCGACCGAGGTCATTTAGAGCTTGTTGGATAGAGTTTTAGATTTCAGTTTCACTTGAGATCTGAAATTTGTAGATTAAAATAAAGTGAATTAAATTTATGTTTTTCGTCTAAAATGTAAACAAGATGATTCATCTAAACATTCTTAATGTACTCATAACTTCAGCTCCACAGATCTTGTGGAGTTAAGAATACCCAGCTTCTGAAACTCTATCAAACACACCCTTATACTGGAAGGACACCATTGAGTCACGCAATAACGATTTCGTGTACAGTTCAAATGTAGCGCCAGTAGTTTACAGCTGAGCTGAGAAGCTGCAACAGTCTAGTGTTTACCCAAACTGTATTTTGATTTTGAACGCGTCATGGCGGAAGGGAGAAAGGAAAGAGACAACCCTCTGTTCCACATATTCGCATGCCAATGCAGACCACATGAACTCCCCAGCCCCAGGGTAGCCTCCAAAAGCAAATGCGGTGCTTTCTTCGGTTGCCGCCCCCACACTTGCTGCTTTGGCGTCTCTCTCGCGGCAAACAGACGCACACCGTCTTCTAGGATGCAGACATTGGTGCCCACGAGCATAGCAAGTAGGGAGTACGTGCAGCTCTCGAGCAGATTAATCTTTCGCCTTTTAGCCCGATCCCCAAGGATTATATATTAAACTAAGCGTTTTGTTCCTGTGGCAACGTGTGTTTCTCCTTTTGTTTTCTGGATAGGTGTTATTTTCGGATTTTACATTAAAATCAAGTCATATATGGAAAAGGTCATATTACTCTCTTTAATTAGCTAATTTTTGTTCTCGGATGGTGTACGCTATTCATCCTATAATAGCGAAATGATCTTGAGAATAATGAACACGAGTGTGCAAAGGAAAGAGAAGTAAAAATTAACTTCAAAATATAGAATGACGTATAAAGAACAAAATTTAGAAGGTAGTAGAATAAAATTATATACTCCCTCCGTTCCTATTTGTAGGGTGTTTTAGTTTTTATTAGAAGTTCCATTTTGTAAGGCGTATGTATTAACTAGCGCATGCATAAGCAGATTAATTGGCCAGCAGTAATTACTAACCACATGCATGCATGGGCGTGGCCAATAGGTGCTCTTAGGAGTAATTACCAACTGCATACATGCATGAGCATGGCCAATGATCGCTGTATGCAGAGTGAACGAGGTATAATTAATCATGATTAATTAGAGGAAATCCAGAAAACAAAACGCATTGATGATTTGTCTTTATCTTCGGAAAAAAACTTATACGTCTTACATATGGGAATGGAAGGAGTACTCTGTTTAGGAAGGAGGGATTAGCGAATTAGGGCATCTCCAATAGTACCACTTCAGCTAGCTATAAGGGTGCCATCTCAGCATTTTGCTTAAGTGGAAGGGAAAAAATAAGGAGAGAGATATAGACCAGCCACTACCAGAAAACCGAGATTTCGTGAGGGTACTATATTTTCGTGAGAGTTATAAACAAACCGCCACGAAATAAAAATATTTCGTGAAGGTGGTGCATAAACCCTCGTAAAAAATACATTTCGTGAAGGTGGAGCATAAACCCTCATGAATTGAAGTTATTTTCGTGAAGGTTTTCATAAACTCTCATGAAAGTAGCTGTCCCGCCACGAAAATTACGAATTTTCATGTGGGTTATAGTTTTCGTGAGGGTGCTATAGTTTTCGTGAGTACTAATTTTAACCATCACATTATATAGTTCACAGGGTTAAGAGGAGGAGAGACATATTATATGTCAGATGTTATGATACCACCACTAGAGTAATGGATCTCATAAGAGCTCTGAAGTTAAGCGTGCCTGAAGGAGAGTAGTAATAGGATGGGTGACCTCCGGGGAACCCTCATGAAAAAATTTCGTGGAGGCTTTTAACCCTCATGAAAATATTTCGTGGCGGTTAAGCACCATCACGAATTATTTTCCGTGAGTCAATCCACGTCACGAAATTTCTTGTGCAATCTGGCGAGCCCATTGTTCGTGAGAGTTATTGTGTGACGGTGCACCGCCACGAAATATGTTCGTGAAGGTGCACCGCCACGCAAAATTGAATTTCCCTGGCGCCATATTCGTGAGGGTTATTGCGTGACGGTGATATGTCACTAATTGTTTTCATGACGGTTTTGGCGCTTTCGTGACGGTTTTTCAGTTCTCACGAAATCTCGGTTTTCTGGTAGTGAGCTACTAATGTATAGCCAGGCTATAACTAATTTTAAGACACTTATTACCTATTACATGTGGGCCAATATTTAATTTTATAGACAATACTATAGCTAATCCATTAAAGATGTTGTCTATATACTATCTATAGATGATATGGACATTTCTTATAGCTATACCATTGGAAATGCTTTTAGAGCAAGGCTAATAATAAAGCCCACTGTTGGCTATATGATGTTGTCATGTCATATGGATCCATCACCACTAACACTCATATAATGGGGTGGGCTATAAGATTGGCTATTAGATTGACATCTTCTCTCTTTCTCTTTCCTCTATTTGTCTTGGAGCACGTGTAGAGGTGGGCTGTTGCATGAGAGCCCACTCCTCTTATTTTTAGACACCTCTTTCTTTCACATAGACAAAAGTACCACATAAGCGAGCTATAAGTCTCTTACTATACTTGCTCTTAGGGCAGTCCCAATGCATATAGTTTTATATAACTTCGGTTGCCATGTAAGCAAAACGGTGATGTGGAGGTAGAGTTAATGATGAAAGAGAAGGAAACTATTTCTCATGCAGGAAACCATTTCTACACAAGTACCAAGAAAGGGAAAAAGGGGATTGGGTGAGAAAATAAGAGAAAAGAGGAGATTGGATGAGAGTTTATTTTGAAGAAACTATCTATTAGAAACATAGTTTCTACATGTAGTGTCTAGATAACAGGGAAGTTATAGAAACTATATACGGTAGGACTGCCCTTAGAATTGCCCTTAAGCTACGAGGAGCTGCGCTCTATAGGAATCCGTGATCGGCGATGAGACTAAAGGATGTTAGCCCGTGGCACAAATATCCAAGGGGCCAACGTGACGACGGATTACCCTACTTGCCTGCACCAGTACTGCCGTCGCGTCTGGTTGGTAGGCTGAAACATAGGGACGCACATCTTCTGCACTTGTAACAACCAATGCTTGGATGATCGGGTGGTATTAGCTTCCATCCAGGCCGTTTATAGATGTTTAAACATAAAATTAAAGACAATATCTACAGTAGAAAATATCTTAGATTATCTCTACAAGATACTTATTATAGACAATAACTCATGTAATAATATTTTCTTTTCTTCTTCTCTCTTTTCTATATCACCAAAAATACAGCTATACTTTCTTTTCTTCTTCTCTCTTTTCTATATCACCAAAAATTTTACATGATAAAACATATGAACTGCTTGCATATTATACGTGTCTAAAATAGATGGCTTAGACGTTTCTTCCTATACTTAATACAGCACCACGTTGGGACTTGGGAGGGGGGAAAATCAAATCCGATGAAATTGGCCGTGCAAACTCGTTTAATTCTCTCCCTTCCTTCGCTCGTTTGGCCTAATTTTCCTCTAAATTGCAAAAGCAAGAGTCTAAAATCTCCAACTTTTTTTTTACTTAAATGTGAAGATTGGACCTACAGTCGCAACGACGATGGAGATGTTGGTGTGCTTATTTTTGTTTTGGCTTGTAAGATCTGTCGTAGTCCTTCATCTATCCATCAATTTTGTTAATGCACAAGTCATTTCTGAAGTTTCAGTCTAATTTATATAGCCACCGAGGATACCATACCTCCTCTCATGGTCTGCAGCCTCAACCTATCAAAGATTGAATGGAACTTTCCTCTAATCGTCTCCGACGGAGGCATGAGTAATGGTGGCCGAGCTCAAAATGGAAGCGACGGCAAGTGAGGTTGCCGAGGAGGTCGTCAGCAGCGAGGGCCAGCACATGGAATTGCAACGGAAGCCCAGCCATCCATCTTGGATGAAAGGTCCTGATGTGAGCTAATGCCATCCATGCGTTGGTAATTAACTAACTACTAATGCAGAGGATCTGCATCGAACGTAGATGCTCTCACCGTTTTATATGGCTATTTCTCTCACCGAATAAACTCGACATCCTCCTCTCCTCGTAGCTACTGCTGCTAGTACGATTGTATACGAGGGAATTTTGTTTAAGAAGTCAAGGCCCGAGCGAATCAGCTTACTCCATGCATGATCGATTGATCATCTTCTGCTTCCCGGTTCTTGATTTCTTATTCCACCGCATCTAATGATACGGATGGCGACGGCTCGGATAAGCCCTGCCTGAGCCCTGCGTGACACTGACACCATGCAGATTTTAAATGGCGAATACGACCTCGTCGGATTAGTTTATCAATTATGCGAGCGTACTGGACCGATTTGTGTTGGTTTAACTAATGCCCTACCTAAGCGTTAGATTAGTGACCACTTATAGTAGGTCTACCCATTGATTCTGCCGTCATGATCACAATATTGACTATTCCAATTGCTCAGATTTTTTGGGTGTACGTCGGCGCGTCTACGTTCTCGCGCTCTCTCTCTCTCTCTCTGCTTGAAATTTTCCCTCCAAGGCTCCAATTATGTCTCACATTTGGTAGTTTGTGTTTGGTGAATTTGTGGAATAATCATGCGAAGTGTATAATTTTCTAGGCTCCTAAATTATTTTTTTGACAAAATTAGCCCCATCTCGAGAGAAATTGCGAAATTCGCTTTTGGTGAGTTTAGAAGGCGTGGTAGGTTACTAATAATGCTTGAAAGGAGGGTTGCAACATGATACGTCGAGAAGAGCGTGGGAGGCCGATTCCTTTCGAGCAACGACAACTCAAAAGGTTAGTGTTGGAGTGTTGAGGTGGTGCCATGCCTAGCAACAACGTCTTGCCGAGCGCGCTGAGCTCCATACTTCCTTCCTAGCTCTAGAGCTTGGCAGTGCCGTGGCCTCACCACCTGTTGCGTCCTTGCATACCTTTTGAGCAATTAGACAATGACAGGTGATATGTGTTATCAATAGTCTTGTCCGATTCGACGTAGAGCAAAAATGAAATTTCCTAATAGCTATATTTAAAAAAAAAATTGAAAGGAAGCTACAAAATCAAAAAAATTCCAATAATGCACCGCTTCTGTGGCGCAAGAACGTCGAATAGTATAAGTGTCTCGGTGCCGTCCGTTTCATGTCAGATGCAACCAAGACCATTTGGAGACAACCTCTGTCCAGATCAAGATTCACATCAGTCATTCCGCTGTAGTTTGACACGATGTGACCATAACATATATGACACATCCCGGCAAAGTGCATGCATTGCATTTGCCACGAACACACCAACGCCCAAAACGTGACCTGAAGAACGAGCAACGCGTCCAATTGCGATTCAGTTCAGACGTCCAATTCTGGCATGGCAACAGATGTCGGTACCATTACACTGAAGCTGACTGCAATTTAGGGCCTATTTGGTAGGGATTCAGCTTCTCTAGATTCGTAAATCTGGTGGAGCTGAAAATTCTAACTTCACCAGATTCGTGAAGCTGGAGCTGTGAGTACATTAAGAGTGTTTAGATGGATAATCTTGTTTACATTTTAGACCAAAAATATAAACTTAATTCACTTTATTTTAGTATACAAGTTTCAGATCTCAAGTGAAACTAGAATCTAGAGCTGTATCAAACAGGCCCGTAGATGCACGGGCAATTTATTCCAGTGCAGTACATAGTTGCATATTATTCGTGATCAGACATAAGGTTGCATCATTTGTTTCAGTACAAGGACTTGTCACTCGCAAGAGCGCAGGGGCCAGCTGCTACGTGCCCAGACACACTTACCTCGCCGTAGCCGTCAGATGGAGACCCTGTTCGATGTACAGCGTAATCATGGTCCTGTAATTGACGCTGGCGTTCTCGTCGCGTAGATTGAACACGAAGAATCGGAGAAGCACGGCCGCAAAGATCTTCATCTGCCTGTATGCGAAGTCCTTTCCCAGGCAGATCCTTGGACCAGCCTATGTATATATAGGAGGAGTTTCATATCCACAAAACCTACACGGTTACTAATTCACAACATTCAAGACAGTAATAAGTTGATCATGTTGTTGATTACCTGAAAGGCCGTGAATTTGAACGGGCTTTGCTGCTGAAAAACGCCATTTTCGTCGAGCCATCGTTCGGGCAGGAAAACCTCGGCGTCTTTGCCCCACAAGTAGTCCATCCGGCCCATCGAGTAAGGGACGTAGAACACAATGTCTCCCTTGCTGACGTGAAAACCGTTGGGCAGGACGTCGTCTGAAAAACACTGCTTGTTCTCCTGAAAGATCGAAGACAGATACATCTGCTGTTACAATCCCACAAAGATATGGCTTCGTTCATGATCACAATGCGATATATATATATGAACTCACCAACGGAACCGAAGGGTACAGTCTGAGTGTCTCTGTCAGGGCAGCGTGCAGGTAGTGCATCTTGTTCAGCGCCTCGTCGGTCAGGCTCTGCGAGAACTCGTCGACGGATGCGGTCTCACCGGCGTTGGTAGCCTCTTTGGCTTCCTGAGAAATCTTCTCCTGGACTTCCGGGTGCTTGCACATCATGTAGAGGAACCAAGCAAGTGCTCCCGCAGTTGTATCTTTACCAGCTATTACTATGCTCAGTATGATGTCTCTCAGGTACTTGTAATCTACCTTCCCAGAATCATTGGTTGTTGCTTGGATGAATCTGGACAGGAAGTCTTGCCTCGAGCCCTGTTAAAATTTGGGGTTCAGCTTTCAAGCATTTACAAGCTGATGTACAAATCAGTACAGCGTAGTGTACTATAATCAGAGCAGCTGGTTTACAGTCACAGGGTCATGTGCCTCCTTGTTGGACAGTTCCTCGGACCTGGCACGGATACTCTTGTACACGAACTCGTCGACGACCTTGATTCTCTCCTTGAGCGTCGCCTCGGCGCCGATGTTGAGAAACCTCATCACCTTCCAGAACGCGTTGACGTAGCGGAGCAGGGTGAACTCGCTGGCGTCGTCGAACGCCGCGGTGAAGCGGCTCCCCTTGTCTGAACCGTCCAATGTGTTGAGGTCTAAGCCGAAGGCGATGGTGAAGATGGAGTCCATTGTGGCTTTCATCAACAATCCCTGAAGAAACAAACATTCGACTGCGTCGCCAGTACAGTACAATACCTTGTCATTCTATTCTGATCACTTACCTGAAATTCCATTGATTGCTTCGACCCTGCGTTTTTGGAGACGATGCGGGCGAGCTTGGCGCTGTTCTTCTTGAAGACGGCGCCGCTGAAGTCGCGGAGGGCCCTCGTCGAGAAGTCGTAGCTGGCGATTTTCCTCTGCTGCTTCCACTTGTCACCGTCCACCGCGAAGATGCCTTCTCCAAACAGATCCCTCGAGTTCTCGTAGTTAAACGGTCCCTTAGTATTGTTCAGATACAGTACACGTCAGCCCAGTTGTCCCAACAAAAGAACACACCACACATGTCAGTGAGGCCTCTTTTGGTTGGTCTGGGATTATGGGAAAAATTAGTCCAGCGACACTCAATTCGTTAGCTTTAAGTGATGTGTCTATGACATACGGGTTTATCTGAGTCTATGACAGTAGGCCAGAGTGGCATGAGATGAATCATGAATTTTAAAGAGTGTCAATGACACAAATCTCCCGGGATTATGAGGCCTAATCCCTGCCTCGCAAAATGGGCCTGAAGGGAAAATGCATTGGAGACTGCTCATACTCCCTCTGTTCTTAATATATGTTATCCTAGTTTCTTATATTTTTATCAAGACACATCTATAAAAAGATTGTATTATATATTTAGATGGTACGTCTTACTTTAATCCATGGTAGTAAATAACATTGAAAAAAAAGCTAAATATGAGGGGTGTATAGGAAGAAAAAAAGATAACAAAACCATCTTAAAATAATGGAATGATATGTATTTACAAACAAAATTTGAAAGATGGAATGACATATATTTGGAAACAGAAGGAGTAGTATTTAGTTTACAGTTCTTAGGCACTTTTTGCTTAGACTTAGGCCTTTTGGCTTAGGCAGCTTATAAACACTTAGCTTTTAAGCTAGACCAGGCTGTTCGGTACTCTGCCTTTTTTTTTTTGCTTTTGAGTTATCACTTACTGTTGAAATTGCCTAAAATATCCATGATTCAAATGATACTTTGGTTTAATCAACAAAAAAAATGGAAAAACCGAGCAAATTACAAGAAGATGCAATTGCATAAAAAAATTACACACTTGCTCATCTCCTCTAGCTTGACCAAGGCACAACACTAGCTAGAAACGAAAAATTCTGCAACACAAGAATAAAATTGGACAAACAAAGAGGTAAAAATCATTCACATACATGCCCGAAGGTGATGAAGACGCCATATCTAACCATACCCCGCCACACGACGCTGTTGGATCTAGCCACCTCCCATTGTATCGACGTCGAATAAGGTTGGATCTAGCTGTCTCCTGCCGCGTCATCGTTGAATCAGGCCACCTTCTATCGCACACATGTCAAATCTGGTCACCGGTGATGACGAGGTCATCATCCATTTGGATGTGGCCTCGCCTCCCTAGCTGTTGTCTTTCGTGCTTCGCTGGTCAGGGGAGAGAGATGAGAGGGAGGTGGTGGAAGGATAGAGAGATAGAGGAGTGGACGGCCAATAGTCAGCATTCGATGACGATAAGAGCCTCACGGAGGAGGGGATCCAACAATTGCTGCCGGACAGAGCTCGAAGGAGGAGATCGGTGTCTATTGTAGGGAGACGAGGCTACTGGCGTCAAGCAAGGGGACAATGAGGCCACCAGCACCAGCCCAGCGAGGAGACGAGCATAGGGTGGCACAGGTCAAGCCCTAGATATGAGCGTTCGATTGGTTCAGGGAGGGAGGGCAAGGGTTATTTCTATCCCACAAAAGCTAATGGACTACCTTATGGCTAAGGGCATTCCCAACCCTCCACCTCAGCTGGTGTCTATAGAATTAATTACGCTGCCAACTAAGCAAAAATCGATGTGGTATAGGAGTTAAGGAAGGAGAGAAGGAAAACGAAGAAACCGTGTCTCATGCAAGAAACGGGTCGACGCGGTACCAAGACTCAAGAAACTAGCAAAATCGGGGTTGGACATTTTCTGCGCTTACCAAGTCAGTATTTGTGGTGCATGCATTGGTTTATTTCTCTCATGCATTGCTTTATTGCTCTCTCCCTCCTCTAGACACTACTCATGGAAACCATGGGTTGGGAAACTATGCATTGGTTTATTGCTCTCTCTTCTCTCTAGACACTACTAATGGACACTATGGGTTGGGACTGCCCTAATAGTTATGAGAGGCTCTAGTGTTTTTTAGAAGCTTGACTGAGAAGTCATTAACTTATTTTGACTTTACCTTTTTTACTTTTAAACCAAAGAAAAAGCCTAAATAATGATAGCTTTAAACCCGTGGTTCTCACAATCGCATGCCATGCATTTCTTAACTTTTCTAATCTTTAATTTCTCGTTGTTCACAATTATTACACGTGCATGGTCCGTACTGACTGCACAACAAATGAAATCCGTTTTTTTACTTGGATTTCCAAGATTTCAGCAAAAATTACCGAAATCTCGTCGAGAAACATCAAAATCTCAACCCAACAAACCTAAAATCCAGTCAAAATACCTCATACTCACATCACAGACGGTTTTTAACTAAAATCGCCTGTGATGTAAATACACATTACAGATAATTTTAGCCAAAAACCGTCTGTGATGACTCATCACAGACGGTTTTTGATTAAAACCATTTGTGATGTAAATGCACATTATAGATAATTTTAGCCAAAAACCGTCTGTGATGAGTCATCACAGACGGTTTTTAACTAAAATCGTCTGTGATGTAAATGCACATTACAAATAATTTTAGCCAAAAACTGTCTGTGATGACTCATCACAGACGGTTTTTGATTAAAACCGTTTGTGACGTGCATTTTTAAAAATGATTAATTTTTTTATTTCGCCGAGATTTAAAATCTCGTCCCCAACCGAAATCCGAAATCTCGGTCGAGCCAAAAACCGTCTGTGATGACTCATCACAGATGGTTTTTTGATTAAAACCATTTGTAACGTGCATTTTTAAATTTTTTTAATTTTTTTTATTTCACTGAGATTTAAAATCTCGTCCCCGATCGAAATCCAAAATCTCGGTCAAGATTTTCAAAATTTCGGTGAGATTTTAAACTTGAGCATTAGCACGTGCGTGTGGACGTGAAATATTGTGGCAAGCACTAGCTTAATTAATTTGAGTTTGTTTAAATTTGGAGCTTGAGCTTATTTGGTAGAATTTGGAAGAAATTCTTTCAGGCAATTTGGAAGAAAATTTCTTTGAAATTTGGATGAGGATGACAATTTTTCGTAAATAATAGTTAAGTTGTAAGGGCACTAAGAAGTGGGATTTTAGAAGCTGGCTACCCCGAAGCATCGCTTTCGACAACAACTTCTCGCAATTAGTCTGAAATTAAATCTCAAACAGTCTTCTCTTCATCCGATTGAAAAATATCGCCTTTGTTTTGACTTGTGACTTATAGAGGTGTAGAAACCAAATAAACTTAAGCCCAAATCTAAACAAACTGAGCCTAAGTCATTTACTCGTGACTTGTGCTTTTAGTTGGTACTTACTTATCTGCGCGATGCAATGGTGCTTGGTCAGGCACTGGTGTTCGTTTGGTGCAATTGTGCTGCGTCTCGGCCTCAAATCGGTTGCTCGGCTCGGCACGAGTCGCGGACAGTCGTGTCGTATCGTACCTCGGAACTAAATGCTTGGGATGTCGTGGTCGTGGCTACAGGGAAGTAATTGTCCTTTGAGACAACAACTTGTCGCAATTTATCGTGCTTCTCAAACAGTTTCGAGCACTACCCCTCCGGTCACGGGATATTCGTCTTTTTTTATCGTCGAACGATCTTTAGAAGACAGTTTTAACTATTACTTTTTTACTACAACTAGTTGGGAATCCGTGCATCCACACGCCTAGTTTTTTTAGATAAGTCATTTAGATCTATTAATTTAGATTGTACTTGATAGCCGTTATAATCTTAGTCTGTTAGATAGACGCTAAATCTTTTTTTCTTTATTAATGTAAAATTTTTCTCATAGTTTATAATTAGTATAGTTAATATATTATATTATGAATTTTAATAATTTTATAATTTAGCATTGTAATTCACATACAAATCAAATTTTTATTCATCCTTTAATTTATTCCTAATTGTATACTTCTCGATTGTATTTTTAGTGGATTTTTTTCAATTTAGACTAGAATTCATATAAAAATCTATATTCTATTTTTATTTATTATTAATTTTAATTTTATTTTTAGGTTTACTCTCAAATTACAATAGAAATAAAATTGCTAGTTTTTTATTTTGAATTTTAGTTAATTTGGCTTGTACTTGATATAGACTCGCTGCGTAGTAAAAAAAACATAGGAGGTATTTTTAAATGGTTTTATGTATAAATATACATTATATTTTATATTTCAATACAAAATTAGTGTGGTCTCCCTCTATACCACTAATAAATATCTAACTTTACTTTATATCCTCTACATACATGCATTGAATATAGCATAGCGAGTATGGATAATAATTAGGGATTGTGCAATATCATTGAATGATCATTTGCAATATCATCTTAGTCTATGTGCCAAGAGAAAATACACCATATAAACTTAGACATGGTCAGTAATTATTATTCTGACTTTGCATATTTTTTATTGTACCTAGGGTGGATTTTTTAAGTTTTAGACTGGAATGCATATGAAAATTTATATTTTCATTTATTACTATTCTGAATTTATTTTTAGGGTTTACTTTAGAGTTTGTATGAAAATCAAATTATTTATCTTATTTTATTTTTATTTCAAATTTTACTTAATTGGCCTTGTAGTTGAGATAGACTCATTGTTTTAATTTACTAATTTTTAATTATTATTCTAAATTTTAGTTATTTATCTTGTTCTTAGTGCCAACAAAACCCTATAAAGTTGAACAAATTGAGTAATTATTATTCGAGTTTGCATATTTTTTCATACGCAGGATGGATTTTTTAGTTTTAGGTTGGAATTCAAATAAAATTTTTTATTTATTACTATTTTGAATTTATTTTTAGGGTTTTACTTTGAAATTTGTACAAAAATCTAATTGATTATTTTATTTTGTTTTTATTCTGAATTTTACTTAATTTGGCTTGTACTTGAGATAGATTCATTGTTTTAATTTGCTAATTTTGTTTAATTATTATTCCAAATTTTTGATATTTATGTATTTACTTTGGAAATCGTATGGAAGTTAGGTTGTTAATTTTTCTTTATTTTTTATTCTGAATTTTAGTTTACTCAATTTGTCTTGTACTTGAGATAGACTCATTGTTTTAATTTGCTAATTTTATTTAATTATTGTTTAGAATTTTATTTATTTACATATTTACTTTGAAAATAGTATGGAAGTCAGATTGCTAATTTCTTTAATTTTTTATTCCGAATTTTTCTTAATTTATATTGTACTTGACATATACTCTGTCTTTTAATCTAAACCGTTGTAACTCGAGCCCAACAAATAAATGATCAGATCTTTCTAGTTAATGTGGGAGTTTTCTCAGAATGCCTAATTAGTATAGGTATTCCGATTTTTTCTTAATTTATATTGTACTTGGCATGGACTCCTTTTCTTTTAATCTAAACCGTTATAACTCGAGCTCAACAAATAGATGATGAGATCTTTGTTGTTAACATGAGAGCTTCCTCAGAGTACCTAATTAGCATAGGTATGGATAGGTTATAAATCTAGTAAAATTATAATATTATAAAAATACTTTTCGAGACAAATATACATATACGATTTTTATGTATCTAATTTAATTATTTAAAAAGATATTGTCAGTCTACACTTATATTAAAAAACAACTATTCGTGATTGCAGAGAGTATTAATTTGTGATAAATGAATATACTCGCTTCGTTCCCTTTTGCTCGTGAATATACCACCTTCATTCTCTTTTCTAGCAAATTTATCTTTTTCTTAGCTTCTAAAAATATTCTGCCATCAAGTTTTATTATATAATTAGAATAATTATTCACGCAATTGCACGGCTAGACATTAAAATATATTGTAGTTGCTATATAAGACTGATACAATTGAAAAATATTGTTGTATATAATTGTAACCGTTGTAATATATGTATATGATTAATCTACACAGTAATAATTTGTCCCAATCGAAATCTTTTCTTTTTTTCCTCGACAAATGAGAGAATTTCTAGACTTTTTATTTATAGATTATTGTGAGATTTTCAACATCTCTAAAGCGAAGGAGGTAACTTAAATATCAAAAATATTTGTACATATATATAGATATATATGAGAATTAATCTTTTATTTAAAATAAGCCAATTATACTTGCTCCCAGCATCAAAGTGCTGTGTACACTAATTCCTCTAGTTACAAATAGTTGTCATTTTGGACGAGATAAACTTACAAAAACTTTGACTATCAATATCTTTTTAAATATTTAAATTAGATAAAAAAAATTAGAGTAAATTTCACAAAACTGTTTGAAAACTATAGATTTTAGCCTCTATTTGACAAAACTATAAATTTTAGAAGAACTTGTTTCACAAAACTATAGATTTTTTATACAAATTATCAGAAAACTATAGATTTAAGCCTCTATTACACAAAAATATATATTTTAGGAGAACGTATACCTCAAAACTACATATTTTAGAAGAACTTGTTTGCAAAACTACAGGTTTTAAAATTAGCCATTTCTTGTAATGGGTCTGACAGTCTGAGGCTACATGACAGCCTCACGTATGAGTAAAATGAGAAATGAGGGTGTGTGAGACTGCTATGTGGGCCCACACTCTTAGACCCGTTATAAGATCAACCAATTCTAAAATTTCTAGTTCTGTAAAATAAGTTCTTCTAAAACCTATAGTTCTGTGATACAAGTTCTCTTAAAATCTGTATTTTTTGTAAAATAGAAGCTAAAATCTATAGTTTTCTGATAGTTTGTACAAAATACCTGTAGTTTTGTAAAACAAGTTCTTCTAAAATCTGTAGTTTTACGAAATAGAAACTAAAATCTATAGTTTTCTTATAGTTTGTATAAGGAACTTGTAGTTTTCTGAAATTTATTCTAAAAATTATATGCGTAGACCTATCTCAAAAGGTACTTTCGTAATATTATAATATTATTGAGTTTTATAAATATATTATAATATAAATTATTAGTAGTTAAAACTGTATTTTAAAGACTGTGTTGATGTTTAAAATGATAACTATTTATGGGAGTAACATATTAGATTTATCCTAGCTACTCGCATAGCCCGTAGTGAGGGTGGAGCAAGCGTTGGTGAAAAGAGATAAATGCAGTTGGTTTTCTTTTTATTCATTAGAGGCGGAGAGAGCATGTCACGTCTCATACGTCAGTATGCTGTTTTTGTTAGAGAGATAGAGCGGAAGGACGATTGATTACGATCAACTCAAATTTATATTTCAGTTAAGATATCTGCTTCCGCATACTTGCAGGCTTGCAGCACTGTGAAGCAACAGAAAGTTTACATATATAAGCTTAATTAACCACTAGGTTACTCTTTATATTACCTTGCCGTAGTTGGCGAAGTTGGTCCTGAGGACGTACTCGACCACAGCCGGGTCGCACGTGTATACCTGCCTCCGGCCGGGCGCGAGCAGCCGGAAGGTCCTGTGCTCGCGGAACAGGTCCGTGTGGTAGTCGTGCAGCCGCCGGATGTGGTACAGCTGGTGGAATATCGTGCCCACCACGGGCGGGTACCGCGCGCGCTTCGCTTTGCCGCCGCTGGCCCGGCCGCGGGTGACGGCCAGATACGAGCAGATCGCCAGCAGCGCGAGGCCGGCGACGGCCAACAAGGCCGGAGAGGAGTAGTCGTCTGGTATTCCCATGGCGGCTATAGGCTATAGCTGCTTTGCATGTGCGTTGTTACCAGCGCGCGGCTTGGTTTAGTTGGCTATATAGTGTAGCAGTGTCTATCGTTTTGGTAGCGTGCCATTTGCAAGTGTACGAGTCCTGTACATAGCCGGGTCCTCTGGTTTGTATCGGAACGTAACCTTTTCATTTTCTTTTGGTTCCGTTTGATATTGCTCTCTCAGTTCTTGCGGTTCACCTTTTAAATCTTGAAGGCGTAGAAGTAATCGAATTTATCGTGTAGAAATGATGTCACTAGATTTATTGTAAAAATATTTTCACATAATTACATATTTAATAATTTATTAACAAATAATTGGAAAAAGTAGTGATCTAGCATGCGAAGAAGACCGTATCCATGTTTGAAACGCCGAATAAAAAAAAACAAAATTGTACCATGAAATTATATTCTGTGAATGTCCGAATCAGCCATCCATGAACAAATTAAATAAATGGTACGCATTGATAGGTTCTTAATTAATTATTAACAAATAATTGGAAAAAGTAGTGATCTAGTATGAGAAGAAGTCAAGAAGACCGTATCCATGTTTGAAACGCCGAATAAAAAAGAACAAAATTGTACCATGAAATTATATTCTGTGAATGTCCGAATCAGCCTTCCATGAACAAATTAAAGAAATGGTACGCATTGATAGGTTCTTAATTAATTAACTAGTCCGCCGGCCGATTGGATTAATTACGTTCGTTTTCGATGCTTTCCGGAGCCAAACAAGGTAAGATGGCGACTACCTAGGTATAGACGTGGGCATCGGATTGGATTTTTTTTGGGACTGGTATGTGTTACAACAGATACGGCATGACACGTATGTCTATAGGACGGGCTAGCATGGCATGATTGTTAAGGCTTTGTCGGACCTGACGGTCATGCACAATGGATGACATGTTATAGGGCCGATAGTCACGACGCTGTTTTAGCACGATTTTTTACAGTTTTTAATAAATATTATAAAAAGTTTGGCAGCAGAAGTGAAGCAAAAAAACCGTCTCAATAATACAACAAGCACGAGGGTCTGCTTGCTTGTGCCTTGGCCCATCTCTAGAAGCGGTTCGTGTATAGAACCGCTTCTAGATCTCAGAGAAACGGTTTGATACACGAACCGCTTCTATAGGTGAGGATCCGTGGCGGTTCGTGTGTAGAACCGCTAGAGACCCTCCCGCCCAACAGATTTAAACCCCATCTTCCTCCCGAGCTCACTCGACGGACAGAGTGGTGGGCCGAGAGCGCAGTTCATGGGGAGAGTCTTTGCCAAAATTTTCAATTGAGGCTATTAGCTCGAATTAATTGTTTCTAATGTGAGTAACATGTTGTCGACATCCTTCTCACCTATATATTGATGTTTTTGTGTATTGGATGTTGAGAAATCATATTTTGTTCTTGTGGGAATTGTTAGTGTTTCTGTTGTTAGCTTATTTTTTTGTTCTTAAGGTGATATATTGTTTGGTGTATGGAATGAAATGCAATAAATGTGAAACGATGAAAAATTACAAAGGTGGGGAAAAGGTAAAAATAATTTTTATTTAGTAAAATTAAAATGCGGAATGATAGAAAAGGTTTGCATGAACATGTAACAATTAGTTAGTTTTATTTTAAAAAATACGCAGGATTAGAAATAATTAGTTGGCTTTAGTTAAAAGAATGCAAGAATGATTAAAAAATACAAAACTATTAGACATAGTTAGCTTTAATTAAATATTGTGATAGATGTTGTTATTATTTTTATTGGTGTAGATGAACCGCAATGGATGTACAATGCGGACCGTCGGTCAAGAGAGTTCAGAGATGGCATGAAGGAGTTTCTCGACGCGGCTGTTGCATTTTTGCCTCCAGGAAGCTTCATACGTTGTCCGTGCGTAGATTGCAAGAATGAGAAGGAGCACTCCGAACGATGGATGGTTATGAGCCATGTGATCACGAGAGGTTTCATTGCAAACTATACCTGCTGGACCCACCATGGAGAAACAGAGGCGATTCGACAGGAAGATGATGAAGAAGATGAAGAAGAGGAAGATAGAGCCAACAGTATGCCGGACACCACTCAATACGGGTCCGTGGAAGATACAGTCGACGAGTATGGCGATGATGAGTTAGATCAGATGCTCCGTGATGGAGAGGGAGAGTTCACAGAGGAAAGACAATACAAGAAGTTTGAGCATGGTAGAGGACCACGAACTGTTTTGTACCCAAACCGTGGATGGCCACAAAAAGTCTGCAGACTACACTAGAACTCATGCAATGGAAGGCCACAAACGGTGTGTCGACAAGGCATTCAATGGTTTGTTATCACTCGTAAAGAAGTTGCTTAGGAAGGTAACACTCTACCCGAATCTCACGATGAAGCGAAGCGAGTCCTCCGCCCTTTAGGATTGCAAGTACGGAAGATACACGCATGTCCTAACGATTGTATCCTCAGTCGCAATGAGTATGCCGATTTGGAGGTTTGTCCAGCAGCGAAGAATCCGGTATAAGGTGCATGCGTGACGATCCGTGAATTAGATGGGAATCGACGAAGAAGAGAACTCCACCAAAGTATTGTGGTATTTCCTGTGATCCCCGGTTGAAGCGTCTGCTTGCTAACGAAGGTCATGCCAAGATGATGCGTTGGCATGCAGAAGAGCGTAAGGAAGACGAGATGCTTAGACACCCTGCAGATGGCTCGCAGTGGAGGAAAGTAGATCGGGCTTACGAACTTTGCAAATGAGGTCGAAACATAAGGTTTGGGTTGAGCACCGATGGGATGAATCCTTTCCGCTTGAGCAAAGATCCATAGCACTGCCTGTGACGCTTTGCATCTATAACATTCCTCCATGGTTGTGCATGAAGCGGAAGTACATCATGATGCCATTGTTGATCGGCGTCGAAGCAACCCGAAACGACATCGATGTCTACACCAAGCCATTGGTTGAAGACCTTGTGAAGTTGTGGGAGGATGGTGTACGGGTTTGGGATGAGTACAAAAGAGAGTATTTCAACTTGCGTGCATTGTTGTTTGTAACAATCAACGATTGGCCCGCTTCTCAGAACTCTGTCCCGCCAAGTCAAAGGGTTTAAAGCTCGCACCAGTGCATAGATGAAACGGATTTGCATGTACCGAAAAACTCTCGGAAGTGTGTGTACATGGGCCACCGCAGTTTTTCTTCTGGCAGTCATGCTTTGAGGTGGAAAGGCGATAAATTTAATCAGGGAACAAAATTAGTGTTAAGCCTCAAAGATCGTAATGGGCGACTTGTGTTTGCTATGGTAAAGGATCTGAAAGTAGTATTTGGGAAGGGTCTTGGAAGCATACCTGCGTTTAACGAGGATGGTCATGCACCCACATGGAAGAAGAAATCAATATTTTGGGACTGCCAGTATTGGGAAGTTTTGGAGGTTCGTCACTCGCTTGACTTCATGCACATCACGAAGAATGTTTGCTTGAACTCGCTAGGCTACATAGATATGTATGGCAAATCGAAGATACACTGCAAGCTCGGAAGGACCTTGAAGACATGGAGGTGAGGAGTGACCTACATCCAAAAAACAAAGAAGGGACAAAACAACCTTTCCTACATCCCGTGAGCTACACTCCAAGCAAAGAAGAGAAAAAAGCATGATTGAGTGTTTGAACAGTGTGAAGGTCCTTCGGATACTCCTCAAATGTAAAGAGACTCAGTAAACACGAAAGAGAACAAACTCCAAGGCCTAAAATCCCATGACCGCCTTGTGTTGATGATACTGATTGCTCGGTAGTTGTCGAGGTATACTACCCGAGTGGGTGCGGGGACAATCACAAAGCTATGTTCCTTCTGAACGCCATTTCGCAGAAGGTTGTCGAACCAGCTAAACCGCCTAAGTTGGAGGCCGATGTGGTACAAAGTTTGGTTAGCCTCGAGATGATCTTTCCTTCGCATTCTTTGATATCATGGTTCATCTCACCGCTCACCTTGTCAAGGAGATAGGTATCCTCGGACCGTGTAGACCGCACAACATGTTCCCTTCGAGAGGTACATGAGTGTCCTCAAGAAGTACGTCCGTAACTGTTCGCGTTCGGAAGGTCTGCATTGCCGAGGGCTACGTGGCGGAGGAGGTGATAGAGTTTTGTGTTGATTACATGAATGATCTAAATCCTATCGGCGTCCCCATATCACGACACGACGAGGAGGCTACGGGCAAAGGGACAATAGGAAGGCAATCGGTTGCATGCAATGATCTTGTTGCATTCAAGCAAGCATATTTCAACATTCAAGCAATCAACTATAGTCGCCCCTATGTCCTTCAAAGACAAGAGTGTCCTACGCGTGAGTTCATAGGGAAGACAGAGAGTTGGATAACCCGAAGCACATGGATTCTTTCGGCACTAGCTACGTATACATCCTTGAGGAAGGGTCAAACGATGAACTATTGCAACGCTTGGCTCTGGGACCATCACAAGAAATCGTGACATTCAAGGGGTATGAGATCAATGGTTACACATTCTACACCGGATCGAGTGATAACAGAGCACCAACCGAGCAAATGTGTCCGTGATAGACGTCGAAGACAACAAATGGCGGAGTTGGACACATATTATGGTTTCATAGAAGAAATATGGGAGCTCGACTATGGACCTCTGAAGGTCCCTCTATTTAAGTGCCAATGGGTCAAGCCGACTCCAAAGCGGTGTGAAGGTCGACAACACGGCATGACAACCGTGGATCTCACGAAGTCGGCTATAGGCGCGAACCGTTTGTTCTCGCGAACGATGTGATCCAGGTCTTCTATGTAATGGACATGTCAAGCAAACCTAAGAAGCAGAAGGACAAGCAAAAGGTAATGCCAAAGCGACATGTGGTTCTCCAAGGCAAACGAAGGATTGTAGGAGTTGAGAACGTCACAAGCGAGGAAGAGTATGGTCGATTCGACGAGCTCCCTCCTTTACAGATTGATGTCGACATAAACGTCTGCGTAATGATGATGTCGATGCTCCTTACATACGCCACGATCATAACGAAGGAACAATTGTAAAGACGAAGACTTAAGATGTACTACTTGTATACAAATTATTCCATATGATCATGTTGATATGTTGATGTTTAACATTGCTTGTACATAATTATTTATACAAATTTTAAAATGAAAACAAAGCCTGAAAACCATTTGTACAAATTTTAAAATGAGAACAAAGCTGAAAATTTATATCCACTCTATGAAAGGACTATAAATTTTACCATACAAAGAGAAATTCAGTTTAGCATAGTTAGCTCATAAATTCCCATACAAAACCCCGTGGTCAAAAGCGAGAGAGGAAGTCTCAGAGAAAATTTGCACAAAAAAAAAAAGAATGGCAAGGCGCGAAGCGATTCGAACCGGGGTGGACGAGCCCGCACACTCAAACGCCACGCGCTAGCTGTGGGGAGGAAGAGATCTTATCGAGCGATATGGGCACCGTATTGTTTTTTAATATTAGGCGGTCGGCATTTTTTAAGCGGTTGGTATTACGAACCGCTTGTAGAAGGGTAACTCTACAAGCGGTTCGTAATACCAACGCTTGCATAGGGCCTTTCCCACCCCGCCTTGACCATATGTTTCTACAAGCGGTTAGTAATATTAACCGCTTGTAGAAGTCCTCTTCTAGCGGTTGATAATATCAACCGCTAGAGCTTCTACAAGCGTTGTTAATATTAACCGCTTGTAGAAGTGGTGCCCTATATAAAGTCCATACTCCTCTCTTCCTCACACCCCAAATTTTCTAAGTCCTTCGCTCACACCCCAAATTTCGAAGTCTCGGTCTTGCGCAGCCTGCCGAGAGCCAGCATACGACGCCACCTCGCCAGATCCGCCACCTCGCCATCGCCTCCTCTCGCCACGCTCGACGCCGCCCGCCATTCCACCCGGAGGACCGAGGTATAAAGACGCGCCCTCCTCCTCCCTCTCTAATCCCACTGCCCGCAAGGTGTTCGGCGAAATGTCTGAGGAGCGGTCCGGCTAGGCTGGGCGCTAGGGTCTGGAGCAAGAAGAAGGAGAGAGTGAGGAAGGAGGGAGTGAGGAAGAAGGGCTGGTTTGGATGATTTTGACTTTGTGTGGTTTGCTCTGTTTGGGAAGAATCAGGCCGTGCAAGGTAGTGCCTTGGCCTTAGGTGGTGTTGTTGGAGGTTCTGGGATATACTCCTTGATCGTATAAAATCAAAATATATTTGAGTTAAGATATGGTCTTTGGCCTTGGGTGGATTTGGGGAAATACAGCAAGATACTGAATGCCATGCAGTATATATATGTATAAAATCAAAATATATTTGAGCTAAGATAGTATTGCTGTTAGCATTACCATCAGGTGATTCATTAACATGTTTGATAAATATAGATGACTATGTTGTTGTTGTTGTCTGATGTGCACGTTGTAATGAGTTGCTTGGTTCCACATGCTATTTTATTACGATTCTCCAAGACTCTTTGTGCTGATATGAAGAATTGCAATGGAAATTTCTGTTCTTAAAGCCCTTCTGCAAGTTCTTCTTTCATGTTGTTTTAAAATATATGCTCTTCATTTTACTACTTATCGTCTTTGATTCAGTTTATTTGAAGAGAAAAATAGTCATTTTCAATTGAGATGTGAAGTAGAATCTGGAAAACATTTATGCCTGGGACGTAATCACAATCTATCCTTTATTCCAGATTGATTTGGTCGGATGAAGATAAGGACTCGATAAAATTTGCTAAATAAAAAATAACGAATCATTCTTATTCCACACTAATATGATTTTAAAAAATGAAGCTTAAGGTTATAAAAGCCGACAATAGACATGTTAATAGTCTATTACACCAAAAGCACGGAAGCGTCGGTTCGCTTATCAACGCAACGTCACCTCGTGGTGGCGAGCCCATCGACATTAGGTGCCTCTCTGAGAAGGTCATGCTAAATTTTGATCAAGACCGCTATTCCAAAAGCATGGTCAATCAGAGCATACTTAAACCTTCTCCAGGAGAAGGCCACGAGGTGACGTGATTGGTTGACAAGAAACCGATCGCTCGCTTTTTGGTGTAATAGACTATTAACATTCTAGTCGTGATTTATAACCTTACTTCATTTTTTAAAATCATATTAGTGTGGAATAAGAATGATTCGTTATTTTTATTCAAAGAAATAAGTATATGTGAATTGTCAATTGTATATGTATCATGTGAAATGTGTAAGTCTATGTGAAATGTAAGTATATGTGAATTGTATAAGTATATGTGAATTGTCAATTGTATATGTATCATGTGAAATGTGTAAGTCTATGTGAAATGTGTAAGTATATGTGAAATGTATAAGTATATGTGAATTGTCAATTGTATATGTATCATGTGAAATGTGTAAGTCTATGTGAAATGTGTAAGTATATGTGAAATGTATAAGTATATGTGAATTGTCAATTGTATATGTATCATGTGAAATGTGTAAGTCTATGTGAAATGTATAAGTATATGATTGCATGCAGAAAGTAACCCAACGAATGTGATCTCATCAGGCACAAACCTGTTCCTGTCGATCTTAAACTATGCTTTCAAACTCGAATTGTTCTCAACAATCTTGTCTTCATATATAATCTAAGCCTCGAGATTTGCTCTACTCTAGATGGCGACACCAAGACGTGGTGACCCGGAATACGATGAAGCGGAAAATCTATTGTTCGAGACCATTGCGTTGGGTAGCGTCTTAGCCAATGAGGCCGTTATCACTGATGCGGAAAATCACGATGGTGCTGCTGACGCTGTCGATGAGGCCGTTAACACTGGTACCGAGGTATACTCTTACCCATTATAAATTCACCGTAAACATTTAATTATTCTAAAATCATTCATATTATATGTGTTTGTGTATCCGGCCGTTACCTCATCGCCACCCAATCCAAATGAACCGAGGACCTAACAAGAAGCCTTCGACAAAGTACGTGATAACCGAAGTCAAGCAACGACGGAGTCTGCTAGCCCCGGATTCAGCAATTGGGCCTTTCAACAACGCTATGCTACCACGTGAGGGATCATGTCCCAATCAAAGATCCGTAAATGGGCTGAAGTCCCTGCAGCTACCAAGGAACTGCTCTGGAATGATATAAAGGAAAATTTCACTTTTCCAGAAGGGTACGAACAGAAGGCCAAGGGATGGGCTTTGAAGAAGATGGCAACTTCCTTTCAGCAGTGGAAGTCGTCCCTCACCCGCAAGTACATCGACAAAGGAGAAAGGCCAGACTTCAATAAATTTCCTAAGCTGGCCGATCATTGGGATGCTTTCGAGGAGTACAAGCTGTCGGATGCAGGACAGGCCGCGAGAGAGAGAAACAAGGTGAATGCACAGAAGAAGAAATACCACCACCATCTCGGGACCGGTGGTTACATCAAGGCTGCAAAGAAATGGGACAAGCGGGAAGATGAACTTCGGCAGCACGATATTATACCTGAAACTGAGAATTGGGAGCCCCGCATGCGCAATTGGTTA
Source organism: Guadua angustifolia (assembly GCA_036346375.1). Taxonomy (NCBI): domain Eukaryota; kingdom Viridiplantae; phylum Streptophyta; class Magnoliopsida; order Poales; family Poaceae; genus Guadua; species Guadua angustifolia. The sequence goes on from CM070519.1 coordinate 35,533,665, forward strand.
TTGGGTCACGGGGGCAGCCTTGCTGATGACGGTAGCTTGGTAGGGAGAATGACGAGCTAACATATGCCCTTCAAAACCCTGAGCACCCGGGACGGACACGAGGTTTCGGGAAGGTGCCATGGAGGCACGGCTTTGCCAAAGACTCAAGCACTTACAGGAGTCGGGAAAGAAGTAAGAGGAGAGATCAGGGTAGAGTGAGCCGATTGGAGGAAGAGCTTAGAGCTACGAGGGCTTCCATCGATGTCCTGGTCACGCAAAAAGTGTCCGAAGCAATGAGCCAGCTTCAGGGAGCACTACGTTCGACCAATATTCAGGCGGCGCCGGAATCCATGATCAGTCCGACCGCGCCAAAGAGCAGTTGCACGTCCGCCGTGGCCCTGTAGCAGACAACCCGCAGGCCCGTCATCCTGTGGACAGCATCAAGGTTCGCCGCCAGTGAGAGCTACACATTGATATGCGTAACCTCTCCTTCAAGGTGGCTTACGGCATGGCTTATCCGGTGGAGGCGGGCCAGACATTCCACTGCAACCAGACACCACGGATACTCGAAGGTCACGGTGGAAGAGGTGATGGGGGCTTCAAGATCTCATTCTCGATATTCCTGGGGGCGACGAGGTGACCAACCTTGGACAGGCCCTCCATGGCACATTCATCCTATGGCGCAAAAAGTCCATCATTTTTCCAGATGGTGTGGAGGTTATATCTCCAAAGAAGAGAGGCCCATGCATTTGAACCAGCTACAGGAGCAAGCACGCCTCCACATCGACAACCCACGACTCCTCCGGCGTCGCTGCGACGCAATGCTTCCCCGGTGGTCGTGCCACGCCTCCACCTCTCCGCTCCACAAAGAAGCCCGACTCCGCCACCGCCACCGCCACCACGAAAGTAAGAAGCACCCAACATCTCCGGTACCACGCCCAAAGATCTCCCCAAGGAAGAAGCTCGATGTCGAAGGAGGATCCCTGACTAGCACCTCCTCCCACGAAATCGCATCCGTGCAGCCAGAGAATGTCAAAGCAACCGCCAAAGAGGCCATATGATCTCGATCATGAGGAGCTAGCCGCATCCGTAGAAGACGGAAGTGGCGAGCGACTTATGCCAAAGAAGCCGAGCCCAAGCTTAAAATAGATAAAAAAGCGTGAAGTACTTTCGGTCATGCGGGCAACGCGCCCGCTATGATGAGTGACTACAAAAGGACAATAAGAAAGGCTACGAAAGCAAAATACACGGGCTCCTTCAAGGAAAGAAGAAGAAAGTGGAAGATCGCAGAGGCCGAGGACTTGAGGAAAATGGCATTCTGAAGGAGGCGGACTCAAATCATTAGACCAGATCTTCCAATGGCACCAACCGGATGGAAGTATGAGTTGGGCAAACCGCTAATTGATCCAAAGGATATAAAATATCTCCCAACCAAGATGCGTCAAATGCATGAATGGTACATGGAAAGGGCATCTAAAGGAGAGCAAATGTTCCTCCTCCGTTTCCAAGATGAGTATTTCTTCCGCGGGAACAACACAGAACTATGGCTGAAATTCGATGACTTGTACCATGTGTACCAAGGAGACGAGGTCAACGTGTCTTTCATGTCCTGCTGGTGTCTGTAAGTGTTGATCTACTAAGTTTACCGTTTGCTTCCTCTCACACCACAAAATTGAAAATCTAATTAACTTAGTTATCCTTCTTATGTAGAATGGAGATACAACGATGTACAAGGCGGGCAAGCAGAACGTTGGCTTCATCGACCCAGAGATTGTCAACGAGAAAGTCTGGTCATACGACATGCAAAAATCGAACGTTGAGGCATACCTTTTGCATGCACTGTTGAAACAGCACTACAAACCGTACATACTTCTGCCCTTCAACTTCAAGTACGTGTTCTCACAAACCTCTTGTTCTTGTATTTCTTAAGCCATTGATAGTACGAGTAGCTACTTACGCATATGTTGCAATATACGAATAGGTTTCTTTGGATCCTTCTAGTCATCGAGCTTGACAACAAAGCAGGATTACGCTTATGACTCAAGAAGGAATCCATCCAAAAATACCAATGGTTCATTAACATCCTTAACAAGACATTTGCAAAGTTTAAGAAGAAGCAAAAGGAGAATTCGAGAAAGAATTGAAGTCATAGTAAGCACTCAGTGCACGTACTACAAAAACTATTATTAATATACATGCCATATCGGTTCTTCATCCGATATTCGAAATTTCTCCCTTGAAGGTTAAACACCGACGGTTGGAAACAACTTATGTGGCTACTACGTGTTCCACTATATTCAAAGTTTTATCCATGGCGCAATTTGGAACATTATGCCGAGGTTCGTATATGCATGTCAATTTGTTAGCTACAACTTACATTTTAATTAATTGCATGTGATCGGATATTTATATACTTCCCGCTTAATTAATTGTCATTAACATCGATGAGCACGTTAACGTGCTCCGCCTCACCGGTGCGCGACTCCAAGAACAACTCATCGGCTTCATTGTCGCATTTATGTTGTATCTCGAAATGGCGAGTTCCACGTAAGGTTTCGAGTTGAACACCGATGAACTGGCCGGCGACATCCACGTCGACCAAGGACAAAAAGAGTGACGCATGCAAGAAATGAGTTCGATAATCATTTTTTTCATCATTCAAAATTGTAAACGTTGGTTGCGTCTATGTACTTTTCCATTTTTTACACTATTAAGTTCGTTTTTTTTTGTAGTGAGCTAGCTAGCTTGTGAACATGTGTATGAGTATGCATATGCCATATATATTTAATTGCGTAAAAAACTCCTCCCTCATATTTAATTTTATGGTCAAAAACGATATACAAAAACACTTGTAAGAACATATTCTAAAATACATATAATCGAAAACTCTCTCCACAAGAGGTTGGTGACTCCAACCGCTTGTAGAGTGCTGCTCTCCACAAGCGGTTGGTAAGACTAACCGCTTCGATATCCTTCTCACAAGCGGTTTGTAAGACAACCGCTTCGATATCCTTCTCACAAGCGGTTTGTAAATGAACCGCCAGGAGTTTCCCACGTGGCGGCTCCATTGGCTCTCCCGAACACCTTCCCAACCGCTTCGGTGCCAAAGACAGTGAGTTGAGAATCGCCAGATACCCGACGGGTATCACACGCGGTTGCTTAGAAGCGGTTATAAAACCGCTTCTAAAGGGGGTTACGAACCGCTACTAGTAGCCGGTTCTGTAGTAGTGACGCCTGATGGTTGTTTCTTCTTATTACTGAACATATTGAGAGAATAAGAGCTAGAGATAGTAGGGAAATTGTTGCTTGAACTATGTGGAGAAGAAATGAGGAGAGGAGGTGATGTTATAGCCATGGAGGAGAGAAACGTTGTGTTTGCCCTTTGCCTCTCTGCTCCTCCCTACCCTCTTCCTCTGTGATTACAAAAGCACTGGTAGACATTATTACGTCGCATGCCTCACCAACCGTTGCCTTACTGCCTCGCCATCTCCAATGGCTAGGTTCTCCATCTCTCCCTCTTTCCCTCTCTCTATCGTGTGCCCCCTTCCCAGCCTCACTCTTTTCCCTCTGCCTCTACCTAAGCCTCTCTCCCTTTCCCTCTTGCGTGCTCCCCTCCCTCGCCAGTTGCCACATACAAATCTCTCTGTCCTCTCTCAGTCTCTCTCTCTGGCGGCAGCCATAGCTCTGAAGGTCGGATCTATTCTCTTTCCACTCTAGCTTTCCTCTTTCGACTTGCAGTGTCTTGGGCCCATATCTGAGCTTGACATCAACGAGGCGGAGGAATTGGTATGCCCACCACCTCTCCCCCCTCTCTCGCACTATAATTCATGACCCGTTGTGTGAAGGCTCATTTTATCTATGTAAGAGTAGTGGTGAGATCACATATTGCTTATCTAAATTGAGTATAGCATATAATGCATGTTGTGTTCAAATGTAGCATCTCTAAGTTAAGCTTTTTTGCACGAAGCGACGATGGAATCGTAAGTGAGATGCTATGTGACGAATACTCATACCAAGGGTACCCCACAGCAAAATATACATCTATCTCAAGATCGTATTTCTCTCAGTCATCTGGGCTCAGAGCCCAGTCTGACGACGACGTAGAGTGCTGGAGGGGGTATTACCAAAGCCTTCGTCCCTCACAGATGGGATTGTCCCTAAATATCGGCTGGATCGCCGGATGTACCATATTGGGCCCATCTCAAGGCCCAAGGATCTGGCGATCACTCGGCCTCAATCAGATTCGCCATGGCGCCCGACTAGGCTACCGACGTCAAGGCCCCACAGTTCGACCAGCCTCCGGTAGAGCCTCGGTAAATCTCCGCCACTTGATGGTCGGCTCCAAGCCGGTTACTTGTCCCACGGACACGATGCCCACGTCGGGCAGGTGGCTCCTTCCCAAGAGGGCGCAGGGGCCGCTAGGTCAAGCGCCCGTCCCTTCACCTCGTCAGGCACAGTGGAAGGACGTGCTCCGTCCCAAGGCAACACCACTATACAGTGCAGGCAACGTCAGCATCTGACAGGCAGAGGGCAGGTGCACACCTTTCCAACGGAACGCTATCAGTTGTGTCTACCGACCCAAAGATGGGATGAACAGGATCTCGATCGCTAAGACCAAGACCGACTCTGTGCATAACATACCCTACCTCTTTTTCTAAATTCGTGTAACTTTCCCCCTCCGTCTATATAAAAGGAGGGTGGTCCCTGAAAGGAGGAACTCTCTCATTTTCTCGCATTCTATCTCATTTGCTCTCCCGACCCGATTTGGGCCTTCCGACCCGAGCGAGCGTCCATAGCTCCCGGGCTTCCTCACTCGGACGAGCGCTAAGGGCCTGTCCTTAGCCCTCGCATGTAATCCACCATACTCTGAGTAATGAGATCTACCACCACGAACTGGACGTAGGGACATTCGGCCCGAACCAGTATACATCCGGGACTCCATTAGTCTAACCATTCAAGGAGAGGGGACGCGCGACCCCTAAACTTACAAATTTACTTGCTTGGTTATCTGAAACATCGGCGGTTGGCATGCCCTGTAGGGGCTTGCGCGTCATCTTCATGATCTCCGGATTCCCATCTCCCTCCTTGATGTCTTTCTTCACCAACAACTGGGCGAGGGGTCACACGGCCTTCCGTGCTTCCCTCACGCCAGGCTCTTAACGTCGCCATCTGCAGGCCGCTCCAGCGGCATCCCCGAGCCGAGGGACCCGGGGCCGAGGTCGGCCATCGAGCCTCCGGGAGCCGAGAGCGTCTGCCGTCTGTAACATGCTTGCCTTCCGGTTCCCTGAAGCGCCATGAGGGTCCTCCGATCCAGCACCTTTTCGACCCAGTGACGCCGAGGATCACGCTGTGTCAAACGCCTGGAATATTAAGAAGATAAGGAGATTCTGTCCCTAACCATCATCTTTATTCGCGCATTTTCATTAAAACCCACGGGTTCAAAAGTGCTACGCGCCGACCACATCCCGATCCTCGCGCGCGCGACTTGGAGGGCTGTTTGCTTGCATGCTATTTAAGATAGCGTCCCGACCGGCCATTAGATCCCTTGCGAGTGGTGACCTTCTCAACCCAGGTGCTACAGCCTACACCCCAGTGGCTACGGTTGCGAAGTAGCGCCTTGTGGAAAAAGGGGGGAGCCCATGCGAGGTGATCCATGGTCGATCTCGGACGCGTCTTTTGGGCTGCCTGGCCCTTTGCCGTTTTTCGCATTTGCCTCAAAGTCTTTGCACTCCGACCCACGCCTAGCGACCCATGTTCCTAAGGGCTATGGTCGCCGACGAGTGTACATTACGTAAAGGAATGCAAAATATCCGCAAAATCCCCAAAATCCATGATGTCAAGTATACACATAGTTACACCTCCGAGAAGCAAAAGTTAGACACGACCGCCTGGAGGCTCATTCGGCGAAGTCGTCGTCCTTAAAGCTGTCGATGCTCACGTCGACTGCGACGAGCCCTACCACGATCTCCGCTGGCTGGCGACTCTAGCCAGCGCCGGTCGCGTCTCCTTCGACCCGCCGACGGTCGTGATCGTCGGTCGGCGGCATTGCGGCCGGGCGCAGAAATGACCAAAGACATACTCCGCCACGGCGACGGCAGCAACTCGCCCCGGCGAGCGCGCGTAAGCGCGAGGTAGGTCGGCCAGCGTTAGCGCGACGGAGAGGCGAAGGCGTAACGTACTCATTACGCTCTGGCGGCTCGCAGCTCCACCCCGTGGCTCAAGCTCCCGCCATGCTCAAGGCCGGACTAAGCACGCTCATGAGATCCTTGCGCAAGGTCCAGCGCTCCTCGTGCACTTTGGCCAGCTCCTCCTCCGCGGCACCGGCCCAAAACCGCAACGCCCGCACCTCCTCGCGTGCCTCGGTGAGCTTCTCCTCCATGGCTCAGATCCAGGCTCGCTGCCGCGACATCTCTGCCTCCTGGGCGGTCGATGCAACTCGGATCCGCAGGGAGGCTTCTAGCCGCATCATCACAGACGCAGCTCGAGCCCCTGGGGGACCGCCCGAGGCGGTCGGAGGAGCATCCGGAGCAGCCCCAGCGGTGCCCGCCTCCTCCGCCGAGGCGGACATCGCGACCGCGGCTGGCGGCTGGCCTGATCCTGAGCCAGAAGCACTGGAGTGAAGAAGGAAAAAGCTCGACGTCAGCAAGTCGGAACCCAAATCATCTTGACATTAAGCAAAGAAACTCACTCCGAAAGAGGATCCATGATGTGGAAGGTTGACAAGGGCAGTATGAGCCCCCCTCTCCTCGCACGCAAGGACGACCGGGCGATGGTGCGGGACCTCTTGGGGTCCGACCCCAGGGGATCCGCCGTCGCCTCTCGCTTGCCAGCTCTCCGGTCATCGCCGCCGCTCGCCATCAGATGTTCAAAATGCAAGAGCTCCTTCCTCTCGCGCTGTAGGGAAGTGCGAAGAGGCGGGGAGGCAGGGGCGAATGGGTGAACGCGGTCGCTCCCACGACTCTCCTGCCGTTTTTATAGAAGCAGGGCGGAGCAGTCCAAGCAGGCGTCACCCCGGCTAGCGTGCCGCACGCGCATTAATTCCACGTCCCGCCTGACGGGACGTGTCCTTTCCACCTCTCCCACTGCGCATTAAAATGCGATGGGACGACGGAGGCGGAGGGACATCGCTTCGGCTGAGGCGCCGTGCGCCCCTTCGGTTTCAGCTCCTGGGCTGGACCGGTCGCGCCAACAAAGCGAAGAGGGGCCCGGATGGGCCATGGTGGCACCAAAAAGGTTGGAGGCCCATTGGTTCGGTGGCTCCGTCAAAAGGGCTGAGCAAGGGGCCTAACGGCCACGGTGTCTCCAACATGCGGATCGAAAAGTTAAGGCAATCTTTTTCTTAAAGTTCCTTCCGCATTCGTTTTTTACTCCTCCGAGCTTTAGCGGTGCGCGACGACCACAAGCTTGGTCCCCGCACACCGCTCGGGGACAGGATCCCACACTTTCGTGGGTCAGGTGACCCTGTCGGCTATGCGATTCTCCCTAGCGGTAACCCTTTCGACCCAAGCGCCACGGCCTACGCCCCAGCGGCTACGGTTGCGAAGTGGTGCTCTGTGGAAGGAGGAAGTGCCCATGCGGTGCAACCCATAGTTGGTCGGGAACACTCCTCTCCCGCGCAAGTGCGGATGAGCGATTTTTACCTAAGTTCCTATGCTCACACGGGTCAGGTGACCTGGTCGGCTATTTGGTTCTCCCTAGCGGCAACCCCCTCGACCTGAACACTACGGCCTACGCCCCTACGGCTACGATTGCGAAGTGGTGCTCTGCGGTAGAGGGAAGCGCCCGTGCGGGACGATCCATAGCTGGTCGGGAACTTTCCTTTTCTGTGATAAGTGCAAGCGAACATTTCGCTCCTTAGGTCCCCGCCCCTCTTTTGAGCTTTCCCCAAAGATGTCGACATACCGAACTACGCTTGTATAACCTTCGCGGTTTCTAAAGCAATGTTCATCATCTTTGGGAAGTGCAAAAAGAGAGCTGGACCTACAGAATGGCTCGACCAGCCAAAACGTTAAAAATTCAGTTCATTACAAAAATCAAAGTATCTAACTTTCTTCTTGTTCTCGGTGGAGGATGCTTTCTGGTGGAATCCGGCTGGCAATCACCTCGGCGTGCGGGGCGGCTTCATCCCAGAATCGATCGACCTCTTCGTCGGTCCGGTTCGCTGCGACCCCACTACTAACAACGACAAGGTCGATGCCACTGTAGTGGGAAAGGGCGAAGACCAGCGCTGAACAAGTCTCGAGCTCGATCCCCTCGCTCATCGAGCTCTTGACGAGCTCCGGCACGCGGGACAGCGCGGCGGAAAGCGAGCTCGGACCTTGCCCAATCGTCCCAAGCACTTGATTGCGGATCTCCCCACCGACCGCCTGAAGGGTCATCAGCTCGGCGGCTTGCTTGAGCAAGTCCTTCTCCGCCACCTCCTTCGCCGTTAAGGCCACCGCACGCGACGTGACCGCAACATCACGTTCCTCCACCGCCAACTTCTGCGCCTCCACGGCGTCACTGAGATCCTTCCGCAGCTCTACACATCAAAGCAGAGTCAAAAAGAAGGTTCGACGATCTGCGATCGCAGAGAGCTGAACTAGGGTTGGTTTGCTTACCAGCTATGGAGGTCTCTAGGCGCTGGAGGTCCTCCTCGGCCTTAGTCCGGGCCTCCTCCTCGCGTGAGGCGTCCCTTACAGCGAGTCCGACTACCGAGCTTGGTCGCTCGTCTGGCGCGACCGCCTTCGATCGCGGGTTTTTTTCGGCAACAAAAAGATCCTTGGCGCTGTTAGCCGCCGCCAGAAGTGCCTCGAGCTCGGATATCCTCGTCTCCTGGGACTCAGTTATCCGACGCTTCTCAAGCAGCTCCCGCCGGGTCTCTTCCGCCTCCACCCGCTCACGCGCCAAGGCTTCCTGAGCCTCGCGCAGTTCGGAGTGCTGACGGACGTCTTCCTCCGCAACGGCCACTCTCCGCTCATGCAAGACGTGGAGGACCCCCGACTTCTCCCCGGACTGAACCTTCAGTTGCTGCAGAAGCCTGGGCACTTTGTTTAGTCTGCCGATCGCCAAAGCAAGTCGAAGGTTGAAGCTAAGAGGTAGATCGGGCTCACCTGGCAGATCGGGCGGGTGACCTCAGAGACGACCTTCAGCGCCCCTTCGGCCGAGCCAAGGGCAAAGGCCAGACCTTGCCTGATCTGGCTCAGATGAGCCTCCACTCGCTGCGCGCCCTCTTGGAGGGTCCCCCACATCTTGGCCTCCGACTCGACGTCTAGCACGATCAGCGGCTTGCCGGATGGGTCGTCGCCCGGCCAGGTTAGCACACAGGGATGGAGTGCTCTAGGAACAGCACACAGGGATGGAGTGCTCTAGGAAATAATATTTAGACATTTAGAACAAGGTGCCAATCGCTAGATTTACCAGTTCATTGGAACAATCGTTTTCCAGACAAGTTTATCTTTGCACAGTTTTTCTTATTGTACAGCTCAGTACCACTATGCAGGCTATTAAATGAAGAAAAATGACATACCACAAGTATACCAAGAAGAGATCCAATAAGAGACATCACCAGACCTGCAATATGCCATACCCAACTTAGAAATACATGGTAACACGGTATATGCAGTTAAACAACAAGACTACCGGAATCTTCTTCGATGTTCCCTTAACAGATTACAAAACAGATGACTTGAAGAGCTCAACTGCGCAGAACTATACTAACCACAAGTGCATTAGAATTTGCAGCTCTATTGGGGAACCTAGAAGCAGTCCTCATCATTAATGACTCATTAGTAACCAAACCAAAACTTATCCATCTCCATTCGTCAGTGCACATTATCACTCTTAGCGCTATGAAAGGCTATTTTTCAAGAACACGCAAGAGAAACATCTTGAAAATACAATAAATTTAGAACCAGTTTCAAATACTAATCTTAGTGCGGCACTACTCACAATGCGAAGCAAAGAATTGCATGTATTAGGAGACTACAGTTCTTGAGCTATTTGTCATTCCAAAGCAAATTTATTACAGTCAGTCAGTGACACTGAATCCCTCTTAAGATGAATGACTGTGAAGACTGTATTATGTTGAGCAAAACAAAAGCTAGCATGCTGATGTGTATGGCTCATATATGCAAAGGAAGGGGCTCATATATAACAAAAAATTTCCGGACTGAAGAAGCAGAAAAGGGATGCACATTCCAGAAGGTGCATGCGTACCAAAGAATGGCAGAATGAAGGCAATGCAAACAGTTGATGCAACAAGGCCAGTCCTCAGTATAATAGAGAAGATCGTTTCGTTCAAAAATCCTTTAGGGCGTAACTCTTCTAAACTCCGAGCCAATGGGTTTAACAACAAGGCATTTCTGCTTGTGACTAAGGATGAAACAATGCCTATGAAGAGTTCGGCACATTGAAAATCACAGTGTAATCCTAGAAGCCTGAACATCACAAAGTTTGATGATCAAAATTAAAAGGATACTTGGTGAATGGGTTGATCACCTGAAACACAAGAAAATCCAAATGATAAATATTGGGAAAGAATTTCTGCAGTCTTAGAAACTTACATTAGTCAATAGACAATTTTACCGTGGTCCACAGTGCAACTTTCGAGGCAAATGAATGTTTTGGAAGATTCAGAGTTATTTGTTGTGATAGTGTCTTCTCTCCAAACATGAGATAGCCAATACTAGCAAACAAGCCATATATTGCTGTGCAAATTGCAAAACTGCACACCACCATTATTCATAACATTAAGAAAATTAATTATTAAACAACAAACTAATCAATCCTTTAAAAAAAACAAACTAACCCATATCAGAATGTAGTTCATGCATACCATATAAACAGTGCCTTTTAGTGAATTTTACATTGATTGGTAGATATTTGGAAACACTGAGTGCCCAGAGTAGCAAAAACCATAAATACCAATAGCAAAGGGTAGACTGCTCCAGTTTACTGCTTTCCCAGTCAAATGGAACCTTGCACCATCAGTAGTGCCGACTAAAGCAACAGGTAGGAAAACCAGGAGAGCAGCAATCACACCACCCGAAGCAGAGGAATACCAACGCGGGGCGACACGAAATGGGGGCAGAACGCGAGCGGGAGTGACGATCGAACGGGGACGGAGCAGGCGAGAGCAAGAGCGGATTGTTGAGCAGGAGTCGGAATGAAGAAGGGGAAAAGGGGGAGAAGAAAGCGAAGGCACAGGGCAATACCAGGGTGTGGCGGAGTGAGCAGAAGCGATGACCGGCCATGGGCGTGGCGCGCGAGAAAAACGAACACCACCGGACGCGAGGAAGGCGCACGGCGGCGGAGGCGTTGGCTAACTGCGGGGTTTCAGGGCTTCATGCGGTGGCCTGGAACCTGGTCTCCCAGTTGGCAAGGACACCGAGCTCCTTGTCAGAGAGGCCAGAGAGGTCCCCGGAGACGTCGGCGTCCTCCTTGGACATCTCGCAGAGCGCACGGCTGGTCTCGCGGCGGACAAACATGGCGTAGGCGTATTGTTGTCAAATTCATCGTCATATGTGTATATCGCATATAGAATTAACACAACCTCAATCTTACTAGTACACGTAGTACACAACGAATTTGTGATACTAAACCAATCCATTGAGTTGCAGAGTAGCAGGCACACATGCGTATAATACTAGCAGCTCGCAACGTTCTACTTTGGAGCTTTAGCCTTAGTCAGAGCTTTAAACTTCGCGGTGTACTCCACGAGCCTGTCAGCGTGAGGTATCGAGTCCTTGGCCGCCGGGTGTGCTGAGATCCGACCGGCCCATGCCACCAGATTAGGAACCTTCGTCTCGTCGAGGAACCTGAACCCTGACATCTTCTCCATCGCCTTGATCCAGCCAACCAGCGATCCGGCAGCGATGTCCAGGTAGCCGATTTCGTTGCCACCGAAGTAGTGCTTCCCATGGCTGCACTCCACGAAGGCCTCCTCCAGATGCTGTAAGGCGGTGGACACCTGACCCGCCGCTTCGTCCTTGTCTCCGTCGTCCGTTCCTCTCAGAACAGGAATCGCCGGAATAAACTACACATAAGGAAGCAGTATGGATTAATTAATACATGTATGTACGCACAAGATTGAGGCTTGAAACTCGAAAGAGAAGTGCACGCATGCATGCTACCTTGTCATCGATGTACTGCGCCCAGAACCGCTCGGTGGAGCGGGCGTACGGGTCGGCGGGGAGGATGGCCGGACCATTCGAGGCCCAGACCTCGTCGATGTACTCGAGTATGATCAAGGACTCGGGGATGGGTTTGCCGTGGTGGAGCAGGACGGGGAGCTTCTTGTGCACCGGGTTGGAAGCGAGCAGCAGCTCGCTCTTGTTGCCTAACACCTCCTCCAGGTACTCGTACTCCACGCCCTTCAGCTTCAACGCTATCACGGCGCGGTTAGAGAACGGGCTCGCCCATATGCCGATCACACGCACCGCCGCCGCCCTCTCCGTGCCCGATGACATTTCTCGATCTTCCCAGAATCCTAGCTGGGCTAGCTCCGGTGATTTCTCTGCTGCGAACAATGCGGTTGCTTGTTGTTGCGAAGATGGCATGCGTCTATGTTCCTATATATATGGGTGTGTGTGTATATTGAGGGAGAGTTTAGTTTCTAGTCTAGCATTTTGACACTGTCTTGCCTGGACGTCATTGCTTACGCGTCGCCAGGGCGTTGATCGACTTCGTAGCTTCTTTTGTCAAAAGATAGCCAGTTTGCGGATAACATGCTCAAGAAGGGGTGGCTATGTAATACCACCTGTTGCCTTTGCAACGCGTCATCGGAAATATCAACCCATTTATGTAAAGACTGTCCTTTCACCAGACAGGTCTGGGGGTTCCTCCTGCGATGGGGGAAATTGGAGCGGTGTCAGAACTTGAGCCAATCCGGATCGATGTATTTATGGTGGCAGAGATTGAGATCCCAAGTTGACAAAGAAAGACGAAGACACTTTGATGGGCTGCTCGTCTATTTCTGGTGGAATTTATGGCAGGAGAGAAACCATCGCATTTTTCAGGAGACCATGAGAACGCCATAACAGGTGGCGGTGGCAATCAAGGATGCGGTGCTCAGCCGCGGTTTCGCTACGTCCTGGAGGACTTCGGATTAGTTGGTTTCTTTTTTTGGTTGCTATAGCTTTATTTCCATCCAGTGGTGATAGCCAACGAATCATGTCTTCTGTGGGTAGCCAAGCGGTTTTTCTTTTTTGTTTTTCTTGGTTTTTCATATGGTCGGTTTTCAGTGGTTTTGCCGGTTATCGTCTGTAAATTTGCGTTGTGAGGGTTTTTTCTTCCGATTTTTCCCATAAAAAACTGGAAGTATCAGTTTCTTTTTCTTCTTAATATAATTTGCAGTAACTCTCTTGCTGCTCTTTCGAAAAAAAAAGATAGTCAGTTTTGTGGGTCCAGCAATATTCTCTCCTTTCTCAACGTGCTACAGAGGCAGAGCTTACGAAGTGATCGAGACCTTAAGCACTGGTGTTCGTTTGGTGCAATTGTGCTGCACCTCGGCCTCAAATCCGTTGCTCGGCTTGGCACGAATCGCGGACAGTCGTGTCGTATCGTACCTCGGAACTAAATGCTTGGGATGTCGTGGTCGTGGCTACAGGAAAGTAATTGTCCTTTGAGACAACAACTTGTCGCAATTTATCGTGCTTCTCAAACAGTTTCGAGTACTACCCCTCCGGTCACGGGATATTCGTTGTGTTTATCATCGACAGGGGCGGATATAGGCCTATGGCTGGGTGGGCTTCAGTTCTGGCCGTAGAGTTTCTAATAGTCTGTGAGCTTATAAAACTTATGTCTAGTTAGTTTAGTTAGTGTTGCAGTATCTTAGTGCATGTATGAGCTTACGGGCTGTGTGGTTGCCATACATATGGTTCTGGAGACATCGCGGGAATAGCTCGCAAGTCCGAGTCTTGCGTAGATGCACCTCGCGCGGTCGTGGGAAAGATACGGCCAGAGATGTGGCGTGAGAAACGCAGATGCATTTCACATTCTTTTACATTCGTTTGAGAATAAATAGTGAAGAGAAAAAATCTGAAAAGCTGCAAGTTTTACTCGGCACCAATTTTGTTGTGTTCTAGTTTGTGTTCGTGTGAGTTCGTTCTTGTGATACTTCATCTCCGGCGCTGATGATTATCTCTGGGAAACCTGACAGCCTGTACTAGCTTTACTTGTGAATATGTTTGCATGTTTCTAGTAGCCTGTAGCTCTGTACGTATATGTTTTGGCTCATTATGCAAATACATCCAAAGTACATTCTGTAGACGGCTGGGTCCGCTCGACGCTCGACTCACCGATCGACGAGGTGACCGCTTGATCGCCGATCGCGAGGGAATTTCAGGACTGCGGCGCAAGACAAGCTATATCGGTCGCTACGCGTCTGAAGCTGCACGACGCGGCGAGAATTCATAGGTCTTACCATCCTTTCAAGAACCTGTCGCCGCCGCGGTTCTTGGTGTCAGCGCTTAGTTTTCACTATTTGTACATAGTTTAGTGTATTATATTTTAGCTCGGGTCTTGACAAGATCCTGGCTCCGCCACTGATCATCGATACGATCTTTAGAAGATAGTTTTAACTATTATTTTTTTATTATAACTTATCGGTAATCCGTGTATTCGTACAGTGTAGCTTCATTGATAAAGTCATTTGAATCTTCTAATTTGAATTGTACTTGATGCTCCATTCTCAGAGCATGAGGTCCTGCAGGCGATCAATCAATTACCTGCGGAAAAAGCACCGGGACCAGACGGTTTCACTGGTACTTTCTACAGGCACTGCTAGGAGATTGTTAAGCAAGATATTATGGCCGTATTTCTCTGCCTTCATAATTGCTCCGCTTCAGATTTTCCAACTATAAATACCGCCTTCATTGCTCTCATTCCCAAAAAAGAAACGGCACAGACGGTCGCAGACTATCGACCGATAAGTCTCATCCACTCGGTTGCGAAGATATTTTCAAAGGTTCTAGCTCTACGACTTTCCAACAAGATAGATCAACTAATATCTAAGTCGCAGAGCACATCCATCAAAGGAAGATGCATCCAAGAAAATTTTCTATGGGTCCAAAGCTTGAAATCCTACCACCAAAGTCGAGTCCCGGCACTGATGCTAAAGCTCGACATAGAAAAAGCTTTCAACTCGGTCTCATGGGAATACTTGCTTGACCTACTGCAAGCGCGCGGATTCGGACCAAAATGGAGAGAATGGATATCAATTTCTTTCGCGATAGCAACCTCATCGGTCCTCCTCAATGGAGTGCCAGGGCCTCAGATCTTCCATCGACGTGGGCTAAGACAAGGAGACCCCCTATCGCCTTATCTTTTCCTGTTAGCCATTGACCCTTTGCACTACATTCTCACCAAGGCCACGCAAGATGGCATCCTATCACCGTTGAAAGGTTGTGCTCCCACGCTTCACCTGTCTCTCTACGCGGATAATGCGGTGTTATTCCTTAACCCGGTTAAGGAAGAGCTTCAAGCGGTCATCGACATTCTTTCCCTCTTCGGGGAAGTATCGGGTCTCCGAGTCAACATACAAAAAAGTACTGTAGCTACGATCAAATGTCACGATCAAGCAATCCAAAACATACTACAACCCTTCACTAGAGAAATATCAAGTTTTCTCTTCAAATACCTGGGAATGCCACTAACTGTTGGTCGCCTACGTCGCGCAGACTTACAGTACATCCAAGACAAAGCGGCGCGACGTCTTGCGGGCTGGTAGGTGCAACATCTCTCCATGGGGGCGTTTGATCCTAGTAAAATCGGTCCTCACCTCAATCCCAATGTATCTCCTTACAGCAATTAGGCCACCCAAAAAATTCGTCACAGACCTCGACAAACTCAGAAGAAAATTCTTATGGGCCGGAAACAAGGAAATTCACGGGGGAAACTGCAAGGTACGGTGGGCAACAGTTTGTCGGCCCTACAACATGGGAGGGCTTGGCATACTAGACTTTGACAGGTTTGCAAGAGCGCTACGAGTTTGCTGGCTTTGGCTCAGATGGAGGGACCTGGAGGGACCATGGACTAGACAATGGACTCCATGTGATCGAACTGATCACATGCTTTTCTCCGCAGCTACTAAAGTTACTATTGGAAATGGTAAAACGGCTAATTTCTGGACAGACAGATGATTGCAAGGGATGGTACCATCTCAATATGTACCGGACCTCTACAACACAAGAGCACCACCTTAGAAAGAAATCATCATAGAAAGGAATTTTCTTTAACAATGATTAGTGAGTTGATCTAGTTATAGAAAAACACAATGTTCACCTGTAGTCTTGTGTGCTTATGATATAATATAAGCACAGTCAAATCCAATTTCAACTCAAGAATCTTGATCCACATTCTTCCTAGGCATCCTCTCTAGTAAAACACACAGCTGGTTCAATTGCGCACTGGACACATTGTTGACTGGCAGTTGACTTCTTCAGTTTTGCACTACACAAAAAGGAAATGGAAGATCTGAAAATACAACAATCACTGTAAGGAGGCAAGCAACATGTATCTGTTCTGCTTTTCTTGGCTTTGCATACATCTCTCTCTGAGAAACACCTGCCATCTGACAGCTATATTTACTTGTGGACGTGTTGCTTTATTCTGTGCGATCTTCAAGAAGCACAAGGCGGGCATTATGACTGCCTGTAACCATGCATACAAAAAAAGTTAAGGGTGCATTTGGTTGCCTGCATGTCTCTAGCTTGGTCCGTATGAGACATGCGGGATGGTGGGAGACAGGCTGGGTGGATGCAAGATGGTTTGTTTGATTGCCTGCATGTGATGATCCTGGATGAGCTGAGCAACTGTTTGGTTGGATGTATGAGGAGAGCGAGGGATGATAGGATGCAAGAGAAGTTTGTTTGGTTGGATGCATGAGGGGAGTAGAAGAGTGATAGGATGTAAGAGAAGTTTGTTTGGTTGTATACAATTTATCCATTAGTTTTTGCCGTGTTTTATCGAGGCTTCTTCTGTTATCTTCAAAAAATATTTTTAAAATAGAGTTCTGAACAATAAATTTAGCATTAAATATTTTGGTTAAGCATATGGTTGACTATTTTCATGCTTGACAATTACGCACATCACATTAGGTTAACGGCTACCTCGTTGGACACAAATAAATGATTAGTAAATCATTCATAACTCATAACATAAACTCAAAGTTTGAAAAAAAAATCACATATATGGTATTGTCTCCAAAGCTTCTCATGTAATAAATAGCCTGTTATGGCTCCGACAAAAATAGCAAACTTAATCGATCTGGGTGTCTACTGCTTATTTCAACCTTTCATAGATATGAAAGAACTGGTTTGACATTAACATTGCAATAGCTCTCAGCTCCTCATTTTTGACTAGCAATATAATAAAAAGCTCGCATGTAATCCACATAAAAGATATTGGGTACCACAACGTACAAGATTATGCTGTTTGCCATCAAAGGGTCCTTAATAATTGTCTGAAAAGGGCCATCAAAGGGTCACATTCTTGCTGTTTCGGGTTTCCAGGATCGTTGGGTCCGTGCAGATCGTCGCCGGCCTGTACTCGGTGCTCTGGGGAAAATAGCCTCAACTTCAACCCTGAACTCCTTTTCTTATGCCTGACATGGCCAATAGCCTCAACTTCAACCCTGAACTCCTTTTCTGTCTGGCCCCTGCAGTGCCATATGGAAACACAATAAATATGCTGTTTTAAGTTCTGTAAAGCAATAGTTACCTTTTAAGGTCAAAATCAACGGTGTTTCTTACCTGTTATTAAGAAGCTTTTTTATTGCAACATCAGTTCCATTTATGAGTCGACTGTTACAGTTTAAGATTTGAAAAAAAGCAAGTTTGACTGGAACAACTTCACTGAAACAATTCCAGAAAGCATCTACTCGTGTAGCAATCTAACTCCAGAAAGCATCTACTCGTGTGAAACAACTTCACTGGAAAACTTTAGATCTTGTGTGGAACAACTTCACTGGAGCAATTCCAGAAAGCATCTACTCAAGCTTACCCTTGAATTGCTACAGCAACCAAAACTGCAAGAAATAGGAAAATATTCAGGACTGCAAAAAGGGAAAAACAGAAATCATAAATTTACAAGGGATGGGATGAACAATTTAGTCCAACTGGCTGTCAGTAAACATTTGACTGAGACTGGACATGTTCTTGATACTTTAATTTAAAGTCTGGGATTTTTTTTGAACATTATGTAGTGCTGAGTGTTGGAATGTCATCAGTAGAAAGCAGCAGAAAGTTAGCAGGATCTCACATATGGCATAACTTAAGGCACCATCAATACAGCAGCGATTACCTACGGCATGGCAATATGGCACCATCAATATGCACTAGTTCTTAAATATTTGTACATTGTCGCATGCGTGGATGCATGATGGAATCATAAAGCTAGTCGAAACTCGAAAGTTCAGACTAGTCTTTCAACCATGAATTGCTTCTTTATATGCATTCGGTTGCAATCATGCATCAACTGAATTATGTGAGCTAAATCAACAAACGGGGTACTGGTAAAGGTTAACATGCTAAATCAACTGAATTATGTGAGCTAATTGTTTGGAGGATTTTGATAGCAACGCTAGTTATGTTTGTAGGCCACACATCAGTCTTACGTAGCAGCCACCTAATGACCTAAAGCACATTAGCAGCTAGCTATATAACTTAACAGCAATCAAGCATGATTAATGCATTACGCATCCCATCAAAGATCAAACAAAACATACAACAGTTTATATGAAGATATTATTACGTGGCCAGGAAGTCGGGAACTGGCCCTGGTAGTTCATGTTTATATCTCTTAACTGACCGTTGATTTCCTAGAGGCTACAGCAAACTAGAGCCCTTGGCGTAGGTAAACAGCAGACAAAGAACATTAGAAGCAAATGCTTCCTCTCATAAATAAGCATTAGCAGAATCATTAATAGTGAAGAATAATAATGTGCCATCATTAGTTAAAAGCCAATGCTAGAAAAATATAAATTAACAGATGTTTTAATTCTCCTAGGTAGAACATAGATGCAACAGTCCATGACACAACTTATCAAACAAAAAAACCAACAATCTTCCTGAGATAGAAAACTTTCTTCTCAACATGATTATTACTGCAGCCCTTCATATGCAATTCAAAGAGCTGACCATGAATTTGTTGCAGCGGTTACTTCCCATGTTGTATTTACATCTACGAAATGTCAGTTTTAGTTTTTCCAGTGCTTCTACAATAACACTAAACAGCATTCGTATTTGACAAACCACAACATCATTGCAGGGAGGAAGCTACCAGGAAAAGAAAAACTGAGATCAATTTGGGCAGGAATACAGGCAAGGAACCAGGGAGGAAGCTACCAGGTAGCAATTAGGTAGTAGTAGATTGGAATCTATCTATCACTGTTGACCTAACACTGATCTAATCGCCATGGATCTGACATTACCAACCCTAAAGACAAACCCTAACCAATAAGAGAGGAGGAGGGAGGTTATCCGCAATGCTTACCCACGGTGGTCGCAGAAGAGCTCGAGGGGACGAGTCGAGATGTGGAAGGCAACCCGGGAAGGCGAGCGGAGGGAGGCGGTCGGGGCCGGAGGAGACGAGCGGAGGGAGGCGGTCGGGCCGGGAAGGCAAGCGGAGGGAGGCGGAGAGGAGGGGAGGGGAGGCGGAGCGGAGAGAGGAGGCGGTTGGGGAGGAGGAGGCGAGCGGGAGAGGGAGGCGGTCGGGGGAGAGGCGTGCGGAGGGAGCGGAGGGGAGATGTCTGTGCGAGACGAGCGATCGGGAGAGAAGGCCTTGGACGCGCGGATCGGGACGCTGCATCCGCGGGCCTCGACGCGAGAGAAGGCCGAGACAGCTTTTTGGGCCAGGATGCGGATGCAAGTTGTATGAGCTGGGCCAAATTTTTTTTAACATGCAGCTAACCAAACAGTAGCATTAATCATAAAACTTGTATCCACTCATGCCATGCAATCCTAATACAAGGAACCAAACAGGCCCGTAGTACACAACGAATTTGTGATACTAAACCAATCCATTGAGTTGCAGAGTAGCAGGCACACATGCGTATAATACTAGCAGCTCGCAACGTTCTACTTTGGAGCTTTAGCCTTAATAAGAGCTTTGACCTTCTCGGTGAACTCCACGAGACTGTCAGCGTGAGGTATCGAGTCCTTGGCCGCCGGGTGTGCTGAGATCCGACCGGCCCATGCCGCCAGGTTAGGGACCTTCGTCTCGTCGATCGAGGAACCTGAACCCTGACATCTTCTCCATCGCCTTGATCCAGCCAACCAGCGATCCGGCAGCGATGTCCAGGTAGCCGATTTCGTTGCCACCGAAGTAGTGCTTCCCATGGCTGCACTCCACGAAGGCCTCCTCCAGATGCTGTAAGGCGGTGGACACCTGACGCGCCGCTTCGTCCTTGTCTCCGTCGTCCCTTCCTATCAGAACAGGAATCGCCGGAATAAACTACACATAAGGAAGCAGTATGGATTAATTAATACATGAATGTATACACAAGATTGAGGCTTGAAACTTGAAAGTAATGTGCACGCATGCATGCTACCTTGTCATCGATGTACTGCGCCCAGAACCGCTCGGTGGAGCGGGCGTACGGGTCGGCGGGGAGGATGGCCGGGCCATTCGAGGCCCAGACCTCGTCGATGTACTGGAGTATGATCAAGGACTCGGGGATGGGTTTGCCGTGGTGGAGCAGGACGGGGAGCTTCTTGTGCACCGGGTTGGAAGCGAGCAGCAGCTCGCTCTTGTTGCCTAACACCTCCTCCAGGTACTCGTACTCCACGCCCTTCAGCTTCAACGCTATCACGGCGCGGTTAGAGAACGGGCTCGCCCATATGCCGATCAGACGCACCGCCGCCGCGCTCTCCGTGCCCGATGACATTTCTCGATCTTCCCAGAATCCTAGCTGGGCTAGCTCCGGTGATTTCTCTTCTGCGAACAATGCGGTTGCTTGTTGTTGCGAAGATGGTGAGGGAGAGTTTAGTTTTTAGTCTAGCATTTTGACACTGCCGTGCCTGGGAGGGATTTTGAATTCCCTGCCCTTCAATTGGATGGCCAATTTTTCTCTGCTTCTCAATTCACTGTCGTTTAATTATTTATCACCGTTGCATCCAATTGATTTATAATCTGTTATTTTGCTCATTTTCTCTGCATTTGCGTGTTTTGCCAATCTCGACGGGATTGGCAAAGTACGCAAATGCAGAGAAAATAAGTAAAATGGCAGATTATAAATTAATTAGATGTAACGGTGGCAAATAATTAAGCGGCAGTGAATTAAGGGGTAGGGAAAAAATTGGCCATCCAATTGAGGCGCAGGAAATTCAAAATCCCTGCCTGGACGTCATTGCTTACGCGTCGCCAGGGCGTTGATCGACTTCGTAGCTTCTTTTGTCAAAAGATAGTCAGTTTTGTGGGTCCAGCAATCCTCTTCTTTCTCAACGTGCTACAGAGGCAGAGCTTACGAAGTGATCGAGACCTGAAGCACATGCTAGCATATGCTCTCCGGAGGAATTTTTTAAAAAAAACATATTTTTAAAATAATTTTATAAAAATAATACGTTGAAAAAAGTATTCCTCTGTTCCTAATTGAAATAGCGACATATGTGTGTTCTATCGCGGATTGAATTGGCCCAAGGATTATTTTGTTGTGGATTCATTTGTTCAATAAGACTGAGCTTTATATCGCTATTTTAATTGGCGACATAGGTATATTTTTGTAATTTTTTAAGCATTATTTTTGTAAAAAATGTATGTTTTTAAAAAATTCTTGTCCAGAGTTTCCAGGAAATATTCGAGTACTACTTTATTACAAAGTATACGAATTTTCAGCCGTACAATACAATCTTACCCCAAATCCATAAATTGTTAAGATATAGATTAATTTGAGGTCATATTTAGTTGGACACTATCTCTATACAGATAAATCCAAATTTATCTCTTGCTACCTTCTATTATATATTAGACACCCCATGTATAAGAGAATTGTCAGGGACTGAGAAATTTCTGGTAGGTCAACGCGCAGTCAACAGGTTCCCTAGCTCAGAGTTGAGCAGCATGGGTTTTCGACCACTACCTGGGCCGCATGGTCCCCACGCGACCTTGAGCTTGGGGGTAAGGATTCAACTCCCGCACGACCTCGACCTTGGCCTAAAGGCTTGCGCTTACTCGACAGTTACCAAGGCCGGGAATCCCGGAGTTAAGGCGGACGTGGGCGTCAGATCCGGAACGGTTGCAGCACGTCCTCAATGCGCACCATGCACTACCCCGAGGATCTCTCCCGGCCGTTTCTGGTAAAGGCCGGGAGGGGTATAAAATTCCTTGAAGCAGATCGGCAAGACACAGGACATCAGCACACAAGCAATAGGACAGTAGCCATAACCAGTACGCTCAAACTCGAGCTATAGGCCACCTCTGTACTCAAGAATAGTGAAGTTCTTCGCCTCAGGGTAAGACTGGAGTAGAGCTATTACCCTCACAGAGGCTCGAACCAGTATAATCTGCTGTGTCTCACTTTTCATTGTTTTCTCTCGACCAACATCGCAGCAAACCTATTCCTCCATTGAGCGGAGCTCGGTTTGGGTCCCTCATTCATACTAACCCCGTTTCACATTTGCGGTCAGGCGATCCCGATCGTCGACAAGAATCTATCTAGTAAAGAGAGAGAGCACGCGCTTTGTCTCTCTACTTTATGTGTGCTGTATACTTTGTTCCTGTATGTGATTATGTTGGCGTACTGTTGATTGATCGTGAGTGAACGACTGCATTTTATAACACATTAATTATCAGCACGACGTTCTACTGAGGCCAATCAAGTTCGTCTACCTGCATCGATCTTCGCGGCATCGACATCATCGGGCTACATGCGATTTAATCGACAACAAGCCATATGTAAGTTTGAGCTATGTAAGTAAATCACACCTACGTAATTTTTGATCCTACAGATCATCGTATCATTATCGTAGACTAATTGCCGACCTATTGTTCATCAATAAAAAAAGAAATCGGTCTCAAGATCGACGCCGTCACCGCCGCCAAAGATCTAGCTTTATGACAACAGATGTGGGTTTCGCCTTGCTTGGCCGCTACTGCCGTCTCGGTTCAACTATGTATGAATTTTAATTATATTTAAAGTGTAGTTTAGCATATGTGATGACGGATGATTACGTATGCAAATTGCTCTTTTAATGAGCATTGTTTGCCGAATTTTATGTTCTAGGTGGAGCATGTCAAATATCCATAATATGAGTTCTTCGCTATCTATCAATCGCCATAGGAGATGTCTTGGCTTATTCCGTTTAATGATTAAGCATTTGGTTTATGATGTTAGTTGCACAAACTCAGACTTTACTAGAGTTTCGAATAGTTAAAGACACAGATTTTTTTATCTGCTTTATTGATAAATGTGTGTTTGAACCTACTATTGATTTGTTCAATTTGGCTTTATGTGAAGTATTGGATTTAGACTGTTCCAGTCTTTCCTATTCAACCTTTCAGGGTTTTCCGAAGGTAGTTTTATTATGGATTTTGAGTTAAAGGAGATGTTTGTTAGAGATATGGCTTCCTCAAATATTCAAATAGTTCGTTAGAGATAAAGGATTTCTCAAATATCTAAATAAGAGTCCAAGACTTCTATAATCCGAACTATCTAGGTATATAAAGCCACCCTATGTATATGTAAATTGGAACGAATCAAATAATGGATTTGTCTCTTATAGTTTTTTCTCCTTCATGGGGTTTTTCACGTTAAATTTTCATCCTGTTTGCGTCTCTAACCCTAACAATATGGTTATAATTTTGTAGCTATAAATAAAGCATTATGAAAAAACTAATAGCCAAAGTTCAACTTTAAAGATATTATCAAATCCAACTACGCCTCGTAAACATAAACAAAGGAGTGCTATTGCTAGCACGTTTCATTGAGGAGCACGTTACACCAAGAACTCATGGTTTGTTGTTACTCCATCGAGTGATGGTCACAGTACAGGCACACGTGCACGAAGTCCACGAAAGTTTTCCGGAGTACGTACCAGCCTATACAGTACACTTTCGTTCACTTGGAAGCATTGATAGTCTTCAGAAGAGAGGCGAACTCCACCAATCTGTCAGCGTCAGGTATCGCGTCCGCCACGGCCGGGTGCACGCAGAGCCGAGCAGCCCACGCAACCAGGTTAGGAACCTTCGCCTCGTCGAGGAGCCTGACTCCGGCGATCTTCTCCACCGCCTTGACCCAGCCGACGTGCGATCCCAGCGCAATGTCCAGGTATCCGATGCTGTCGCCGCCGAAGTAATCCTTCCCTTGACCGCACCTGACGAAAGCCTCTTCCAGGTGCTGTAGAGCGGCGGACATCTGACCCGCCGATTCGTCCTTGTGTCCGTCCACCGTTCCCCTCAGGACTCGAATCGCCGGAGTAAACTACGTACAGAGCACACGTTTAGGCAAAAGATTCACACCATTGTTGCTGAAAACTCAGATCAGAAAGATTTTTCTTTGAAAGAAAAACGTACAAAAGATTTACCTTGTCATCGATGTACTGGGCCCAGAACCGCTCGACGGCTCGGGCATACGGGTCGGAGGGCAGTAGGGCCGGGCCATTGGAGGCCCAGACCTCATCGATGTACTGCACTATGATCAAAGACTCAGAGATGGGCTTGCCGTCGTGCAGCAGCACGGGGATCTTCTTGTACACGGGGTTGGACTTGAGCAGCAGCTCGCTCTTCTTCCCCACCGTCTCCTTAACGAACTCGTACTCCACGCCCTTCAGCTTCAGCGCGATCAGGACGCGGATCACGAACGGGCTCGACCATCTGCCGAGCACACGCACCGCCGCTGATTCGTCTTTGGTCGACGACATTTTTACTGGATTTCTTGATCTCTGGCTGATAGGTCTCTTATGGTATCAAACTGTGATGCTGTTGCCGTGCGATTGAGGTTGTTGCTGCTGTTGTATTTATAACTTTATATCAACCTTGTTTTAATATTTATGCTATTCTGTGAAAAGATCGTCTTTGCTGGCTTATTAGTGGCTTCGACGTACGCCATCGCGTGCGTCATGGTTTGGGCAGCTGCTTTTTCCAGTATTTCGGTGCTCCGTGGTGTCTGTCTGGCTGGACAAATGTTTGTTGATGTGATCCCTTTCGTCATCGAAGCGAATGTGCGGCGGATCTTCTGTGGTCTGCGAAGAAAAACGACCATCACGCCTCCTCAGTATCGGTAATAGATACGGTTTGCTTTTCTCAATAAAAGCAAGAAGGGTCTAAGAGCATGGTTATAGTTTCTCTGAAAAACTATTTTTAGTTTTCAGATTGAAAAGTGACTATAGCTTTTTTCTAACAGACTGTTTGATAAATAACTAATTTTCCTAATAAGCTGTAAAACAGGTTCAACCAAGTTTATGGCTTTTGACTTCTATTAGTTATATATGACTTCTAACTTATACCAAAAAATCGTTTAAAAGCTATTGGAAGACTTATTAGCGCTAACTTAAAGCCTGCTAAACAACCACTAAGTTTTATTTAGAGGTGTACACATAAATAAAACCGATTGCAGCAGAGAAAATAGCACATCCAATTGCATGTTGGCGGCTGCCACCCCACGGTCAATCGCAAGAAAGACTGGTTGGTTAGCAGGTTAGACCTAAGGATGGCAAAAATACCCGTAGGTCCGGGTACCCGACCCGATGGGTTTGGGTTCGGGTCCAAATTTGGACCCACGGGTATATTATTTCGGGTCCGGGTTCGGGTCCGAGTCTCATTTTGGACCCATGGATACCCAGACCCGGACCCGTTACACACCTTAACCAAGGACCGGGATTGAGGCTCGTGTCAAGTCAAGTCCGAGCTAGGTGGCGCGTGTTTGTATTGGGTAGGTCGAGCGTCCGTTAGGCCTAACCGGACTCGGCGCATTGGGCTGAGCTTCGGTGGATAGGCCAGGTCGGGCTTAATTGTGCAGCCGTTCCAGTGGTAGTGGGCCGATCGGGTCCGGCCATAGTATGCTGCTGATCTCTTCAAGTCCGTTAGCACTGCACTGATGAGTGTCGAATGCAAGCTGCAGCAGCTTCAATCATACGAAACATTTCGACTTCATTATAGTTTTTATCAAGCCTGGGGTCCACCAGCTCCCCAACATTGCCAGTCTCAAGTGCTTGCGTGAATAGCATTGGTATTGGGTCCGGGTACACATCGGGTCCGGGTCCGAGTTTGGACCCGTGACTGACTTCGGGTTCGGGTCCGGGTCCAAACTTCGGGTCTCGGGTCCGGGCCCACGGAGGCTGGACCCGGAGGTACTCGGACCCGTTGCCATCCCTAGTTAGACCATAATACCGCCAGTGCATCCAGCGATCATGATCGATCAAACCGAGTTAGCGAGCAACGAATAATAATACCCACCTTACTAATGTGGCAAAAGTTCACGCGCTCTCCTGCGTTTGAGCCGAGTCGGCCGCTCAAACTTTTTTTTCGCGTTTAGATCCTTTTAAAAATCTGTAATTACGTATATGTGGAAATTCCTCAGTAGTTTTCATCAAATTCTTGGTTTCCTAAGTTTGGGCTCCTGACATAGAATTTGTGGTATTTTGATTACCGGGACAACAAAGGGTTGGTCTGTCCAGTGAGTGAGAAAGGTTGAAAATTGGATGGCGTGTAGGTGTGAGGTTGTTATGTTGTTGTATGTATTGTTACTGTATGATTTCTTTTGAGATGAATGCATATGTATATTTATTGCAGGAGATGTGATATCAGGAGTAGCTTCAACCTTACGCCATCACACTCTTGGCGGGTAAAGAGGCAAGTGCATAGTAGAATGATAATTTGGTTAAGAAGGAGTGTTGTTTAAATTGATTAATGTTACCCTTTTGTTTTACATGATTATGGTTAATCATTGTTATGGTTTATGTTTAAGATATTGATATTATCTTGGAGAATGCATGTTGAGAAGGAATATTTGGTGATACTAGTTCATGATGATTGGTTTTTGAAAAGTGTTGAATCACTTGCATTCATATAATAAAAGTTGCATTTGAGCCAAGTCAGTGAAAGAGTCATATAACTAATCCGAAATGCATGAGCCAGGTCGGTGAGAAAGTTATATGACTTGACCTGAGTGCTCCTGAGTAAGACCTATTTCAGCAGGCCCCCTCCACGGGATGGATGGAAAATGAGATGGTGCACATCGATGGGTGTGCACTCAGCTATACCGGTATGAGCTATGAGATGGCAATGAGCATATGGCATTCTGCATTGCTAATGATGAATCGTGTTTAATGAGGTGATTGTGATACATGGTGATGAGATTAAGTTGTGGATTCATCCAAAGATGAATAGGATGTTAAAGGTAACAACTAGTATGATATTACTTTATTATGTACCGGTTGTGTCGTGGACTCATCCTTGTTGATTTTAAATATGATAAAAGGTTATATTATTGTTTTACTATGTACTTGCTGAGTCATGGACTCACTCTTGCTTTCTCTAATAGGTCATCATTAAAAGCGACATACATGGGAAGGGATTAACGTCATTGTATAACTTGTCACGCCATTTTCACTATGATCTAGTTTAGTGTTCACCATAAATAAGGTCGCGCTTAACTTTATTTAGATGATGGAATCACTTAGTCACATTACGGGACATGTGAATCTAGTCGGATGTAATTGATTAATAGAGAATTATGGTTAGTTAATCTGTTTTTAATTAATATTATCCTTTGTATCCAAGCTCGAAGGCTTGGGTGTGCTTGTGCGCGTGGTTCCTTGTTTTTTTTGTTATTGATAGTCTAGATTTTGTATTACTTGTTTAGGTAGCATGCTGAAATTATTCTCTAAAAAGCTTATCTAGTATTATTTTCACTGTCATGTAACTTGAGATTGTTTGTGGCTTCTAGTTATATCTAGAAACTATCCTTTAGTGGTTGATTAGCGATTAAATGTTTAATAATACGTTGCTAGAATTTATATGTAAAATGGTTAAGACTTAGCAATATAGTAAAATGTTGTGACATTCAGGGCACGCGGAGTACTGGGGTGTTACATGTGTGGAGAAGAAATGAGGAGAGGAGGTGATGTTATAGCCATGGAGGAGAGAAACAATGTGTTTGCCCATTGCCTCTTTGCTCCTCCCTACCCTCTTCCTTTGTGATTACAAAAGCACCGGTAAACACTATTGCCTCGCATGCCTCACCGACTGTTGCCTTGCTGCCTCATTATCTCTCCAATGGCTAGGTTCTCTGCTCTCCCTCTTTCCCTCTATGGTGTGCCCCCTTCCCAGCCTCACCCTTTTCCGTCTTCCTCTACCTAAACCTCTCTCCCTTTCCCTCTCACGTGCTCCCCTCCCTCGCTAGTTGCCACATGCAAATCTCTCTGTCCTCTCTCAGTCTCTCCCTTTGGGCAGCCATAGCTCTGAAGGTCGGATCTGTTCCCTTTCCACTCTAGCTTTCCTCCTACAACTGGCAGTGTATTGGGCCCATATCTAAGCTTGACATCAATGAGGCAAAGGAATTGGCATGCCCACCACCTCTCCCCCCTCTCTCTCGCACTATAATTCATGGCCCATAGTTTTATCCATGTAGGAGTGGTAGTGAGATTAATCACATATTGCTTATCTAAATTGAGTGTAGCATATAATGCATGTTGTGTCCAAATGTAGCACCTCCAGGTTAACCTTTTTTTACATGAGGTGAGGATGGAAGCTGACGAATATCCAGGGCATAGGTATCCCTAGCGGCCCAGAATGGAGGCCCACGACCTCCGACCAAGCCAACCCCAGAGAGTGGTCCGACCAGGCGCTACAGGACCGATGCCCCGCGACCTACAGCAACGACGACCCAGGGTTGGCCCAACCAATGGGTCGGACCGATCGGCAGCCCCGAGCGAGCTCGGTTCGTCTCCACCACGGGCGATGTCGATTATCGAACCGCCCCATCGTCGCCTAGATTGACTGACGCGACAATTCGTCACAATCGAGCAGGAGCGGGACGCTGCGCGCCTTCCCGAGACGCTCCCCGAAGGCTGACACCCTCGACGTCAGCACCTGACGCAGCGCAGAGAGCAGGTGCGCCGTTTCCCGGAGGAACGGACCGAGCCGTCCCTCTGCGTCTTCACCAACCCAACACGGGACGTGCAACCACCCGTCAGAGGGCCAGTCTAGCGATCAGACACCGAGGCAAAAGACCGGACTCCAAGGCGCGGGGAGCCCCATCCATTTTTTTTTCCTTTTATGACTCTCGTGTAACCTTCGGCCACCGCCTCCCGAGCTATATAAGGGGAGGCGGGTCTTCGACTGCTCGACGATCTAGGCAATGAACACGCCCTAAGTCACCTCGTAGCTATTCCGAATAACCCTCAGACACGAGGCGCCCGAGCCCGAGCTCAGCCCTCGCTTGTAACCCGACAGATACACCGGAGTGAATAACATCCGACCACCACACGGACCGAATAGGGACGCGAGCCCGAACCAAGATAAACCCCGGACCTCTTTCTTTTGGTCTAACCATTCAAGGAGCGGAGCGTAGCCCTCTAAACCTACAAATTTACTTGCCGGTTCTCAAACACCGGTTAGCTAGCGCCAGTAGGGGCTCATGGCACATCAAGATCTCCGGATTCCCATTTGCCTCCTTGATGGCTTTCACTACCGACGGCGTAAGTGAGATGCTATGTGTGCGCTAGTCCACCCCACGGGTGGGCTGAGCGAACTTTGGTCCAGGGTGTTACAGATGGTATCAAAGCATCAACTTTCGCTTCATGGCCCGTGCAGGATAGGGCACAATCATACGATGCATGGTTCGTGTGGCCTAGGGTGGCACACGTCAAGGCATGTGTACCAGCACTGGACGTATAGACATGTATCGAGGGGTGGTTTTGAATATCTGTCGTGTATGTAGTGTGCAATCGAGAGCATTGCCTTTAGGGGGATGAGTGTAATACCTGGCATGCTACTGTGAAGGTCCATGTAAACCATGTTGGAGTGGTGGTGAGTTTAGTCCCACATTACTTGTTTAAAGTGAGTTCTAGTAGTATGTAATGCATATTGAGCCTAAACTAGTGCTTCTAAGCTAACTCTTTTACACGAAAGCAAAAACAAAAATATATGTGATGTGCTATGTGTGTGTGGGTCGCCTCATGGGTGAGCTGAGCATTGAGTGAATTTTGGGCTGTGATGTTACATGCGCACTCTCCTCCCCCATGGCTACCACCTACAAATCCCTCTGCCCTCCCAATCTCTCTATCTCTCCGTTCGGCAACAACTATGGTATGGATGGACGAATTTGAGCAGTGACCAGATATATCCCCTTCCCTCTCCGACTCTCCCTATCCTGCCATCAGCATCTCAAGTCTAGATCTGAGCTCAACGCCAATGTGGTAGCAGAATCAATGCGAGGGTCGAGTCTAGGATGGTGACGATGATGGCAGCATGATGATGACGACCTCAGCAAGGTGCTTATCTCCCTCCACTCCCTCATGGTCTCCCCTTGTCGCGGGTTATGACAGCGCACTCGCCGACACTCCTGCGTGCCGCCGTGCTGTGTAGAGCTTTTTAGACTATGCCGCATTGAGTATGGCCTAATAGATCATACTGTGCCATGTTGTCCGATGTGCCCATAAATTAGACCTGATCCAATCCTAGTGTTTGAACCATATCGATCTGATCCAACATCTCTTTAGACCATGCCGTGCTTGGACCGTGCCAATCTTGCTTTGCCATGAACCACCCAAATAACACTACCGATTCCCAAGGCTATCCATCACCATCACGAGAGTGCGGTGTGAGACCGAACAACGAAAGAAAGCGAGAATGAGTAAAGAATTTTTTATTTAATATTTATTTTAAATCGCTTTTTCAAAACTAATCGGCGAACGAAAAAATTCGAAAATACCCTCCGTCGCCCAAAGATGGGCGATCATATGATTGGGCGATGGGTGAGTTGGCAAACCAGCAAGTGTTTCAAATCTAACGGCAAAGTAGCTGGTCGGTTGAAAAGTAACCGATCGCCCAGTCAGCGACGATCACATCGTAGCAATTTTTTTTTGCATTTTTGTGGTTTTCGAGGCTCATGGGATAGGCCGGATGTGGCCCAAAAATACGAGAAAAATCAACAATGACCCACGCAACGCTGGGCTACCACTAACGATGGGCGAGATAGCGACGTTGCCTCGGCAGAGGTTCCAAAATTGAAAAGGCACTCGCGCCACGAAACCACGTAAATCGTGGCCACTTAAGGGTTTTCGAGGTTCGCGGGACAGGCCGATGCGCCCAAAAATATGAGAAAAATCAACAATGACCACGCAACGCTGGCTACCACTTACGATAAGCAAGATAGCGGACGCGTTGCCCGGCAGAAGTTGCGAAAATCGGAAAAGGCACTCATGACCACGAAACCACGTAAATCGTGGCCACTTAAGGGTTTTCGTGAGGTTCGCGGGACAAAGCGGATGCGCCTAAAAAATACGAGAAAAATTGGCTACCACTTACGATATATAGATAGCCGGACGCTGTTCCGCAGTAAAGTTGCGAAAATCGGAAAAGGCACTCGACAACAACTCATGTTATGAACACTTAAATTATTTGTTGAACATATATAAGGGCACATACAATCAAAGTTCAGATGATAAAATAAGCAATAGATTAGATTATATTACAAAGGCATTACAACAAAGGATTTAAATTGCTTGATTTAACTAACTAACGAAAAGCTTTGTTTGTCATGGTGGAACAAATGATCGTTCGCCTATCCGGTACAAATGAATGATGTCCCACATTTTCTGCATATTACCTGACCCGTGTTAAATTTGCGATTTGTCATCGGACACCGCTCAATCCCTACTATGAAAGAACTCCATGGGGATCCCAAGTTCACCCAGCTGTCGCCGAATGGGTGGCCTATGTCGACGTCTCGGTGTATAAGACATAATTTTTGGTCTTTTTATGTGGATTTCGCCTCCCATATGGGCATGTCATCCCGATTCGGCGCCCCTATGTTAATACCACCCGTTCCGGATGGTCTGCAAACGCCAAGGATTTGTTGCGTGGTGCGGAGATGTACGGACGACATGATCGGTGTGTCTCGCTTTCGCTGCGGCAATCACGCAGCAGCACGGCAAGTGCAGCGGCGTGGCTTCGGCAGAGCACTCGCATCAAGACTCGAGTACGCACATATGGGAAGTCCTCTCCCGGTGGGCACCTCTTCGACCCCGATCACCGCAGTGCATGTGGTACCTCTGTTCCACGCCACTCTCCGGTGTCAAGCGATGTGTCTGTGCCTTCCGTGTCTAGTTGGCCATGTACGTAGAGACAACCGTCTAGTACGACAGGCGATTGTCCGACATACATGCAGCGGAGGCCTTGTACCGCTCAACAAAATATCTTTGGGTGCCTAGTAACACACCTCAACAATGCCCACCAACGGAAGGCATCTCGCGCCTTCATTATCCGGTTGTAAATCTCCGCCAGGTTGGTTGTCATTATTCCATAACGGAACCGCCCTCGTCATGCGAAGGACCATTTCTCCAACGGCTCGTGTCGTATCCAAATTCCGTGAAACTCTTTATGCTTGTCCCCGCCTACGCCGAATGTTTGCGCGCTCGGTCGAGCGCGCGACAAGGCGTGGGGTCATCTCCTTGCTCGTGGTACACCATAGGGTTCTCGATGAACTAGCGCCGCCCCTTGGATTCAGTGATTGCTTCGGTTAGTTCATCCAACGCCCTCCACAATGAGTCGAACTTCCTCCGCCGTTCTCATTTGCGTACCGCTGAACATGTTCATAAGCTCCTTGTTCCTGAACTGACGGAAAAAATTGGCACCCATGTGCCTCATGCACCACCTGCTCTTCAGGTCTGGCCACTTTGCTGCTCCCACGACGTCGGACCCTTGTTGCATATCCACGATCGCCCTCAGCAACCCTGCATGTCGGTCATGGATGACACATACATCAGGGCGGTCCTGGACAACTGCCATCTTGACTCTTTCAAGAAACCAGTACCAGCTCTCCGTGTTTTCCCCCTCCACGAAGGCCAATGCGACCGGTAGAACCTGGTTGTTGGCGTCCACCGCGATTGCAGTTAGAATCTGGCCCTTGTATTTCCCTGTGAGGAATGTGCCGTCCATGCAAATGACCGGGCGACAGTGTCGGAAGGCATTTATGCATGCGCCGAGGGCGAAGAAGGCCCGCTGCAAGACCCACTTGCCCGCGCACGCACCATCCGCGGGAAACTCCGCAAGGTCGATGACCGTACCGGGATTCCTACTTGATATTGCCCTGAGCAAGTGTGGAATATTCTCGTAAGAAGCCTCGTATGTCCCGAACCGTATTTGCAAAGCTGTTCTTTTTGCTCTCCATGCCTTTCCGTAGCTAATCTTGTACTGAAACCTCTCCTCGACGGCTCTGATAATGGATCGAGGCTGCAGGTGCGGATTGTCCACGATCTGACCATAAAATACATTTGCCATCCAAGTGGACGACAGATTGCGGTGTTCCTGCTCCGCTTCCTCCAGTTAGCGATTATGCTCTGTCACTATGGAACATTTCCAGAGTCCCTCTACTTCCCTTGTATGCATGCACCGCCATGGGCACGAGTCAACTACGCACTTCACGTCGTAGTCTTTTTCTTGGACTTCACTACCTGAATTGCCGCCAAGAGACATTGACCAAGACTTCACCGCATCCATCACAGCCTCCTTGTCTTTATATACGCCCCCCTGCGACCTCATTCTCATGATACTCCTTGCATCTCTGCTCCTTCATGCATTGTTAGGTCTTGAAATTATAATTAGTCCACGCACCGGGGACAGGCACCTCAGGAGTATTGTCCTCCTCGTCCGAGCGTTCGCCATCGGGGACTTCCTCATCCGCACGGTTCTCCTCCTCCATCAAGTCAACTATGTGCTCCACCTCCTCCCCCTCGTCGGCCACCCCCCGCGCCTCCACGGCTACCTCCTCGCCCCCCCGATTCCGTCGCCACCGCCAACCTCGTGTCCCCCGTCTCCGGGGTCCTCGCCACCTTCATCATCACATTGTTGCATATCTGTTCTCCCCTCCTCCGTAATATCTACCCCGGCATCACGAACCTCCGACACCGATGGAGGTACCTGGTACCAATCTACCAGCAATATGAGCGGCCAGCCCCGCTCTACAGCGTACCCAATATAGCTCCTCTATGCCGATGTCGCGTTAATAGGAACCCACTCTCCATAAAAGGTCTCAAGACGACTTATTATCGCTCTAACCCGCAAATTAACACTGGGTATCCAAACTCAACATCCGAAACATCCACTCCACCAAACCCCTGTATGTCCTATCTCTCGGCCTAGATATGCCCCGTATGACTGTTGAAAATGCCGACAAATCGACTCCATCCGGCCCCTGTGCTATCTCCCCATCTCCATAGAATATTTGAAAATACAATTTCTCCGACATGCTGCCTACAACGTCGAACCGAAAAAATCATCATTTCTCCATCTAACCGCGTCATGCATTACTATATAAATGTTACATTATATTGTCAAATTTTTTTACTCTACTGATTTCTAACGGTGCCTGACATTTCCAAATTTTTTTACTCTACTAATTTCTAGCGTAGCACGGTGCCTGACGATATGTTCCTAGCCTACCATGTTTTTAAATATACTCTAAAATACTATGTATAAAACGAATGGTGATCATACTAAGAAATCCAACTATAAATAAGTAATTCGACTACCCATTTTTTCATTACGGAATTGCTACTATGTATTATTCATTTGTCCTAATATTAAAACCTGTATATATACATGATATATCGTACTTCCTATAATTTTTACGTCACAATTTTCGAAACATTGCCCGTGTAACATATGGCTAACCTACCATGTTAATTTGATAATATTAAATTTCTACACAATCCTACGGCTAACCTACCATGTCTAATATTTCCATTACATGGAATCTCAATATTTCTAAGTACTACACAATCCTAATATTTTCAAACACTAAATACTACATTCATTTCTAAATATTACCTAAAAAAAACCACCACATAAAATTAAAACTAAATATTATACAACTCTATAATTTCTAAATACTAGACAATCCTAAATACAACATTATATTTCTAAATATTACATATAAAATTTCTACATACTACATTGATTCTCTAAATTTCTAAATACTACATTTCTACATTTCTAAATATTACACAATACTAAAATTTCAAAAATATTACACATAAAATATATAGACTTACCTTCACAAAAACGCATGAATATTTTTCCCCCTCTCCTTCCTCTTCTCTTCTTTTCCCCTGCGTTCTTCTTTCTTTCTCCCGCTTTGGTTGCTTTGCTCAATGAGCATAAATGTTTGCTTGCTGCTTTAAGAGCCACCGATCGCCCTCGACTTCGGCGATGACCGATCAAAAGTCGCCACGTCGCGGGGCGAGCGCTCCCGACGGTCGCTAAAGAGCCGTTACCATCGTTATCAAGGCCCACCCATCGCCCAAGATGACGGCGATCGCTTCCGCATCGCGAACGGAGGGTATTTTTCGAATTTTTTCGTTCGGCCGATTAGTTTTGAAAAAAAGATTTAAAATAAATATTAAATAAAAAAATTCAATGAGTAAATATACTTGAACATTGGGCCTTTGAAAGGTCCAAACGAACAACATCTTGTTGACTATTCGTATCAGAGACTCACAGTGTCAATTTGTGAAGTTCCTGATGTAATTAATTAATTGCGTCCTTGTAGAGGCGAAATTAAGTGAGTTTTCTAGGAGAAAGCAAGTGAAAGCAAGAGCATACAGATACATTAATTCATATTGATCAGGCGCATTGGCAAGTGGATTAGTACTCAGAAATCAGAACAAGATATCTTGCGGAAGCGGATGCATCATTTGTCAATACTGCACGACGAAGGATCGTGACATTCCGAAGAGGGTGAATTGGTGGAAACTAATATTTAAATATTTTTATTTTTAATTAGTTCTGAAAATTAATAAAATAATGATCAAACCGAAAAAATTAATATAGAATAAAAGAAATCTAAGACTATGAAAGAAAAACTAGATTAAACAAGCAAACTAGAAAACAATTGTATAAAAACATGAAGAATAAGAAGAACCAGTAGATTGGAATCCATACCCACCGATTTATTCTTCAAATTAGAAGCGCAAAATATGCACAAAGATCCATTTACATGATGAAAGCATAACCTTTTGAGATAATCTCTCAATTTTCCCCCTTTTTGTTTTCTTGCTCCCTTCTGTTCTCGCTTGCACAACTACCGCCGGAAACAAATCAAGCGTCACCGCCGTCACGTACGACTCCCTGTATCTTATGGCTTGTGAAACATGTGTTTGGTGGACTCCAGCCGCGAGCCTCCGAAAATAGGCATACATACACACCGGACCTAAGTACACATAGCCTGTTCCTATATATATATTTCGCACATGCATGCGCACAGTCCACTTGTCGTTCTCGCGTGGCTTGCTCGTCAGCACGGCCCGTTGATCTCTACACTACATTATCCATCCGTGTGTATCTCTTTGTATTCCATCTCGCTGCATTCTCGTGATGCGTTTGTTGCGCGGTTTCTCCCAGATCTACAGTTTGTGTGCATCGCACACACCTGCGATGTATCCCCTATTATAAGAAAAATCAACGCAACACAGTAATTTTGTCTAAGTAAATTATTCTATTACATATATTGTTGTTAAATTCATCGTCACATGTGTATATGGCATATAGAATTAGGTCCTGCTTGAGAGAGCTAAATGATCTCAAACTTATAGGCTAAAATAAAGTAAATTAAGTTTATATTTTTAGTCTAAAATGTAAATAAGATGATATACCTAAACACTCTTAATGTATCTTAGCTCCACTTCCATAAATT
This sequence comes from Guadua angustifolia, assembly GCA_036346375.1. Taxonomy (NCBI): domain Eukaryota; kingdom Viridiplantae; phylum Streptophyta; class Magnoliopsida; order Poales; family Poaceae; genus Guadua; species Guadua angustifolia. The sequence goes on from CM070519.1 coordinate 35,570,476, forward strand.
TCGGAGCTAGAATATACTTACTCCACCAACTCCACAGATTTTGGTGGAGTTGAGTCCCAAACACCCCTTAACACACCTCAATTTTACTAATACACGAGAATTTGTGATACTAAGGCCCTGCTTTGTTTCAAATTGGGATTGAAAAGCAACTTTAAAAACTAGATTGTAAAAGTTGGATTGTTAAAAAGCTGGAGGTTGAAAGCCCATGGTTGTTTGGTAACCCAGATTATAGTTGGGGGCAATAGTGGGTAATTTTGGTTGAAGTTGGGGAAAGCTAGGAAAGCTTGGGGCAATGGTGGGTAATTTTGGTTGAAGTTGGATGGGTATTGTGGTCTTTGCAAAAAAAAGCTTTAAAAAGGAAGAGTGGATTATGGGATTGCTATAATCCGCCTCCAGATTATTATAATCTAGATTAAAAGCTTGCTGTTTGTTGCCCTTCCAGCTTTTAAAAGCTGCTTTCCACAATTCCTAACTGAAACAAACAGGGCCTAAACCAATCCATTGAGTTGCAGAATAGCAGGCACACATGCGTATAATACTAGCAGCTCGCAACGTTCTACTTTGGAGCTTTAGCCTTAATAAGAGCTTTGACCTTCTCGGTGAACTCCACGAGACTGTCAGCGTGAGGTATCGAGTCCTTGGCCGCCGGGTGCGCGGAGATCCGACCGGCCCATGCCGCCAGGTTAGGGACCTTCGTCTCGTCGAGGAACCTGAACCCTGACATCTTCTCCACCGCCTTGATCCAGCCAACCAGCGATCCGGCAGCGATGTCCAGGTAGCCGATTTCGTTGCCACCGAAGTAGTGCTTCCCATGGCTGCACTCCACGAAGGCCTCCTCCAGATGCTGTAAGGCGGTGGACATCTGACCCGCCGCTTCGTCCTTGTCTCCGTCGTCCGATCTCAGAACAAGAATCGCCGGAATAAACTACACATAAAGAAGCAGTATGGATTAATACATGTAATGTATGCAAGATTGAGGCTTGAAACTCGACAGAGATGTGCACGCATGCGTGCTACCTTGTCATCGACGTACTGCGCCCAGAACCGCACGGTGGAGCGGGCGTACGGGTCGGCGGGGAGGATGGCCGGGCCATTCGAGGCCCAGACCTCGTCGATGTACTGGAGTATGATCAAGGACTCGGGGATGGGTTTGCCGTGGTGGAGCAGGACGGGGAGCTTCTTGTGCACCGGGTTGGAAGTGAGCAGCAGCTCGCTCTTGTTGCCTAACACCTCCTCCAGGTACTCGTACTCCACGCCCTTCAGCTTCAACGCTATCAAGGCGCGGTTAGAGAACGGGCTCGCCCATATGCCGATCAGACGCACCGCCGCCGCGCTCTCCGTGCCCGATGACATTTCTCGATCTTCCCAGAATCCTAGCTGGGCTAGCTCCGGTGATTTCTCTGCTGCGAACAATGCGGTTGCTTGTTGTTGCGAAGACGGTGAGAAGGAGAGTTTAGTTTTTGGGATTTGATAAACATCAACCGGATGTTTTTTTGGTTGAAATCACTCAAATCTAGAACCATTGGATCATTGTTAAGATTTGAGAGTATCGATTACATCCGATCCTATGATTTGATCCAACGGCCCGGTGAATTTGGATCCGATCCTATGATTTGATCCAACGGCCCGGTGAATTTGGATGTTCGGGAGTATCGATTACATCCGATCGTATGATTTGATCCAACGGCCCGGTGAATTTGGATCCGAAATCCAATGGTTCTAGATTTGGGTGATTTCAACCAAAAAAACATCTTAGTTTTTAGTCTAGCATTTTGACACTGCCGTGTCTGGAAAGGATTTTGAATTCTCTGCCCCTCAATTGGATGGCCAATTTTTCCCTGCCCCTCAATTCACTGCCGCTTAATTATTTGCTACCGTTACATACAATTGATTTATAATCTGCTATTTTACTCATTTTCTCTGCAGTTGCGTGTTTTGCCAATCCCGTCGGACCATTTTGCCCCTGCTTACCTGGTTGGACCGAACCAGGCTGTATGTATGGCTGTGGGCATGCTCCAACTCTGCCCAGGTCACCATACTCCACATCGACAAGTGCTAATCAGAAAAGCAATAGACTTTTTCGTCCTGAAAAAGCAGAAGCAATCAACCGCAATCCATGCGTTGCCCAATACCATGATCAATCAACTAATCAACAATCAGGGATCATATCTATACAAGCAAGTGAGACAAACAGAGAGCATGCAGAAATGAGCGGTGCTGTACATATTGAATTTGAGATGCAAAAGCTAATGTCCGTAACCATGTTCAGGTCCAACCAGGTAAGCAGGGGCAAAGTGGTTGTCTCTCTACTTTATGTGTGTTGTATACTTTGTTCCTGTATGTGATTATGTTGGCGTACTGTTGATTGATCGTGGGTGAACGACTGCATTTTATAACACATTATCAGCACGACGTTCTACTGAGGCCAATCAAGTTCGTCTACCTGCATCGATCTACGCGGCATCGACATCATCGGGCTACATGCGATTTAATCGACAACAAGCCATACGTAAGTTTGAGCTATGTAAGTAAATCACACCTACGTAATTTTTGATCCTATAGATCATCGTATCATTATCGTAGACTAATTGCCGACCTATTGTTCATCAATAAAAAAAGAAATCGGTCCTGAAGACTGCACGCCGCCATCGCCGACATCATCTAGCTTTATGACAACAGATGTGGGCCTCGCCTTCGCGCTTGGCCAGCGCGCCGTCTCGGTTCAACTATGTATGAATTTTAATTATATTTAAAGTCGGTAGTTTAGCATATGTGATGACTGATGATTACGCATGCAAATTGCTCTTTTAATGAGCATTGTTTGCCGAATTTTATGTTCTAGGTGAAGCATGTCAAATATCCATAATATGAGTTCTTCGCTATCTATCAATCGCCATAGGAGATGTCTTGGCTTATTCCGTTTAATGATTAAGCATTTGGTTTATGATGTTAGTTGCACAAACTCAAACTTTACTAGAGTTTCGAATAGTTAAAGACACATATTTTTTTATCTGCTTTATTGATAGATGCGTGTTTGAACCTACTGTTGATTTGCTCAATTTGGCTTTATGTGAAGTATTGGATTTAGACTGTTTCAGTTTTTCCTATTCAACCTTTCAGGGTTTTCCGAAGGTAGTTTTATTATGGATTTTGAGTTAAGGAGATGTTTGTTAGAGATATGGCTTCCTCAAATATTCAAATAGTTCGTTAGAGATAAAGGATTTCTCAAATATCTAAATAAGAGTCCAAGTCTTCTATAATCCGAACTATCTGGGTATATAAAGCCACCCTATGTATATGTAAATTGGAACGAATCAAATAATGGATTTGTCTCTTATTGCTTTTTTCTTCTTCGTGAGGTTTTTCACATTAAATTTTTGTCCTGTTTGTGCCTCTAACCCTAACAATATGGTTATAATTTTGTAGCTATGAACAAAGCATTATAAAAAAACTAATAGCCAAAGTTCAACTTTAAAGACATTATCAAATCCAACTACGCCTTGTAAACATAAACAAAGGAGTGCTATTGCTAGCACGTTTCATTGAGGAGCACGTTACACCAAGAACTCATGGTTTGTTGTTAGTTGTTACTCCATCGAGTGATGGTCACAGTACAGGCACACGTGCACGAAGTTGACGAAAGTTTTCCGGAGTACGTACCAGCCTATACAGTACACTTTCGTTCACTTGGAAGCATTGATAGACTTCAGAAGAGAGGCGAACTCCACCAATCTGTCAGCGTCAGGTATCGCGTCCGCCACGGCCGGGTGCACGCAGAGCCGAGCAGCCCACGCAACCAGGTTAGGAACCTTCGCCTCGTCGAGGAGCCTGACTCCGGCGATCTTCTCCACCGCCTTGACCCAGCCGACGTGCGATCCCAGCGCAATGTCCAGGTATCCGATGCTGTCGCCGCCGAAGTAATCCTTCCCTTGACCGCACCTGACGAAAGCCTCTTCCAGGTGCTGTAGAGCGGCGGACATCTGACCCGCCGATTCGTCCTTGTGTCCGTCCACCGTTCCCCTCAGGACTCGAATCGCCGGAGTAAACTACGTACAGAGCACACGTTTAGGCAAAAGATTCACACCATTGTTGCTGAAAACTGAATTGTTCAGATCAGAAAGGATTTTCTTTGAAAGAAAAACGTACAAAAGATTTACCTTGTCATCGATGTACTGGGCCCAGAACCGCTCGACGGCTCGGGCATACGGGTCGGAGGGCAGTAGGGCCGGGCCATTGGAGGCCCAGACCTCATCGATGTACTGCACTATGATCAAAGACTCAGAGATGGGCTTGCCGTCGTGCAGCAGCACGGGGATCTTCTTGTACACGGGGTTGGACTTGAGCAGCAGCTCGCTCTTCTTCCCCACCGTCTCCTTAACGAACTCGTACTCCACGCCCTTCAGCTTCAGCGCGATCAGGACGCGGATCACGAACGGGCTCGACCATCTGCCGAGCACACGCACCGCCGCTGATTCGTCTTTGGTCGACGACATTTTTACTGGATTTCTTGATCTCTGGCTGATAGGTCTCTTATGGTTATGGTATCAAACTGTGATGCTGTTGCCGTGCGATTGAGGTTGTTGCTGCTGTTGTATTTATAACTTTATATCAACCTTGTTTTAATATTTATGCTATTCTGTGAAAAGATCGTCTTTGCTGGCTTATTAGTGGCTTCGACGTACGCCATCGCGTGCGTCATGGTTTGGGCGGCTGCTTTTTCCTGTATTTCGGTGCTCCGTGGTGTCTGTACTGGCTGGACTATCGTTTGTTGATGTGATCCCTTTCGTCATCGAAGCGAATGTGCGGCGGATCTTCTGTGGTCTGTGAAGAAAAACGACCATCACGCCTCCTCAGTATCGGTAATAGATACGGTTTGCTTTTCTCAATAAAAGCAAGAAGGGTCTAAGAGCATGGTTATAGTTTCTCTGAAAATCTATTTTTAGTTTTTTAGATTGAAAAGTGGCTATAGCTTTTTTCTAACAGACTATTTCATAAATAACTAATTTTCCTAATAAGCTGTAAAACAGATTCAACCAAGCTTATGGCTTTTGACTTCTATTAATTATATATGACTTCTAACTTATACCAAAAAATCGTTTAAAAGCTATTGGAAGACTTAGTAGCGCTAACTTAAAGCCGGCTAAACAACCACTAAGTTTTATTTAGAGGTGTATACATAAATAAAACCAATTGCAGCAGAGAAAATAGCACATCCAATTGCATGTTGGCGGCTGCCACCCCACGGTCAATCGCAAGAAAGACTGGTTGGTTAGCAGGTTAGACCATTATACCGCCAGTGCATCCAGCGATCATGATCGATCAAACCGAGTCAGCGAGCAACCAATAATAATACCCACCTTACTAATGTGGCAAAAGTTCACGCGCTCTCCTGCGTTTGAGCCGAGTCGGACGCTCAAACTTTTTTTTCATGTTTAGGTCCTTTTAAAAATTTATAATTACGTATATGTGGAAATTCCTCAGTAGTTTTCATCAAGTTCTTGGTTCCTAAGTTTGGGTTCCTGAGATAGAATTTGTGGTATTTTGATTACCGGGACAACAAAGGGTTGGTCTGTCCAGTGAGTGAGAAAGGTTGAAAATTGTAGGGTGTGTAGGTATGAGGTTGTTATGTTGTTGTATGTATTGTTACTGTATGATTTCTTTTGAGATGAATGCATATGTGTATTTATTGCAGGAGATGTGATATCGGGAGTAGCTTCAACCTTACGCCACCACACTCTTCGCGGGTAAAGAGGCAAGTGCATAGTAGAATGGTAATTTTGTTAAGAAGGAGTGTTGTTTAAATTGATTAATGTTACCCTTTTGTTTTACATGATTATGGTTAATCATTGTGTTTGCACCGGTTTTGGAATTTCCAGAGGAATCGGCGGAAAAGCATGAGTTTGGATAAGGTACGAGAGAATCTGTGGGAAATATTGGATAAGCATATGAAAATCCCATACTACGTGCAGATAATAATTGGTAACTAGAGACCAGGTAGGAAAAACTACGAAGCCGATTCGGACTACGTTGTCGTGTTGGATCAGGACTCGGATCGGCTAGGCGGGTATATAAGGCGCACCAAGGGGGCTTGAAGGCATCACACACAATCAACCAACACATCTACCAGTTTTTACTTTCTGCAGTTCCTTTTTAGCATTGTAATCTTTCCTCTGTAAGTCGACATCGATCAAATAAAGTTGCGTATCGCCGATTATTTGATCGTCATTGGCTTTTTCAGGTTTGATTTATTGTCTTGTTGCGCATCGCCTTTTCAGAATCGATCTACCTTTTACCTCCGGATTAGTCTTAATCGGCTAATCTAGTTACCCTTCCGATCGGCTTTCTGGCTGATTCTTGATTTTAGCCGATTCACCTCGAGGATCGGCTTGATTGAATTTTACAACTCTTTTCCTTATCGATTACAGGGTCAAATCGATTGCGCGCCACTTACACTTGAACCGGTGTTAAATGCGGTGTGTTGCAACCAGAAACCCTCTTCACGTTTTTGGCGTCAACACATTTTTGGCACGCCCGGTGGGACGACGATCGACCAAAATGACTGCAGGTAAATCCGTCGCACCATCCGACGTAAACACCGAAGCCATAATCGTCCCCACTTTGGACGATTTAACCCCAGAGCAACGTAAGGGAATCGAAGATCAGAAGGCCGCCTTAGAGGAGTTGATGCTGGGTTGCTATCAGAAAACCCGACGTGGGGTTCTGTGAACGGCGCTGCCCACACTAAACTTCTTGGCGACATTGGTGCTGCGTCAAATTCGGTAAGCCGATATGCTCCGGCTCAAGCCGAATTATCCGCTATGATCAATCAGTCTGTACATCATGCTTTAATCAATCAGTCGTCGGCTTTGGTTACCACTTTAAAGCCGATGATAGAAAATAGTGTAAAAACGATTGCACAAGAGTTGACTACGTCCGGGGGGTTGATGGACCCATTGCAGCCACTCCCAACATACCCTGTGTATTCTGTGGCTCCAAACACCAACGCGGTCAAAGCGTCGGCACCGGCACCCTCGCTAATGCCGACTCGACCTCCGTGTTGGCTCCACCAAATCGCCCGAGTCCGATTACTCATATTCATGCATATCTTGTGTTTGCTAAATTAGATCCATCGCCGTCGGGGACTCACTCGTCCGATCGGCTTCTCGGTAGATTGAATTAAATAAATTATAAACCTCAGGACCGACCCAAGTTAGAAACTTGGCTCCACATAAAATAGTTACGTACCGCAGATCCATTTGTTCCATTACGAGGTTGCGGCTACGGGGCGATGGGTATGAAGCGTGGCAACAACGGTACCCATCGGTAGAACAAGCCGACCATCAGAGTTTGCACTCTAAAGGGGATATTACCCAAAATAGTTGGCCAAACCCTAGTGTTCCATCGACTAACAACATCAATTGGGCCGTCGATTTCTATGGTCTTAAGAGATCGGTTTGGCTTCTGACCCAAAGGAAAACAATCGGCTATAAAAGCCGCACCAGATTATATTGATGCATCCGTATCCCCATAACTTTAGGATTCCCGACTTTGCGAAGTTTTAGGGATGATTAGGTTACTACTTTAGAACATGTTGGAAGATTTATCGCTCAATGCGGTGAAGCAGCTCAATCGATGGGCTAAAGATTAGGCTTTTTCCCTTGTCTTTATCAGGGACTGCCTTCACTTGGTTTACCAATCTACCTCCAAATTCAATCCATTTTTGGAATGATTTAGAAAGTCGATTTCATGAATACTTCTTCTCTGGTAGTTTAGAGTTGAGAATTTCAGACCTAAGTGATGTCCGACAAAGATTCGATGAATCGGCTTGAGTACATTAGAAGATTTAGAGAAGTCTTGAAATCATTTGCTTGAGTGTGGTATTACGATAACCAACTAGCCGATTTAGCCTTCCAAGGGTTGATTCCCCGCAAGAAAAACTTGCGGACAAGAATTTCTTGACTTAAGTCACCTACTTCATCGAATTATCGGCACAAGAAAGCCGATATTTGAATAAAGAATTCAAAGATAAACTTAGATTAAACAATGGCAAAGATAAGGCTAAAGTAAACATGGTGGGTATAGTTCAGCGAAACTTACGAGGATGAAGCAGATATAAACATAGCCGAATGGATAAAGGGTTCTAAGAAACCGCTTGTGCATTCATGGCTTAAGCCGACGAAGAGTAAGTCGAAGTCAAGTATGCTTCGGCGTGTCTAAGTGTGATCGCATATTTGACATGTTACTACAAGAAAAATTGATCACGGTTGCCAGAGGGACATACCATACCGTCGGCCGACGAGATCAAAAAACGGCGATACTGTAAGTGGCATCATTCTTTTTCTCATAACACTAACGACTGCAACATTTTTCAACAACAGATACAGTCGGCTATAGAAGATGGTCGGCTCAGATTTGCAGAAGAACCAGCAATGGAAGTCGATGTCAACCCCTTCCCAATCGACATGGTTCAGTGTTCCGGCAAAGGTAAACAGATTGCCGTTGAAAGACCCTCAGCGGCGCGGCAAGTTAATATAGAGTCAAGTTCGCAAGGGGAAACACTGAAGATAACGATCGACTCACTTCAAATTGAAGCCGATCAAGACGGAAAGAATTCTAGGACTGTAAAGCCAAAAGGGGAATTACAAGTCGGACGATGGTACAAAGCTGAAAGAACTCCACCACGAAAACCAGTGTTCAAACCCAAGCCAACTTTCGCGCAGTTGCTTGAAAAATATGAAGGGATAAGCTATCGGCAGAAGCGGCAGTTCCATCGACCAGATGAGTCGCATCGGCCAAACATTGTATTTCGGCCTAAATATCGGTATCGGCCGACGACGCAAAAAAGCTCACGAGAGATGCCCTTTTGGCGATTCTTGGGAAAGAAGTATGACACTTGCCATCGCAAGGTCATGCCCCATGGAACATTACCATAAAGGATCGGCCAAAACAATTGGTAAAAGCGCCTATTTAGGCGATGTCGAGATCAAAACGCACCGAGGTATAGAAGGCCGATAAAAAGAAAGGATGGGCATATCGGACCAAGGTAAGGAAGGAGAGCCAACTAAGGACTTGGTCGGTAAAATCCGCAAGCCAGTGGAGCCCAAACCTAGATGGTGCCCGCCGGACTTAGCCGATCCAAATACTTGAGCGGCCCGGCGCCTAAGGACACAGAAATAAGAGAGTAGAAGAAGAAAACAGAGAGGATAAAACATTCAATGAGTTACGACCAATGAGACTCGTGAAGAGGAATGGAGGAAAAACAACAATCAATAATGAGTTAGATTCCTCGGACGATTTGATGTCACCAATAATTGAGATGGCACCCTATGGATATCAATATGGTGTTCACCTTACCGTAAATTCGAATCAAAAGCTGAATCGGCTAAAGATACATTGCTCAAGCGTGCTCGGGAGCACAAGATGCGATGTTTGAGAAACCATAAGATCCTCATCGGCATCTAAAGCCGTTGTATTTGAAAGGCTATATCAATGGAAAGCCGATATCCGGGATGCTTGTAGATGGAGGGACTCTTGTGAATTTAATGCCACTCTCCACTTGTAAGAAGTTGGGCAAGACCGATGAAGACGATCAAGACAAACATGGTACTCAATGACTTCACCGGTGATCCCACTGAAGCAAAAGGAGTGTTGGTTACGGAGTTGACCGTCGGTCGGAAAACTTTGCCGACCGTATTTTTTGTAATTGAAGCCAAAGGGAGTTACAGCGTGCTTCTTGGGCGAGACTGGATACATGCTAATTGCTGTATCCCCTCAACGATGCACCAACTTCTTGTGCAATGGGACGGAGATGAAGTTGAAGTTGTTTCAGCCGATACATCGGCTCATATTGCCATGGCCAGCTCTAATGCAAATTGGCTGCATGAAGAAGCAGAATGCATATCAGGTAAGGCATTAGACGATTGCGACTTCATATGCATCGGGAAATCGGGTCTTACGCCGATCGATGTCGGTAGGGCACATTTGATCGCGCGAACGAAGTCTTGAGAAGATGGAGTCAAAAATGATCCAAATTCTACAAGACAAAGTAAAGAACTATCGGCATATAATAAGTTAGTGTGAAGCTATTGAAGACTTCCAAAGCGAAAAAATTGGGTCAAGGTTTCATACGCCGATATGCTCGAAGAAGTCGATATAGGAGAAGGAGATAGAAAAAGACCAACTTTTGTAAGTGCAAATTTAGATCTAGAGTACAAAAATAAGTTGGTTAAAATACTTAGAAATCTGAGGATTGTTTTGCTTGGGAGTACTATGAGATGCGGATTAAGCCGACTGACTAGTTGAACATCGGTGCCTATCAAGCGGGATATCGGCCATATAAGCGGCCGCCTCGGCGTTTAACCGAATTGTATGATATGATAAAAGAAGAAATTGAAAGGTTGCTAGAGGCCAAGTTCATAAGGCCTTGCCGATATGCCGAGTGGGTATCAAACATTGTACCTGTCATGAAGAAGAATGGTAAGCTGCGGGTATGCGTAGATTTCAGGGATTTGAACAAAGCCACACCAAAAGATGAATATCCGATGCCTATAGCCGATATGCTTATCGATCTTTGCATCGGGTAATAAGATTATCGATTTTCTTGGCGGCAACGCTGGATATAACTAGATATTCATGGCGAAGCCGATGTCTCCAAGACCGCCAGATGCTGGCGCGTTAGGGTTGTATGAATGGCGATAATGACATTCGCTTAAAAACGCAGCGCTACTTACCAGCGCCATGAATTTGATCTTTCACGACCTAATCGGCCATATCGTTGAAATTTACATCGATGGCGTGGTTGTCAAGTCTAAAGAAAGGCGGCAACACTTAGCCGATTTGGAAAAAGTGTTCAAAACACAAGAGCTCATGGTGAAAATGAATCCTTTGAAATGTGCATTTGGCGTGACGGCTGGCCAGTTCCTTGGTTTCATGGTACATCAAAGAGGCATTGAGGTTAGTCAAACCAGGGTCAAGGCCATAACAAATACAAAACCGCCAACATGTAAAATGAGTTGCAAAAGGCGATCGGCAAAATTAACTATTTAAGGCGGTTCATCTCGAATCTATCTGGCAGAATTCAGGCTTTCACGCCACTACTGAAGTTGAAAGATCATCAGGAATTTGTATGGGGAGCCGATCAGCAGAAAGCCTTTGATGATATTAAGCAATACTTAGCATCGCCACCGGTCTTAGCCGCTCCACAGAAGGGTATTCCATTCAAGTTGTATGTATCGGTGGCAGAGACCATTGGGCCGTATTGGCACTAGAAATTGATGGCAAGGAACGAGCGATATTCTACTTAAGCGGCGACTATTGGATGGCGAGACGGTATCCTCCGGTGGAAAAATTATGTTTATCGCTATATTTAAGCTTGCACGAAATTAAGGTATTATATATTAGCATCAACTGCGTTGTAGTATGTAGAACCGGCGTAGTCAAATATATGCTATCTGCTCCAATTTTAAGGGGCGACTTGGGAAGTGGGCTTATGCTCTAACCGAGTTCGATCTACGGTATGAATCGGCCAAAGCCATTAAAAGGCCAGCGATAGCGATTTCATAACGAGGCACAATACTATGGCGAGAATGGTCGATATAGCTCTATGGCAATTGTATTTTGATGGGTCGGTTTGTCAAGAAGGAAGTGGAATAGGTATAGTGTTGATTTCACCAAGAGGATACAACATCGAGTTAGCATATCGGCTTAAAAGCCGATGCTCTAATAACAGTGAGTCTGAGCATTGCTCAAAGGATGCGGTTGGTAAACGACATCGGGGCAAGTAATATAGAAGCATATGGTGACTCATTCTTTGGTGGTGCAACAAATTAAAGGAGAATATAAATGCAACGATGAGGTACTATCAAAGTATCGGAGTATTGTCTTGAGGTTATCAAAACTTTCCGTCATTACATATCGACCATGTGCCTGTGGAAATGAATGACAAAGCCAACACATTAGCTCGAGCGACCGAGCTTGGGAATCTGGCCGTCTGAAGCGTTTGATTTGATCGACAAAGCAGTGTTGTGCGTCGATGATGCCGATTGGAGAACAGAAATAAAAACTTACCTGATGGACCCATCCAAACCGATTGCGAAAGATTAGTCAAAAAGCACTGAAGTATGTTGTGCTAGAAGGAGAATTGTACTATCGGACATTGGAAGGATTACTTCTGCGGTGTCTAGGCGATGAAGAGTCAAAGGTAGCTATGGGTGAAGTTCATGAAGGAATCTGCGGAGCACATCAATCGGCTCACAAAATGAAATGGATCTGAGATGAACCGGGTATTTTTGGCCGACAATGTTAGAAGATTGTTTCAAGTATTACAAAGGATGTCAAAGCTGTCAAAAGTTTGGAAATGTGCAACTTGCACCAGCATCGGCTTTACATCCAATTATCAAACCATGGCCGTTCAGAGGATGGGGAATAGATGTAATCGGCCAAATATTCCCAGCAACGAGCAAAGGCCATAAATTTATCCTTGCAGCTACTGATTATTTTTCGAAATGGGTAGAAGCGGTTCCGCTTAAAAAAGTCACCAGCGTGGAAGCTATCGGCTTCGTTAATGAACACATTATCCATCGATTCGGTATTCCCCGGACCATCTGGCCGATCAAGGAACGTGTTTATGTCTAACGATTTTAAAAGCTTTGCGAGCTTGGGCATCAAACTACTCAACTCATCACCTTATTACGCTCGGGCTAATGGGCAAGCCGAGTCATCCAACAAGTCTTTAATCAAGCTAATCAAAAGAAAAGTCGATGAAAGGCCTCAAAATTGGCATACTACGTTGTCAGAGTCTCTATGGGCTTATCGGCTAGCATTTCACGGATCAACCAAGCTGTCACCCTATCAGTTGGTCTATGGCCAGGAGGCCGTATTGCCCGTAGAAATGAACATCGAATCTATGCGAGTGGCGAGACAAAATAATCTATCGGCCGATGAATACAAAGAACTGATGATGTACAAATTGGATGACTTGGCAGAGTTAACGCTGGTTACTTTAAATCGGCTTAAAAAGAATAAAGAAAAAGTTGCGAGGGCCTATAATAAGAAAGTCGTGCCAAAGTCTTTCAACAAAGCCGATTTAGTATGGAAGACAATATTGCCGATCGGGTCTAAGGATAATCGATTTGGTAAATGGTCACCTACATGGGAAGGACCGTATAAAATAAATCGGCTTGTTGGCGGAAGCAGCGTATATACTCGAAACACTTGAGGGGCTAGTGTTACCTAAGGTGATCAGCGGAAAGTATCTAAGCGGTACTACCTAGCGTTTGGATCGGTCGTAATTAGACATAATACAAAGAATTTGGAAACAAATCGGTTAAGCGGCCGATCAAATAAGATAATCGGTTAAACAGCCGATTATAAGTGTTACAAAAAATGACAAGCAAGAGTGATTACGAAAGAGAATTGTTTGGGACAGGCTACATCAAAGCATCATCCAATAACATCACAACCCAGACCCCGGGAGTCTAGCACCCAAAGCCGACAGCGCTCCGGCGGCCTTTGCAAGTGCAGCTTGGACTCCATCAACAATCTTCTCGTCGGCCTGGGCATTACCGACCTTTGGAATTATCTTGGCAGATCGCTCCTTAACTTGTGCTACGGTTTGGCCGATCCTCCGCTTTCGATCGAAGGAGGCCGATGTTGCGAACACTTGTGCTCTGTTCTTTGACCAACCGATCTTGGAGCTTGGCGGTTCTTCTTCAAGTTGTTTTTTGGCCGACTCCGGTTGAGCGATCTCAGCCTTGGTGGATTTCAAGAAAGCGGCATCTTTGTCAAATTCTTTGCTTCATCTCTTTGGCCTCGACCACCGGTGATCTAACACTTGACGATCGACTTTTTGTGCCTCTCGTCGAGCAATACACGCGCGAGCAGCCTCCACTTCCTCTCTCTGCTCATCTAGGTGACAAACTCCGAGGATCGCCCCCATGGTCTCTAGAGGAAGATCGGCTTCTACGGCAGCCATGGCATCCCTTAGCGGCTGAGTGTTGGCTAATATTTGCGCTTCGGGCTGACTAACCTCATTGAAAAGCCGATTCAGCTTATCTTGCATGGTTGGCTCAGAACGAACAACCATCTCCGACGCTTTCTTGGATACATCGATTATGTTACGAAGATCCGTAACATAATCATCTGAAGCCAGCACTTCAGGATCGTCGAGATCGTCCAAACTGAAGCCCAGCAAATCCATGGGATCGGCTGACACTTCGTCCGTAGGCGCGTGGGGAGTCGGCTGAGGAGGCAAGATCGCTTGAGGTGCAGCAGGAATCGGCTGGAGCGGCAAAGTGGCTTGAGGAGCAGCAGGAAGCCGATCTGAAGAAGGCAGCGGAGGCTCGACAGTAGACGTACCCTGAAGTTCGGCTAGGATGCCAGCTACTTGAATCGATGGTGTCGGCTGAAGGAAAAACCGGAGGATTAGTATTGCCACGTTTGAAAAGTGCAAGAACGGTAAGATAGCAACTCACTTCAATAATGTCGGCAGGCGTGTAAGAAGAACTCTCGGCAGTTTTTTCTTTGCGTTTTGGGTTTTTCTTGGTGACCACTTTCGTGGATTTTGGTTTTTCTGGAATTGGCGATAAAAGTCAGGTAGAGATTTAAAAGGAAATAACCTACCAAACGGAGAACAGATATTTACTCGATTGCCGATCCTTGGTGAGCTCCTCGAGCGACGGGCTATTTATTCCAAGATTGCCCGAGGTGTAGCCAGTCAAGCCGATCGACTGGTGCGGCCTTTTTCCTTTTCCGCTTCCCGATTGGCCATCGGCGGCCTTCTCGCGCGTGGTTGCAACCTGCACAAATTGTGGAGAGGTTAGCCAGCAAGTAATGGGGATTGAAAGCAGTAAAAAGCTACTTAGAAAAGGCCGATACCTCTCTGACTACCGATGAATCGGTATAACCCGAGGAACTACTTTCACTCGGTATCATTCATTCTTTGCCATTTCTTCTTTGGAGACTACCGTCGGCTCATGGTAATCCGGTAAAAACTTTTCTATGATGGCCGACGGATCACGATCCAAGTAAAGGGCCTCAGCTATACGGGACCACCAAGCGATAAAATAGGCGGCCCGACGAGAATTGAGAAAGAAGCGGCGGGGCAACAATCTGAAGCTCATCGGCAATTCCCAAAGCTCGTTGGCGATAGCGCATCCCTTACCTTAGCTGCGGGTTGTAGCCGATCAAGCGAGGGCAATGAAGGAATCACTTGGCCAAAACCGGAATGACGGGAATAAATAGAAGGATGATAAAACTCATATGAAGGCTGGGCGTTACATTTCGGAATTGAGCCGACATGGAGAATGCAAGGGAAATGAAGATCCGATAGAACATCAATGTCAACTCGGCATCAAAGAGCCGTCGGCTTCTAGGTGTAGGAAAGAAGGCCGTTGAAAATCGTTTGCATTGTCATAAGAGAAGAAGTCTTCTTTGAGTGAATATTACCTTGCCCAAACCCAAGAAAAAAGCAAGATATTTATGCGAGCCGGTGGAGTAATTTTGTATCGCCACTTGAACACATTATGAGCCTTTCACCATGCGATCGGCTTGCTCTAAATTGGGGGCGGCATTTTACGGATAGTCTTCACGAGGAAAGGCGGAATCTTCAATGGGTTAGGAGATAAGTTGTCGACTAAAAATCCTATCTGACCACATTTGGATAAACCACAAGGGCGCCAACATTGCCAACAACAAACTCAGCAAAGCCGGAGAAAAGTCGACTTCGATGACAAACATCATCCGGTAGATTAAGCCCAAGAACATCTTCCCGAGAGCAAGCCGCGACCCTCCACAAGCTCGCTCCGCTATCATTTGGTACACAGGTTGGTCCAAGAGGCGCGCCGCAAAAAGAAACCGTTCGAGCCAAAGGTTGAGGAAGGTCTGCGTGCTCTTCGTCCGATACAAGCCCGTTCACTTTGTTGTTGTCTTTGTATGTACTTGACCATCCTTCGCCCTTTATGCGGATCAACTTGAACGAGGTCTTCATTTGTAAGCCGACGGTGGTCTCTGTCGCCACGAGCAACACAATTCGCCACGTCCGGAAAGAGTTGGGCCGCAGGGCGGGGCGAAAAAGGAAAGCATTGAAAGTGTCGGACCAAAAATAGCACGCCGTGGTACCAAGGGCTCGTTGGCTTCAGGCAAGCTAGACTCAAAGGAAGACATTCGGCTATGCCCATCCGCTCCCACTGCTCTTTTTGGGCCGATACTCTAATATACCAACTTCTCCACCCTTTGGCGCCGTCGCCAAGCCCTAAAACTCTTGCCCCATTCCTTCACATTATAGCCTTGAGCCGATAGGGAAGTCTCGGAATCTCTACATTGATCATTGTATCGGCATCTATGTCTCCTACGGTCCTAAGTATCTGATCATCACTTTACGGGATCGGGATAAGTACCTTTGAGGGATCCATTCAGTTGGTCGAGGCGGATGAGGGTTGATCACCCGATCGAAGAAGCCGATCGAAGAATGAAAGCCGATTGCGAGGAGCTCGAGAGCAGGAAGGCGTGAAAATGAGTGTGGGGGTCCCGCATATATATAGCACGGTGAAAAGGTGAAAGGGCGGGAAATGAATTCGAGGCGACAACTGACATTAAACCACACTGAGATTTTACGGCGCGACAGTTATTGACGCGGTTCCCTAAATCAAACAAGCCGATGGGCAAAGAAGCCAATTGATGAAAAAGCCGATACATATTTTTGAAAGATAACAAGTTATCTTCCAAAAATGGGGGGCATATGTTTGCACCAGTTTTGGAATTTCCAGAGGAATCGGCGGAAAAGCATGAGTTTGGATAAGGTACGAGAGAATCTGTGGGAAATATTGGATAAGCATATGAAAATCCCATACTACGTGCGAGATAATAATTGGTAACTAGAGACCGGTAGGAAAAACTACGGCCGATTCGAACTACGTTGTCGTGTTGGATCAGGACTCGGATCGGCTAGGTGGGTATATAAGGCGCACCAAGGGGGCTTGAAGGCATCACACACAATCAACCAACACATCTACCAGTTTTTACTTTCTGCAGTTCCTTTTTAGCATTGTAATCTTTCCTCTGTAAGTCGACATCGATCAAATAAAGTTGCGTATCGCCGATTATTTGATCGTCATTGGCTTTTTCAGGTTTGATTTATTCTGTCTTGTTGCGCATCGCCTTTTCAGAATCGATCTACCTTTTACCTCCGGATTAGTCTTAATCGGCTAATCTAGTTACCCTTCCGATCGGCTTTCTGGCTGATTCTTGATTTTAGCCGATTCACCTCGAGGATCGGCTTGATTGAATTTTACAACTCTTTTCCTTATCGACATGAGGTCAAATCGATTGCGCTTCGCCACACACTTGAACCGGTGTTAAATGCGGTGTGTTGCAACCAGAAACCCTCTTCACGTTTTTGGCGTCAACACATTGTTATGGTTTATGTTTAAGATATTGATATTATCTTGGAGAATGCATGTTGAGAAGGAATATTTGGTGATGCTAATTCATGATGATTGGTTTTTGAAAAGTGTTGAATCACTTGCATTCATATCATAAAAGTTGCATTTGAGCCAAGTCAGTGAAATAGTCATATAACTAATCCGAAATGCATGAGCCAAGTCAGTGGGAAAGTTATATGACTAGACCTGAGTGCTCTTGAGTAAGACCTATTTCAGCAGGCCCCCTCCACGGGATGGATGGAAAATGAGAGGGTGCACACCAACGGGTGTGCACTCAGCTATACCGGTATGAGCTATGAGATGGCAATGAGCATATGGCATTCTGCATTGCTAATGATGAATCATGTTTAATGAGGTGATTGTGATACATGGTGATGAGATTAAGTTGTGGATTCATCCAAAGATAAATAGGATGTTAAAGGTAACAACTAGCATGATATTACTTTATTACGTATCGGTTGTGTCGTGGACTCATCCTTGTTGATTTTAAATATGATAAAATGTTATGTTATTGTTTTACTATGTACTTGCTGAGTCATGGACTCACTCTTGCTTTCTTTAATAGTTTTAGGTCGTCATTAAAGGCGACATACATGGGAAGGGATTAACGTCAATGTATCACTTGTCACACCATTTTCACCATGATCTAGTTTAGTGTTCACCATGAATAAGGTCGCGCTTAACTTTATTTAGATGATGAAATCACTTAGTCACATTACGGGACATGTGAATCTAGTCGGATGTAATTGATTAATAGAGAATTTTGGTTAGTTAATCTATTTTTAATTAATATTATCCTTTGTATCCAAGCTCGAAGGCTTGGGTGTGCTTGTGCGCGTGGTTCCTTATTTTTTTTGTTATTGATAGTCTAGATTTTGTATTACTTGTTTAGGTAGCATGCTGAAATTATTCTCTAAAAAGCTTATCTAGTGTTATTTTCACTGTCATGTAACTTGAGATTGTTTGTGGCTTCTAGTTATATCTAGAAACTATCCTTTAGTGGTTGATTAGCGATTAAATGTTTAATAATACGTTGCTAGAATTTATATGTAAAATGGTTAAGACTTAGCAATATAGTAAAATGTTGTGACATTCAGGGCATGCGGAGTACCGGGGTGTTACATGTGTGGAGAAGAAATGAGGAGAGGAAATGATGTTATAGCCATGGAGGAGAGAAACAATGCGTTTGCCCATTGCCTCTTTGCTCCTCTCTACCCTCTTCCTTTGTGATTACAAAAGCACTGGTAAACACTATTGCCTCGCATGCCTCACCGACTGTTGCCTTGCTGCCTCATTATCTCTCCAATGGCTAGGTTCTCCGCTCTCCCTCTTTCCCTTTATGGTGTGCCCCCTTCCCAGCCTCACCCTTTTCCGTCTGCCTCTACCTAAACCTCTCTCCCTTTCCCTCTCACGTGCTCCCCTCCCTCGCTAGTAGCCACATGCAAATCTCTCTGTCCTCTCTCAGCCTCTCCCTTTGGGCAGCCATAGCTCTGAAGGTCGGATCTGTTCCCTTTTCACTCTAGCTTTCCTCCTACAACTGGCAGTGTATTGGGCCCATATCTAAGCTTGACATCAATGAGGCAGAGGAATTGGCATGCCCACCACCTCTCCCCCCTCTCTCTCGCACTATAATTCATGGCCCATAGTGTGAAGGCTCATTTTATCCATGTAGGAGTGGTAGTGAGCAGGACCGTTCCAAAGATTTTGGGGGCCCGGGGCGAGCTAAATCAAGTGGCCCTTTTATTGATATTCAAAATTTTTTTCATTGCTCCTTTTTGTGAGTTCATTATTTCTTGATCATGCTTTCTTTTCTTTCTTTTTCACATCGGATAAATATTTTCTAGTAGACATATTGTACCAAGTGCCAACAATAGTAAACACCCAATTATGCAAAAGTGAAGCGAAGAGATAAAATATAAAAGATCAACTACTCAAGGGTTAAGACTTAAGATTGAGATAGAAAATACTAGGGTTTAGGAAGGGCCGCCGATCAACCGAGCTCCAGTCATCCAAACTTACTCCATGCTCCGAGCCTCAGAGAAGCACAATCATCGGTCTCTACCATCTAAACCAGAGAAATTCTAAGCACAAATGCACAATCTGATCAGATCACGAGAGGAGACAAGATCACAAGAGCACTAGAGAATTTTTCCATGGTTTAATATTGATATATTAGCAGCTAAGCAGAGGAGATCAACCTAGCTTTCCGGTCTAACACGGTGACATGATCATTCAATGTATACTATAACTTATAGCGGGAGAATTTGCGGCCTCTGGGCGTTCCCGTCTGAGCTGCCCAATAAAAATGTCCTCTCCGCCGGTGTAGCCTCGCCGCTTAGCACGATGGGAAAAAAGGCTTTGGTGACCGCTTCGCGTGATAGGAAAAAGCGGCCCGTCCGTCTTTGTCTTAGCCGCTTCGTTTTCCGCTCGATCGGGAACCGACGGTTGATAATCGTCACGGTTTTGTGCTTTGCTCGTTGTGTGCTCGCGTCGTTTTGGGCAAGTCGTCCGTATTACGCGTCCTCACGGAGAGCGGCGATTGCCGACGCGTTGCCTCCTCGGTCTTCGTTCCTTGCTGTTCTTCTGCGTCTTGCCTCGCTCCGTCCCGAGAATTCGCCATTGTTTACGGACCTCGCGCCCGTCGCAATTCCTATCCGAGCCTACCGCTTCTCCTCGGCTTCCTCCCGGCTTTCTTTTGATTTGCCGTTATTTCCTTGTGATCGATCCTCCCGCTTCTTGGTGGTATATTAGTTCGTGTCGTTCGCCTGCGTGATTTGGTTGGTCATGCGATTGTGTCTTCGTGTTCTCCCTTTTGGTTTGTGTCGATCCTCCCGATTCCAATTCTTTGTTAGTCCGCGCTGCGTTCACTGGATGATTTCGCCGCCCATGCCGTATGGATTCACCGGCGTTTTGCGATTGGGTTGTTCCCCATTCTTGCTTCATTGTTTCTTTTCCCCATCGGCCGATCTGTTTGCCTAATCTTGTTGTTCGTTCATCAAGCGGACTATTGGCTTTTTTTTCATAGGGATGGAACCGGTCCTTCATTTTGTTGTTCGTTTGTGGGCGCTCTTCCGATCGTTTTTGTTTCATTGATTATTACGTGTTCCTACTTTTGTTAATTTGATTATTTATTCTGTTTTTCCTGCTATGATGTGTGTGTTGAAGTTCTTTGTTGTTTGTGAGCTTGATACAGTGGATCAAGGTTTATCATGGGATGGCAAGGCTCTAAAGCTGGCTTTCCAGACTGGATCGAGGCAATGAGTACAGATCATGTAATCGATTCCGTGTTCTATGATGGTGTTGTTTTGGTGTTTCGCCGGACTTCTGAGTCTTGCTCCCATTTTTTTATTAACTTTTACGCTTTTTAGAGTTATATATATATATCCTTGCTTTGTTTCTTAATCTGAGACGGACCGATTGTTGAGACTTTGTGAGGTCATTTCAATCAGCTCTCGATTCAGTTTGGTTTGGATTGGAGTAAGATCGTTCGGTGTTTTGCTTGGATTTTTGTTGAATTTTTCCGGTGTTGTTACTTGCTGTGGACTTGGGATTATGTGGTTTGAGTGTTTGCAGGGTGATACTTGATCGGTAGTGTTCGATTTCTTTGCTTTCTACATCGACATTCTTTACACCAATCCTATAATACTATCTCGCAATATATTTTAGATGGTGCTCACTTTCTAATCTCTCTCTTTCTAATCTCTCTCAGGTTTCAGAAATTCTTAGCAATTACTCGGGGCAATTCCGCCCGATTCTGATGTCAACAACATCATCTAGCGAGCCTCAACCTCCTGCTGTCGATGGTGTTGCTACTCCCATTGCAGTTGAACCATCCGTGCAGACCATGTACATGTACTTTCCCATCTAACAGCTCATGTCACTTTAATTCCCTTTACTACGCATTTGTGAAATCTGTTCTTTATTTTGATCAAATGACCTAATGTTCGTGATCCATAGCGTCTGATTTCTTTGCTTTCTGCACTGACATTCTTTACACCAATCCTATAATATTATCTGCAATATATTTAGATGGTCCTCACATTCTAATCTCTCTCGGTTTCAGAAATTTTTAGCGATTACCTGCTTTGCTTCCCGCATCCATGACCATCGCGCCGAGTTTGAATAATCAGATCTGTCATTTCAGATCATGGCTCATAGCTGCCTAGATACTATCTTTTTCCTTCTTTGTCTATGATATGCATCAGCCATTTTCACAATTATCTTATTTATATAGGTACACCTGTATCTGGATTTTGTGATGCACTTCGATATGATTTGCCGTGGCTATCTATTTTCTTGTTTTTTTCCTTTACAGAATACTTGTTCCATTTCAACGTACTTGCCAGGCTTATTCTTCTGTGTAGAATCCACCATGAAATCCTTTCCTTTCTTTAATTGTAACCATGCTTCTTATGATTAGTGCACAATGTTGATTAACCCCTTGTGCTTTTTCTTTGTATGTTCCTTATGGTTTGCTGTTATTGTCGGCTTCATTGTTTCTCCTTTGGAAAAGCCATTTTGCATAGCTATCTTATTTATATAGATATATCTGTAGCTGGATTTTGTAATGCTCTTCGATATAGTTTGCTTTATTGTTATATCCATGGCTGGATTTTGTGATGCTCTTCTATATAATTTGCTGTTATTGTCTGCTTCATTGTTTTTTTCCTTTGGAAAACGCTTGTTTCATTACAGAGTGCTCTTATCTGGTATTCTCTATCACCAACTTAGTTTCCCTTCCATTTCTGTATTATGTGATAGAGTACTCACTATTATATCATTAGATGTTCTGGAGTAATAATCATTGATGCACAGATACTATAAGACTTATTACAACTATCTCACCCATTAAAACAGTTCTGTGAAAGGCGTTCCCAAGGAATTGAAATATCCAGATCACGGATGGCGGTATCTCTACATAAAATCTATGTTGCCTGAACTATTCTAAAAAGGAGTGCTTTTATAACCAATATCGAATGAGATATTAGTTCTTTGTATCTACTGTTGGATCTATTTGCATGTTGTGTTATGTTACCATGGTCGCTATATATTCATAAATTGCAGTTTCCCTATGACAGCCAGAACACAGAGGTCACGTTGTGGGGGCTACATGGAGTTTAGTTTGACGCCGATGTTATCCAGCTGAATCGCGGTAGGCGCCAGTTAACTTGCTATTGGTTGGATTGATAGTCGAACTACACAATGGTATGTGGCACCCACCCGTAAACCCCCACTCTGCTCTCCATTCAATCGTAGGTTTTTTTGTCATCGTCTTAGATTACCATTTTCGTTCAGTATTATACATAGAGTTTGTCCCCTTTCTGAAAAATCAATAATTTATATCATACAAACCAGTTGTCTTGGAACCTTTCGAAACAAGAAACTAGAGGCGCTGCTCTGTTTAAACATATGTTCCCTAATCATTATCGATTCCAAGAACGAGGGACCAATCCGATCCACATTGTTGTTATTGAAAGAACATCTCCGTCGATAGATGTTAGCATTATTGATCACTGCATAATAATGTTCTTTCCTTATTGATTTCGAGAACAGAAAGTGTTTGATCATCCTTCTCCTTATTCACCAGATGCTACGGAACCAGCCTCTAAACTTAGATCGGCGCTGCGCACCACGACCAGCGGCTTCCTGTTTCTAGAAGTGGCGCAAGGCTATGCTTTCATGAGTCTTTACGTATGCATGCTATTGTGGTGGCTTACAGTAGAACACTGGCATACTGTTTTCAGAGCAACCAGCGCCTCCGGCGTCATCGGACAAGAGCCTTCTCAGGAACGTATGCACTTTCCTACCCTTAAAAAATACACACAGTTCAGCAAGCCTTGTGATATCGCTCCGTCTCCGGCTGCCTTGGTTCACGAGCCACCAAGATCTCCCGCATCTGAGAAGGTCTGTTCTCGAACCCGAACTTTAGTCTCATAGCTACAGATTTTGTTGTCTATATGTACAGATTGTTAGAACAAAAACTTTTAATACTTAGCACCTCTTCTTGACAGCGCTGTTTTTGTGATATTCATACCTAATCATTGCTAGATAGTCTTGGCCACACATGGTGATGAATATCTAATGCATTTTCTCTCCATCAGCAGACATTTCCGTGCCTGGTGTTTTTGCCGTAGCCACATGGTATTTTATGTCTTCCTTTGCATCGAATCGTTGTGTGCTTCACTTTTGCGCATTTGAAACTTTAATAATATAATTTTCACAGATGTAGAAATTGCTTAGGCAATAGGTAACCACTGCATACCCTTCATGCATGTCTTCGTACTTCAGGACTTTACGAAAAGAGAAGCTCTAGACCTGCTCTACTTAGGCCCTGTTTGGGAGAGCTCCAGATTCCAGCTCCAGCTCAGAGCTAAAACTTATAGGCTAAAATAAAGTGAATTAAGTTTATATTTTTAGTCTAAAATGTAAACAAGATGATCTACTTAAACACTCTTAATGTACCCACAGCTCGGCTCCACAAATTTCTAGAGCTAGAAATACCTGCTCCACCAACTCCACAGATTTTGGTGGAGCTCAAATATCCCAAACACCCCTTAGATATATGGTCGCTAATCTTTTTTCGATTCTAGAAACAGGAACCAATCCGTCTCACTGCTTTGTTATTCTTGAAGGAACACCGCCGTTAACGGAGGTTAGCATGTGATCACTGCATGACTGTATTTTTTGGTTGTTGGGTTCTAAAACAGATAGCGTTTGATCGCCTTTCTCCTTTCCTTATTCACGAGATATGTCGGAGCCAAGCTCTAAGCTTAAGCGAAGTGGGCACCGCCTGGCGACTTACTGTTTCTACAAAGCGACACAAGGTTATACTTTTATGAGCCTTTGCCGCACATTGTTATTGTAACTACCTACGAGAAACGCTGACATGCTGTTTTAATAACGACCAGCGCTTGGACATTGTTGGCGAGCCCGTCGGTGAAGAGGAGGCTATTTCTAGAGCGGAGAAGCTGATTAGCAATGCAAAAGGTACCGACGTGCTACTGCGCTTGCATTCACCTACACTCATACGATAGTTTCGATAATAGCTAACCCGAGACCTACTCTTTGCGGGTAAAAAGAGTCCTCCAAGCGGTGCCATGTCTGCTTCCTTCCCTTTCCTTAGCGACAAAGGCTATCCTCAACGTATTTTGTGCAACAGCTAGATAATAGATGATACCATAGAAAGACTATCAAACAAAACAATCCATCCTTAACATATTTTGTTCTGTTACAGCCTTCTGCGTCGCATGCCTACCTATACTTTCAGGTTTCTTTTGGTGCTTGTTCCACGTTGTCCCTCTGTACCACAGCGGGTTCCATAGCTACTCATAGATCTTCCTTCAGCCTCCTTATACATTAATATCTCCTTTAGGACCGCCAGTATATCGGTCTCTGTAGGTATGTTTAACAAACTCACTGCGGCATCTTGTGTAAGATATTGGTACCATTAGGGCTGCTGTATTTTATCCTGTTATCGTGTGTTCCACATTTTCTTGAGTAGCATATTTCCTGCTCCATCTGTTTTACATTCTAAAAGCACTTACATCCGATGGGATTTGGTCCACCTCCATGCATAGTGAATAAATGTTCGTTCTCACGCTTAATCCTTCTACCTCATCGATACATCGAGCTGTGCACACGGTAGCAAGAGTAGCGCTTCACAAAGCTAGTGATCTTTACTTCAGAATCAAAAGCGGAACTATCTAAAGCTAATAGACTTTTCACGTGCATGTCCTTTGATACAATTCTTCTTTTGAGACTGAAAGTGAGTAAACTTTACATCTAATTTACACAACTTTATGACAAATGAGGCAATTTTGTGTATCGATATCTCACCGACAAACGAGCAAGTTGGTGTATTGGTGACGAGCAATTTTCGAAACTCGACGGCGCAGGCGCCGTGGCGTCGTGGGAGTGCACCCTCGACCCTGACAAGACGGCGGCGGAGATGGCTGATGGCGGATAGGCGCGTCTGCGCGGAGGTGGAGCGTCTCGCAAGTCACACAATGGGGATCGGCTTCGGCTCTGAATTCTGATCGGCAGCCAGTGAGCCAGAGAAAATGAGAAAATGAAACGTCGGTCACTACTCACTCGGTCGTCGCCTCGGTAATTTAATGGGCAAAAACGAAACGTCACTACTCACTAGACTAGCTACTCCCTCCATGCTCCATCGCATATTCCAGACCTTTGCTGCTTTGCATGCAACGCTAATTAAGATTTAGGAACGCTATTTAATTAAGGGATGGAGGGAGTATTAACAAAAAAAACAGCTACACTAAAATTTGTGCAAAAACTAATACGCCCTATAATATGGGATGGAGGGAGTATTAACTAATTAATTTGATCAGATAATAATGAACTGCTTAGTCTACTAATACCTACAAACTATATGGACCGAGGCCCTCCTAAATTGGGGGCCCTGGCGGTCGCACCGACTGCCCCCCTTTGGACCGGCCCTGTGTGGCAGCAGAATCAATGCGAGGGTCAAGTCTAGGATGGTAACGATGATGGCAGCATGATGATGACGACCTCAGCAAGGTGCTTATCTCCCTCCACTCCCTCATGGTCTCCCCTTGCCGCGGGTTGTGACAGCGCACTCGCCGACACTCCTGCGTGCCGCCGTGTTGTGCAAAGCTTTTCAGACTATGCCGCATTGAGCATGGCCTAATAGATCATGCTGTGCCATGTACATGTTGTCCGATGTGCCCATAAATTAGACCTGATCCAATCCTAGTGTTTGAACCATATCGATCTGATCCAACATCTCTTCAGACCATACCGTGCTTGGACCGTGCCATTCTTGCCTTGCCATGAACCAGCCCAAATAACACGGCCTGATTCCCAAGGCTATCCATCACCATCAGCGAGAGTGCGTGTGTGAGACCGAACAACGAAAGAAAGCGAGAATGAGTAAATATACTTGAACTTTGAGCCTTTGAAAGGTCCAAACGAACAACATCTTGTTGACTATTCGTATCAGAGACTCACAGTGTCAATTTGTGAAGTTCCTGATGTAATTAATTAATTACGTCCTTGTAGAGGCGAAATTAAGTGAGTTTTCTAGGAGAAAGCAAGTGAAAGCAAGAGCATACAGATACATTAATTCATATTGATCAGGCGCATTGGCAAGTGGATTAGTACTCAGAAATCAGAACAAGATATCTTGCGGAAGCGGATGCATCATTTGTCAATACTGCACGACGAAGGATCGTGACATTCTGAAGATCGGGTGAATGGGTGGGAACTAATATTTAAATATTTTTTATTTTTAATTAGTTCTGAAAATTAATAAAATAATGATCAAACCGAAAAAATCAATATAGAATAAAAGAAATCTAAGACTAGGAAAGAAAAACTAGATTAAACAAGCAAACTAGAAAACAATTGTATAAAAACATGAAGAATAAGAAGAACCAGTAGATCGGAATCCATACCCACCGATTTATTCTTCAAATTAGAAGCGCAAAATACGCACAAAGATCCATTTACAAGATGAAAGCATAACCTTTTGAGATAATCTCTCAATTTTCCCCCTTTTTGTTTTCTTGCTCCCTTCTGTTCTCGCTTGCACAACTACTGCCGGAAACAAATCGAGCGTCACCGCCGTCACGTACGTACGACTCCCTGTATCTTATGGCTTGTGCAACGTGTGTTTGGTGGACTCCAGCCGCGAGCCTCCGAAAATAGGCATACATACACACCGGACCTAAGTACACATAGCCTGTTCCTATATATATATTTCGCATATGCATGGCTTGCTCGTCAGCACGGCCCGTTGATCTCTACACTACATTATCCATCCGTGTGTATCTCTTCGTATCCCATCTCGTTGCATTCTCGTGATGCATTTGTTGCGCAGTTTCTCCTAGATCTACAGTTTGCGTACATCGCACACACCTGCGATGTATCCCCTATTATAAGAAAAATCAACCCAACACATTAATTTTGTCTAAGTAAATTATTCTATTACATATATTGTTGTTAAATTCATCGTCACATGTGTATATCGCATATAGAATTAACACACCTCAATTTTACTAATACACGTAGTACCCAACGAATTTGTGATACTAAACCAATCCATTGAGTTGCAGAATAGCAGGCACACATGAGTATAATACTAGCAGCTCGCAACGTTCTACTTTGGAGCTTTAGCCTTAATAAGAGCTTTCACCTTCTCGGTGAACTCCACGAGACTGTCAGCGTGAGGTATCGAGTCCTTGGCCGCCGGGTGCGCGGAGATCCGACCGGCCCATGCCGCCAGGTTAGGGACCTTCGTCTCGTCGACGAACCTGAACCCTGACATCTTCTCCACCGCCTTGATCCAGCCAACCAGCGATCCGGCAGCGATGTCCAGGTAGCCGATTTCGTTGCCACCGAAGTAGTGCTTCCCATGGCTGCACTCCACGAAGGCCTCCTCCAGATGCTGTAAGGCGGTGGACATCTGACCCGCCGCTTCGTCCTTGTCTCCGTCGTCCGTACCTCTCAGAACAAGAATCGCCGGAATAAACTACACATAAAGAAGCAGTATGGATTAATACATGTATGTATGCACAAGATTGAGGCTTGAAACTCGAAAGAGAAGTGCACGCATGCATGCTACCTTGTCATCGATGTACTGCGCCCAGAACCGCTCGGTGGAACGGGCGTACGGGTCGGCGGGGAGGATGGCCGGGCCATTCGAGGCCCAGACCTCGTCGATGTACTCGAGTATGATCAAGGACTCGGGGATGGGTTTGCCGTGGTGGAGCAGGACGGGGAGCTTCTTGTGCACCGGGTTGGAAGTGAGCAGCAGCTCGCTCTTGTTGCCTAACACCTCCTCCAGGTACTCGTACTCCACGCCCTTCAGCTTCAACGCTATCACGGCGCGGTTAGAGAACGGGCTCGCCCATATGCCGATCACACGCACCGCCGCCGCCCTCTCCGTGCCCGATGACATTTCTCGATCTTCCCAGAATCCTAGCTGGGCTAGCTCCGGTGATTTCTCTGCTGCGAACAATGCGGTTGCTTGTTGTTGCGAAGATGGCATGCGTCTATGTTCCTATATATAGGGGGGTGTGTGTGTGTATATTGAGGGAGAGTTTAGTTTCTAGTCTAGCATTTTGACACTGCCGTGCCTGGACGTCATTGCTTACGCGTCGGCGCCAGGGCGTTGATCGACTTCGTAGCTTCTTTGTGAAAAGAGTCAGTTTTGTGGGTCTAGGAAGTGATCGAGGGGACCTTATGCACTTGCTAGCATATGCTGTCCGGAGGATTTTTTTAAAAACATATTTTAAAAATAATTTTACAAAAAATAATACGTTGAAAAAAAAACAAAGTATTCCTATGTTCCTAATTGAAATAGCGACATATATGTGTTTTATCGCGGATTGAATTGGCCTATGAATTATTTTGTCGTGGATTCATTTTTTCGATAAAACTGAGGTTTATGTCGCTATTTCAATTGACGACATAGGTATATTTTTGTAATTTTTTTGAAGCATTATTTTTGTAAAAAAATGTATGTTTTTTTAAAATTCTTGTCCAGAGTTTCCATGAAATATTCGAGTACTACTTTATTACAAAGAACATGAATTTTCAGCCGTACAATACAATCTTACCCCAAATCCGTAAATTGTTAAGATATAGATTGATTTGAGTTCATATTTAGTTGGATTCTATCTCTATATGGACGAATCCAAATTTATCTCTTGCTAACTTCTATTATATATTAGGCATCCCCTTGTATAAGAGAATCTATCTAGTAAAGAGAGAGAGAGCTTTGTCTCTCTATTTTATGTGTGCTGTATGCTTTGTTCCTATGATCATGTTGGCGTACTGTTGATTGATCGTGGGTGAATGACTACGTTTTATAGCACATTATTAGCACGATGTTCTACTGAGGCCAATCAAGTTTGTCTACCTGCATCGATCTGTATGGCATCGACATCATCAGGCTACATGCGATTTAATCGACAACAAGCCATACGTAATTTTGAGCTATGTAAGGAAATCACACCTATGTAATTTTTGATCCTGTAGATCATCATATCATTATCGTAGATTAATTGCCGACCTATTGTTCATCAATAAAAAAAGAAATCGGTCCTGAAGATTGCACGCCGCCGTCGCCAACAGCATCTAGCTTTATGACAACAGACGTGGGCCTCGCCTTCGCGCTTGCCCAGCGCGTCGTCTCGGTTCAACTATGTATGAATTTTAATTATATTTAAAGTCGGCAGTTTAACGTATGTGATGACTACGCGTGCAAATTGCTCTTTTAATGAGCATTGTTTGCCGAATTTTATGGTCTAGGTGGAGCATGTCAAATATCCATAATATGAGTTCTTCGCTATCTATCAAGTATCATAGAAGATGTCTTGGCTTATTCCGTTTAATGATTAAGCATTTGTTTTATGATGTTAGTTGTATAAACTTAAACTTTATTAGGGTTTTGAATCGTTAAAGACACAGCTTTTTTTATTTACTTTATTGATAGCTGTGTGTTTGAACCTACTATTGGTCTGTTTAATTTGGCTTTATGTGAAGTATTGGATTAGACTATTCTAGTCTTTCCTATTCAACCTTTCGGGGTTTTCCAAAGATATGGCTTTCTCAAATATCCAAATAGTTCGTTAGAGATAAATGATTTCTCAAATATCTAAATAAGAGTCCAAGTCTTCTATAATCTGAACTATCTGACTATATAAAGCCACCCCATGTACATGTAAATTGGAACGAATCAAATAGTGGATTTGTCTCCCGTGGTTTTTTCCTCCTTCGTGGGGTTTTCACGATAAATCTTTGTCTCGTTTGCGTCTCTAACCCTAAAAATATGGTTATAATTTTGTAGCTATGAACAAAACATTATAAAAAAAATTAATAGCCAAAGTTCAACTTTAAAGACATTATCAAATTAATTAAACTACGCCTTTAAACATAAACAAAGGATCGTGCTACTGCTAGCACGTTTCACTGAGGAGCACGTTACACCAAGAACTCATGGTTTATTTTTACTCCATCGAGTGATGGTCACAGTACAGGCACACGTGCACGAAGTTGACGAAAGTTTTACCGGAGTACGTACCAGCCTATACAGTACACTTTCGTTCACTTGGAAGCATTGATAGACTTCAGAAGAGAGGTGAACTCCACCAATCTGTCAGCGTCAGGTATCGCGTCCGCCACGGTCGGGTGCGCGCAGAGCCGAGCAGCCCACGCAACCAGGTTAGGAACCTTCGCCTCGTCGAGGAGCCTGACTCCGGCGATCTTCTCCACCGCCTTGACCCAGCTAGCCGACCTATTGTTCATCAATAAAAAAAGAAATCGGTCAGGAAGACTGCACGCCGCCATCGCCGACAGCATCTAGCTTTATGACAACAGATGTGGGCCTCGCCTTCGCGCTTGGCCAGCGCGTCGTCTCGGTTCAACTATGTATGAATTTTAATTATCTTTAAAGTCGGCAGTTTAGCATATGTGATGATTGATGATTACGCGTACAAATTGCTCTTTTAATGAGCATTGTTTGCCAAATTTTATGTTCTAGGTGGAGCATGTTAAATATCCATAATATGAGTTCTTCGCTATCTATCAATCGCCATAGGAGATGTCTTGGCTTATTCCGTTTAATGATTAAGCATTTGTTTTATGATGTTAGTTGCACAGACTCAGACTTTACTAGAGTTTCGAATAGTTAAAGACACATATTTTTTATCTGCTTTATTGATAGATGTGTGTTTGAACCTACTGTTGATTTGCTCAATTTGGCTTTATGTGAAGTATTGGATTTAGACTGTTCCAGTCTTTCCTATTCAACCTTTCGGGGTTTTCCGAAGGTAGTTTTATTATGGATTTTGAGTTATGGAGATGTTTGTTACAGATATGGCTTCTTCAAATATTCAAATAGTTAGTTAGAGATAAAGGATTTCTCAAATATCTAAATAAGAGTCCAAGTCTTCTATAATCCGAACTATCTGGGTATATAAAGCCATCCTATGTATATGTAAATTGGAACGAAGCAAATAATAGATTTGTCTCTTATGATTTTTTTCTCATTCGTGAGGTTTTTCACGTTAAATTTTTGTCCTGTTTGCGCCTCTAACCCTAACAATATGGTTATAATTTTGTAGCTATGAACAGAGCATTATGAAAAAACTAATAGCCAAAGTTCAACTTTAAAGACATTATCAAATCCAACTACGCCTTGTAAACATAAACAAAGGAGTGCTATTGCTAGCACGTTTCATTGAGGAGCACGTTACACCAAGAACTCATGGTTTGTTGTTACTCCATCGAGTGATGGTCACAGTACAGGCACACGTGCACGAAGTTCACGAAAGTTTTCCGGAGTACGTACCAGCCTATACAGTACACTTTCGTTCACTTGGAAGCATTGATAGACTTCAGAAGAGAGGCGAACTACTCCACCAATCTGTCAGCGTCAGGTATCGCGTCCGCCACGGCCGGGTGCACGCAGAGCCGAGCAGCCCACGCAACCAGGTTAGGAACCTTCGCCTCGTCGAGGAGCCTGACTCCGGCGATCTTCTCCACCGCCTTGACCCAGCCGACGTGCGATCCCAGCGCAATGTCCAGGTATCCGATGCTGTCGCCGCCGAAGTAATCCTTCCCTTGACCGCACCTGACGAAAGCCTCTGAAATAACCTCAAATTTTCAAAAATAAATTTAATTTGGCCTTTGCTATTTATCTGGAATTTATTTGGATTTTCCCTGATTTTATTTCGAGTTTATCCGGTTTAATTTGCAAACTTTCCTTTTTGGGAAAATCAACCCCGTTTCCGCTTTCCCTTTTCGTTCGATGCGCTTTCCCCTTTCAGTTCGCGCCTCCCCGTTTTTCGCCTCCTCCGCTTCGGCCCAACGCCTGCGCGGCCCGTTCCTCATGCACGCGACGAAGGTCCAGCTCACTCCCGCGCATCGTCCCGACCGAACCCGTCTTCTTCGCTGCGCCCCGTCCACTCGCCGCGCCACCGCCCAATCCAGTTTCGCCGCCCTCTCGCCCAACCAGACGCCCTGACACCTCTGCTGCGCCGCGCCGTCCCGCCGATCCGCTCCGACACTTCCTTTCTGTCTTATCACCGCGTCTGCCCGTTGCAGCTCATCTCTCCTCCGCCGCGCGCCTGTTCTGTCACGCCGCCCCTGCACCCAACCGGTGGAGCTCGCGTTCCTTCTCCGCGTTGCGCCGAAAGCTAACGCCCGTCCGCATTTAATCCGCTGCTCCGTTGTGTCAAATCGGTACTCAAACACCCCCTCCATCGCTCGCCTCTCTCCTCCGCCCGGCTGCTATAAAAACCCCCGCCATTTCCCCTATTTCGCTGCACCCCAAGCTTCACCGGTGAGCCTCCCGAATTCCCCTAGCTCTCCTCTCCCTCCCCAGCCACTTCTTCCATCGCGACGTGCACTAAATCGCCGAATCCGGCTCTGTCTTCCTCAGCTCCGGTTGAGTTTCTTCGCCGCGCCGCCCCCTCTGTTCAAACGCCCTCGCAGCCACTGCCAAACCGGCCCCACTCACCAGCGCTCCCTCACAGCCATTGACTCTCGGGCCATGGCCAATGACGTCTCTCACGCCATCGACAGCCGGCCCTTTGTCGGCCTCTCCGTTCAGTGCACACATGGGTGGCTGCCCACTGGCCGTGGCTCGATTCCGTCTTGCGTGCAGCTTTGTTCCATGTGGGCCGCCGCCTCGTGAAATTTGAATAGTCGTTCACTATGCGGCCAGCGCAAAAATTCCGTTCTTTTCTTTTCGGTTTTGAATTTGATTTTCGGATTTAAGTATTATATAAAATCCGAAAATCGATTTAAAATCTAAAAAATTCCCAAAAATCCCCAAAAATCCAGAAATGCCCAAAATACATATTCTTGACTGTTTCGAGCCACTGAGTCCAAAAATGCTCTCCGTTTCGCCAAACCAAGTTTGGAAAATTCCCAAAATACCCCTGAACCCTAATCCGGCCATTTCTTTCTCAATTTTCCTTCCCGTTTCTTTTTCTTTGTTTTGATTTATTCGTTTATTTATTGTTTGTATTTTCTCACACTAGATCCGACGTCGACGCAACCATCGGCACGAATCTCAGAGCAGGAGCAGTACACGGAGCCGTCGCAAGAGCAGGAGCCGTTCGAAACCAGACACGATATCAATCCCTTCTCGCTAGGCGAACCCGCAAATCCGCAAGGCAAGCCACACTCCTTGAACATGTTGAACCCAGCTCCATTATAGTGTATATATATATATATATATATATATATATATATATTCTTGTATTGCATTATTTTTGTTACTTTAGAAAACTAGAAAATGTGGTAGTTTCGAATGATATGATTAAATACAACCAAATGTTAAACCTGTTGTTATGCCCTAATTCCTTTTTAACCTTAGGCTATAAAATATTGAACCCTCCTAGATGTAGCAACTCATACAATTATTACTTTTAGACAAATGCTTAATCTTTGAGAGATGGCTCGGTTGATTTTCAAAATTTGCTACGGTTTGGGGGACAGTGTTGGGCAGACCACGGAAGGTGGATGCCGGCCCAATCCCCAACCGATGTGAGGCGGATTGTGGTGTGGTGGTGGTACAGTTGGTACCAATGGTTAGTGGAATGTCATTTGGCTAAGTCTTTGGCATTTAAGGACCGACGTCTTGGGCAAAGAAAATAACTTCAGACCCCGCTCAACCACAAGTTGGGCCGACCAACTCTGTTGACTTGGTCCAACATAACTCAGTACATTGTACTTCCCTTTTTAATGCCTATAGGAAGTGGTGCTAGCGAGGCAATGGATCACGTAGCGACCGGGGTGGAACGGGAATGGTGCGGCCATTCAGTTCTCACAACAGTAGGTGTCCACTGTGACCAGGCCGTGAATCTCGCCCTGGCCCGTGGGACCCTGGGGCACTGTGGACCCAAGTAACCTACTGGGTAGGAGCTAAAAAGGTGAAGTTCAACGAAATTTATGATTATCCCGGCCCGGCCACATGCATTAAAGTTGCATGTTATTCACGTGTGGCACTAACGGTCGATGATATCTTGTGGGTAAAGTTGAGCACCTCTGCAGAGTGATATTAATGGTATTCGAATACGCCGTGCTTCCGGTTAATGAAGCTAAGTTAAATTAGGGTGATTCCTGTAACTGCGCCCTTGTAGCTTTTATAATTAAAACCGGTCGTGGATGTGAACTTTGCAAATGACCCCCCCTGATATATATATTGCTATTATTGGTTTGTGTTTCAAATGTAAAATGAAAAATGATATTTACAACTTGTATCCACAATACTTAAAACCTGTGCCTACCCTTGTTTATTCCTGCATGTAATATTCAGAAGTTCCGTGTGGTTTGTTGAGTACGGTTGTGTACTCACCCTTGTTCCCAACCCCCTCTCTTTAGATTTCAATTGAAGATGGCGAATTCCAGAAGTCTGTAGATGACGATGTTATTTGGTTTCGAAGGCCTTGATCTATCTGCTCAAGCCTTTCTGTGGGTGTTTCAGAATATATTCTTGTATCACCAGCACCTTTTGTAAAACTTTGGCCATTAGGCCCTTAATTGATCTATAAAATATTAGCATTTGCTTTTATATGCGGCAATGTGCGGCTTGGTTACCTACAGCTAAAATCCTGGGTAGCTGTGAAGGTATTTATACGCACCTCCTGAAAAGGGCGGTCCGTGACAAGTGGTATCAGAGCCTGACTTGACCAGTAGATCAAGACCTTAAGGTGGTTTAGGAAATTGCTTTTCAAAAAGAAAGGAGGTTATTTTAAACTTAAGCAAAATCGATTACAAAAATATATGAGCATATTTGCTATCTCCCTCTTCTTCTCACCTCCGTCTGCCTTACCTAAATCTCTGTTTCCAAAAAAAAGTGATTTGAGGTTTCTATTCTCAACTGACTTCAAAACTTCCGTGTGTAGCAAATGACGCATAAGTTTTTCTCATCCTTAGAAAGTCTCAGTAGTTGCTTTTAGGTGGTAGACCGGACCCAGCTCGTCGACAGCAAGGAGTTCCGCTACGAGTAGATCGTTAGCCTTAGATCTTACCCCTTTGTCGTAACAAGTCTTTTGGTAGTGTAATATGGGTCGTACCGAACCTTAAAACGGTATTGTGTATGATCCCATGCTATGAATAAAAAGGCTATGTTCCCTATCTCTGTTATTTTGTGTTATAGCCTCACCAAACACAAAAAACTCCTTCCCTTCGTCTAAGCCTCTTACCTATTCATTCCACTCTTACCCCATACTCTAAACCTTACTGTCGGGGATTGACTACACTGTACCAATACGACCATGCTCCTGCCCGAGTGATGCCCGCAAGACCGACCTTCGTGCAGCCCGGCTCACGGGGCTACCCCGTCCCCGAGCAAGCCAAGCTCGGGGGCTCGCGACAAGGCGACGTGGCATTAAATGCCGCACGGCTCGAGGGATCGTCCGCTCGGGATCTGCGCTGCCACGGTCCGCGCCGCCCTGGTCTGCGCTCGCTATTCCCACGTCGCGTGGTACCGTGCAGCGGCGCGGCTCTCGCCTCTATCCACGCCATCTCTGAGAGCGCTCTGTAATAATCAACTTGTCTCCTGTAAATCCTCTATATATACCCCTTCACACGATGAGTTGAGGAGAGGCTGCCTTGTACTGCACACACCCTTGCATACTGAGCTTGCCGCGGGAGTCCTTAGGGCCATCCAGGGTCTCCCCGGGCAAGGGCATTGTAATAACCTTTCGCATATTAGTACAGCCACTGGACGTAGGGTTATTATCTCCCGTGAGAGGCCTGAACCAGGTGAAAAACGTTCTCCCGTGCTTTCCGATTGTCTCATACACCCCGATCCATAGCTCGGCATACCCTCAGACGCTAAACCCTTGCGGGAAAGGGGCCTTAAGTTGATCCCTCATTCAACAAGTAAGCTCGGCGGGGGACCCCTGTCTCGAATCATCGACAGTTGGCGCCGACCGTGGGGATCGACTGAAGTCCTTCTGCAAGAAATCCCTGAGGATGCCAAACTCGCAGGACAATCAGGACCTCTGCGTCTTCGACGACGTAGAGGACGGCGACGAATACTACGCCAGGGATGGCGTGGGCGGTGCGGCCGATCCTGAAGGCCACACCGAAACCGGGAGTCTTTCCCCGGTGGCAGCAGCGAGAGAGCACTTTCTCCGCTCGCAGCCAGACACCCTTGTCCGCAAGGAAGAAATCGGCGACCACAGCAACGGTCGGGACGCGCCCGACCGTCTGGAGTTTAGCCAAGGGACCACGGCGTACGACACCTCCTCGGAGTCGGACGTGCGGTCCTGGTGCTCCCGCAACGTCAACATGGCGGGAAGAGATGAGACCGGAGGAGCGAGCCCGAGATCTCCCCATCGCCAAAGACAATGTTGGCGGCAACCACCGGTGGCTCGTGGCGGTCGGCGGCCCACCACCATGAATCCAAAGGAGAGCAGGGCGCCGGGGCCGGTGACCAAGTCCGCAAGGAGCACAGCGAATATCACTCCCAGGAGCATGCGCGCCGCCGCCTTCCGAGGTCGCCTCCTGTCGCTCCGCAGAGCGTCGAGCGTCTCCGCTCCATGGCAACGGTCGTGCGCAGCCTCCAGAACTTGTCTAACCCGGCGGACCTGGCGGCCATGGGAGCCCTAGTGGCTGAAAACCTGGAAAAACTCGCCACTGACATAGGCCTCCGGGGCCTCCGGCGTGCTCAGGTCCCCGAGTATTTCCGGATCTAAGCGCCATTCCCTTGTCGGTGTCTCAAGTCCCGCCGGAGGACCACGGGAAGTATCATCGGTTTCGCGAGGACGTTCAGAGCAGCCCCCGGCCACCCTCGCGGACCCGCGGCAATGCCTCGCCCGCCCATGAGTGCTCCGTGTGCTCCACTTCGAACCGGCCGTCGTCGCACCAGCATGAGGGCGTGTTCTATCGCCTCACCTTGTGTGCGAAGGATCGCCTGGGCCCCAGTCGCCACGATCGCCATACCCAGAGGGATCGCCGTGACGGCCCGGCGTTTGGATGCCGAGCTTTTTCGGTGTCCCTCCGAGAAGTCAGATGGCCGAGCAAGTTCAAGCTTGGCCACATCGAGCGATTCAACGGGACCCAGAACCCGGACAAGTTTATCTCAATATACTCTACCGCCATCCAGGCAGCCGGCGGGGATGAGGGAGTCATGGCCAACTACCTCCCTACGGTCCTCGATGGCTCCGCCCGGACATGGCTCTTCAACCAGAAAGAAGGCTCAATCCGCTCATGGAGGCAGCTCACCAAGGCCCTCCGGGCAAACTTTCAGAGTTGCTATACCCGCTCGGGCAACGAGCGCGACCTCGAGTGATTGATCCAGATGGACAAAGAGA
This sequence comes from Guadua angustifolia, assembly GCA_036346375.1. Lineage (NCBI taxonomy): Eukaryota > Viridiplantae > Streptophyta > Magnoliopsida > Poales > Poaceae > Guadua > Guadua angustifolia. The sequence goes on from CM070519.1 coordinate 35,608,232, forward strand.
CGCTGCGAGACTTCGTCCAACGGTTCGTCAAGGTGAGAAACTCCATCCCGAGCATCTCGGACGAAGCGGTAGTCCGGGCTTTCAAGTTCGGGGTCCGTGACGTCCGCTTCACGCAAGATCTGGAGATCCACCCGACACAGCTTCACCAGCGAATCGCTTTCAGTATGGTGATCGTACGCATAACGCCGACGAAGCCGCATAATGGAAGAATGCTTTTGGACGAGGGCAAGTTGCTGCCCCAACCGGGCCTGGAGGGCTCTTCGAGCAAAAGACCCTCGGGCCATGGGGAAAAGAAAGCGAAGAAGAAGAAGAAGTCGCGGCCTGCCGGACATGGTGGTGGCCGTCGAGCGCCCGCCGATCCTGCGCCCGCCAACTAGGCAACAGGCGGTCGAGGTCGGCCGGCCAAGGCGGCCGCGACCAAGACGATGCCGATCAAGATCACGGCACCCAAGGCCAGGGCGACCAAGGAGGCGGCGGCTGGGATCGCGGCGAAGAAGCGCCAAGCGGCGACCGCCGCCCACTCCACCAAGTTGCCGGCCATGATCTCATGAATCGGCAGGACACGAGCATCCGCCTGAAAAGTTCTACAGGGGCGAGGGGCCCATGCCGACCCTCCCGAGCAAGGGAGAGGGCGGCAGAAGCAAAGGTCCCGCAGAAGATGACGACGACATGGACTATCAGGAGCCCTAAAACCATATAGCCGTCATATTCGGGGGCTCCTCAGCCTACAAATCTCGTAGGGATTTGAAGGAGGCCGCGCGGGAGGTCGGCCACATTATTCAAGGCAGGCCGCCCTTGCAGCAGCTTAGGTGGTCCGAGCTGCCCGTCACATTCTCCAAGGACGATTGTCCCCTTGGAATGACTAAACCCCAGAAGCTCCCGTTGGTCGTGAGCCCGACCATCAACAACGCGAAAGTCGGGCGGGTTCTCATCGACGGTGGGAGCTCCCTGGACCTCATATCCGCTACGGTCTTGGACGAGATGCAGGTCCCTCGCTCCAAGATCAAGAGCATAGCCGTCCCGTTCTTCGGGATCGTCCCCGGCACCTCGATCAAGCCTCTGGGCCAGATCGTTTTGCCCGTGACCTTCGGGGATGTCGCGAACTTCCGGACCGAGCTAGTCAATTTCGAAGTCGTGGACTTCAAGTCGACCTACAATGCCATCCTTGAAGGCCGGCCCTCTCAAGTTCATGGCCGCCACGCGACCACGCCAGACGGTGCTGAAGGTCCCGGTCAAGGGCGCCATCACCATAAAAGGTGACCACAGTATGACCACGAAATGTGATGAGAAGTCCCTCGACATGGTCGAACAGCTGCCCCAACGCGGCCCCGACCAAGCGCCGGCGCCTTCCCGGCCAAAAGTTACCCTCCAATCCGGAGGAGAAACCAAGGCGGTCCCTCTCAACGAGGCCGACCCGACCAAGGTCCTCCGTTTGGGGTCTTCCTTAGACCCCAAATAGGAGCTCGAGCTCGCCACCTTCCTCCGGAGGAACTCGGATGTGTTCGCCTGGGAACCGTCCGACATGCCCGGGTCCCAAGGAGGTGGTTGAGCACAGTCTGGCAATCCCACTGTAAAAGACTGTCGGCGCCGGCTCGAGGCGATTTTCTCCGGAGAAACAGGCGATCATCCGGGAGGAACTCGACAAGCTCCTCAAAGCCGGCTTCGTCAGGGAAGTCGGGCATACGGAGTGGCTAGCAAACCCAGTCATCGCCAAGAAGAAGGGGGGCAAATGGCGCATGTGTGTTGATCACACTGGCCTAAACGCCGCGTGCCCGAAGGACAACTTCCCTCTGCCGCGCATCGACCAGCTGGTTGACGCGACGGCAGAATCCCAGGTAATGAGCTTTTTGGACGCCTATTTGGGCTATCACCAGATTAGCTTGTTCCCCGGAGACGAGGAAAAGACTTCCTTCATCACGCCCTTCGGCAAGTTACGCTACGACCATACACGACCGATGTCCTGCCTGGAACGCAGGCGACCTTCCAAATATTGATGCAAAAGACTTTCCAGGAGCAGATAGGGCGGAACCTGGAAGTATATGTAGATGATATTGTAGTTAAGAATAAAATCCCCTCGGGCCATGTATACGACCTTGAGGAGACCTTTTGTAACCTCCGTAGACATCGAATAAAGCTTAACCCCGAAAAATGCGTTTTTGGTGTAAAAGCAGGTAAAGTGCTCGGGTATATCATCGGGCCGCAGGGCATCGGTGCCAACCCGGAGAAGATCGAGGCCATCGAAAGGATGCGCCCCAAGCTCGCAGAAGGAGGTTCGAGACCGACCGGACGTATGGGCGCCTTAAGCCGCTTCATTTCGGTCCGTGCTGCGTTCCGCCCTTCTTTAAGGCGCTCCGCAAGCACGATGGTTTCGTCTGGACAGAGGAAGCTAATCGCTCCTTCGAGGAGCTAAAGCAGTACCTGTCTAGCCCTTCGATCTTGGCCACGCCAAGGTCGGGGGAACCACTCTTGCTATACCTCGCAGCGACACCCCAGGCTGTAAGCGCAGTGCTGGTGGTGGAGCGAGAAGGGACGCAGCGTCCGGTGTACTACGTCAGCAAAGTGTTGCACGGACCGAAGGAGCATTACCCTGAGGTCCAGAAGCTCTTGTACTCGCTGCTCATAGCCTTGAGGAAGGTGCGCCACTATTTCCAAGCCCGCAAGGTCGTTGTCCCGACCAGCTTTCCGCTTAGGGAGATCCTAAGAAACCCGGACGCCAGCGGCCGGATAGCGAAGTGGGCCATGGAACTCGCAGAGTTCGACGTCCACTTCTCTGCCCGCACCGCGGTCAAATCTCAGATTCTAGCGGACTTCGTAGTGGAATGGACGAACCCAGCCCAGCCCACCACCAAGAACCACGGATCTGAGAGCGGCCGCTGGACCATGTACTTTGACGGGTCCCGAGCTTTCGAACGCTCGGGGGCTGGAGTTGTACTGGTGTCCCCTCAAGGGGACCAACTCCGATACGTCATCCAATTACACTTCCCCGCAACAAACAATGCGCGGAGTATGAAGGCCTCTTGGCGGGACTCGAGCGCCCAAAGCGCCGAGTCCGGGCCGCCGATCGTGAAAGGCGATTCACGGTGGTCATCAACCAAGTCAACAAGGAGTATCGGTGTTCGATCACTCAATAGCGCTTTACTTGGTTGAATTGAGGAAGATGGAGCAGACTTGAAATTTGAAGTACTCTACATCCCGGGAAGGATAATTCTCGCCGACCAACTTTCCAAGGTCGGTTCTCGAGATGCCCGCCCGGGCGCTAGTCGAGCATCTGCACAAGCCCTCCATTCCTCTCAGTAGGAGGCACCACCCTGATGCCCGCCCCGGGCGCACGAAAGCATCTGCAAAAGCCCTCCATTCCCTCTGTAGAGGAGGCACCAGAGGCGCGTGGTAACGTCTCCTTCCTCGAGCAAGGTGTAGATTGGATGGCGCCATTCATCCAATATCTTACCCACGGGACATTGCCCGAGGAAGAAGCCAAGCGTTTTCGGCTGCAAAGACGGTCATCTGTTTACAAGTTAGTAGACGGCGCCCTATACCGCAAAGGGGCGCTTGGAGTCCTCTCCAAATGCATATCCCGAGAAGAGGGCGAATTCCTTCTCAGAGATATCCATGAAGGAATGTGCGGAGCCCACTCGTCCTTCCAGACGCCGTGAGCAAGGCATTCGGCTGGGATACTATTATTATGGCTATACAGACGACGCCGGGCGTCGTGGCAACTTCCGCGGCGTGCGCTTCCACGCCAGAAGTCCCACCACCAACAGACGCGCTGCAAACCATCCACTCTCATGGCCATTCTCGACACGGGGCCGACATCCTCGGCCTTTCCCGTGGTTAAAGGGTTGCAAATTCTTGCTCGTCATAATCGACACTTTTCTAAGTGGATCGAGGCCGAGCCGCTTTTGACCATTTCGGCTCAAGCGTACCAAAAGGTTTTTCACTGCAACGCAGGACGCGCTTTGGGGTACCTAATCGCCTTCATCACTGAACAACGGCACTCTCGGTTCACTAGCGAATCATTTTGAGCCTATCGCGAAGACATAGGAACAAAAATCTGTTTCGCCTCTGCAGCACATCCGCAGAGCAACGGAGCGGCCGAACGAGCAAACGGCCAGATACTTCAAGGGATCAAGAAAAGAGTCTTCAAAGACCTTTCCCGGCAAGGCGGGTCATGGGTGGACGAGCTCCCTTCCGTCCTTTGATGCTGACGCGACCATCGCGAAGCCGAACTCGCCAAACGCCCTTCCAGCTCGTCTATGGCGCCGAGGCCGTCCTCCCCGCCGAGATCGTGCTCGGGTCCCCAAGAGTACACCTGGCCGACGACATCCACCAAGGTCGTGAGCGTCGTCTCGACCTTGACCTCACTGAAGAAACCCGCCTAAAGGCACAGCTCCGATCAGCCGTCTACCAGCAAACCCTTCGCAAGCACGCGGCCAAGTCCATTCGCCTCGAGCTCTGCAGGTTGGCGACCTTGTCCTACGTCGAGTTCAGGATACGTCGAAGGCCAACAAGCTTTCCCCCAAATGGGAGGGACCATTCACGGTCGTTTCGGTGTCACGCCCTGGGGCTATCCGCCTTGCAACGGAGGACGGCCGCGAGCTCGCTAATTCATGGAACATCGACCAGCTGCGCAAATTCTATATCTAAGCTCGTGTTCTATTTCTCACATTATATTGTAAATTCAGGACCTTTCGAATCAATGCAACTGTCGTTTGTCTAAAAAACTCTCTCCACTCCGCAAAATTCGGCCTGCGCACGCACAATGGCACAAGGTGCCGCGACCAACACCCAGCCGCTAAAAGATCACCACCAAAGGCGCCGGTCTTGATAAGCCGACCTCGGTCCGCAGTAGCTATCCACTGCGCGATACAAGTCGCAAACAGACATCCTTTTGGTCGGTAAGAAATTTAGCCCGGCTAGGCGCGTATGGTCACCGCGCACCATGTCCATCCACCGTGCGCTCTCCCCTAACGCGATCATGCTCGCGGACCAGGGCCATGCGTCCTGAGTGTTAAGAGGTTTTGGGACATGCTCGTTTTCCTCCGCCGACCTAACCTACGTTTGTCGCCCGGATAGGCCGGTGTTTTGGTTTGAGGAAGCGCTACGCTTTCATCTCTCTGCGAACCAAACTCGTGTTTCGCAACTCGTGCACGAAGCTTCATTCGCGGCAAATTTAGGATAGGAGCGGGTTATCACGCTAAAATATTTCGTTTCGGCCATTAAGCACTGTTTACATACGCAAAGTCATTCCATTTCGACTTACTCCGAGCTTATGTCCCCCATGCGTCGATCTAATCTACATCATGTCTAGCTCGCAGCTACCTTTTGCAGGAAAAAGCAAGAGAAAGACCAAAAAGATGTCATCACAGACGCAACACTCAAGCAAAGAAGAATTTACGCGCCAAGCTGTCGTTTGCCAAAAGTTTTTCAAAAACAAAGGCAAAAAAGTGTACAACCCTACACCCCGGGCGTCGCTCCCCTAAGCGCTGCGGAGAGCTTCTGCCTATAGTCGGCAATCTTGGTCTGAAGGTCGATCACCTTCCGCCGGGCGTCGCGACCTTCTTGAGCTTCTTCGCGGAGCTGCTCGACCTCCTCTTTTTCTTGGTTGGCAAGGGCGGCGGCCGTTCGTGCTGTCCGCTCTAGGTCGGCCACCTTGGCTTCGAGGGCTCGAGCACGCTGTTTTTCTTGTTCCAAACCTTGCTCGAGCCCAAGAACCTTATTCCGGCTAAGGGCCAAATCTTCCTCCAGCTGACCAGCTTTCCGTTTTCACTGCTCTAGCTCTCCCTTGGCCTGGCTCGACACCTCAAGTTCAGCCACCTTGGTCTCCAGGGTCCGAGCATGCTGCTTCCCCTGTTGGAGCTCCTGATCAAGCCCCTGGACCTTGCTCTGGCTAAGGGCGAGATTCTCCTCCGCCAGGCTAGCGGTTTTCTTCCATTGCTCCAGCTCTTGCTCGAGTGCAAGCACTTTCTTCTCAGAAGCGGCAGCACCCTCCTTGGCCTGGCGGGAGACGGACCTTTCTTGCTCAAGCTCTTGCTCGAGCCCGAGGATCTGCCCCTTGGACTCGACGACTTTCTGCTCCGCCTCGCGGCATCTTTTCACGACTATGGTATCCGCAAGCTTGAGGTCGTTCACCTTCTCCTCCAGCCTCCCGGTCCGGGCTTCGCTTTCTTCGTACAAGCGGGCCAAGGAGTCGGGGACGATCAGCACTTCTTCAAAATTGGCCAAGGTCTTTTTGAGAAGCTGCGGGCAGAAGAACTCTAAGCAAGACCCCACAAAAACCAAAGAAGAAAAATTACTGCGGTAGCGGAGCATTCTCACCTTAGCAACGTCGGTGCGCAGATTTTCCCGGAATTTCTCAAAAATCACCCCCGCCTGAATATCGTCAGGATCCGGCAGAGGGGTGCGAACAAGCCCAGAATCCTTGAAGAAGGGCGGATTGTCCGAGGATGACGAATCCTCCCCCTGGGCATGTTGCTCGTCCCGGGGCACCAGGGCCCACTCCTGAGCGGTGCTCCCGCTAAGGGTCTGCTCGCTATCCTCCCGAGCATGTTGTTCGCTCGAGGCCCTGGTATCCCCCCGAGCATGCGGTTCGCTCGGGGCGGGAGCCATCTCATCCCGGGCATGCATTTCGCCCGGGAGCCCCGTGCCCTCTTGAGCGGCCTTCTTGCTCAGAGCCGCGGGGTCGGCCTTCTCCCCTCCTTCCATGCTCGCCGCCGCTCCCACACCTTCGGCCATCACGATGTCGGCGGCGGCGGATAGCACGCCCGCTAAGGCATAATCAGCAAGCTTGTGAGCTATTTTGCGGTAGTCCAGGAAGGCCCTACGGGCTATTACCGTCCACGGCAGAAGAGTGGGGTTAGCCCGGGAGCGCGAAACAAAGAGCAAAGAAAAACAAAGCAGGGGCAAGGATCGACGCTCACCTTTGGCCGGGCCTCCTTCGTCACCCGCAGGTGGGTTCGCCGCAGCTAAGACCACTAGCTCGGCCTTCTTCTCGATGGCTTGGCTGATCTTCGCCCGGCTTAGGGTCAATGCCTCCATGTCGACCCCCTCGGCGTCCTTCCGGACGCCTTGAACTCCGTGCGAGAGGTTTCGCCCGTCTAATGATCCCGAACTCGAGCTTTAGCGGCTCGGCGAGTTGGTCGCCGCCTCGGCATGTTCCTCTCCGGCGCCGCGCTCGTCTGCACCATTCTTCGATCAATCTTCCCTCCGCCATGCGATTTGTTCGATTTGAACTTCCAGCTATAATTCTTCGACCAAAAGCCTCAGCGCTTACCTCCTCCACACCACACGGCATGTACTCCATATGCCGCTTGAGGATCTCATGGCGCAGCCGCGTACCTCTTCGGGACGTCCGGTGCTCACGGTGGCGTGAGCCGCCTCTTGCTCCTCCCTTTTGGCCTTAGCGCGAGGGCGACAGCACTTCCCGTGCCCCCTTGGATTTGAGCTCGGCCACGCCCAGATCCAGGGCAAGCTTCTCCTGCCAAAGGGAAGCAGAATGCCGTCAGAAAAGCGCGGATGTGGTTCCCGTGCACCAATACTCAGTAAGACTCGAATGTTTGCCCCGAGCATGAATGACCAGAGATGCTTACCACACTGCCCCGCTCGAGCACGTTCAGCGGGACTTGAAGTTTCTTCTCGAGCTCCTTGCCCTTGGGGGTCCCAAACATTTCGTCGACCCTCTTCTCGACCCAGTCGAAGCCCGGGGCTGTCATCATGATGCGCAAAATGTCATCGCAAGTTCGAGCAGCACACATAAAGCAAAATTATCCCAGGTCGCGAGGGCATACCCGATTTGGCTTCACGGGTGCGGTCATCCCACCAACGATCTTGAAGAAGGGTGCTCTCTCCTCCGCAATGGGATATCCTATTCCGGAGGAAGTCGCGGACGATGTCGCGCCGGTGAGCCCCATGTTCAGGAGCTCGCGGATCGCCATCGATCCGCTCCTCATCGAGGTCGGCGCCGCGATGATGTCTCGGTGTTGGCGCCGCCGCTCCGTGTATGCGCAATGAGTTGCCTTGCTTCCCGGCAGTAGAACTAATGGTCGGCCCGGCCGAGGCTGAGTCCTTGAGGGTGAAGACGGGAACTCAGATGCAGGAAGGACGGGCATAAGCGGAAATATAGAGCAACCGATGGGGAAAGACGCACGGTGCGAAGAGATTGTAGAAATGGAAGAAGAGATTTTGCATGGGAAGGGTGCCCGCTGGCCTTCGAGAGATGGGCAAAGACGCTCAAGACAAGGATGGAGTTGGGGTTCGGTGGGTGAGCTCACACAGCATTGCTCGAGCACGCCCCCAAGAACTTCGCTCTCCAAGGGGAGTCCGTTGACGGTGTAGAGGTCGCACAAGACTATCTCTGCTGCAGCGTCTTGGCCGCCGGCTCCTCGCCTCAGGGATCCTCTGTATGGGCATCCAGGTACCCAAGATCCTCCAAGACCCGGAGCCTCTCCGCCGTGATCTTGCTCACCCCGAACCGCGCCATAGAAGGATTCGGAAAGATCAACCGCCGCAGTAGAGAAGGGAGGTTTGGGGGGCGTCGATGTTTTTTTTTGCGGAGTGCCTATCGCAAAAAGTGAGAATGAAAGAAGGAAGGCAAAGGAAACGTTCCCGCCGGTTATTTGTAGACGGAGAAGCCGAACGGCGAATAACGGCGCCGATTGGCGACGCGTGGCGATGACGTCCCCTGCGGGCGACTGGCGCAGCTTCCTAAAATCGAGCAATGACAATGACACGCCGTGGGGAAGGAACCGCAATTTTTTTCGCCGCTCCCCCATGGGCGCTTATTCGTTCTTGACCACCAAGCACGCCGGTCTCGAATAGGCGCACCTTTTCCCGGAACACGGTTGTTCGATGATGATGCAGGCCTTTTTCGTTGCGGGATTCTTTTTCCGAGCGAGTTGCTCGGATCGTAATAGGCCTTTTCGCTATGAGATTCTTTTTTCCCGCGCAAGGCTTCGGATCTGCGCGCAATTTTGTTCGCCGTGAGATCTCCGCCCCCGAGCGTGTTTTGCTCGGGCACCATAATAGTTTTTCGCTACAAAATTCTTCGCTCCCGAGCTAGGGCAACTCGGGCACCGCGGTAGCTCTTCGCCGCACGACTCCAATCCCTCTTTAGAAGTCTAGAGGCTTAAGGCGGAGGCCTCAGCAAGGCCTTTCCCCCTTTAGCCTCGGGGGCTAGCTGTCGGGGATTGACTACACTGTACCAATACGACCATGCTCCTACCCGGGTGATGCCCGCAAGACCGACCTTCGTGCAGCCCGGCTCATGGGGCTACCCCGTCCCCGAGCAAGCCAAGCTCGGGGGCTCGCGACAAGGCGACGTGGCATTAAATGCCACATGGCTCGAGGGATCGTCTGCCCGGGATCTGCACTGCCACGGTCCGCGCCGCCCTGGTCTGCGCTCGCTATTCCCACGTCGCGTGGTACCCGGCGGGCGGCGCGGCTATTGCCCTGTCCACGTCATCTACAGTAGAGCGCCCCCTGTAATAATCAACTTGTCTCCTGTAAATCCTCTATATATACCCCTTCACACGATGAGTTGAGGAGAGGCTGCCTTGTACTGCACACACCCTTGCATACTGAGCTTGCCGCGGGAGTCCTTAGGGCCATCCAGGGTCTCCCCGGGCAAGGGCATTGTAATAACCTTCGTGATATTAGTACAGCCCTTTGGGCGAGAGTTATTATCTCCCCGTGAGAGGCCGAACCGGTGAAAACGCGTTCTCCGTGCTTTCCGATTGTCTCATACACCCGATCCATAGCTCGGCATACCTCGGACGCTAAACCCTTGCGGAAAAAGAGGCCTTAAGTTGATCCTCATTCAACAAGTAAGCTCGTGGGGACCCCTATCCCCTAAATCGTCGACACTTACTTATCTTCTGCTTGCCCAAAACCTGCTGCAGCACCGAATAAGAATCAGATCCAGCCAGATGGTGGGAATCGGACCACACCAGCATCTCAGTGAGGAAACCGAATCAATGGAAAACCCGACCAACCTAGCTCAGGTGCTAGCCATGATGGAAAGGAACAGGCATCAGGCAGAGATGCGCCAGACCCAACTAATGGAGAGAATGATAGAACAACTCGCCGCCAGACCACACGAACACCCTCACGATGATTACTATGCGCCAGATGGGAATATTGGAAGATCAAGATGGTCTGATTTCCAGAAGACAAGACCACCTGTCTTTTCAAGTGCAGCAGAACCACTCGTAGCGGATGATTGGATCAATGACATTCAGCGAAGACTTGACACAGCCCAGTGCTCAGACAGAGAGCGAGTATTATACGCCTCGCACCAGCTACAAGGACAAGCCGCCGCCTGGTGGATGAACTTTCAGGCACAAAAATCCGAACAAGAAACCACATGGTCGGAATTTACGGAAGCGTTCAGAAAAGCACACATCCCTGCCGGCCTAATGGCAGCTAAGAGAAGAGAATTTTTGGCTCTCCGCCAAAATGGGAGGACAGTTTTAGAATACTTCCATCAATTCAACCAACTAGCCCGATATGCCCCTGAAGAAGTGGATACAGAAGCCAAGAAGATGGAGAGATTTTATGAAGGTCTGCAGAAAAATTTACAATTTCATTTTGCAGCACTTGACTTCGAGGACCTGACCACAATGGTAGACAAGTTAATAATCACCGAGGAGACCCGGAACGACTTGGAAAACACTTGGAAAAGAAAGGTATCGCAAACAAGGGTACTGAACACCATACCGCTGAGGATACGAGTGTCAGTTCCTACACCCAATTTCCCTGCTAAAAGACAGGCTGTAGAAGAACAAAGACCGATACCTGCTATGCCTCAACTCAAGATAGTGAAGTGCTTCAATTGCAAAGAAAATCATTATGCGAATGATTGCCCCCACAAGACCGTTGGATGTTTTCACTGCGGAAAGACAGGACATGTCCGGCACCACTGCCCCAGGAAGCATTTACCCTCCTATGTGGCCAAGGCTGTGTTTTAGATTCCATTCCGGACAGCCGGCTGAATATGCCATATCACGGCAAGAAGCAAAGTGGGGATTGTGCGAAGGAAGGTACCCATTAGGACTGAACCAAATCCCAATGACCCAAGAATTTGGATAAACCACGTGTCCACCAAGGAAGCTGCAGAGGCCGCAAACGACGTCATCGGTAAGTTCCAAGCTCAGTAACAACCTGTGTGATTCTTTTAGCCCTGGTGCACACCAGCCCTTCATTTCGTTGGCTTTTGTTTGCAAAAATGAATTATTCCCCTTGCCTACCTCTTATGTGTTCCAAACCTTGGGAGTTGGGTAATGACTCGGTTCAAGTATGAAGATCCTAGAGGTTGATCATTCGAGGAGTAAGTTCAGGATCAATTACTGAAGATAAAAGAGGAAGGTCTGAATAAAGATGGATTAGTTAACCCGGGAAATGAAATAATAGTGAACCGTCCAAGAGTATTCACCATCCTTACAAATAGCCAGGGACCGTAAGCCATCATGGGGATGAACCCAAAGTTAGCAGAAAAAAAATGAATCAGCATCCTCACCTCAGAGACATCCAAGACACTAATAATTCAAGAATAGCCAAGACATCAAATCATTCAGGAATATCCGGACAAGACACCATGAAGAGCAACTTGACCTGCTAGGAGAAACGAGTCAAAAATAAAAAGGAAATCTTGACCTACAAAGTGATGACAGATTCATGCCCTCAGTAGGAATCCCACCAAATCCAGTGGATCAGGTCAAAACAGCCCAGCAGGAAGATAAGGACATTCAACAGTATATGAAGAGAATGACCGATGCCGACCCCCTCAAGAGCTTCCACCAAATAAACAAGGGATATCGTGGCTCTATAACTATATATGTAATGATAAAAATATAAGAGGATTGATTTTGACAAAGAAAGCAGCCGAGAATGCCCTATACAATGATATGTGTTGGAAGGATAAGGTTGACCCTTGGAAGACTACTAGTCTGCGACAGCTATCCTTCCCAAGACAAGAAATGGGATGAGATCGGAATGGATTTCCTCACAAGAATGTTCAAGGACTCGACAGGGATTCAATATTATTGGATGACAACTGACAGATTGACCAAGATCACTCACCTCATTCCAATGAAGCAAGTTTTCCGCCGAAACAAGGATCAGCAGGAATATATTTAACACGGATGATAAGGTCACATGGAATACCGAGGATAATGGTTCAGAACAATAAACCCAGATCACACCCAACTTGGAAATCCACGTGTAACAATAAAAACGAAGTTAGATAGAGAAACAGAAAAGGCAATTCTCTAGACCCCAAGATGTGCAGGAAACAGAAGCCCAGGTGAAAGTCAGTAGAGAAGACCCAAAAACTGCCCTAAAACAACAAGAAAGTTATGCGGACAAGGAGCAGGAGAATGTCAGTCACCAGAATGAAGATCTTGTCTACTTCAAGATAATGCCCTCCAAGCCCAGGCACAGATTTCAGAGTTGAGGAAGAAGTACACCCAGAAATGTTGGACCCTATATAGTTCCCCATAATGTTAGAGAAATAATCTACGAATTGCAGTTGAGCCCAGAAGTCCACTCAGATACACCATGTATCCCAGGAATTTCCAGTTGAGAAAATACCTTCGTCGACCGACAGACTAAGAGCAGTTAAGAGGAATTAACCGGCAGAATAAGTTACCCCGTTGCAGAAAGCACATCCGGATCATCAAGTCAACTGAAAGTCGACACAGAGTCAAGGATGACAGAGTATTGCCAGAAAATCATTCATGAGGAACCCACCAAAAAAAGGAATCGGGATTGCAGCAGAATTTCCCAACCTGTTCCCCTAGGATGAGTAAATCTCGGGGACGAGATTTATTTTAAGTGGGGTAGGTTGAAATAACCTCAAAATTTCAAAAAATAAATTTAATTTGGCCTTTGCTATTTATCTGGAATTTATTTGGATTTTCCCGATTTTATTTCGAGTTTATCCGGTTTAATTTGCAAACTTTCCTTTTTAAGGAAAATCAACCCGTTGCTTTCCCTTTTAAATCCGTCGCTTTCCCTTTTCGATTCGCGCCTCCCGTTTTTCGCCTCCTCGCTTGACCCCACTTTCTTGTGCACCCCTTTCCTCACTGCAGCGAAAAGGAGCTCACTCCGCGCATTGTCCCGACGAACCCGTCTTCTTATTGCGCCCGTCCACTTGCCGCGCCATCGCCAATCGATTCTTTAGCCCTCTCGCCCAACGACGCATTCGACACCTCTGCAGGCGCTGCCGCCCTCGCCGATCCGCTCCGACACTTCCTTTCTATCTTATCACCGCCGTGTCTGCCCGTTGCAACTCATCTCTCCTCTGCCGCTGCCGCCGTTGCACACGCGCCTGCACCCAACCGGTGGAGCTCGCATTCCTTCTCCATGTTGCGCCGAAAGCTGACGCCCGTCCGCATTTAATCCGTTGCTCCATTGCGTCAAATCGGTACTCAAACACCCCCTCCATCGCTCGCCTCTCTCCTCCGCCCGGCTGCTATAAAAACCCCTGCCATTTCCCCTATTTCACTGCACCCCAAGCTTCACCGGTGAGCCTCCCGAATTCCCCTAGCTCTCCTCTCCCTCCCCAGCCACTTCTTCCATCGCGTCGTGCGCTAAATCGCCGAATCCGGCTCTGTCTTCCTCGGCTCAGTTTGAGTTCTTCGCCGCCACCCCTCAGTTCAAACGTCCTCATGACCCTTTGCTAAACCGGCCCCACTCACCAGCGCTCCCTCACCCACCGACTCTCCGGCTCGCGGGCCCGACGTTCTCACGCCAGCAGCAAGCCGGCCCGCCTACTCGGCCTCTCCGTCACGCGCGCATGGTTTGGCCCATTGGTAGTGTCTGATTCCGTCTTGGCGTGCCTTTGTTCCATGTGGCCGCCACGCCAGGCTGAATAGTGCGTTCACTATGCGGCCCGTGCAAAAATTCCGTTTCTTTTTCTTTTCGGTTTTTGAATTTGATTTTCGGATTTAAGTATTATATAAAATCCGAAAATTCGTTTTAAAATACCAAAAAAAATCCCAAAATCCCCAAAAATCCAGAAATGCCCAAAATTCATATTCTTGACTGTTTCGAGCCACTGAGTCCAAAAATGCTCTCCGTTTCGCCAAACCAAGTCTGAAAAATTCCCAAAATACCCCTGAACCCTAATCCGGCCATTTCTCTCTCGATTTTCCTTCCCGTTTCTTTTTCTTTGTTTTGATTTATTCGTTTATTTATTGTTTGTATTTTCTCGCGCTAGATCCGGCGTCGGCGCAACCATCGGGACTGAATCTCGGGAGGCGGGCAAGACACTTGAGCCATCGCAAGCGAGAGCCATTCAAACCGGACACGATATCAATCCCTTCTCGCTAAGCGAACCCACAAATCCATAAGGCAAGCCACACTCCTTGAACATGTTGAACCCAGTTCCATTATAGTATATATATATATTTCTTGTATTGCATTATTTTTGTTACTTTAGAAAACTAGAAAATGTGGTAGTTTCGAATGACATAATTAGATACAACCAAATGTTAAACCTGTTGTTATGCTCTAATTCCTTTTTAACCTTAGGCTATAAAATATTGAACCCTCCTAGATGTAGCAACTCATACAATTATTATTTTTAGACAAATGCTTAATCTCTGAGAGATGGCTCGGTTGATTTTCAAAATTTGCTACGGTTTTGGGGACAGTGTTGGGCGGACCACGGAAGGTGGATGCCGGCCTAATCCCCAACCGATGACGAGGCCAGATTGTGGTGTGGTGGTGGTACAGTTGGTACCAATGGTTAGTGGAATGTCATTTGGCTAAGTCTTTAGCATTTAAGGACCGACGTCTTGGGCAAAGAAAATAACTTCAGACCCCGCTCAACCACAAGTTGGGTGACCAACTTTGTTGACTTGGTCAACATAGCTCAATACATTGTACTTCCTTTTTAATGCCTATAGGAAGTGGTGCTAGCGAGGCAATGGATCGGCGTAACTTATCGGGGTGGAGCAGGGAATGGTGCGGCCATTCGGTTCTCTAGCAAAGAGGTGTCCACCGTGATCGAGCCGTGAATCTGCATCGGCCCGTGGGACCACGGGGCACTGTGGACCCAAGTAACCTACTGGGTAGGAGCTAAAAGGGGAAGTTCAACGAAATGTTATGATTATCCCGGCCCGGCCACATGCATTAAAGTTGCATGTTATTCACGTGTGGCACTAACGGTCGATGATATCTTGTGAGTAAAGCTGAGCACCTCTGCAGAGTGATATTAATGGTATTCGAATACGCCGTGCTTCCGGTTAATGAAGCTGAGTTAAATTAGGGTGATTCCTGTAACTGCGCCCCTGTAGCTTTTATAATTAAAACCTGTCGTGGATGTGAACTTTGCAAATGACCCCCCTGATATATATATTGCTATTATTGGTTTGTGTTTCAAATGTAAAATGAAAAATGATATTTACAACTTGTATCCACAATACTTAAAACCTGTGCCTACCCTTGTTTATTCCTGCATGTAATATTCAGAGGTTCCGTGTGGTTTGTTGAGTACGGTTGTGTACTCACCCTTGCTCCCAACCCCCTCTTTAGATTTCAATTGAAGATGGCGAATTCCAGAAGTCCGTAGATGACGATGTTATGTTGTTTCGAAGGCCTTGATCTATCTGCTCAAGCCTTTCCTGTGGGTGTTTCAGAATGTATTGATACCAGTAATTGCACCTTTTGTAAAACTTTGGCCATTAGGCCCTTAATTGATCTATAAAATATTCGCATTTGCTTTTATGTCTGGCAATGTACGTTTAGTTACCTACAGCTAAAACCCTAGGTAGCTGTAAAGATATTTATACGCACCCCCTAAAAAGGACGGTCCGTGACAGCCTCTTCTAGGTGCTGTAGAGCGGCGGACATCTGACCCGCCGATTCGTCCTTGTGTCCGTCCCCCGTTCCCCTCAGGACTCGAATCGCCGGAGTAAACTACGTACAGAGCACACGTTTAGGCAAAAGATTCACACCATTGTTGCTGAAAACTGCATTGTTCAGATCAGAAAGATTTTTCTTCGAAAGAAAAACGTACAAAAGATTTACCTTGTCATCGATGTACTGGGCCCAGAACCGCTCGACGGCTCGGGCATACGGGTCGGAGGGCAGTAGGGCCGGGCCATTGGATGCCCAGACCTCATCGATGTACTGCACTATGATCAAAGACTCAGAGATGGGCTTGCCGTCGTGCAGCAGCACGGGGATCTTCTTGTACACGGGGTTGGACTTAGGGGTGAAAACGGGTCGGATATAGGCGGATATTGCTCTTTCCGTATCTCAACTCATATTTTTTTCCCGGATTCGGAACCGGATACGGACTAACCGGATCCGGATACGAATCCGGATAATTCGAGATACGGATACGGGTCGGATATACGACGGATTCGGATCGGGAACGGATAATTCAAGAACGGATAATACACGCATACGTAAAGTAATATATGTTGAATCAAACCACACGAATACATGACAATAATAGTAAGATATATCTCAAACAAAGCCACAAGACCAACAAACATTCACAATACTCAACAATATGCGCACCCGGTGTTTGTGAACTGATAGAGTGACAGGTGGAGCCAGATCACACCCGATTTAATCTCTTTATTCTTCCCAGCCACACCCGATTTAATCTCTTTATTGAAGCGTGGGCATTCATATATGAAAAAGTTGGGAAGCATGATGAAGGCATAAACTAATGGCAGAAACTGTTTGGAATCCACAATAATAAAATCTAAAACAAAATCACCAAATACTCTATAGAAATCAGAACGCATACAATGATGTCGATTTTCATCTTACAGAAATATTATCATAATTAAATTCTCAAACTCAAACTAGCATTTTTTCAATATTTCCCATGAAGCACTAAGACATGTCCCCTGTATAATATACTAAATGGTCATATTGTTGCACGGAGATTAAAAAACTTCATATCCAAAATTATTCAAAAGGCAAATGACCTGAACTCAAAATAGCAAACACAGGAAACTTCTACATTTCAACAAGTTCATAATTGATCAATACCTTTCTAAAGCTTTCAGAGCACCGTCGGTGATTCTTAAAATCATATGTAGGAACATTTACAGGCGGTGCACGTTTTAGCTGGCCCATGCATTCCAGAAGTTGTTCTGTATCAAATGCATCTGTAAACAAAGAAAACATTTGTCTCATTCTAACAAAGAATAGTAAATTCAAGCTCTCTAGTCACTAACAAAGGTAGCATACTTCCATCTAAATGGCAAATCGAGTACCAGGGTGATCAAAATTGTACTGGCTCCTCAAATGAGTTCTACTGGCTCCTCAAAAGCAACTTCTAGTGTATTTGGATGAAATTAAGATTACGTGCAAAAT